>CM038145.1:137007300-137607300 GCA_021437245.1 Aegilops speltoides | reverse complement strand
GTTGTTGTTTTGATGCGTAGGTAAGAACAGTTCTTCCTGAACCCGTAGCAGCCACGTAAAACTTGCAACAACAAAGTAGAGGACGTCTAACTTGTTTTTGCAGGGCATGTTGTGATGTGATATGGTCAAGGCATGATGCCATATTTTATTGTATGAGATGATCATGTTTTGTAACCGAGTTATCGGCAACTGGCAGGAGCCATATGGTTGTCGCTTTATTGTATGCAATGCAATCGCCCTGTAATTGCTTTACTTTATCACTAAGCGGTAGAGATAGTCGTAGAAGCAATAGTTGGCGAGACGACAATGATGCTACGATGGAGATCAAGGTGTCGCACCGGTGACGATGGTGGTCATGACGGTGCTTCGGAGATGGAGATCACAAGCACAAGATGATGATGGCCATATCATATCACTTATATTGATTACATGTGATGTTTATCTTTTATGCATCTTATCTTGCTCTGATTGACGGTAGCATTATAAGATGATCTCTCACTAAATTTCAAGATAGAAGTGTTCTCCCTGAGTATGCACCATTGCCAAATTTCGTTGTGCCCAGACACCACATGATGATCGGGTGTGATAAGCTCTATGTCCATCTACAATGGGTGCAAGCCAGTTTTGCACACGCAGAATACTCAGGTTAAACTTGACGAGCCTAGCATATGCAGATATTGCCTCAGAACACTGAGACCGAAAGGTCGAGCGTGAATCATATAGTGGATATGATCAACATAGTGATGTTCACCATTGAAAACTACTCCATTTCACGTGATGATCGGTTATGGTTTAGTTGATCTGGATTATGTGATCACTTATACGATTAGAGAGATGTCTATCTAAGTGGGAGTTCTTAACTAATATGATTAATTGAACTTAAATTTATCATGAACTTAGTCCTGGTAGTATTTTGCAAATTATGTTGTAGATTAATAGCTCGCGTTGTTGCTTTCATATGTTTATTTTGATATGTTCCTAGAGAAAACTGTGTTGAAAGATGTTAGTAGCAACAATGCAGATTGGATCCGTGATCTGAGGATAGTCCTCATTGCTGCACAGAAGAATTATGTCCTTGCACCGCTAGGTGACGGACCTATTGCAGGAGCAGATGCGGACGTTATGAACATTTGGCTAGCTCAATATGATGACTACTTGATAGTTTAGTGCACCATGCTTAACGGCTTAGAATCGGGACTTCAAAGATTTTTTGAACGTCATGGGCCATATGAGATGTTCCAGGAGTTGAATTTAATATTTCAAGCAAATACCCGAGTTGAGAGATATGAAGTCTCCAACAAGTTCTATAGCTAAAAGATGGAGGAGAATTGCTCAACTAGTGAGCATGTGCTCTGATTGTCTGGGTACTACAACCGCTTGAATCAAGTGGGAGTTAATCTTCTAGATAAGATAGTGATTGACAGAGTTCTGTAGTCACCATCACCAAGTTAGTAGAACTTCGTGATGAACTATAGTATGCAAAGGATGACTGTCAGTGTCAAAACCGGCGGATCTCGGGTAGGGGGTCCCGAACTGTGCGTCTAGGCAGATGGTAACAAGAGACAAGGGACACGATGTTTTTACCCAGGTTCGGGCCCTCTTGATGGAGGTAAAACCCTACTCCCGCTTGATAGATATTGATGATATGAGTAGTACAAGAGTGGGTCTACCACGAGATCAAGGAGGCTAAACCCTAGAAGCTAGCCTATGGTATGATTGTTGTAATGGTTGTTCGTCCTACGGACTAAAGCCCTCCGGTTTATATAGACACCGGAGAGGGCTAGGGTTACACAGAGTCGGTTACAATGGTAGGAGATCTACATATCCGTATGTAACGCCCCGGATACAACTTTCCATATTCGTAACTCCAACTCTTGCCTTTTCCGGAGATGCGACATGTTATTTCCTCCGTGGTTGGGTTTTTGTCTGTTGTGTTGCTTTTGTTTTTGTTATGCATCTCATCTCATAGCATCATCCGCATTGCATCGGCACTCCGTTGCCGTCATGTTTTAAAACTTGCATTAGCTTAAATCGTTGCGTGTCCCCCCCTTGCTTTTGTTGGCGTTCGAGACCAACCGGGTTTTCGAGCCCCTCGTGTCCGCCGCTTCTCTCTTGTCTTCATTGACATGTTGTCGACCCGCTTGCCCTTGTTGACCTTCCTCGCACCGTTTGAACCCCTCTCTTCTCTCTTTCTCCGAGACCACAAAACCCCCCTTGTCTTCGTCGACCTCTCTCAGGTCCCTCGCAGGCGTCCGAAACTTGCCCGAACCCGAACCGGTCTGTCATTACCGTTGGGACGGATCATCCCTAACGTCTACAAAACATCTCCGTTTTATTGTTTGGACTCTCTAGTCTATTTTCCTCGGACCGTTCGATTATAATCGGAGGGACCAAATGCCCCTATAAAAAAATCCACATGCTATATAAAGTAGACTAACCACCAAATTCTAGGATCCTACCTAAGCGCGCCACCTTCTCCCTCGGGATCCCTCCCGATCCCTCGATTCACCTAGCTAGTGCCTCCTCCTCCTCAATTTCAGCGCCACCCAACCAAATCACGGCCAGCCGAGCGCTTTTCCCTTCCTCTGCCAGCTCGATCGTCGCCGGCGCACCCAGCAGATGAGCGCCGTCCCTGCTCCTTTTCCTTCCTCCTCTGCTCCTCTCTCTCACACTGCTCATCTCTCTTCCCCCCTGTTTCTTTCTCTACAGGAGGAAAGCTCCATGCCACGGCCTCCCCAAGCTCTGCTTCATCCCCGTCTTGGGTCCGTGAGGAGACGACCCGCGCCGGCCGCCCTTCCCCATCTCGATCGGGTCCAGGACCCCGCCTCATCCAGCCACCTCTCCGCGTTATTGACCCGATGGGGTTCCACCTGAGCCTCTGTCACGACCAGCACCAAACGCAGGTCGCCAGTAGCGCCGATGCCTCCTCCTCGCGCATGCTCAGCGCGCCACCGGACCCCCGCAGGTCGCCATGCCCGGCCATCTCCGTATTTCTCTCCTTCCTTTCCCTGTCTTCCCCTCTAAACATGCTGCCCTTTTTCTTCAGACAACACCACGCCATGGCCTGCAGGTTCTTTTCTGAGTTCATGTCGCCCTCGTTCCACGCGCCTCCGGCCAGATTGGGCGCTCCAAGCCCGGCCATCTTCGTCGCCCTTGCCCATTCCCGGCCGGATCCCACCGCAGCGCCCCGTCCCCGGCCACCGGTGCCCTCGCCGGAGGTCATCTGCGCCTCGTCCCGCCTGCGGTTGCTGTTTCTGTTCTTCAGAACGGACGAGCGCCTCGCCCCGTTGACCGCGTCCCCCTCCCTCGGTCGATCCAGCCAGCCCAAGCCAGATCCGGCCTCGCCTCGCTCCGCAGCGCGTGGCCCAGCTCCCTTCGTCGCCAGGGCCTGCCCAGCCTCCTCCAGATCCAAGCGGGCCAAGGCCCAAGGGTGAGCAGACCCCAGCGCCCCCTCCTCTGTTTTTTTTTCTACTGATTGGGCCAAGCAGATTCAGCCCGATGCGTATTTTTTTTCCCTCGACGAATTTCCTAATTATCCAGTGTATTGTTGTTTTACAGAAACACCCTCGTACATCATGCATTTAATAACTCATTAACCATGCATCGGATTAAAATGATTTTAACATGTAAAGTGCTTAGAATTTCATCTAGTTTCATAATATGCCACTTTCATCCATGTTTAAAATGTTTAACTTGCCGTTTGTTTAAATTTGCTCCTATGCCATGTTAAAATGATTTAATTCATAACTAATTAACCGTAACTCGGATTTTAATAAACTTTATATGTAAATGGGGTAGAATTTTGCCTAGTTTAACATGGTGCACTCATCTTGCATGTTTAACAACTCTAAAATTGTGTTTAGGGCAGAACAGTACCAAACCTTAAAATATGCACATGGGGATTTTCCGGAATTGTTGTTTGTTCTTTCGGCCTCATTTAAAGTTGCCTAGTTAGGTAGTTTTGTTATTCTTCACCCCTTGCCATGTTTAATAACATTTAATATTGTTGAGTAGCATAAACGAGAGTGAACTAAATACTTGAATGTGGTGTTCCGTCAGTATGCAACTTGTTGCATATTGAGCTCCACTTAATTTGTTGTGTTGTTCTTGTTTGCATCATCTCTTGCCATGAGTAGCTTCATGTAGCATTGTCATGCATCATGCTTGTTGTGCATCATGCCTTGTTCATGTGTGGTGTGTTTACCTATCTTGTTTGCTTCTTTCCGGTTTGCTTCTCTCGTTAGCTTCGGTTCCGTTCCGGAGTTGTGAGGATTCGTTCGACTACGTCCGTTTGTCTTCTTCATGGACTCGTTCTTCTTCCTTGCGGGATTTCAGGCAAGATGACCGCTACCCTGGATCTCACTACTATCATTGCTATGCTAGTTGCCTCGTTCTTTTGCTATGCTGCGCTACCTATTACCTGTTTGTCAAGCCATCCCATATTGCCATGAACCTCTAACCTTTGACACCATTCCTAGCAAACCGTTGTTTGGCTATGTTACCGCTTTGCTCAGCCCCTCTTATAGCGTTGCTAGTTGCGGTGAAGTTGAAGATTTCTCCATGGCGGACAGGGGTTTATGTTGGGATATCACAATATCTCTTATATTATTAATGCATCTATATACTTGGTAAAGGGTGGAAGGCTCGGCCTTATGCCCGTGTTTTGTTCCACTCTTGCCGCCTAGTTTCCGCCATACCGGTGTTATGTTCCCGGATTTTGCGTCCCTTACGCGGTCGGGTGATTTATGGGACCCCCGACGGTTCGCTTTGAATAAAACTTGTCCAAAGAAAGGCCCAACATTGCCTTTTACCATTTGCCTCACCACCACCTACTTTTCCTTTGGGAGTAATTAACCCAAGGGTCATCTTTATTTTAGCCCCCGGGCCAATGCTTGTCTAAGTGTTGGTCCAAACTAGAGCCACTTGCGGCGCCACCTCGGGAAACTTGAGGGCTGGTTCTAGTTGTGCGTAGTGCTCATCCGGTCGTGGCTTCGAGACGAGATACGCGGCTACTATCGGGATGTCGGCACGCCGGGAGGTCTTGCTGGTCTTGTTTTACCATTGTCGAAATGTCTTGATGTACCGGGATACCGAGTCTGATCGGAGTGTCTCGGGTGAAGGTCTATTCCTTCGATGATCGCGAGAGCTTGTCATGGGCTAAGTTGGGACACCCCTGCAGGGTATAAACTTTCGAGAGCCCTGCCCGCGGTTATGTGGCAGATGGGAATTTGTTAATGTCCGGTTGTAGACAACTTGACACTTGATCCGAATTAAAACGCATCAACCGAGTGTGTAGCCGTGATGGTCTCTTCTCGGCGGAGTCCTGGAAGCGAACACGGTTTCTGTGTTATGACTGATGTAAGTAGGTGTTCAGGATCACCTCTTGATCATTGCTAGTTGACGACCGTTCCGCTTGTTTCTCTTCTCGCTCTCTTTTACATATGTTAGCCACCATATATGCTTAGCCGCTGCTGCAACCTCACCACTTTACCCCTTCCTTTCCCATTAAGCTTTGCTAGTCTTGATACCCATGGTAATGGGATTGCTTGAGTCCTCGTGACTCACGGATACTTCAAACCAGTTTGCGGTGCCTATGTTACGAAAGGTGACGCAACCAAGCTCAAGGAGGAGCTCGATGATGATCTTGCCCTTTGTGTTGTTTCGTTCTAGTTGATCATAGTGGAGCCCAGGTTGGGGTCGATCGGGGACGTTTATCGATTTGGGGTTCTTCTTTTATTTTGGTTCCGTAGTCGGACCTTGTTTGTATTTGAATGATGTAATGCTTTATTCATGTAATTGTGTGAAGTGGCGATTGTAAGCCAACTATGTATCTCTTTCCTTATGTATTACATGGGTTGTGTGAAGATTACCTCACTTGCGACATTGCTTTCAATGCGGTTATGCCTCTAAGTCGTGCTTCGACACGTGGGAGATATAGCCGCATCGAGGCGCTACAAGTTGGTAATCGAGCCTTCCCCGACCTTAGGAGCCCCACTGCTTGATCGTTTTTAGCGGCCGAGTTGTGTCTAGAAAAATGTTTTGAGTCATTTAGGATTATATATATCAGAGAGTTTAGGAATTCTTTTTACTCCCCAGTCCCTTCGACCTTCCGGTGAGGTATCCTGACGTAGAGTTTTGACTCTTCTCTTCTTAAATTTCACTAAAAAAATTTTTAGGATCACGCGGGTATCTTGGAATAGTTCCGATATTCTTATGACGAGAACATTGTTCTTGGTGCCTCCTGACATTTAGGAGTTGTGGCAGTGTCCCGGGGAGTTGAGCTCTGAGGTGTTGTCGTCATAATTTTATCGTTGCAGTTCTGGAATACCCGAGTTTAGTACGCCGACATCGAAAAGCTCTTTTATGCGCTTGTTGGTGAGATAACCCCGCTAACCCAATCTTCGAGGTGAGTACGGGAGTATTGCCATGACTCGTATAACGGATGCTTTTCAAGGTTGAGGTACACGATTTCGAAGGTTTCTTGGTTATGTGTTGACGGATGGATACAATGGATGTAGGGATTGTTAGTTTGGGTGAGATATATTGCTTCCCTGTATCTCCAACACCAGTTGCATAACCGAAAGTTTCGGAGTTTTATAGGTGGGAATTCAAGTAGCTCTTAGGATATCTTTCCGACGGATGTATGATATGAAATTGGGGTTCGACGTCTAGTGGTCCGCCTATTCACGGTTGGTTTTATAGTGGTCTCGTTGTGTCTTAAAGAGTCCTTGGCTATGCCGACTGGGACACTTCAGATGTCATGTGCACTTGCCTTGTACATGATGGTGCTTGTCGATTGAGCCCGTGTAGGCCCCACCACGAAAACTTCGGACGAAATCTCTATCATATGTTTGTTCTGGCTTATTCTGCAAGCCAAATCCTTTGTTTTGTTTTATTTGTGGTATTCGAGTTGCTTCGAAGTCAAATGTTGAATCCATACCTTTCCTAAACGGTGTTCTCATATTGCTATGTGAGTGTTAATCCTTCTTGATCATTGAGGTTGTCATGTTAATTCTTTTCCTACCGGCGTGCTTCTCTTCGAGATGATCCCATCATTCTCCCCATCCGCAAGATCAATTCTAAGTTTTCTCAACGGTGTTTGTTTCATCCGTCCCAAGTTGCCTTTGTTTTCCCGCCCTCCCACCCTTTTTCTTCAAGGACACAGATTTCTTAATCAAGTATCCATTTATTCATGTGAAGTTTCTTCATTCTTTTCTGTCAATGTTCTTACCCGGTGGTTCTCAAGAAGATGTTCTTCTAGTTCGTCATTCCTCATTCTTTTCTCTTCTCCGGTGGATTCAAGTCAAGTTTTGTTGATCATATCTTTTTCCTCATTTCAATGTCTTCTCATACCGGTGCACCTCATTATCATTCTACTTCTCGCTATTTGTTATTCCGGAGTGCTCAAGATATCTCGAAGATTCGTGTTTCCACTCTGCATTCGTTCAAGCTTTTTTTTCGAGATTGGTATCTCATTCAAGTCATTTAATTCAACCGGTGCAATATCTCTTGAAATCTTTTCAACGGTGTTCTTTTGAGTGGGCCCTAACCCACAGGTCTTTTTCCAGGATCTTACCTGACCCTTCTATTTTCCCAGAGCTATCCTAAATTCTTCTCCAAGTTTGACGTAAGAATGAGTTATCATCAGGCAAATGCTTTTCTCCAAGATCTTTCAAATTCTTTTCATAGTTGGCTCAACCTCTTCGCTTTTGATTCTTCCGGTGTGCCTCAATAATTCTTGGTGGTGTTTCTCGTTGTCATTCTCGTCTTTTGAAGACCGAAGAAGGATTTCTCTTAAACCTTGCTCCATTCTTTTCAAGATTCATGGTTCTAGCTTGATGCCATCCTCTCATAATTGTTTTCGATTGTGGGAATTCTTTTCACCCATCCGGAGCATTTCATGAGTTGTTTCCACTTCTTTCCTCCGAAGGCCATCATGTCATAATTCTTCATTCTCAGCGCGTAGCTCTCGTTCTCCAAATCATACCAGTGCATCATTCAAATATCCTCTAATCAGTTCATGTTCTCTTCGTTCTCATGTATCTAAATCCCCTCAAATATCTTCATTCGTTTTTCAATTCTTCCCGGTGAATCATGCCTTTGCTACATCCATTCTCAGTTCTTACGGTGGTTCGTTCAAGATTTCACCTCTTTCGTTATCATTTAATTCATTTGTTGATTCCAATCCTACCGGTGGTTCGTTGAAGACCTTCTCAAGTTTTGAGATATCTCTTTTAATCCTTTCTACGAGAATAAGTGGTATGCCAAATCCGTTGATTGTCATCAATTTAATTGGTGAGGGATAAGCATAACATAATTCTTATTCTTGTTCATCCAAGTGGTTAATTCTTTATTCCGGAGGCCCTTAAAATTCTCGGTTTCATTTGTCTCATCTTCTCTTTTTCCCGGAGTTCCAAGCTCTAATTATCACGGAGATCCATCTAAATCATTGCAAGGCTTCACCTTGTGTTTTCAACTTCTCTCTCTTTTCATCATCCTTTTAATACCGGAGTTTCTTCATGGTGGTTCATCAAGGATTCTTTTCATTCTTCAATTGTTCTTCAAGATTTCTCTCGAAGTTATGACCCGCCAAGCTATACTCTAAAATAAACATGGTGTTCAACACATGTTTTGTTTTGAGGAGCTCAAGTATTCTTCATCTTGCATTCCAAAGTGCAATTCTTTCTACCTTATCTTTTGAGGTGGTGTTATGTCACTCTTGACAATTTCCTTCATGTTTCATGATTCATATTGTTGTCAAGAATGAGGTATTTTAAATCCATCATTTTCTCTTCATTCAAGAGATCTCTTTGACCAATCTACTTCTCCATTGGAGTTATCTTGTGTCAGGTTTCACCTAAAGCCTTTCCGTAAGGGTTGTCGCTACTTATGGTGCTTATTAATGACCCAAGTTATCTCTTTTCCATCTTGATGGAACAAGCTTTCATCTCTTTGGTGCTCTCAATCAAAGCAATCGTTTCCGTTAGTGGCCGGATGTCACCTCATAGTCTTGAGATGTTTTCCATAAGGCCACTACAAGCTTATTCGTTTCGTTGTTGGTTTTCCAACAACTCCGTTCTTGCATTTCTTGTAAGCGTGCTCTCTCAAGATATTGTTTCCCTCCGTTCATTCCATTCCATTCTTTCATTTCTTCTGGAGTCATTGTGATGTTGCTCTCTTCACTCATCATCTCGAATTGCTAGGATCGTGTTTTTTTCTGGCTTATCCATTTAACCGGAGTGTTATATCATCTCTTCAATATCTTTTCATCTCATCAAGTTTTCCTCTCTTTTCTACCGGAGTGCTGTCCAAATTCTGTCATTCTTGTTCCTTGGCTATCTCATTATAACTAGGTGGTCATATTCTTTTCGTTCGTGAAGCTCTTTTTCCATGTCTTTCAACCTTCAAGTTCTCGTAATGTTCCCTTGTTCCTCTTTTCTAACGGAGTGCTTTCAACTTTGCTCATCTCCGTTGTTTTGTTTCTTTCAATTTGTTCAACTTATCAAGGTTCATGGTTTCACTCGTTCGTCAAAGAAGCAACTTAGTTTTACCTCTTCTCGTCCTCTTCCGTTTTTCCCTCCGGTGCCATTCTAGATCTCGGGACGAGATCCTCTCGTAGTGGTGGAGTGTTGTAACGCCCCGGATACAACTTTCCATATTCGTAACTCCAACTCTTGCCTTTTCCAGAGATGCGACATGTTATTTCCTCCGTGGTTGGGTTTTTGTCTGTTGTGTTGCTTTTGTTTTTGTTATGCATCTCATCTCATAGCATCATCCGCATTGCATCGGCACTCCGTTGCCGTCATGTTTTAAAACTTGCATTCGTTCGTCGTTGCCGTGTCCCCCCCTTGCTTTTGTTGGCCGTTCCGAGACCAACCGGGTTTTTCGAGCCCCTCGTGTCTGGCCGCTTCTCTCTTTGTCTTCATTGACATGTTGTCAGACCGCTTGCCCTTGTTGACCTTCCCTCAGACCGTTTGAACCCCTCCCCTCTTTCTCCGAGACCACAAAACCCCTCTTGTCTTCGTCGACCTCTCTCAGGTCCCTCGCAGGCGTCCGAAACTTGCCCGAACCCGAACCGGTCTGTCATTACCGTTGGGACCGGATCATCCCCTAACGTCTACAAAACATCTCCGTTTTATTGTTTGGACTCTCCTAGTCTATTTTCCTCGGACCGTTCGATTATGATCGGAGGGACCAAATGCCCCTAAACCAAAATCCACATGCTATATAAAGTAGACTAACCACCAAATTCTAGGGATCCTACCCTAGCGCCGCCACCTTCTCCCTCGGGATCCCTCCCGATCCCCTCGATTCACCTAGCTAGTGCCTCCTCCTCCTCAATTTCAGCGCCACCCAACCAAATCACGGCCAGCCGAGCACTTTCCCCTTCCTCTGCCAGCTCGATCGTCGCCGGCGCACCCAGCAGATGAGCGCCGTCCCAGCTCCTTTTCCTTCCTCCTCTGCTCCTCTCTCTCACACTGCTCATCTCTCTTCCCCCCCCCCCCCGTTTCATTCTCTACAGGAGGAAAGCTCCACGCCACGGCCTCCCCAAGCTCTGCTTCATCCCCGTCTTGGGTCCGTGAGGAGACGACCTGCGCCGGCCGCCCTTCCCCATCTCGATCGGGTCCAGACCCCGCCGCATCCAGCCACCTCTCCGTTAATGGCCCGATGGGGTTCCTTCCTCACACCTCTATCACGACCAGCACCCGAACCGCAGGTCGCCAGCGCGCCCGATGCCTCCTCCTCGCGCATGCCTGGCCGCGCCACCCGGACCCCGCAGGTTGGCATGCCCGGCCATCTCCGTATTTCTCTCCTTCCTTTCCCTGTCTTCCCCTCTAAACATGCTGCCCTTTTTCTTCAGACAACACCACGCCATGGCTGCAGTTTCTTCTCTCGAGTTCATGTCGCCTTGTTCCACGCCTCCACCCAGTTAGGCGCTCCAAGCCCGCCATCTTCGTCGCCTTGCCCATTCCGGCCGGATCCCACCGCGGCGCCCGTCCCGGCCACGGTGCCCTCGCCGGAGGTCATCTGCGCCTCGTCCGCTCAAGCGGTTGTTGTTCTGTTCTTGAGCAGACGGCGCCTCGCCCGTTGACGCGTCCCCTCCCTCGGTCGATCCAGCCAGCCCAAGCGAGATCCGGCCTCGCCTCAACACGGCGCGTGGCCCAGCTCCTTCGTCGCCGAGGCCTGCCCACCTCCTCCAGATCCAAGCGGGCCAAGGCCCAAGGGTGGCAGACCCAGCGCCCCTCCTCTGCTTTTTTTCTACTGATTGGGCCAAGCAGATTCAGCCCGATCGTTTTTTTTTCCCCGACGAATTTCCTAATTATCCAGTGTATTGCTGTTTTACAGAAACACCCTCATACATCATGCATTTAATAACTCATTAACCATGCATCGGATTAAAATGATTTTAACATGTAAAGTGCTTAGAATTTCATCTAGTTTCATAATATGCCACTTTCATCCATGTTTAAAATGTTTAACTTGCCGTTTGTTTAAATTTGCTCCTATGCCATGTTAAAATGATTTAATTCATAACTAATTAACCGTAACTCGGATTTTAATAAACTTTATATGTAAATGGGGTAGAATTTTGCCTAGTTTAACATGGTGCACTCATCTTGCATGTTTAACAACTCTAAAATTGTGTTTAGGGCAGAACAGTACCAAACCTTAAAATATGCACATGGGGATTTTCCGGAATTGTTGTTTGTTCTTTCGGCCTCATTTAAACTTGCCTAGTTAGGTAGTTTTGTTATGCTTCACCCGTTGCCATGTTTAATAACATTTAATATTGTTGAGTAGCATAAACGAGAGTGAACTAAATACTTGAATGTGGTGTTCCGTCAATATGCAACTTGTTGCATATTGAGCTCCACTTAATTTGTTGTGTTGTTCTTGTTTGCATCATCTCTTGCCATGAGTAGCTTCATGTAGCATTGTCATGCATCATGCTTGTTGTGCATCATGCCTTGTTCATGTGTGGTGTGTTTACCTATGTTGTTTGCTTCTTTTCGGTTTGCTTCTCTCGTTAGCTTCGGTTCCGTTCCGGAGTTGTGAGGATTCGTTCGACTACGTCCGTTTGTCTTCTTCATGGACTCGTTCTTCTTCCTTGCGGGATTTCAGGCAAGATGACCGCTACCCTGGATCTCACTACTATCATTGCTATGCTAGTTGCCTCGTTCTTTTGCTATGTCTGCGCTACCTATTACCTGCTTGTCAAGCCATCCCATATTGCCATGAACCTCTAACCTTTGACACCATTCCTAGCAAACCGTTGTTTGGCTATGTTACCGCTTTGCTCAGCCCTCTTATAGCGTTGCTAGTTGCGGTGAAGTTGAAGATTTCTCCATGGCGGACGTGGTTTATGTTGGGATATCACAATATCTCTTATATTATTAATGCATCTATATACTTGGTAAAGGGTGGAAGGCTCGGCCTTATGCCCGTGTTTTGTTCCACTCTTGCCGCCTAGTTTCCGCCATACGGTGTTATGTTCCCGGATTTTGCGTCCCTTACGCTGTCGGGTGATTTATGGGACCCCCGACGATTCGCTTTGAATAAAACTTGTCCAAAGAAGGCCCAACATTGCCTTTTACCATTTGCCTCACCACCACCTACTTTTCCTTGGGAGTAATTAACCCAAGGGTCATCTTTATTTTAGCCCCCGGCCAATGCTTGTCTAAGTGTTGGTCCAAACTAGAGCCACTTGCGGCGCCACCTCGGGAAACTTGAGGGCTGGTTCTAGTTGTGCGTAGTGCTCATCCGGTCGTGGCTCGAGACGAGATACGCGGCTACTATCGGGATGTCGGCACGCCGGGAGGTCTTGCTGGTCTTGTTTTACCATTGTCAAAATGTCTTGATGTACCGGATACCGAGTCGATCGGAGTGTCTCGGGTGAAGGTCTATTCCTTCGATGATCGCGAGAGCTTGTCATGGGCTAAGTTGGGACACCCTGCAGGTATAAACTTTCGAGAGCCCCCCATGGTTATGTGGCAGATGGGAATTTGTTAATGTCCGTTGTAGACAACTTGACACTTGATCCGAATTAAAACGCATCAACCGAGTGTGTAGCCGTGATGGTCTCTTCTCGGAGTCCGGAAGTGAACACGGTTTTTGTGTTATGACTGATGTAAGTAGGTGTTCAGGATCACCTCTTGATCATTGCTAGTTGACGACCGTTCCGCTTGTTTCTCTTCTCGCTCTCTTTTACATATGTTAGCCACCATATATGCTTAGCCGCTGCTGCAACCTCACCACTTTACCCCTTCCTTTCCCATTAAGCTTTGCTAGTCTTGATACCCATGGTAATGGGATTGCTAAGTCCTCGTGACTCACCAGATACTTCCAAACCAGTTTGCAGGTGCCTATGTTACGAGCAGGTGACGCAACCAAGCTCAAGGAGGAGCTCGATGATGATCTTGCCCTTTGTGTTGTTTCGTTCTAGTTGATCAGTAGTGGAGCCCAGTTGGGGTCGATCGGGGACGTTTGTCGCATTTGGGGTTCTTCTTTTATTTTGGTTCCGTAGTCGGACCTTGTTTGTATCTGAATGATGTAATGCTTTATTCATGTAATTGTGTGAAGTGGCGATTGTAAGCCAACTATGTATCTCTTTCCCTTATGTATTACATGGGTTGTGTGAAGATTACCTCACTTGCGACATTGCTTTCAATGCGGTTATGCCTCTAAGTCGTGCTTCGACACGTGGGAGCTATAGCCGCATCGAGGGCGTTACACCGTATTGCCAAGCTTGCCTTCCACGCCAAGGAAAGTCCCATCCGGACACGGGACGAAGTCTTCAATCTTGTATCTTCACAGTCTTGGAGTCCGGCTGACGATGATAGTCCGGCTGTCCGGACACCCCCTAGTCCAGGACTCCCTCAGTAGCCCCTGAACCAGGCTTCAATGACGATGAGTGCGGCGCGCATATTGTTCGGCATTGCAAGGCGGGTTCCTCCTCCGAATAATCCATAGAAGATTGTGAACACCAGGATAGTGTCCGGCTCTGCAAAATAAATTCCACGTTCCACCGTAGAGAGAATATTATGTACACAAGTTCAATCTGCTGACGTATTCTTGTAGCATGACGTCACGCCACTACCGAGCCTTTACTTGAATCATTTTTTATTTACACCACCTCAACGCGTTTAGCGAAGCGGTTTCCTTGGCACGTCTTGTCGAAGCAGAGATCGTGTTCCCCTTATTCCGGGATTCTCATCAATACGGACGCGGGTAACCCAACCGCGCCATTGATGGTGGCGCTTGGGAGATAAGCGAGTTTTACCAGGCCGGTGGGGACGCATAGTTTCCGTCCGCCCATATATAAGGGGATAAGGATCCACCCTTTTTACCTACGCCTTCTTCCTCCTTAGCTTATCCATCTCCGTGCACTCTCGAGCTCCCGCGCCCAAGTCCGCGCATCTCGCCTCGACCTTCTCCGACCATCTCCGGAGCGGGAGGCAAATGGCTGGCCTCCTCCGTGACGGAGGAGCACATCGCAAAACTGTGCAGCGCCGGATACCTTTCCGGCGACATCGCGCACCGGCTGCCCGACAAGGGGCAGCTCATCCCCACCCCCAAGGCCCATGAGAGGGTCGTGTTCCTTCCCCACTTCCTCCGCGGACTGGGCTTTCCACTTCACCCCTTTTTTTGGGGGCTCATGTTCTACTACGGCCTGGATTTCCACGATCTAGCGCCAAACTTCATCCTTAACATCTCGGCGTTTATCGTCGTGTGCGAGGCCTTCCTCTGCATCCAGCCTCACTTCGTCTTGTGGCTCAAGACCTTCAGTGTCAAGCCGAAGGTAGTGAAGGGCACTCAAGCGGAGTGCGGAGGCGCCATGTTGGGCAAGATGCCCAACGTCATCTGGTTCGAAGGGGCCTTCGTGGAATCCGTCAAGGGGTGGCAATCGGGGTGGTTCTACATCACCGAGTCGCGCGACCCTAAGTGGGCGGCAGCCCCTGAGTTCAGATCTGGTATCCCTATGCAGCTCACCTCCTGGAAAGAGAAGGGCTTGCTATGGGGTAGTTCGGAGGAGCCGACGGGACTCCAAGCACAGATCCAAGTGGTGAACAAGAAGCTCAGCTTGTCAACATGGTCCAAGTCATCCTCATCTGCGGATTCTCCCTTGCCAACAACGGGCATTTAAATTGTGGGAGTTCAATCCGGCAGCACTGAGCATTGGCGGGCTCTTGACACGACGTCTGAAGGAGCACGGAGGGTGCTGTTCAAGGGCGCCGAAGCTCCCGCATCCGCCACTGAAGATTGCAGATTTCGCTCGCAGCGTCCAGCTGACGAGGTAAGTGATTCTACCCCTTTACGGGACACTTGTTTTTAATAGTTTGACCCTACGCAGGTTTCAATCTCCCTTTTCCTTTGACAGGACTGGATGAAGAAGGCCGAGCAGATCATCTGCCTGGCTCCCATGCCAGAAAACCCAGTAGACGCCCGTCTAGCGGGGCTGCTGGTTCCGGCACCCCATGTGGTGTCGGAGAAGAAGGCCAAGAAGGAGGCCACGGATACTCGAAAGAGTTCCCGTTTTCAGGTGTTCGACGATTCCGGGGCGGACTCCTCCCCCGAAGGCGAGGAGGAGGAAGAAGACCCTCTCCCAGAGGAAGGAGAGAGGAAGAGGAAGGCTTCCCCGACAGGGGAGGCCGAAGGGTCCAAGAGGGGAAGGACTATTCCCCCGGACTGCTCCGCCAACGCCAATGTTGGCGACGAAGAGTGGCCCTCAAGGGCCAGGCCTCCGGCAAGATCGTAAGTATCCAGATTCCTGAATGATTTATAATTTCCCTTTTGTGTCACATAGTGTCCTTCTAATTCCGCACTCTGCCTGCAGTCCGGCCGATGATGATCTCCCCGCTTCATCGAGCGGGTCGTTGGCTCCGTCGGATGTAGATTCCATCCCGACTGCCTCCACCCCTCGCGCCCGAGGGCGCCGAGGTGGGATCCCAGAAGGACCCATCGGAGGAGGCTCCGAAGGCGCCGCAAGGCAGCCTCCTGGACTTTGCGCCGGACTCCACACCGGAACCCATAGTGGTTCCGGAGTTCGGCAGGCGGCCCCTTCGCAAGAAGGGCAAGACCATGACGCCGGCAGCCCCCGTCCAACCAGAGGCGCCGGACAACTTGCTGGAGGCGCTCAAAGGCGCTTCCATCAAGGAAGAACACCGCACTATTATGATCATGGTGATTCGAAGGTTCAGCTTGCCAAGAGCGGTGACCGAAGCTCGCATAGCCTTCTAACGAGCTTTGAGGTAAGAAGTTAAAAATATAAAATGTAATACTGCATAGACAGTAGCCCGATGCTCGGTTCGGTGTTGGAAAGAAAAGCGGATGAGGATCTAAAAAGATATCTGTGGGTTGCTAAAAAT
Organism: Aegilops speltoides; assembly: GCA_021437245.1. Lineage (NCBI taxonomy): Eukaryota > Viridiplantae > Streptophyta > Magnoliopsida > Poales > Poaceae > Aegilops > Aegilops speltoides. Next base: position 137,590,933 of record CM038145.1, on the reverse strand, counting down.
TATGTCAATATGGGTTTGCAGGCTGCGCTGCTGACCTCTCACTGCAGACCGATCATGGGAGGTTGGTGCTTTGAAGCATGACCTCGGCGGTCCGAGCAAGAGCTCGGCCGTGTCAAAAGCAGCTCGAGGATAAAGAAGGTGAGTAACACCACTTTGAATAGTTACCTTACAAAAAGGATTTAGGTTGCAAATAAAATAACAAGGATAACGTGGAGTGCTGCGGGGCCACGAGCGAGGTGGCAACCACGAAGGAGGCTGTGTCCGCGACGAACGCAAAGTCTTGACATGAACAGGTAGAGCGAGAGAAGCAGAGGCGCGGGTGGCGGAGGTGCGGCAAGAGCTCCGTGCTCTCATGGAAAAGCATGAGAGTTTGGGCGCGACTCAAAGACTCGAGTCCAAGCTTGCCTCGGCTCTCGAAAGTGACAAAGCCGCCAAGGCCGAGGCCCATAAGGCCCTTCAGGAAGTTGAGGATGTGAAGAAAATAGCGGCGGGTAAGGCATTTTTCATGCAAAGCAAGCATGTTAATGTAAACTTCACGATACTTACCTCAATTCGAGCTCTCGAGGTGTTTGCAGATCTGCCTCGCGGTGTGTACGATCTTGCCGCATTCTACCGAGCCAAGGAGGGAGCTCAGCGGAGAAGGTCTTACGGTCTCGATCTGTTGAGGCCGGCCATCCGTGCCCCTAGCGACCAGTGAAGCAGCTGGTCGAGCTCCACAAGGTAGCCGAGCAGGCCATGAAGGGCCTCATAGTCCGGTCGTGGCTGGAGAGGCCATGCACAGGAGCTACTTGACCTTGTGTGGCGGCTGGTGGATCGCGTGCCCACGGGTGGAGGTCATCAAGCACTCCCAGATTGAAGGTGCTCGTCGGGCCCTTGCCAGCGCAAAGGTGCACCGGGCAGGCTGGATGCGAGAGGCTTATCAGCGACGCGCGCCAGGTGGGCAAGGAGTATCGTCGCCGAGATGTACTATAAGACTGTCTGAAGGGTGCCCGCAAGATTGCGGATGAGTGCCCCAGATGTAATTATTGAGTAAACTCGCTATGTGTTATCCTGCGCGCTGAAAACTTTGTTCATATGCACTAAGCAACGCTTGTTTGATTTAAAATATCACCTTACATGCGGCCGTTTATAAAATCGAGAGATGGCAAGTCGTCGGCTTCAGCCCCATGCCACTAGTCTTTGGGGTGTTGGGATAAACTTGAGCACTCTTGTTCCCATTTTGGGTCCATCTAGGGAGGCGCTCAACACAACGAACAAGGCAATCGGACTTATAATGCTTGAACACTCTCACTTAGCCATAGAATTCTATAATTTTAAATTTCGGCGAAGCCCCTAGTATCCGGAAGACCGAGTTCGGGGCGCTATCCATGCCTTGGACGGACATTATCCGGTTCTTCGCTCGAAACAGCATAAGTCTTTAGGGACTCGAAAAGACCTCTCGAACAGCGACCAGTCTCTCGCCTTATCATGCTAGTCAGTTTTAGCTTTCTCCACTAAGGCGCTCGCCCAGCTCAACCGGGGTGCAATCGCAGTGGTTCTCCCAGTGCTACCTTAGCCGACAGAACGGGACGTAAGGTACCAAAACATGGGAGCCGGGCAAACCTAACTATTTACCCAAGACATGATTCGGAGACGATTCATATAATGCTATAAGTTCGGGGTGCCGCACTTGTGAAAGTGTTCGGACTTATCACACCATAATGCGGGGAACATAAGCCCCTGGTGTATTCGGCCGTACCAGAATATATGGGTGCAAGATGTCATTAATGAACATATATGTAAAGTAATGCAATTATAGGCAAAAAGTGCTGCATTATTTATTGAAGGAATTCTGCTATGAGTGCGGAATGATACAAATAGTGCGGTATGCAAGGGATTGGAATAATTAAACATTTCCCCCTCCAGCGGTGGGCTGCGGACTGGTGTGTATAATCAAATTTAATGCTCGTAATGGAGACAACCTGAGTGTTCGTCGTAGCCTTTTTCCCTCCCTGGCTCTTGCATCGTGAGTTCGGCGGGTTCGCCACGACAGAACCTCAGTGAGCAGTGCATCGGTGTACTAAAGTAGGGGTACCTTAGTACCCCGAACTTGTCTGCGGGCAACGTTCATGACACTGCAACGGCATGGCTTGCTGGGCGCCCGCCAAGGCTCTCCATCACTCCCATTTACTGCCATTTAAGAACAAAGTATTAGTTGTGTTGACAAGGCCCCGGCAAGAGGAGCTTGCCGGGAAGAGCAAGACCCCGGCAAGAGGAGCTTGCGGGAAGATAACAAGACACTTCGAGAACTTGCCATAGCGCCCGCGTCCGGCAAGGCAAGTGGCGGCAAGCTCGCTGGTGCGACAAGACAACGGCCGCGGCAAGGCACTTGCCGCGGCAAGGCTGCCACTCTGCACCCAAGCTCCAGCGCATCCAACGACGTGTCACCCCAGGACCATCCCAGGAGCATGTGGCGAGGCGCTGTGCAGCTATGCGGTGCGAGGTGGCAAGCGAAGCCGACAAGGAGGCCATCGTGGCGATCGGTGGCGCCCCTAACGGTCGTTTCCTTGCACTGTTGGGGCGACCGGACGGGCATTAAATGCCCTTGTCCCCTGCCGTCAGAGTTAGGTAGGGACACTTTGTTGGTCCTTGTTGTACCAACTGCGTTTTACCTCTTTACCCCTCTTTCTACGCTGCCACCTGTCGGTGACCCCCTTTGAACTATAAAAGGGAGGCCCATGCGCACGCAGAGGGGGTTCGGCTCGTTTGGGTTCGGCTCGTTTGGGTTCAGTCAGTTCGACTCACTCGAGACCACAAAGATACCCACTTTCTAGCGAAGAACAAATACAAACACAAAGTAGCGATGAGGAGTTTTATCTCTCCGGAGAGCTCAAGCTGGGTAAAATCGCCCGTTTCCCTATGGCCTCGACCTCGATCTGCTCTTCGTCGCCCCTCCGCTCCTGCTGGGACGGAAGGGTCTCCCTGCCCCATAGGTGATCGTGCTCCGCAGAACCCCACGACATCTTTGTCACGCCAGGTAGGGGGCGTCGAGGTCGGGCGAACCTGATCCGGTCTCCTTGGCGCTTCATCAGCATCTTCATCGACATGCCACCAAAGAAGAAGCCTTCGGAGGTGGCCGCTCCGTCTACTTCGATTCCACCACCGCCGCAGGAGCAAGCGGGCGGTGGGGTGGACACCGGCGGAGGAGCGGGCGCCGACGGTGGGACTCACGTCGTCACCAGGTCCAAAAACAAGGCCCCTCAAGCGTCGGCAACCATACAGACACCACGCCCTTCCCAGGAGGTGCAGGGTCGACAACGCCCTGGTGCTCCTAGCACCGTGCTCGCGTTGGAGCAAGGCCAAGCTGGTGGGTCGCGGGACGTTCAAGACCAGCGTGCGCGCCAGCACGCTGGCGCGAGTGAGGTGCGGTCGCCCGGGCGGGGTACCGCTCCTTCCAATCCAGTTGGGAGCCTGAGCACATCCCACTCCTCGCGCCGCTCGTCGCCGCCGCCACCCAAGACTCCAAAGGAAGTGCTGGCCCGAGCCCAGCTGCTTCTAGACTACCCTCCGGCGCCACACAAGATTGACGACTGGAGGATGGCCATTTATAGCCTCATTGGCTTCGCCAATGGCGACAAGCCCCGGCAACCGAGCGCATCGAAGCCCCGGCAAGATGCCCAGGCGCGAGCCGACGCCACCACCATGCACTCACCGCCCCGAAGGCCGAGATCGCCGACTCGCCGGGCCAACCTCGACGCCGACTCCCGCTGCGTCGTCCGGACCCGCAACCGCGCGATCAGCGCCAAGTTATCCAAGAGCGACGACACGAAGACGCTTCGTAGACCAGATCGGCGCGAAGAGAAGCGCGACGTCAATCGACCAGCGCTGGGGCCCATCGTCGATATGCATGCGCCAGGAGAACGAGCGACTTGCGTCTGCGGCAGGTTGCCCTCGTTCACCGTGAGCTGCGGCAAGTCGATGGCGATGACAGAACTTCAAGCGGGCGTGCGAGAAGTGCGATGGCGGGATACATCCGTCGGAGTTCCTCGGCGTCCACACCATCGCGGTGCGAGGCTGCGGGGCGAGACGAGAAGATCCTCGCCAACTACTTCCGCGGTGCTCAAGCCCGTCGAGATCTTGGCTCGTGCACTTGCCGGATGGCTCCATCTCTTCATGGGCGGACTGTGTCATCGGTTTGTCGGCGCCTTCACGGTGACCACAAACCCCATGGCGAGAGAGCGATCTGCATCTGCTCGTCCTAGAAGGAGGAGAGCCCTGCGCAAGTACATCAGAGATTCAGCCAGTGCGGCAAGAACATCCCGAGCGTCCACCTGCCGCGGTTATCGGTGCGTTCCATCAGAACGTGCGTAACCGCATGATGAGGGAGGAGATGGCGATGTGCAAGATCAGAGATGTCAGCGAGCTATATGCTCTGGCCGACAAGTGTGCACGGGCTAAGGAGGGGAGGAAAATCCCCGGAGAGACTGCAGGAGCAGAAGGATCTGACAGTGAGGAGGACGTCGCTCCGGCAAGGAAGAACCGGAGGCGGAACAACAGAAAGAGAAAGGCTAAGGATGTGCTAGTTGTCGAGCAGTCCGGCAACGGAGGCGGCTCCGACAAGGCCAAAGCTGGTGACTCCGGCGAAGCTGTGGTGGCCTCCGACAAGCAGGACGGCTCCAGCAAGCAGTATTGCAAGATCCATCGCACCAAGGGTCATGACCTCCAAGCATGCAAGAAGGTTGAGCAGATGGCGGAGCTACAGAAAGCTGAGTACGAGCGGCGCGACAAGGAGAAGGCCTAGAAAGGTGGCGGAGGATCCGGCAAGAAGCTTCCCGCCCGGGGAGGGCGCCACGGCAAACCCAAGCAGCGGCAAGGTGACAGACCTCCCCGGGGCCGCGACAAGGACGAAGAAGAAGATGAGGATGATGAGATGGATGAGGATGAGACTGATGACCAAGAGTTTCAGAAGGCAACGGAGGTGTTATGCGTCGACGGCGGTGCTTCTCGCATCTCGCACCACCAACTCAAGCGATTAGGCGCGAGAGGAGGCCAGCAGAACCGTCGGTCAGTGCGCAAGCCTGAAGTGGTCCAGCCGCCCATCGTCTTTGACGTTGAGGATCACCCTGATCGCATCACTGCGGTCGGGTGCTTGCCGATGTTGGTTTCGCCAACCATCCGCAACCTCAAGGTCACAAAGATGTTGGTTGACGGCGGGGCCGGCCTGAATCTCATCTCCTCCGCAGTGGTCAAGAAGCTTCAGATCCCCGACAGCGAGCTTGAAGAGACTGGCACCTTTCAAGGAATCAATCCGGGAAGGAGCAAGCCCAAGGGGAAGATCACACTGCCAGTAACTTTCGGCAGCGAGCGGAATTTCAGGACAGAGAGAGTCACGTTCGACGTTGCTGATTTCCCATTGCCATACAATGGGATACTCGGCCGTCCAGCGCTTGCCAAGTTCATGGCAGCCTCTCACTACGCCTACAATGTGCTCAAGATGCCTGGTCCGATAAGTGTCATTTCTGTCCAAGGCGACAAGAAGGATGCACTTATCTGCACCGACAAGATCTACCAGGAAGCAGCAGCCGCAGCGGAGCGCCAACCACTTGCCGCTGAAGCTCCCGGGGGGAAGAAGAAGAAACCTAAGTCCGGCAAGAGTAGCTCTGATGCCCACTCCAGCAAGCGCACCTCTTCGGAGTGCTGCGCTACCGTCGAGGACGCACCATCGAGCTCCACCGGCAAGTGCAAGAAGGCGAAGACTGTTTCACCACAGACAAAGCCCGGCGATAACAGCTCTGGTGCCCACTCCGGCAAGCGCGCCTTTCCGAAGTGCTGCACTGCCGTCGAGGACGTACCATCGAGCCCCACCGGCAAGTAGAGAAAAGAGAGCGGTCGGTTTCGAATTTTTGGGTTATATTCCTTGAAAGACCGTGCCTTGCATGGAAAACCTACGCGCGGAGGAATCGAATCGCGGCTAAGTTGCGCCCTTGATCTGTTTCGAGTCCGCTCAACAATGAAAGCGCGCTGCAACTAGCCCGACGAGATTTCTTGCCGGAGGCAACACCGCCAAAGCAGGATGTTCCGTTTTCGGCAAGTGTGTTTGCACCGCAAGTTCCCTAAAAGCGTAAGGGTAAAACATACAGGAGGAATCAAGGAAGAAGTGCAGCCTTGCTTGAACGCAGATGATGAAAAAGCTAAGTTGCCCAAATTTGGCGCAGAGCATAGTCGTTTTAAATTTTTATGTTATATTCCTTGGGCCTGCGTGCCTTGTATGAAAAACACATGTGCGCGGAGGAACTGCTCATGACTACGTTATGCCCTTAACTTTGTTTTGAGTCCGCTCAACAATGAAAGCGCTGCAACTAGCCCCGACAAGGTTTCTTGCCGGGAGCAACACCGCCAGCGGGCTGCTGATGTTCCGCACTCAGCAAGTGTGTTTGCACCGGCAAGTTCCCTAAAAGCGTAAGGATAAAAACATGCAAGGGATGGAGTCAAGTAAAGGATATAACATAGCATTGCCCAAGATAAACTTACATTACAGAAGCAACTTATTGCGGCACTGACTAAGTTGCTCTCATAACTAAAATAGTAGCTACAAGGAAGGAGCAGAAGGGCGCGGCACTGGTCCCGGCGAGCCATTCTTTGAGGGCTCTGAATACCAAGATTCATCCCCGGCAAGCTATAGTTGCCGGGGGCTGCGATATCAGATAAGTTTTTCATCCCTCGTCATGCATCCTCTTATGGGCTGGGGAATGCGAAGCCGCGTGCCTTGTATGGGAAACCTGTACGCGGAGGAATCGACTCGCGGCTAAGTTGCGCCCTTGATTTGTTTTTGAGTCCGCTCAACAATACAAGTGCGCTGCAACTAGCCCCGACAAGGTTTCTTGCCGGAGGCAGCACCGCTAGCGGGCTGCTGATGTTTCGCACTCAGCAAGCGTGCTTGCGCCGGCAAGTTCCCTCAAAGCGCAGGGAAAGAACATACAAGGCATAGAATCAAGTAAAGGATATAACCCGGCAAGCATTCCCCTTTTCATTAAAAAAACATCCCATTCCAGTACAAGTCCATAGAGGATGAAAAACATGAAAGAGAGGATTACAAGTTTCAAATGCGGCTAAAGGCCCGAAGGCTTACAAATTAAAAAGATAAGATGCCCGTAATCCCTTTCCTGTCCCCCTTTTCAGGAGGTAGGTCAAGGAGGCGAAGAGGGCAAAAGAGGCGCCTAGGTGAGCTACGGGTGCCAGAAGACACCAAGAGAATATCCCGGGGACCAGCCGGGGGCTTGGCGGAGACGGAGGCGCCGGAAGCAGAGCTCGAAGACGGGGCGGCAGGACGTCAGCACGCTGTCGAGGGCGCCATGCCCTCGTACTCCGACTTGACGGCCTTGCCGCCACCCCTCTTCCTCTTCCGCAGCCTCCCTACGCCAGCCGCCCAAGGAGACGACCCCGGGGGGTTCAAGGGGCCGGCGACCCGGATGATGGGGTCGCCGGTGGCGCACGAGGCGACGCCCGACGCCTAGTCGGACCCGCCGCCCTCGTCGTCGCTGTCGCTCTCCTCCTCGTCACTCTCGCTCGAGGGGGAGTCTTCGCTATCAAAGGAGCTGTCCACGCAGCATCTCGCCCGGGTGCCGGAGTCCCCAAAGACCTTGGCGGAGAGGAGGTCGCTCTCCATTAACTTAAAATGGAGGGTAAACCCCGCCGTCAAGCTGTGGAAGCGGGCGAACGTCTTCCACCCTCGATCAAGATACATCACACCAGGGGCTGGGGATACAACGCTGACTCACGTGCCGCTGATCCCACGGCCCCTCATGTGCAATCTCAGCATCTCGGGCGGGTCCGGCTCCATCGCACTCGCAAACGGAGCTGGAAGCCGGAGACGACAACGAGGTGCCCGGCGTAGCTTGACGAAGAACTCCCAAGGATCGTCCCCTGTATGGACCGCCGCGAGGGGAAGAACCGCCGGTGGAGGCGGAGATGCTGCGCCGCCCCGTCCGCCTCTTCCCCGCGCGCCTCGACCTCGTCCACGACCTCGCGCCCTCCCTCTTCCCCTTGTGGCTGGCCCTGCCGCCACGGGCGTGGGGTAGGGAGGGATGCGCTGTCTGGCGGCGACCCTCGCCGCCACCGATGAAGCGCCAGGATTCCCTTCCTCCATAGCGGATGAGGAAAAGGGGAGCAGAGGATGGAGAAAGGAGGAGATGAGGAAGTCCGGTTTCCTGCCCTCCCCTCTCGCCCTTCTTAAAGAAGCGAGGTGGGGGCTCGGCCGCCCCGCTCGGCGAATCAGAGCACGGGAAGAGCAGGGGGTTGGGGCCGACCCGCTGCCTCCGCCCATGACGGCTCGGTTTCCCACTGCCACCGTCCGCGGCCCTGAGTGCATGGGAGCCGCGTGGCGAGGATGCAGGGCAGAGGCGACAGGTGAGGCAGCCTCCCCCTCACCCCGTGATTAGTGGTGGACGCATCGAAAATCGCGCACGCCATCCATGTCTCCCACGATGCCGCGATTGACGCGTGCCGTTACGGGGGGCGCGGTGGACACGGAGTGGATTCAATGTGGACCCAGGCCACGCGTGCCCGTGCACTGTTTTGGGCCTGGCCCAAGAGCGCTCGGCACCGTGTATGGCCCAGGCCCGGGGGCTCCTGTCGGTGTACTAAAGTAGGGGTACCTTAGTACCCCGAACTTGTGCACGGGCAGTCGCAACACCCCACGGCAAGGCTTGCCGGGCACCCGCCAAGGCCCTCCGTCACTCCCATTTACTGCCATTTAAGAACAAAGTATTAGTTGTGTTGAGAAGGCCCCGGCAAGAGGAGCTTGCCGGGAAGAGCAAGACCCCGGCAAGAGGAGCTTGCCGGGAAGGCCAACCAAGGCACTTCTAGAAAGTTGCCGCAACGCCCCGCGTGTCCCGGCAAGGCCCGGCGGGCGGCAAGCTTGCTGGTGCGACAAGACAATGGCCGCGGCAAGGCTGCCACTCTGCACCCAAGCTCCAGCGCATCCAACGACGTGTCACCCCAGGACCATCCCAGGAGCACGTGGCGGTAGGCGCCAGCAGCTATCTTGGTGCGGGTGGCGAAAGTGACAAGGAGGCCATCGTGGCGATCGGTGGCGCCCTAACGGTCGTTCCTTGCCTTTGTTGGGTCGACCGGACGGGCATTAAATGCCCTTGTCCCCCGCCGTCGAGTTAGGTAGGGGACACTTTGGTCATCCTTGTACCAACCTGCGTTTTTACCTCTTTACCCCTCTTTCTACGCTGCCACCTGTCGGTGACCCCCTTTGAACTATAAAACGAAGGCCCATTCGCCCGCAGAGGGGGTTCGGCTCGTTTGGGTTCGGCTCGTTTGGGTTCAGTCAGTTCGACTCACTCGAGACCACAGCATACCCACGCTTTCTAGCGAAGAACAAATACAAACACAAAGCAGCAGTAGGAGTTTTATCTCTCCGGAGAGCTCCGAAGCTGGGTAAAAATCGCCCATTTCTCCCGCACGCTCGACCTCGATCTGCTCTTCGTGCGCCCTCCGCTCCCTCTGCGGACGGAAGGGCTCCACGCCCCATAGGTGATCATGCCCAGAGAACCCCTGTGAGAGTCTGTGTATAAAAAGAATGAAAATGAAAATAAAAAGAGCGACACACTTGGGAGCCCTGGTGTGGTCGAGCCGCTCTGGAGTGCATAGGTCGTGCCCTCCCCTATGCCCATGGTATCTCCAGGCGTAATGATGTACGCGGAGGGCTGGTCTTGCAATCATGCGAGGGCTGAGGTTGGGGCCGCATTGCTACGCGTGCTTGGAACGTGCCAGATGGTCTTGATTGATATTGCTCCAGGCGCGTTTGGTCGTGTCCGGTCGTTTAACGGCCGGACTCAAAAATTGCCTTAAAAGGTTGCTCTGTACTTCTGCCGCGAGAGCCGCTGTATGTTCCTCCGTTCGGAGGGAGCGTTCCGTATTTCCGTTGACCGTGATGACTCCACGAGGGCCTGGCATCTTGAGCTTGAGGTATGCGTAATACGGCACCGTGTTGAACTTTGCAAACGCGGTTCATCCGAGCAGAGCGTGATAGCCGCTGCGGAACGGGACTATGTCGAAGATTAACTCCACGCTCCGGAAATTATCCGGGATCCAAGACCACTTCGGTGTGGCCTGCATAATTGGCCTCAACACCTGGTATGGCGCCTTTGAAGGTCGTCTTTGTAGGTTTAATCCTTGAGGGGTGTATGCCCATCTTGGGCAATCAGATCCCGATAAAGCAGGTTCAGAGCTCTGCCGCCGTCCATCGGGACTCGTGAGGTGAAATCCATCGGCGATTGGGTCTAAAACCAATGCGGCGAATCCACCATGGCGGATACTGGTCGGATGGTCTCTTCGATCGAAAGTGATTGGGCAAGAGGACCATGGATTGAACTTTGGGGCGACTGGCTCCATCGCGTATACGTCCCTTAGTGCACGCTTCCGCTCCCTCTTGGGTATATGGGTTGCGTATATCATGTTTACCGTCCGCACTTGTGTGGGGAAACCCTTCTGTCCTCTACTGTTCGGCGGCCGGGTCTCTTCCTCGTCATCACTGTGCAGCCCCTTGTCATTGTTTTCGGCAATTAACTTGCCTTCCTGCTTGAATACCCAACAATCTCTGTTGGTGTGGTTAGCTGGTTTTTCGGGGGTGCCATGTATCTGGAAAGAGCGGTCGAGTTTTCGGTCCAAATTGGACGGACCCGGAGTGGTTCTTTTGAATGGCTTCTTCCGCTGACCGGGTTTAGAGCCTCGGAATCCGGCATTGACTGCCATATCCTCATTGTTTTCGCTGTTAACGCGGCGTTTGTTTTTGCTTCGACGCGACCTGCCGTTTTGGTCCTTAGTATCCGGACTGCCAGCATTTTTACTGAGGTTGTTGCTGCGAGCTTGCCAGCTATCCTCTCCCGCACAGAAGTGGGTCATTAATGATGTGAGGGCTGCAATGGATTTCGGCTTTTCCTTTCCTAGGTGCTGGGCTAGCCACTCGTCGCGGATGTTATGTTTGAAGGCTGCGAGGGCCTCTGCATCCGGGCAGTCGACGATTTGATTTTTCTTTGTTAAGAACCATGTCCAGAATTGCCTAGCCGATTCGTCTGGCTACTGGATTATGTGTCTTAGGTCATCGGCGTCTGGTGGTCGCACATATGTGCCCTGGAAGTTGTCGAGGAATGCGGCTTCCAGGTCCTCCCAACACCCAATTGACTCTGTGGGCAAGCTGTTAAGCCAATGCCGAGCTGGTCCTTTAAGCTTGAGTGGGAGATATTTGATGGCGTGGAGATCGTCTCCGCGGGCCATATGGATATGAAGGAGATAATCTTCGATCCAAACCGCGGGGTCTGTTGTGCCATCGTAGGATTCAATGTTTACGGGTTTAAACCCTTCAGGGATTTGATGATCCATTACTTCGTCAGTGAAGCATAGCGGGTGTGCGGCGCCTCTGTATTGAGCAATATCACGACGCAGCTCAAGGGAGCGTTGTCTGCTGTGTTCGGCCTGGCCAGAGTTGTTGTATCCGGCGCGATGGTATTCGTCGTGGGCCGTGGGGCGCCCTCGTGATCCATAGATAGATCTGGATTGTCTTGCTTTGTCCTCCAATATGTTCCGCTTGTCCGGCGCGTTCCCTCGTGGCTTCGTACTTTTTGAGCGATGCCGGGGTACGGTCTTGGTGGAGGGCCTAGGTGCCTCTCTGTCCCGACCACGGGGTGGTCGGTCTGCCAGACAGCGCTGGTGATGAAGGTATATATGCTTCCTCCTCTAGTCGGGGAGCAACTTGCGCTTTGGGTAGCTCTTGGAGGGCGTTCGAGTTCATACTCTTGACGCGAGGACCTCGGTCCATCTGTCGGCCAGCAGGTTTTGATCAGCTTGAAGCTGCTGCTGCTTTTTCTTTAGGCTATTTGTTGTGGCCATTAGCCCACGCTTGAAACGCTCTTGTTCGACGGGATCCTCGGGCACGACGAATTAAATCGTCGTCGAGGCTTGCCTCGTCTCCCGGAGGGAGGTATGTAATTATCATCCTCGACCTCTTAAATGCCGCCGCTCTCGTGAGGGCTTGCTTCTGCATCCTCCTGTGCTGAATCTTGATGGAGGGGATTGTCTTCGGCACTTTCTGGGGTGTTATTATCTCCTGTGCCGGAATCTCCATTCTTACTGTGGCAGGATTTAGAGCGGCGCCGCTGACGCCGGCGCTTGGGCTGTTTCTTTAAGGAATCTGCCTCCGCTGCTTCTTCGCCATCCCCATCTTTTGGGGTGTCCCCCATGTATATGTCATATGATGAGGTGGTCTTCCAGGGCCCTGTGGGCGCTGGTTCTTGATCGTCTCCGGCATCGTCGTCCAAACCATCGATGTCTTCGGAGTCGTAGTCTAGCATGTCGGTTAGATCGTCGACAGTGGCTACAAAGTGGGTGGTGGGTGGGCTTTGAATTTCTTCATCATCCGCATCCCAACCATCCTGGCCATAGTCCGGCCAGGGCTCTCCGTATAGCGAGAGGTGCTTTAGCGAATTTAGGATGTCGCCAAAGGGTGAGTGCTGAAAGATGTCCGCAGCGGTGAACTCCATGATCGGCGCCCGATCGGATTCGATTGGCAGGGGTGCAGGAGGTTCGGAGTCCGGCAGGGAGTCCGGCACCTCGGAGTCACGAGCTTTATAAGGGACGAGGTCAGTGTTCGGCTCCATCGCCGTGGAAGTTGCAGCTCCCGAGGCGGTGTCGAGCCACCCATCCTCGATCTGCGCGATCGGCTCCGAATTATGGGTCGGAGCGGATTCGTGCGCGGCCTCCAAGGTACTGTCCGGCGGTAGAGCTAGATCATGCCCATCGTGACAGTGTGGCACGCTTGGCTGCGGCTCGGATCCATCAAAGATCAAGTCTCCGCGGATATCCACCGTGAAGTTTAGGCTTCCAAATCTGACCTGACGGCCTGGGGCGTAGCTTTCGATCTCCTCCAGATGGCCAAGTGAATTGGCCCGTAGTGCGAAGCCGCCGAATATGAAGATCTGTCCGGGGAGAAAAGTCTCACCCTGGACGACGTTGTTGTTGATTGAAGAAGCCATCAAGCCTATTGGTGACGACATAGAAGAACTCTCAATGAAAGCACCAATGTCGGTGTCAAAACCGGCGGATCTCGGGTAGGGGGTCACGAACTGTGCGTCTAGGCGGATGGTAACAGGAGACAAGGGACGTGATGTTTTGACCCAGGTTCGGGCCCTCTCGATGGAGGTAAAACCCTACTCCTGCTTGATTGATATTGATGATATGGGTAGTACAAGAGTGGATCTACCACAAGATCAAGGAGGCTAAACCCTAGAAGCTAGCCTATGGTATGATTGTTGTAATGGTTGTTCGTCCTACGGACTAAATCCCTCTGGTTTATATAGACACCGGAGAGGGCTAGGGTTACACAGAGTCGGTTACAATGGTAGGAGATCTACATATTCGTATTGCCAAGCTTGCCTTCCACGCCAAGGAAAGTCCCATCCGGACACGGGACGAAGTCTTCAATCTTGTATCTTCATAGTCTTGGAGTCCGGCTGACGATGATAGTCTGGCTGTCCGGACACCCCCTAGTCCAGGACTCCCTCAATGACGAAAACGATTCCCTAGCTCTTCGTGATGTTGAAATCAACGAAGGTAGAAATCAAGAAAGGGCATCAAGTGTTGATGATTGACAAGACCACTAGTTTCAAGAAAAGGGCAAAGGGAAAGAAAGGGAACTTCAAGTAGAATGAGAAGCAAGTTGTCACTCCCGCGAAGAAGCCCAAAGCTGGACCAAAGCCTGAAACTGAGTGCTTACACTTCAAATGAAATGGTCACTGGAAACGGAAATTCCCTGAATATTTGGTGGATAAGGACGGCAAAGTGAACAAGGGCATCTTTGATATACATATTATTGATGTATGCCTTACTAATGTTTATAGTAGCCCCTGAGTATTTGATACTTGTTTGGTTGCTAAGATTAGTAACTCAAAATAGGAGTTACATAATAAACAGAGACTAGTTGAGGGGAAGTGATGATGAGTGTTGGAAGTAGTTCCAAGATTGATATGATCATCATCACACACTCCCTATACTTTTGGGATTAGTGTTAAACCTAAATAAATGTTATTTGGCATTTGCGTTGAGCATGAATATGATTTGATCATGTTTATTGCAATACGGTTATTCATTTAAAGTCAAAGAATAATTGTTGTTCAGTTTACATGTATAAAACCTTCAATGGTCATACACCCAACGAAAATAGTTTGTTGGATCTCGATCGTATTGATACACATATTCATAATATTGATGCCAAAATATGCAAGGTTTATAATGATAGTGCAACTTATTTGTGGCAGTGCCGTTTGGGTCATATCGGTGTAAAGCGCATGAAGAAACTCCATAAAGATGGATTTTCGGAATCACTTTGTTATGAATAATTTAATGCTTGCGAACCTTTTGGGCAAGATGACTAAAACTCCGTTCTCCAGAACAATGGAACGAGCTACTAACTTGTTGGAAATAATACATACTGATGTATGCAAACCAATGAGTATTAAGGCTCGTGGCGGGTATCGTTATTTTCTGACCTTCACAGATGATTTGAGCAGATATGGGTATATCTACTTGATGAAACATAAGTCTGAAATAGTTGAAAGGTTCAAAAAAATTTAGAGTGAAGTGGAAAATCATCGTAACAAGAAAATTTCTGTGATCTGATCGTGGAGATGAATATTTGAGTTACGAGTTTGGCCTTCAATTAAAATAATGTGGAATAGTTTCACAAACTCATGCCACCTGGAACACCATAGCGTAACGGTGTCTCTGAACGTCATAACCGCACTTTATTTGATATGGTGCGATCAATAATATTTCTTAGAGATTTACCAATATCGTTTTGGGGTTATGCATTAGAGATAGGTGCATTCTTGTTAAATAGGGCACCATCTAAATCCATTGGGACGACACCGTATGAACTATGGTTTAGCAATAAACCTAAGCTGTCGTTTCTTAAAGTTTGGAGTTGCTATGCTTATGTGAAAAGGTTTCAACCTGATAAGCTCGAACCCAAATCGGAGAAATGCGTGTTCATAGGATACCCAAAGGAGATTGTTGGGTACACCTTCTAATCACAGATCCGAAGGCAAAATATAAGTTGCTAAGAATGGATCCTTCCTAGAGAAGGAGTTTCTCTCGAAAGAAGTGAGTGGGAGAAAAGTAGAACTTGATGAGGTAAGAGTACCTTCTCCGAATTGGAAAATAGTTCATCGCTGAAATCAGTTCCAGTGATTCCTACACCAATTAGTGAGGAAGCTAATGATGATGATCATGAAACTTCAGATCAAGTTACTATAGAACCTCATAGGTCTTCCAGAGTACGGTCCGCACCAGAGTGGTACGGTAATCCTGTTCTGAAAGTCATGTTACTAGACCATGATAAACCTACGAACTATGAGGAAGCAATGATGAGCCCAGATTAAGCGAAATGGCTGGAGGCCATGAAATCTGAGATAGGATCCAAGTATGAGAACATGGTGTGGACTTTGGTGGACTTGCCCGATGATCGGCAAGCCATAGAAAATACATGGATCTTTAAGAGGAAGATGGACATTGATAGTAGTGTTACTATCTACAAAGCTCGACTTGTTGCAAAACTATTTTCGACAAGTTCAAGGTGTTGACTACAATGAGATTTTCTCAACTATAGCGATGCTTAAGTCTGTCCGAATCATGTTATCAATTGCCACATTTTATGAAATCTGGCAAATGGATGTCAAAACTGCATTCCTTAATGGTTTTCTTAAAGAAGAGTTGTATATGATGCAACCAGAAGGTTTTGTCAATCCTAAAGGTGCTAACAAAATGTGCAAGCTCTAGCGATCCATCTATGGACTGGTCCAAGCATCTCAGAGTTGGAATATACGCTTTGATAAGTTGATCAAAGCATATAGTTTTATACGGACTTGCAGTGAAGCCTGTATTTAAAGTGAGTGGGAGCACTACAGCCTTTCTGATAAGTATATGCGAGTTACATATTGTTGATCAGAAATGATGTAGAATTTTTCTGGAAAGCATAAGGAAGTGTTTGAAAGGAGTTCTTTAAAAGAATGACCTCAGTAAAGCTACTTACATATTGAGCATCAATATCTATTAAGATAGATCAAGACGCTTGATAAGATTTTCAATGAGTACATTCCTTGACAAGATTTTGAAGTAGTTCAAAATGGAACAGTCAAAGAAAGAGTTCTTGCCTGTGTTACGAAGGTATGAAATTGAGTAAGACTCAAATCCCGACCACGACAGAAAATAGAAAGAGAATGAAAGTCATTCCTTATGCCTCAGTCATAGGTTCTATAAAAGTATGCCATGCTATGGACCAGACCTATTGTATACTATGCCCTGGTTTGGCAAGGGAGTACAATGGTGATCTAGGAGTAGATCACTGGACATTGGTCAAAATTATCCTTAGTGGAATAAGTATATGTTTCTCGATTATGGAGGTGACAAGAGGTTCGTCGTAAAGGGTTACGTCGATGCAAGAATTGACACCGATCCAGATGACTCTAAGTCTCAATCTGGATACATATTGAAAGTGGGAGCAATTAGCTAGAGTAGCTCCGTACAGAGCAATGTAGACATAGAATATTTTTGCAAAATACATACGGCTCTGAATGTGACAGACCCGTTGACTAAACTTCTCTCACGAGAAAAACATGACCACACCTTAGTACTATTTGGGTGTTAATCACATAGCAATGTGAACTAGATTATTGACTCTAGTAAACCCTTTGGGTGTTGGTCACATGACGATGTGAACTATGGGTGTTAATCATATACAAATATGAATATTTGTGTTAAATCACATGGTGATGTGAACTAGATTATTGACTCTAGTGCATGTGGGAGACCGAAGGAAATATGCCCTAGAGGCAATAATAAAGTTATTATTTATTTCCTTATTTCATGATCAATGTTTATTATTCATGCTAGAATTGTATTAATCGGAAACATAATACATGTGTGAATACATCGACAAACATAGTATCACTAGTATGCATCTACTTGACTAGCTCGTTAATCAAAGATGGTTAAGTTTCCTAACCATAGACATGAGTTGTCATTTGATTAACGGGATCACATCGTTAGGAGAATGATGTGATTGACTTGACCAATTCCGTTAGCTTAGCACTTGATCATTTAGTATGTTGTTATTGCTTTCTTCATGACTTATACATGTTCCTATAACCATGAGATTATGCAACTCCCGTTTACCGGAGGAACACTTTGTGTGCTACCAAACGTCACAACATAACTGGGTGATTATAAAGGTGCTCTACAGGTGTATCTGAAGGTACTTGTTGGGTTGGCGTATTTCGAGATTAGGATTAGTCACTCTGATTGTAGGAGACGTATCTCTGGGCCCACTCGGTAATGCACATCACTATAAGCCTTGCAAGCATTTAACTAATGAGTTAGGTACAGTATGATGTATTACGAAACGAGTAAAGAGACTTGCTGGTAACGAGATTGAACTAGGTATTGAGATACCGACGATCGAATCTCGGGCAAGTAACATACCGATGACAAAGGGAACAATGTATGTTGTTATGCGGTTTGACCGATAAAGATCTTCGTAGAATATGTAGGAGCCAATATGAGCATCCAGTTCCACTATTGGTTATTGACCAGAGACGTGTCTTGGTCATGTCTACATAGTTCTCGAACTCGTAGGGTCCGCACGCTTAAAGTTAGATGAAAGTTATATTATGAGTTTAAGTGTTTTGATGTACCGAAGGTTGTTCGGAATCCCGGATGTGATCACGGACATTACGAGGAGTCTCAAAATGGTCGAGACATAAAGATCGATATATTTGACGACTATATTTGGACACCGGAATAGTTCCGGGTGAGATTGTGACAATACCGGAGCTCCAGGAGGTTACCGGAACCCCCCGGGAGGTATATGGGCCTTAATGGGCTTTAGTGGAAAGGAGGGAAAGGAGCAAGGAGGGGCCCCCAAGCCCAATCCGACTGGGAGGGGGCCGGCCCCCTTCCTTCCTCCCTCCTTCCTCTTCCTTCCCTCTCCTTCTCCAAATAGGAAAAGGAGGAGTCCTACTCCCGGTGGGAGTAGGATTCCCCCCTTGGACGCGCCTCCTCCCCTTGGCCGGCCCCCTCCTCCACTCCTTTATATACGAGGGAAGGGGGACCCCATAGACACAACAATTGATCATTGATCTCTTAGCCGTGTGCGGGTGCCCCCCTCCACCATAGTCCTCCTCGATAATATCATAGTGGTGCTTAGGCGAAGCCCTGCGTCGGTAGAACATCATCATCGTCACCATGCCGTCGTGCAGACGGACCTCTCCCTCAAAGCTCAGCTGGATCGAAGTTCGAGGGACATCATCGAGCTGAACGTGTGCAAGAACTCGGAGGTGCCGTGCGTTCGGTACTTGATCGGTCGGATCGTGAAGACGTACGACTACATCAACAGCGTTGTGCTAACGCTTTCGCCTTCGGTCTACAAGGGTACATGGACAACACTCTCCCCTCTCATTGCTATGCATCACCATGATCTTGCGTGTGCGTAGGAATTTTTTTGAAATGACTACGTTCCCCAACACCGCATGCTATCGCTTGCATCTTGGGCGGAGCTCGGGCCCCAGCCTCTCAGTGTATCTTCAAGCAGTTTGCTCGCGAGGTGAACGCAGCCCTCCCCAAGCTCGAGGCCACGCGCCCGCTTAGGTGGTCCAAGTGTGCCATCACCTTCATCTCGGCAGATCAACTCAAGTGCGCGTCTACTGCTTGCGTTCTCCCAATGCTCTGTTCACCAGTCATCAGCAACGTGCAAGTCACCAAGACCCTCATCGATGATGGCGCAGGGCTTAATGTCTTGTACGTTGAGATGTTCGACAACCTTCAAGTGCCATACGATCAGCTCCAACCTACCAAGCCCTTCTCAGGAGTCACCGACAGTTCCACCACCCCGATAGGGCAGGTCCTCCTCCCTATCACCTTTGGACAGCACGACAACTACCGCACTGAGCTCATCGACTTTGACGTCGCCCTCATCCACCTGCCGTACAATTCCATCCTCGGGTATCCAGCCCTGGCCAAGTTCATGGCAGTGACCCACCATGACTACAACGTCCTCAAGATGCTAGGAAGTGGCGGAATCATCACGGTCCCTTGTAAAGAGAGAGAAGTGGGGCCTCAGGCCTCGCCAACATCACGAGGGAGGCGCTCGGGCACCACTTGGAGGCATGCTTCGCGTCACGCTTCCCTCAGGAAGGCACAGGGCGTGGAAAGCCCAACGTTCAGGAGTTCATTGCTAAGAACACTCAGGATCTTCAGGAAGTGAGGGCCGTGCGTGGCGACTGCCGCTCGCCCGGCGCGGCTCCCCATCCAGGCGAGGATGGTGGGCTACACGTCTGCATCGACATCCCAGGGCTCAACCGAGCCGCATCTCAGGAGCGCTTCTGGCCTTCGCGCGTGGGACGCTGCGAGGGTCTGCCGCACAACTACGTTCGCATGCCTTTTGGCCTGCCGAACGCGGCTGCCACCTACCAGTGTCACCTGCAGAGCACTCTGGCAGCTCAGGAGGCCAGGCACCACGCGCTCCTAGCAGAGATGGAGACGGTCCTCAAGGAAACACCTGGACCCCCAGAGCCTCCTGAGGCTCAGGGCCCCGGTGGCTCATGAGGGTCGGCCCCTTCGACATGCATGTTTAGCTGCCCCAACACCCCCTCTACAATGGAACCAGGTGACATCTCCGAAGTTCATTTCAGCTGGGAGCGCCCTCAGGGCTGCATCATTCCCAGGCCGCGTGGGTCCGTCCCCGTGGCATGTATCTCTTTTTATGTCTTTAGCTTACCTTGCTGGGGGCGCCCCTCGGGCTGCATCATCCCCTAGCCGCTTGGGTCTGACCCAGTGGCATGTATCCATCCTGCATTTCCCTAAGCTGATTTTCCTTTCATGCCTAATCTACCTGTGATTATCACCTGCTCAATTGACACCTACCACGGGTCCCTCCCTCTCTCATGCAATTCACTTGTGCATTAAAAGGGGGGCTCCTGAGCATCGCGACTCAGGAGCTCTTACTGGCTCTCTAGCCCTCACCCCCTGGCCTTGACCACGGCATCGCAAGCTGACATACCAGCGGAGGCTAAGCTCCCTCGAGGGCCGGGACCTGAGGACGCAGAGCATTTATACCTAGCAGTCTCGCAAGAACACACAGCTGTCAAAGAGCCAAGACAAGGCGCAACCCGCCTTGAGGTAGGGCCTCGTGAGTCCTGCGCTGGCTCACGAGTGCCCAGATACACCTCATCTAGCCCTTCCGTGCAAGCCACGTGTCAGGGCAGGGATGTACACGCCCCGGGGGCTCTCTGCAGCAGGGAGCCCCCTCCCACGCACCAGTGGAAGCACCATGCTCCGCGCTGGCTGAAGACACTATCGAGGAGCGGCTATGCCCGTACACATACAGAAGCGCTATGCTCCGCGCTGGTGATAAACAACTGAGGACAGCCCCACGACCGTATCAACCTCAGGGAGCCCCAGAGCTCAGTGTCTGGCCTCATCGCAACACCTCCCCTCGGGAGTGTTGCGTGAGGGGGCCGGGCACGGGGGCTGCGCCCGGGTCACGCCCGAGCGTACGCCACCCAGCCAGGTCCCTCGGACCTGGTCATCGCGCGTCCTTCCCCGAGCGGAGCCAAGGTATGAAGGTCGTTTGAACATCAAGGGGGACTTGAGCATCGCGACTGAGGAGCCTAACTGGTCATGTAGCCCCTCACTCCTTGGTCCCGTCCTGGTGATCCGGTCGGGGCTAACGGCGGTTGAGGTATGCGCGGGGTCGGGCTCTGCCGATGTAGAACGCTAGATCTACCCTGATGTTCCCTTCCTATAAGATGTTTGCGCGTCAAGGGGGACTCCTGAGCATCGCGACTCAGGAGCCTAACTGGTCACATAGCCCCTCACTCCTTGGTCCCGCCCTGGTGATCCGGTCGGGGCCAATGGCCGCTGAGGTATGCGCGGGGCCGGGCCCGGCCTACATAGAACGTAAAGCAAATAGGAAGAAAACTGCAAATCTCGAAGCAAATATTACAAACCATAATTGTCTTCACAATACCAGACGCAAGTTTAAACGCCTCCACGAGGCATGGTGCACATTGCAGGAATTAAGCAGGAAAGAAGCCACAAGTAAATCATCCTTGGACACCGCCGTCGCCCGCCAGGGACTCCACTCCCGTGGTGGTATTGCCTTCAACTGTACCACCACCCGAGGCCGCAGGATCAGCAGCACCGCCTGCCATGGGCGCAGGAGCGAAGGCGTGGAACTTCCCCAGCAAGGCCTCCACCTGGCCCTTCACGGCTTCAGCAGCAGCGGCGTTGCACTCGCCATCCACAGGCTCCAGCAGCCTTTCAAGATTGGCGTCAGGGTCACGGAGGTGGAGGTGGCTGAAGACGCGGGTCGGTGCCACGGAAGAAAGGACGCGAGCTTCTTCCTCGTCCATGAGGCCGATGCCGCTCACGACTTCCTCAAGCGCCTAGACCAAGTAAGGAAGCAGTTGGGCGGGGCTGTCCTCGTCGGTAGCCAGCGGCTTCTCGAGGCCCTTCTCATAGAGTGCCTTCAGCGCCACAGGAGACCTCTCCTCGAGGAGTGCGAAGGCCGCGCGGTGAAGGAAATATGCCCTAGAGGCAATAATAAAGTTATTACTTATTTCCTTATTTCATGATAAATGTTTATTATTCATGCTAGAATTGTATTAACCGGAAACATAATACATGTGTGAATACATAGACAAACATAGTGTCACTAGTATGCCTCTACTTAACTAGCTCGTGAATCAAAGATGGTTAAGTTTCCTAGCCATAGACATGAGTTGTCATTTGATTAACGGGATCACATCATTAGGAGAATGATGTGATTGACTTGACCCATTCCGTTAGCTTAGCACTTGATCGTTTAGTATGTTGCTATTGCTTTCTTCATGACTTATACACGTTCCTATAACTATGAGATTATGCAACTCCCGTTTACCGGAGGAACACTTTGTGTGCTACCAAACATCACAACGTAACTGGGTCATTATAAAGGAGCTCTACAGGTGTCTCCGAAGGTACATGTTGAGTTGGCGTATTTCGAGATTAGGATTTGTCACTCCGATTGTCGGAGAGGTATCTCTGGGCCCACTCACTATAAGCCTTGCAAGCATTGTAACTAATGAGTTAGTTGCAGGATGATGAATTACGGAACGAGTAAAGAGACTTGCCGGTAACGAGATTAAACAAGGTATTGAGATACCGACGATCGAATCTCGGGCAAGTAACATACCGATGACAAAAGGAACAACGTATGTTGTTATGCGATTTGACCGATAAAGATCTTCGTAGAATATGTGGGAGCCAATATGAGCATCCAGGTTCTGCTACTAGTTATTGACCGGAGACGTGTCTCGGTCATGTCTACATTGTTCTCGAACCCGTAGGGTCCGCACGCTTAAAGTTCAATGACGGTTATATTATGAGTTTATGTGTTTTGATGTACCGAAGGTAGTTCGGAGTCCCGGATGAGATCGGGGACATGACGAGGAGTCTCGAAATGGTCGAGACGTAAAGACCGATATATTGGATGACTATATTCGAACATCGGAAAGGTTCCGAGTGATTCGGGTATTTTTCGGAGTACCGGAGAGTTACGGGAATTCGCCGGGGAGTATATGGGCCTTATTGGGCTTTAGGGGAGAGAGAGAGGAGAGGTTGGGCGCCCCCCAAGGCCTAGTCCGAATTGGACTTGGGGGAGGGGCTGTGCCCCCTCCTTCCTTCTCTTCTCTCTCCCCTTTCCATGACTCCTACTCCTACTACTTGGAAGGGGGGATCCTACTCCCGGTGGGATAGGACTCCTCCTAGGGCGCGCCATAGAGAGGGCCGGCCCTCCCCCTCCTCCACTCCTGTATATACGGGGAGGGGGCACCCTTTGGAGACACAACAATTGATCTCTTGATCTCTTAGCCGTGTGCGGTGCCCCCTCCACCATAGTTCTCCTTGATAATATTGTAGCAGTGCTTAGGCAAAGCCCTGCGACAGTAGAACATCAAGATCGTCACCACGCCATTGTGCTGACGGAACTCTTCCTCGACACTCGGCTGGATCGGAGTACGAGGGACGTCATCAAGCTGAACGCGTGCTAGAACTCGGAGGTGCCATAGTTTTGGTGCTTGATCGGTCGGGCCGTGAAGACGTACAACTACATCAACCGCGTTGTTCTAACGCTTCCTCTTTCGGTCTACGAGGGTACATGGACACACTCTCCCCTCTCGTTGCTATGCATCACCATGATCTTGCGTGTGCATAGGAGATTTTTTGAAATTACTACGTTTCCCAACAGTGGCATCCGAGCCAGGTTTTATGCGTAGATGTTATATGCACGAGTAGAACACAAGTGAGTTGTGGGCGATACAAGTCATACTGCTTACCAGCATGTCATACTTTGGTTCAGCGGTATTGTTGGATGAAGCGGCCCGAACCGACATTACGTGTACGCTTACGCGAGACTGGTTCTACCGACGTGCTTTGCACATAGGTGGCTGGCGGGTGTCAGTTTCTCAAACCTTAGTCGAACCGAGTGTGGCTACGCCCGGTCCTTGCGAAGGTTAAAACAGCACTAACTTGACGAACTATCATTGTGGTTTTGATGCCTAGGTAAGAACGGTTCTTGCTCAGCCCGTAGCAGCCACGTAAAATTTGCAACAACAAAGTAGAGGACGTCTAACTTGTTTTTGCAGGGCATGTTGTGATGTGATATGGTCAAGACGTGATGCTATATTTTATTGTATGAGATGATCATGTTTTGTAACCGAGTTATCGGCAGCTGGCAGGAGCCATATGGTTGTCGCTTTATTGTATGAAATGCAAGCGCCCTGTAATTGCTTTACTTTATCACTAAGCGGTAGTGATAGTTGTAGAACCAATAGATGGCGGAACGACAACGATGCTACGATGGATATCAAGGTGTCGCGCCGGTGACGATGGTGATCACGATGGTGCTTTGGAGATGGTGATCACAAGCACAAGATGATGATGGCCATATCATATCACTTATATTGATTGCATGTGATGTTTATCCTTTATGCATCTTATCATGCTTTGATTCACGCTAGCATTTTAAGATGATCTCTCACTAATTATCAAGAAGTGTTCTCCCTGAGTATGCATCGTTGCGAAAGTTCTTCGTGCTGAGACACCACGTGATGATCGGGTGTGATAGGCTCTATGTTCAAATACAACGGGTGCAAAACAGTTGCACACGCGGAATACTCAGGTTAAACTTGACGAGCCTAGCATATACAGATCTGGCCTTGAAACACGGAGGACGAACGTGAATCATATAGTAGATATGATCAACATAGTGATGTTCACCATTGAAAACTACTCCATCTCACATGATGATCGGACATGGTATAGTTGATTTGGATCACGTGATCACTTAGATGACTAGAGAGATGTCTGTCTAAGTGGGAGTTCTTTAGTAATATGATTAATTGAACTTAAATTTATCATGAACTTAGTCCTGGTAGTATTTTGCAAATTATGTTGTAGATCAATAGCTCGCATTGTTGCTTTCATATGTTTATTTTGATATGTTCCTAGAGAAAATTGTTTTGAAAGATGTTAGTAGCAATGATGCGGATTGGATCCGTGATCTGATGTTTATCCTCATTGCTTCATAGAAGAATTATGTCCTTAATGCACCGCTAGGTGACAGACCTATTGCAGGAGCAGATGCAGACGGTTATGAAAGTTTGGCTAGCTCAATATGATGACTACTTGATAGTTTAGTGCACCATGCTTAACGGCTTAGAATCGGGACTTCAAAGACGTTTTGAACGCCATGGACCATATGAGATGTTCCAGGAATTGAAGTTAATATTTCAAGCAAATACCCGAGTTGAGAGATATAAAGTCTCCAACAAGTTCTATAGCTAAAAGATGGAGGAGAATCGCTCAACTAGTTAGCATGTGCTTAGATTGTCTGGGTACTACAATAACTAGATAAGATAGTGATTGACAGAGTTCTCTAGTCACCATCACCAAGTTACTAGAACTTCATGATGAACTATAGTATGCATGGGACGACGAAAACGATTCCCGAGCTCTTCGTGATGTTGAAATCAATGAAGGTAGAAATCAAGAAAGAGCATCAAGTGTTGATGATTGACAAGATCACTAGTTTCAAGAGAAGGGAAAAGCGAAAGAAAGGGAACTTCAAGTAGAATGAAAATCAAGTTGTCACTCCCGTGAAGAAGCACAAAGCGGGACCAAAGCTTGAAACTGAGTGCTTCCACTGCAAAAGAAATGGTCACTGGAAACGGAAATGCCCTAAATATTTGGTGGATAAGAAGGATGGCAAAGTGAACAAGGGTATATTTGATATACAGGTTATTGATGTGTGCCTTACTAGTGTTTATAGTAGCCCCTGAGTATTTGATACTTGTTCGGTTACTAAGATTAGTAACTCGAAACAGGAGTTACATAATAAACAGAGACTAGCTGAGGGGAAGTGACGATGAGTGTTGGAAGTAGTTCCAAGATTGATATGATCATCATCACACACTCCCTATACTTTTGGGATTAATGTTAAACCTAAATAAATGTTATTTGGCATTTGCGTTGATCATGAATATGATTCGATCATGTTTATTGCAATACGGTTATTCATTTAAAGTCAAAGAATAATTGTTGTTCTGTTCACATGAATAAAACCTTCAATGGTCATACACCCAATGAA
The DNA here is from genome assembly GCA_021437245.1 of Aegilops speltoides. NCBI lineage: Eukaryota > Viridiplantae > Streptophyta > Magnoliopsida > Poales > Poaceae > Aegilops > Aegilops speltoides. The sequence continues at coordinate 137,565,213 of CM038145.1, read as the reverse complement.
AATAGTTTTTTGGATCTCGATCGTAGTGATACACATATTCATAATATTGATGCCTAAATATGCAAAGTTAATAATGATAGTGCAACTTATTTGTGGCCCTGTCGTTTGGATCATATCGGTGTAAAGCGCATGAAGAAACTCCATAAAGATAGATTTTCGGAATCACTTGGTTATGAATCATTTGATGCTTGCGAACCGTGCTTTTTGGGCAAGATGACTAAAACTCCGTTCTCCGGAACAATGGAACGAGCTACTAACTTGTTGGAAATAATACATACTGATGTATGCAGACCAATGAGTATTAAGGCCCATGGTGAGTATCGTTATTTTCTGATCTTCACAGATGATTTGAGCAGATATGGGTATATCTACTTGCTGAAACAAAAGTCTGAAACAGTTGAAAGGTTCAAAGAATTTCAGAGTGAAGTGGAAAATCATCGTAACAAGAAAATAAAGTTTCTACAATCTGATCGTGGAGATGAATATTTGAGTTACGAGTTTGGTCTTCAATTAAAACAATGTGGAATAGTTTCACAAACTCATGCCACCTGGAACACCACAGCGTAACGGTGTGTCCGAACGTCATAACCACACTTTATTTGATATGGTGCAATCAATTATGTCTCTTACCGATTTACCAATATCGTTTTGGGGTTATGCATTAGAGATAGCTACATTCATGTTAAAATAGGGCACCATCTATATCCGTTGAGACGACACCGTATGAACTATGGTTTAGCAATAAACCTAACTTGTCGTTTCTTAAAGTTTGGAGTTGCGATGCTTATGTGAAAAAGTTTCAACCTGATAAGCTCGAACCTAAATCGGAGAAATGTGTCTTCATAGGATACCCAAAGGAGACTATTGGGTACACCTTCTAATCACAGATCCGAAGGAAAAATATTCGTTGCTAAGAATGGATCCTTTCTAGAGGAGGAGTTTCTCTCGAAAGAAGTGAGTGGGAGGAAAGTAGAACTTGATAAGGTAATAGTACCTTCTCCCGAATTGGAAAGTAATTCATCACAGAAATCAGTTCCGGTGATTCTTACACCAATTAGTGAGGAAGTTAATGATGATGATCATGAAACTTCAGATCAATTTATTACAGAAACTCGTAGGTCTTCTAGAGTACGGTCCGCACCAGAGTGGTACGGTGATCCTATTCTCGAAGTCATGTTACTAGACCATGATGAACCTATGAACTATGAGGAAGCGATGATGAGCCCAGATTCTGTGAAATGACTTGAAGCCATGAAATCTGAGATGGGATTCATGTATGAGAACAAAGTGTGGACTTTGATTGACTTGCCCGTGATCGATTAGTCATTAAGAATAAATGGATCTTCAAGAGGAAGACGGACGTTGATAGTGGTGTTACTATCTACAAAGCTCGACTTGTCGCAGAAAGGTTTTCGACAAGTTCAAGGTGTTGACTACAATGAGATTTTCTCAACTGTAGCGATGCTTAAGTCTGTTCGAATCATGTTAGAAATTGCCACATTTTATGAAATCTGGCAAATGGATGTCAAAACTACATTCCTTAATGGTTTTCTTAAAGAAGAGTTGTATATGATGCAACCAGAAGGTTTTGTCAATCCTAAAGGTGCTAACAAAATGTGCAAGCTCCAAATGATCCATCTATGGACTGGTGCAAGCATCTCGAGTTGGAATATACGCTTTGATAAGTTGATCAAAGATATAGTTTTATCTGAGACTTGCGGTGAAGCTTTGTATTTACAATAAAGTGAGTGGGAGCACTACCGCCTTTACGATAAATATATGTGAGTAACATATTGTTGATCAGAAATGATGTAGAATTTTTCTGGAAAGCATAAAGGAGTATTTGAAAGGAGTTCTTTAAAAGAAGGAACTCAGTAAAGCTACTTACATATTGAGTATCAAGAACTACAAAAAAAGACACATCCGTGACATTTTGGGCCGAACGAATTATTTTTCTGTCATACATATGACACTTCTATGACGATAATTGTGACAGAACCCGGTATCATCATAGATGTGGTGTGCTCCAACTGCTATGCAAAAAATCATGACAGAAAATGGGCTTTTCGTCCTGGGCGGGCTGGAGACGCAGCAGCATGACATTCTTTGGGCCGTCCATGATGGAAAAAACCATGGTAGAAGCGAGGGGGAGGAAAATTTTGGGGAGTTGCCGGTTATGGTGGGAGGTCGGGGGACGAGCGATGCGCATTTCTCTCGTACACATATGCGCGTGTGTGCGAGGCGTTGGCTCTAACTGAACCCGAGCGAGGCGTTGGGCTCTAACTGAACGCGAGCGATTGCTGTCGGTGTCAAAACCGGCGGATCTCGGGTAGGGGGTCCCGAACTGTGCGTCTAGGCGGATGGTAACAGGAGACAAGGGACATGATGTTTTTACCCAGTTTCGGGCCCTCTCGATGGAGGTAAAACCCTACTCCTGCTTGATTGATATTGATGATATGGGTAGTACAAGAGTGGATCTACCACGAGATCAAGGAGGCTAAACCCTAGAAGCTAGCCTATGGTATGATTGTTGTAATGGTTGTCCGTCCTACAGACCAAAAACCCTCCGGTTTATATAGACATCGGAGAGGGCTAGGGTTACACAGAGTCGGTTACAATGGTAGGAGACCTACATATCCATATCGCCAAGCTTGCCTTCCACACCAAGGAAAGTCTCATCCGGACACGGGACGAAGTCTTCAATCTTGTATCTTCATAGTCTTGGAGTCCGGCCGATGATGATAGTCCGCTATCCGCACACCCCTATTCGGGACTCCTCGGTAGCCCTGAACCAGGCTTCAATGACGATGAGTCCGGCGCGTATTGTTCGGCATTGCAAGGCGGGTTCCTCCTCCGAATAATTCATAGAAGATTGTGAACACCAGGATAGTGTCCGGCTCTGCAAAATAAATTCCACATTCCACCGTAGAGAGAATAATCTGTACACAAATTCAATCTGCTGACGTTTTTCGTGGCATGACGTCACACCACCACCAAGCCTTCACTTGAATCGTTTTTTATTATACCACCTCAGCGCGTTTAGCGAAGTGGTTTCCTTGGCACGTCTTGTCGAAGCAGAGATCGTGTTCCCCTTATCCCGGGATTCCCATCAATACGGACGTGGGTAAGCCAACCGCTCCATTGATGGTGGCGCTTGGGAGATAAGCGAGTTTTACCAGGCCAGTGGGGACGCATAGTCTTCGTCCGCCCATATATTAGGGGATAAGGATCCACCTTTTTTACCTATGCCTTCTTCCTCTGCTTATCCATCTCCGCGCACTCGAGCTCCAGCGCCCAAGTCCGCACATCTCGTCTCAACCTTCTCCAGCCATGTCCGGAGCGGGAGGCAAGTGGATGGCCTCCTCCGTTCGGAGGGGCACATCGAGCTTCTGCGCGCACGGATACCTCTCCAGCGACATCACGCGCCGGCTGCCCGACGAGGGCAGCTCATCCCTCCCTGCATCATGAGAGGGTCGTATTCCTTCCCCACTTCCTCCGCAGACTGGGCTTCCCACTTCATCCCTTCGTCCGGGGGCTCATGTACTACTACGGCCTGGACTTCCACGATCTGGCGCCAAACTTCATCCTCAACATCACGGCGTTTATTGTCGTGTGCGAGGCCTTCCTCTGCATCCAGCCCCACTTCGGCTTGTGGCTAAAAACCTTCAATGTCAAGCCGAAGGTGGTGAAGGGCGTCCAAGCGGAGTCTTGGGCGCCATGGTGGGCAAATGCGAACATCATCTGCTCGAGGGTGCCTTCGTGGAGTCCGTCAAAGGGTGGCAATCGGGGTGGTTCTACATCACCGAGCCGCGTGACCCTAAATGGGCAGCGGCCCCCGAGTTCAGATCTGGTATCCCCATGCAGCTCACCTCCTAGAAAGAGAAGGGCTTGCTATGGGGTAGTTTGGAGGAGCTGGCAGGACTCCAATCCTGTCTCCAGACCCTGGTGAACAAGAAGCTTAAGCTTGTCAACGTGATCCAGGTCATGCTCGTCCGCCGGATTCTCCCCTGCCAACAGCGGGCCTTCAATTTGTGGGAGTTCGATTCTGCACAGCACCGGATCCTGAGCGGGCTCTTCGACATGATGTACAAAGCTGCCTGGAGGGTGTTGTTCAAGGGTGGAGAAGCCCCCGTGTCTGCAACCGAAGATCGCGGATTCAGCACCAAGCGCCCGGCCGGCGAGGTAAGCTTTGTTATCGTTTACGGGACACCTATTTCTTTCGTAGTTTGACTCTATGTGGGATCTAAAACTCCCAATGCCTTTAACAGGACTGGCAGAGGACGTCCGGACATGTCGACCGTCCGGCTCCCCTTCCCGTAGACCCAGCGGACACCCGTTTGACGGGGCTGCTGGTTCTGGCCCTTTACGTGGTGCCGGAGAAGAAGGCCAAGAAGAAGGGCACGGGAACCCGAAGGAGTTCCCGGCGCCATGTGGTATCGGACTCGTCGTCCGATGGCTCCGAGGCGGACTCCTCCCCGGAAGACGAGGAGGAGAAAGAGGACTCTCCCCAGGAGGGGGAGAGCGGAAGAGGAAGGCTTCCCCAACGGGGGAGGCCGAAGGGTCCAAGAGGGGAAGGACCCTTCCTCTGGACAGCTCCGCCAACGCCGGCGACGGCGACGAGGGGTGGCCCTCAAGGGCCAAGCCACCGGCAAGATCGTAAGTATCCGGATTCCTGAATGATTTATAATTTCTCTTTTGTGCCACATAGTGTCCTTCTAATGCCGCATACATCCTGTAATCCGGCCGAGGATGATTTTCCCGCTTCTTCGAGCGGGTCCTTGGCTCCGTCGGATGATGGATTCCATTCCGACCGCCTCCACCCCTCGTGATGCTGAAGACGCCGACGTGGGATCCCAAGAGGAAACCCGCCAGGAGGGGGAGGCTCCGGAGTGCCACAGGGCAACCTCCCGGACTTCATGCCGGACTCCGCACCGGAACCCGCAGTGGCTTCGGAGTCCGGCAGGCGGCCCCTTCGTAAGAAGGGCAAGACCGTGACACCGGCGGCCTCCGTCCAACCGGAGGCGCCGGATAACTTGTTGGAGGTGCTCAACGGCGCTTCCATCGAGGAAGAACACAGCACTATCATGAGTGCGGTGATTCAGAAGGTTCAACTCGCCAAGAGCGGGCTGACCGAAGCCTGCAGCAGCCTTCTAACAGGATTTGAGGTAAGAAGTTTTAAAATATGTAATGTAATACCGCATAGACAGTAGCCCCTGATGCTCGGTTCGGTGTTCGGAAATAAAATCCGGACTAAGGATCTAAAAAGATATACGCAGGAGTTCTAAAAATTATGTCAATATGGGATTGCAGGCTGCGCTGCTGACCTCTGCCGCATTGACTGCAGAGGTCGGTGCTTTGAAGCAGGATCTCGAGCGGTCCGAGAACGAGCTCGGCCTTGCCAAGAAGCAGCTCGAGGACAAAGAAGGTGAGTAACACCGTATTAAATTTGTACCTTACAGAAAAGGATATTGGTTGCAATAGAAATAACAAGGATAACGTGGGTACTGCAGGGGCCACGAACGAGGTGGCGACCCTGAAGGAGGCCGTGTCCGCGGCCGAACGTATTGCGGCTGCGGAACAAGCGGAGCGAGAGAAGCTGGAGGCGCGGTTGGTGGAGGTGCGGCAAGAGCTCCAGGCTCTCATGGAAAAGCATGAGAGTTTTGAGCGCGACTCGAAGACTCGAGAGTCCGAGCTTGCCTCGGCTCTTGAAAGTGCCAAAGCCGCTAAGGCCGAGGCCAATGAGGCCCTCCAGGAGATTGAGGCGGTGAAGAAAATAGCGGCGGGTAAGGCATTTTTCATGCAAAGCAAGCATGTGAATGTGAATTACCTATTACATACCCGAATTCGGAGCTCTCCAGGGGCGTTTGCAGATCTGCCATGCAGCGTGTCCGATGCCGCCGCATTCTACCGGGCGGAGGAGGGGAGCTCAACGGAGAAGGTCTTCGGTCTCAAGATCTTTGAGGCGGACATCCGATGCTTTAGCGACCAGTGAAGCAGCTGGTCGAGCTCCTAAGGTAGCCGAGCAGGCCATGAAGGGCCTCATAGTCCGGTTGTGGCTGAAGAGGCCATGCACGAGAGCTACTTCGGCCTCGTCTGGCGGCTGGTGGATGTGTGCCCTTGGGTGGAAATCATCAAGCGCTCCTTTGCATTGAAGGTGCTCGTCGGGCCCTTGCCCGCAAAAGGTGCACTGGGCAGGCTGGATCTTTGAGAGGCTTCGACAGACGCGCCACCGGGCGGGCAAGGAGTATCGTACTCGAAATGTATTATAAGAGTGTCTGAAGGGTGCCCGCAAGATTGTGGATGAGTGCCCCAAAGATGTAATATTTGAGTAGACTCGCAATGTGTTATCCTGTCTTGCTGAAAACTTTGTTCATATCGCTAAGCAACGCTTATTAATTTAAAATATTACCTTCAGGCGGCCGTTAATCAAATCGAGAGATGGCAAGTCGTCGGCTTCAGCCCCCAAGCCATGAAAGTCTTTGGGTGTTCGGGATAAACTTGGCGCTCTTGTTCCCATTTTGGGTCCATCTAGGAGGCGCTCAACACAACGAACAAGGCAACCGGACTTATAATGCTTGAACACTCTCACTTAGCCTTAGAATTCTATAATTTTAAATTTCGTGAAGCCCCTAGTGTTCGAAGACCGAGTTCGGGCGCTATGCACGCTGGGCAGACGAAGCAGTTCCTCGCTCTAAGCGGCATAAGTCTTTAGGGACTCGAAAAGACCTCTCGAACAGCGACCAGCTCTTGCCTTATCATGACGGTAAGTTTTAGCTTTCTCCACTGAGGCGCTCGCCCAGCTCAACCGGGGCGCAATCGCAGTGGTTCTCCCAGTGCTACCTTAGCCGATAGAACGGAACGTAAGGTACCAAAACATGGGAGCCGGGCAAACCCAACTATTGACCCAAGACATGATTCGGAGCCGATGCATATAATTCTATAAGTTCGGGGTGCCGCACTTGTGTAAGTGTTCGGACTTATCACACCATAATGCGGGGAACATAAGCCCCTGGTGTATTCAGTCGTACCAAAGTGTACGGATGCAATATGTCATAAATGAACATATATGTAAAAAAAGGAATGCAATTGTAAGCAAAAGGTGATGCATTGTTTATTCAAGGAATTCTGCTATGAGTGCAGAACGATACAAATAGTGCGGTAAGCAAGGGTTTGGACTATTAGACATGTCCCCCTCCAGGGGTAGGCTGCGGAATGGTGTATTAAACAGATTTAATGCTCATAATGGAGACCACCTGAGTGTTCGTCGTAGCCACTGTCCCTCCCTGGCTGTTGCATCGTGAGTTCGGCAGATCTACTGCCGGACAGGGCCTCTGGTGAACGGAGTCCTGTGAAAAAAAGGAAAAAAAAGGTGACACACTTGGGAGCCCCTGGTGTGGTTGAGCCGCACTCTGGGCCTGTCATGGTCGTGCCCCTCCCCCTATGCCCATGGTATCTCCAGAGCGTAATGATGTACACGAAGGGCTCGTCTTGCAATCATGCAAGGGCTGGGTTTGGGGCCGCATTGCTACGCGTGCTCGGAACGTGCCAGGTGGTCTTGATGTATGTTACTCCGGGCGCGTTTAGCCATGTCCGGTCGTTTAACGGCCGGACTGGAAAATTGCCTTAAGAGGCTGCTCAGTATACGCCGCGAGAGCGGCTGTGTTTCCTCCATTCGGAGGGCGTTGATGTTTCCGTTGGTGTGATGACTCCACGAGGACTGGCATCTTGAGCTTAAGGTATGCATAATGCGGCACCACGTTGAACTTTGCAAACGCGGTTCGTCCGGCGAGCGTGATAGCCATCTGCGAATGAGACTATGTCAAGATTAACTCCTCGCTTGAAAATTATCCGGGATCCGAAAACCACTTCGGTGTGGTGAGCACTACAATTGGCCTCAACACCTGGTATGGCGCTTTGAAGGTCGTCTTTGTAGGTTTAATCCTTGAGGGGTCTATGCCCATCTTGTGCACTGTATCCTGATAAAGCAGGTTCAGGCTGCTGCCGCCGTCCATCAGGACTCTAGTGAGGTGAAATCCATCGAAGATTGGGCCTAAAACCAATGCGGCGAATCCGCCATGGCGGATACTGGTTGGGTGGTCCTGTAACGCCCCGAGACCGATGCTCGAGAAGACTTCCATATATTCCGGGTTTCCCCGTGTGTTTCATTTGTGCCTGCCCTTTTTATTTTTGCATTGCATCATGTCATCATGCCAGCATGTCATTTAATTTTTAAAACCTCAACTAAATAAATTGCATAGATCGTTGATCTATTTAAATCGAGGGATATTCACATGGTCATTTCTCTTTAAAACATATTCAAAGTCTCCTACTATTATTAGGGAGCTATAATAAAATTATTCCGTTTATTTGGAATTAACCATAACCCACTTGCAATATATCCCATGCCGTTGTTATCTCAATTATTGGTCTCCAACCTTGCCCATAATTTCTTTCATCATTTTCCGGAGCTCCACCAAAAATCCTCAACATTTTTGGACCTTCCTTTTATCAAGTCCTAGTTCAAACCCATTTGAATTAAATTCAAATGAGTTTGAATTTACATCTTTCAATCATGGCTTTTTCTACTTTCTCGGAACAAGCATATTTTTATGAGTCCAGGAAAATTAAAATTATCCCCTTGCGCATTTTCTTTCCCTAACCCCCTCTTCTTTCGTTCTCTCCAATGCTTTCTGTTAGAAATATAAGAGAGAGGGAGAAGAGAACCCAGCATGCCATCCAGGCCGGCCCAGCCTCTAAGGCCCGTTCCACAGGCCCAGCTGTTGCGCCTCTAACCCTAGCCCGACCCCCTCGCTCGATCCATCTCTCCCTCGGTCCATCCCCTCGTTCCCTGCCAGCGCCGCCACCACACACACACGTCGCCAGGGAGAGGATCCCACGATCCTCCCGCATCTCTCCCTCGATCCATCTCCTCCTCCTCCTCGTTCCCACGCAGCGCTCGATCCCCTCCTCCCTCGTTGCGCCGTCACAGAGAGAGGGAGAGGAGCGTTGCGGCCTCGCCCTTCCTCCTCCTGCATCGAGCGCCCCCGCTCCACCTCGCCCCTGCCGGCCCCGCGCCCAGCCTCCGCAACACCACCTAGAGACCAACTCCGGCAGCCCCGTCGCCTCTGCGCGTGAGCACCGCGCGCCCAACCGCCTCGTCCCGTCCCCGCGGCCGCCGCCCGGATCCATCGTCCCCGCCGCGCCAAGCCCCTCTCCAGCAACCGCCGCTGCCTCCGTTCTTCCCCTGGCCAAGCTGCTGCCATGTTCCTGCGCCGCCCTCTTGCCGTTCTCCGTCGTCGCCGGACCCGCGCCGTCCTCTGCTTCCTCTTTGGTGACCAGGAGCCACCTCGCCCGCGCATCTCCTCCACCATCAGCCTGCAACGCCCGAGCGGAGCCGAGCTCCTCCCGGTCCCCATGGTGCTGCGACCCCATCACTATTCCTGCTGGCCATCGCCAAGTTTCCCGGGACCCGTGGAGTCATGCACGGGAAAACCAAGTCTGAAGATTCCGTGGACGTGTGCCTGGTGTCACCTGGATCGTCAAGTAACGTCTCCGTGGATTATTCAAGTCCCTCGACGACCGGCGCTTAGTACCACTACGTTTGCCATGTACATCTACACCAAGACCGGACCGACAAGTACCCCGACAACGTGTGTACCTCTACCGCCACCGAAGACCGTCAAGTGTACCACTACCATCGCCACGTGAACAACTACTTCCACTACGGCCGCGAGAACGACTACTTCCACTACGGCCCGTGTACCACTACTTCCTTCGTTGAACTCGTTTCGCCCCGAAAATGCATGCTTCGAAGGTATAACAGCCGAGACGAACGACGAATGCATGTGTTGAATGAGATGTCCTTGTTTGCACCATGCCCGTTTGTTTCGTGTATGTCCCTCATTTTGCCATGCCACTGACCCGTGGGAACCCGGTAACCGGGATCACCCCACCATCTCTAGCATGTTCCGCACATCCGCACGCTTCCTTTTGCACCGGTACCTCCATGAGCTACCGGAACCGATATGTTGCCATGGCATCATTTTCGGATTCGTTGCCGTGGCACGCCTTTCTTCCACCACGGTGATAAATGCTTCATAACATGCTCATATCAACATTTTCATAAATTGCATAAACTTGAATATGTCATCTGCATCATGCTAACAACAATTTAAAATGTTTAAAATTGTTGTTGCATTAAATTGCTAAATAACATGAGGATTTTCCGGAATTGTTGTTTGTTATTTCCGGCCTCTTTTAAACTTGCCTAAATAGTTAGTTTACTTATGCTTCACCTCTTGCCATGTTAATAACATTTAATATTGTTGTGTACATAACCGAGAGAGAACTAAATAATTGATGTGGTGTTTCGTCAATATGCAACTCGTTGCATATTGAGCTCCACTTAACTTGTAGTATTGTTTGCTGCACTTTGCCATGCCATGCCTCATTAAACCGGACATGCATCATACTTGTTTGTGCATCATGACATGTTTATGCTTGTGTGTTTACCATATTGTTTGTTTCTTTCCGGGTTGCTTCTCTCGTTAGCTTCGGTTTCGTTCCGGAGTTGTGAGGATCCGTTCGACTTCATCCGTTTGTCTTCTTCTTGGACTCGTTCTTCTTCCTAGCGGGATCTCAGGCAAGATGACCATACCCTCGAAATCACTTCTATCTTTGCTTGCTAGATGCTTGCTCTTTTGCTATGCCTATGCTACGATGCCTACCACTTGCTATATCATGCCTCCCATGTTGCCATGTCAAGTCTCTAACCATCCTTTCCTAGCAAACCGTTGTTTGGCTATGTTACCGCTTTGCTCAGCCCCTCTTATAGAGTTGTTAGTTGCAGGTGAAGATGAAGTTTGTTCCTTGTTGGAACATGGAGATGTTGTTCCTTGTTGGAACATGTTTACTTGTTGGGATATCATAATATATCTTATTTAATTAATGCATCTATATACTTGGTAAAGGGTGGAAGGCTCGGCCTTATGCCTGGTGTTTTGTTCCACTCTTGCCGCCCTAGTTTCCGTCATATCGGTGTTATGTTCCCGGATTTTGCGTTCCTTACACGGTTGGGCTATAATGGGAACCCCTTGACAGTTCGCCTTAAGTAAAACTCCTCCAAAGAAGGCCCAACATTGGTTTTAACATTTGCCACCTAAGCCTTTTTCCCTTGGGTTCTGCAGACTCAAGGGTCATCTTTATTTTACCCCGGGCGGTGCTCCTCGAGTGTTGGTCCAAACTAGAGCACCGTCGGGACCATTCCTTGGAAACTTGGATTACGTTGGTACCAGACGCTTCGCTTATCCGGTGTGCCACGAGAACGAGATATGTGAAGCTCCTATCGAGATTTGTCGGCACAGCGGTGGTCTTGCTGGTTTAGTTTTACCTGTCGAAATGTCTTGTTGTGCGGGATACCGAGTCGATCGGAGTGTCTCGGGTGGAGGTCTATTCCTTCGTTGACCGTGAGAGCTTGTCATGGGCTAAGTTGGGACACCCTGCAGGTTATAAACTTTCGAGAGCCGTGCCCGTGGTTATGTGGCAGATGGGAATTTGTTAATGTCGGTTGTAGATAACTTGACACGGATCCGAATTAAAATACATCAATCTGCGTGTGCAACCGTGATGGTCTCTTTCCGTGGAGTCAGGAAGTGAACACGATGTTGGAGTTATGTTTGGCGTGGGTTGCCATAGGATCACTTCTTGATCATACTTTTATCGATCGTGCTTTGCCTTCTCTTCTCGCTCTCATTTGCGTATGTTAGCCACCATATATGCTAGTAAACTTGCTGCAGCTCCACCTCATGCCTTTACCTTACCCATAAGCTTAAATAGTCTTGATCGCGAGGGTGCGAGATTGCTGAGTCCCGTGGCTCACGGATACTTCAAAACCAGTTTGCGGTGCCTATGTTACCGAAAGGTGGCGCAACCAAGCTCAAGGAGGAGCTCGATGAAGATCTTGCCCTTTGTGTTGTTTTGTTCTAGTTGATCAGTAGTGGAGCCCAGTTGGGGTCGATCGGGGACCTTTGTCGCATTTGGGGTTCTTCTTTTATTTTGGTTCCGTAGTCGGACCTTGATTGTATATGGATGATGTAATGCTTTATTCATGTAATTGTGTGAAGTGGCGATTCTAAGCCAACTATGTACCTCTTTCCCTTATGTATTACATGGGTTGTGTGAAGATTACCTCACTTGCGACATTGCTTTCAATGCGGTTATGCCTCTAAGTCATGCTTCGACACGTGGGAGATATAGCCGCATCGTGGGCGTCACAAGTTGGTAATCAGAGCCTTCCCCGACCTTAGGAGCCCCACTGCTTGATCGTTTTTAGCGGCCGAGTTGTGTCTAGAAAAATGTTTTGAGTCATTTAGGATTATATATATCGGAGAGTTAGGAATTCTTTTTACTCCCCAGTCTCTTCATCGCTCTGGTAAGGCATCCTGACGTAGAGTTTTGACTCTTCTCTTCTCAAATTTCACTAAATTTTTTTTAGGATCACGCGGGTATCTTGGAATCGTTTCGATGGTTCTATGATGAGAACATTGTCTTGGTGCCTCCTGTCAGGGGTTTAGTGGAAGTGTCCCGGGGAGTTGAGCTCTGAGGTGTTGTTGTCATAATTTTATCGTTGCAGTTCTGGAATACCTGAGTTTAGTACGCCGACATCAAAAATCTCTTTTATGCAGTTCGTTGGTGAGATAACCTCGACGCCACCCAGTACTGGGGCGGGAGTTCGGGAGTATCGCCATAACTTGTATAACCGATGCTTTTCGAAGGTTGATGTAGACGATTTCCGAAGGTTTCTTGGTTATGTGTTGAAGGATGGATATAGCTGGATGTAGGATTTGCTAGTTTTGGGTGAGATATTATGCTTCCCCTGTATCCCCAACACCTGATTGCATAACCGGAGAATTTCGGGAGTTTCATAGGTGGGAATTCAAGTAGCTCTTAGGATATCTTTCCGACGGATGTATGATATGAAATTGGGGTTCGACGTCTAGTGGTCCGCCTATTCACGGTTGGTTTTATAGTGGTCTCGTTGTGTCTTAAAGAGTCCTTGGCTATGCCGACTCGGGGCGCTTCCGTATGTCATGTGCCTTGCCTTGTACATGATGGTGCTGTACGATCGAGCCCGTGTAGGCCCCACCACGAAAACTTCGGACGAAATCTCTATCATATGTTTGTTCCGGCTTATTCTGCAAGCCAGTCCTTTGTTTTTGTTTTGAGTTGTGGTATTCGAGTTGCTTCAATGTCAAGTGTTGATTCCATACCTTTCCGAAATGATGTTCTCATACTCCGATGTGAATACCAATCCTTCTCGACAATCGAGATTGTCATGTCAATCCTATTCAACCGGCGTGTTTCTCTTCAAGTGGATCCGATCACTTCAACATCAGCAAGACCAATTATCATTTCTTCTCAACGGTGTTTGTTTCATCCGTCTCCAAGTTGCCTTTGTTTTTTCCCGCCCACCCACCCTTTTTCCTCAAGGACTAAGATTTCTTTACCAAGTATCCTTTTATTTTTGTGAAGTTTCTCCATTCTTTTCCGTCAGTGTTCTTACCTGGTGGTTCTCAAGAAGATGTTCTACTAGTTCGTCAGTCCTCATTCCTTTCTCTTCTCCGGTGGATTCAAGTCAAGTTTTGTTGATCATACCTTTTCCTCATTTCAATGTCTTCTCATACCGTGCACCTCATTATCATTCTACTTCTCGCTATTTGTTATTCGAGTGCTCAAGATATCTTGAAGATTCGTGTTTCCACTCTGCATTCGTTCAAGCTCTTTCGAGATTGGTATCTCATTCAAGTCATTTAATTCAACGGTGCAACATCTCTTTTAAATCTTTTCAGCGGTGTTCTTTTGAGTGGGCCCTAACCCACGGTCTTTTCGAGGATCTTACGACTCTTCTATTTTCCCGAGCTATCCTAAATTCTTCTCCAAGTTTGGCGTAAGAATGAGTTATCATCACCAAATGCTTTTCTCCAAGATCTTTCAAATTCTTTTCATAGTTGGCTCAACCTCTTAGCTTTTGATTCTTTCGGTGTGCCTCAATAATTCTTGGTGGTGTTTCTCGTTGTCATTCTCATCATTTGAAGACCGAAGAAGAGTTTCTCTTTAATCTTGCTCTATTCTCTTCAAGATTTATGGTGCTAGCTTGTTGCCATCCTCTCATAATTGTTTTCGATTGTGAGAATCTTTTCACCATCCGAGAGCATTTTAGGAGTCTTTTCAGTTTCATTCTTTGAAGCCCATCATCTCAGTATTATTCATTCAAGCTTTCAGCTCTCGTTCTCCAAATCATACCGGTGCATCATTCAAGTATTCTCTAATCAGCTCGTGATCTATTCGTTCATTTGTATCTAAATCCCCTCAAGTATCTTCATTCATTTTTCAATTTTTCCGGTGAATTGTGCCTTTGCTACTTTCATTTTCAATTCTTACAGTGGTTCGTTCAAGAGTTCTCTTTCTTTGTTATCATATCAATTCATTCGTTCTTTCCAAATCCTACCGGTGGTTCGTTGAAGACCTTCTCAAGTTTACGCCATATCTCTCTTAATCCTTTCTACGAGAATAAGTAGTATGCCAAATCCGTTGCTTGTCATCAATTTAAATTGGTGAAGGATACGCATAACATAATTCTTGTTCTTGATTCATCCAAGTGATTAATTCCTTCTTTCGGAGTTTGTTCATGATGAATAAATTCTCGGTTTCAGTTGTTTCATCTTTTCTTTTCCCGGAGTTCCAAGCTCTCATCATCACGAAGCTCCATCTAAATCATTGCAAGGCTTCACCTTGTGTTTTCAACTTCTCTTTCTTTCTATCATCCTTTTATTACCGGAGTTCTTCATGGAGTTTCTTCATGGTGGTTCGTCAAGGATTCCTTTCATTCTTCATTTGTTCTTCAAGATTTCTCTCGAGGTGATGATCCGCCAAGCTATACTCTAAAATAAACAAGGTGCTCAACACATGTTTTGTTTTGAGGAGTTCAAGCATTCTTCATCTTGCATTCCGAAGTGCAATTCTTTCGACCTTATCTTTTCAGGTGGTGTTATGTCATTTTGACAGTTTCATTCATGTTTCATGATTCACATGTTGTCAAGAATGAGGTATTTTAAATCCATCAATCTCTTCGTTGGATTTATCTTGTGTCATGTTTTCACTTAAAGCCTTCCCTAAGGAATGTTGCTATTATGGTGCTTATCAATGATCCAAGTTTTCTCCTATCCTCTTGGTGAAGAAGTTTTTCATCTCTTTGGTGCTCTCAATCAAATCAATGGCTTCCTTTAGTGGCCATTTGTCACCTCATAATGTTGAGATGTTTCAATAAGTCCACTACAAGCTTATTCTTTTCGTTGTTGGTTTTCTAGCAACTCCGTTCAATCCTTCTTTTTAAGGAGGCTCTTTCAAATTCAATTGTGATAGAAGTGGTTATTCTCTTCTCTGTTCTCTTGATTCCACTCTTTCATTTGTCCCGAAGGCATTGTGATGTTTTGTTTGACCCATTATATCATTTTGGAGATCATGTTCTTTTCCTTACTTATCCATTTAACCGAAGTGTCGTGTTTTCATTCGAGTTCTCTAATTTAATCAAGTTTTCCCTCCTTCCTCAACTAGAGAGCTGTCTGAAATCTTTCTTACCCCTTGTGCCATTCTTTCAATAGTTCCGGAGGCAGTGTGTTGTTGATTTCATCAAGTATCCTCTCATCTTGTCAAGTTCATGTTCAATTCCTTCCATGTTCAACCGGAGTGCTGCCCTAATTATATCATTCTTATTCATTCTTATCTCGTTTCAACCGGAGTGGTTTCGAATTCTATCTTGTCTACTAAACTCTTGATTCATGTCTTTGCAACCTTCAAGTTATCGTAATGTTCCTTGTTCCTCTTATCTAACGGATTGTTTGCAATCTCGTTCATCTCTGTTGTACTCTTTCTTTTAAATTGCTCAACCTCTCAAGGTTCGTGGTTTCACTCGTTCATCAAAGAAGCAACTTAGTTTTACCTCCTCTCTTCCTCTTTCGTTTCTCTCCGGTGCCATCCTAGATCTCGGGACGAGATCCTCTCGTAGTGGTGGAGTGTTGTAACGCCCCGAGACCGATGCTCGAGAAGACTTCCATATATTCCGGGTTTCGCCGTGTGTTTCATTTGTGCCTGCCCTTTTTATTTTTGCATTGCATCATGTCATCATGCCAGCATGTCATTTAATTTTTAAAACCTCAACTAAATAAATTGCATAGATCGTTGATCTATTTAAATCGAGGGATATTCACATGGTGATTTCTCTTTAAAACATATTCAAAGTCTCCTACTATTATTAGGGAGCTATAATAAAATTATTCCATTTATTTGGAATTAACCATAACCCACTTGCAATATATCCCATGCCGTTGTTATCTCAATTATTGGTCTCCAACCTTGCCCATAATTTCTTTCATCATTTTCCGGAGCTCCACCAAAAATCCTCAACATTTTTGGACCTTCCTTTTATCAAGTCCTAGTTCAAACCAATTTGAATTAAATTCAAATGAGTTTGAATTTACATCTTTCAATCATGGCTTTTTCTACTTTCTCGGAACAAGCATATTTTTATGAGTCCAGGAAAATTATCCCCTTGCGCATTTTCTTTCCCTAACCCCCTCTTCATTTTCGTTCTCTCTAATGCTTTCTGTTAGAAATAGAAGAGAGAGGGAGAAGAGAACCCAGCATGCCATCTAGGCCGGCCCAGCCTCTAAGGCCCGTTCCACAGGCCCAGCTGCTGCGCCTCTAACCCTAGCCCGACCTCCTCGCTCGATCCATCTCTCCCTCGGTCCATCCCCTCGTTCCCTGCCAGCGCCGCCACCACACACACATGTCGCCAGGGAGAGGATCCCATGATCCTCCCGCATCTCTCCCTCGATCCATCTCCTCCTCCTCCTCGTTCCCATGCAGCGCTCGATCCCCTCATCCCTCGTTGCGCCGTTGCAGAGAGAGAGAGAGAGGAGCGCCACGGCCTCGCCCTTCCTCCTCCTGCATCGAGCGCCCCCGCTCCACCTCGCCCCTGCCGGCCCCGCGCCCGGCCTCCGCAACACCACCTAGAGACCAACTCCGGCGGCCCCGTCGCCCAACCGCCTCGTCCCGTCCCCGCGGCCGCCGCCCGGATCCATCGTCCCCGCCGCACCAAGCCCCTCTCCAGCAACCGCCGCTGCCTCCGTTCTTCCCCTGGCCAAGCTGCTGCCATGTTCCTGCGCCGCCCTCTTGCCATTCTCCGTCGTCGCCGGACCCGCGCCGTCCTCTGCTTCCTCTTCGGTGACCAGGAGCCACCTCGCCCGCGCATCTCCTCCACCATCAGCCTGCAACGCCCAAGTGGAGCCGAGCTCCTCCCGGTCCCCATGGTGCTGCGACCCCATCACTATTCCTGCTGGCCATCGCCAAGTTTCCCCAAGACCCGTGGAGTCATGCACGGGAAAACCAAGTCTGAAGATTCCGTGGACGTGTGCCTGGTGTCACCTGGATCGTCAAGTACCGTCTCCGTGGATTATTCAAGTCCCTCAACGACCGGCGCTAGGTACCACTACGTTTGCCATGTACATCTACACCAAGACCGGACCGACAAGTACCCCGACAACGTGTGTACCTCTACTGCCGCCGAAGACCGTCAAGTGTACCACTACCATCGCCACGTGAACAACTACTTCCACTACGGCCGCGAGAACGACTACTTCCACTACGGCCCGTGTACCACTACTTCCTTCGTTGAACTCGTTTCGCCCCGAAAATGCACGCTTCGAAGGTATAACAGCCGAGACGACCGCCGAATGCATGTGTTGAATGAGATGTCCTTGTTTGCACCGTGCCCATTTGTTTCGTGCATGTCCCTCATTTTGCCATGCCACTTACCCGTGGGAACCCGGTAACCGGGATCACCCCACCATATCTAGCATGTTCCGCACATCCGCACGCTTCCTTTTGCACCGGTATCTCCATGAGCTACCAGAACCGATATGTTGCCGTGGCATCATTTTCGGATTCGTTGCCGTGGCACCCCTTTCTTCCACCACGGTGATAAATGCTTCATAACATGCTCATATCAACATTTTCCGGAATTGTTGTTTGTTATTTCCACCACGGTGATAAATGTTTAAAATTGTTGTTGCATTAAATTGCTAAATAACATGAGGATTTTCCGGAATTGTTGTTTGTTATTTCCGGCCTCTTTTAAACTTGCCTAAATAGTTAGTTTACTTATGCTTCACCTCTTGCCATGTTAATAACATTTAATATTGTTGTGTACATAACCGAGAGAGAACTAAATAATTGATGTGGTGTTTCGTCAATATGCAACTCGTTGCATATTGAGCTCCACTTAACTTGTAGTATTGTTTGATGCACTTTGCCATGCCATGCCTCATTAAACCGGACATGCATCATACTTGTTTGTGCATCATGACATGTTTATGCTTGTGTGTTTACCATATTGTTTGTTTCTTTCCGGGTTGCTTCTCTCGTTAGCTTCGGTTTCGTTCCGGAGTTGTGAGGATCCTTTCGACTTCGTCCGTTTGTCTTCTTCATGGACTCGTTCTTCTTCCTAGCGGGATCTTAGGCAAGATGACCATACCCTCGAAATCACTTCTATCTTTGCTTGCTAGATGCTTGCTCTTTTGCTATGCCTATGCTACGATGCCTACCACTTGCTATATCATGCCTCCCATGTTGCCATGTCAAGTCTCTAACCATCCTTTCCTAGCAAACCGTTGTTTGGCTATGTTACCGCTTTGCTCAGCCCCTCTTATAGAGTTGTTAGTTGCAGGTGAAGATGAAGTTTGTTCCTTGTTGGAACATGGAGATGTTGTTCCTTGTTGGAACATGTTTACTTGTTGGGATATCATAATATATCTTATTTAATTAATGCATCTATATACTTGGTAAAGGGTGGAAGGCTCGGCCTTATGCAGTGTTTTGTTCCACTCTTGCCGCCCTAGTTTCCGTCATATCGGTGTTATGTTCCCGGATTTTGCGTTCCTTACGGTTGGGCTATAATGGGAACCCCTTGACGATTCGCCTTAAGTAAAACTCCTCCAGCAAGGCCCAACATTGGTTTTAACATTTGCCACCTAAGCCTTTTTCCCTTGGGTTCTGCAGACTCAAGGGTCATCTTTATTTACCCCGGGCGGTGCTCCTCAGAGTGTTGGTCCAAACTAGACACCGTCTTGGGACCATTCCTTGGAAACTTGGATTACGTTGGTACCATGCGCTTCGCTTATCCGGTGTGCCACGAGAACGAGATATGTGAAGCTCCTATCGGGATTTGTCGACACGGTGGGTGGTCTTGCTGGTTTAGTTTTACCATGTCGAAATGTCTTGTTGTGCGGGATACCGAGTCGATCGGAGTGTCTCGGGTGGAGGTCTATTCGCCGTTGACCGTGAGAGCTTGTCATGGGCTAAGTTGGGACACCCTGCAGGGTTATAAACTTTCGAGAGCCATGCCCGCGGTTATGTGGTAGATGGGAATTTGTTAATGTCGGTTGTAGATAACTTGACACGGATCCGAATTAAAATACATCAACGCGTGTGTAACCGTGATGGTCTCTTTCGGTAGTCCGGAAGTGAACTGATGTTGGAGTTATGTTTGGCGTGGGTTGCTATAGGATCACTTCTTGATCATACTTTTATCGACCGTGCTTTGCCTTCTCTTCTCGCTCTCATTTGCGTATGTTAGCCACCATATATGCTAGTAAACTGCTGCAGCTCCACCTCATGCCTTTACCTTACCCATAAGCTTAAATAGTCTTGATCGCAAGGGTGCGAGATTCTTTGAGTCCCGTGGCTCACGAGATACTTCAAAACCAGTTTGCGGTGCCTATGTTACCGAGCGGTGGCGCAACCAAGCTCAAGGAGGAGCTCGATGAAGATCTTGCCCTTTGTGTTGTTTCGTTCTAGTTGATCGATAGTGGAGCCCGGTTGGGGTCGATCGGGGACCTTTATCGCATTTGGGGTTCTTCTTTTATTTTGGTTCCGTAGTCGGACCTTGATTGTATCTGGATGATGTAATGCTTTATTCATGTAATTGTGTGAAGTGGCAATTGTAAGCCAACTATGTATCTCTTTCCCTTATGTATTACATGGGTTGTGTGAAGATTACCTCACTTGCGACATTGCTTTCAATACGGTTATGCCTCTAAGTCGTGCTTCGACACGTGGGAGATATAGCCGCATCATGGGCGTTACAGGTCCCATCGATCGAAAGTAATCGAACAAGAGGACCATGGATTGAACTTCGGGGCGACTGGCTCCATCGCATATACGTCCCTAAGTACGCGCTTCCGCTCCCTTTTGGGTATGTGGGTTGCGTATATCATGTTTACCGTCCGCACTTGTGAAACCCTACATCCTCTTGTTCGGGCGGCGGGTCTCCTCCTCGTCATCGCTATGCAGCCCCTTGTCATTGTTTTCGCAATTAACTTGCCTGCTGTGAATACCCAACAATCCCTGTTGGTGTGGTTAGCTGGCTTTTGAAGTGCCATGTATCGGCAAGAGCGGTCGAGTATTTGGTCCAAATTGGGCGGACCGGAGTAGTTCTTTTGAATGGCTTTTCGGCGACGGGTTTAGAGCCTCTAAATCCGGCATTGACTGTCGTATCCTCAGTGTTATCGCCGTTAACGCGGCGTTTGTTTTTGTTACGACGCGACCTGCCATTGCGGTCCTTGTTGTCCGGACTGCCAGAATTTTTGCTGAGATTGTTACTGCGGGCTAGCCAGCTGTCCTCCCCCTCACAAAAGCGGGTCATGAGTGATGTGAGGGCTGCCATGGATTTCGGCTTTTCTTGTCCTAGGTGCCAGGCCAGCCACTCGTCGCGGATGTTATGTTTGAAGGCTGCGAGGGCCTCTGCATCCGGACAGTCGACGATTTGATTTTTCTTTGTTAAGAACCGTGTCCAAAACTATCTGGCCGATTGGTGTGGCTGCTGAATTATATGGCTTAGGTCATCGGCGTTTGGTGGTCGCACATATGTGCCTGAAGTTGTCAAGAAATCGGCTTCGGGTCCTCCAACACCAATTGACTCTCTGGCGGCAAGCTGTTAAGCCAATGCCGAGCTGGTCCTTTAAGCTTGAGTGGGAGATACTTGATGGCGTGGAGATCGTCACCGTGGGCCATATGGATATGTAGGAGATAATCTTGATCCGGACCGCGGGGTCATTGTGCCATCGTAGGATTCAATGTTCACGGGTTTAAACCCTTGAGGATTTGATGATCCATTACTTCATCATGAAGCATAGTGGGTGTCTGGCGCCTCTATATTGAGCAATATCACGGCGTAGCTCAAGAGAGCTTTGTCTGCTGTGTTGACCCGGCGGAGTTCTTTGTATCCGTAGCGACGGTAGTCGTCGTGGGTCGTGGGGCGCCCACGTGATCCGTAGATAGATCTTCATTGTCTTACCTTGTCCTCCAATATATCCCGCAAGTCCGGCGCATTCCCCTGTGGCTGGGGTACGGTTCTGGTGGAGGGCCTGGATGCCTCTCTGTCGCGGCCACGAGATGGTCGGTCTGCCGTATTGTGCACTGGTGATGAAGGTTTGTATGCTTCCTCCTCTAGTCGGGGGAGCAACTTGCGTTTTGGGTAGCTTTTGGAGGGCCGTTCGAGTTCATACTCTTCGGCCGCGAGGACCTCGGTCCATATGTCGGCCAGCAGGTCTTGATCAGCTCGAAGCTGTTGCTGCTTTTTCTTTAGGCTGTTCGCCGTGGCCATTAGCCTGCGTTTAAAACGCTCTTGTTCGACGGGATCCTCGGGCACGACGAATTCGTCGTCGTTGAGGCTTGCCTTGTCTCCGGAGGGAGGCATGTAATTTTCATCCTCCTCGTCTGCCGCTCTCTCTTGGGGGCTGGCTTCTCCGTCCTCCTGTGCTGAATCTTGCTGGAGGGGGTTGTCTTCGGCACTCTCTGGGGTGTTATTATCTCCGGTGCCGGAATCTCCATTCTTCTTTGTGGCGGGATTTAGGCGGCGCCACGGCGTCGGCAACTTGGGCTGTTTTTAGAGAATCTGCCTCCACTTGCTTCTTCGCCGTCCCCATCCTTTGGGGTGTCCACCATGTATATGTCGTATGACGAGGTGGTCTTCCAGTGCCCTGTAGGTGCTGGTTCTTGATCGTCTCTGGCATCGTCGTCCATACCGTCGATGTCTTTGGAGTCGTAGTCTAGCAGGTCGGTTAGATCGTTGACAGTGGCTACAAAGTGGGTGGTGGGTGGGTTTTGAATTTCTTCGTCGTCCGCATCCCAACCATCCTGACCGCAGTCCGGCCAGGGCTCTCCTGATAACGAGAGATACTTTAGCGAGTTCAGGATGTCTCCAAAGGGCGAGTGCTGAAAGATGTCCGCAGCGGTGAACTCCATGATCGGCGCCCAATCGGATTCGATTGGAAGGGGCGCAAGAGGTTCGGAGTCCGGCAAGGAGTCCGGCACCTTGGAGTCACGAGCTTTGCAAAGGACAAGGTCGGTATTCGGCTCCATCGCCGTAGAATTTGCAGCTCCCGAGGCGGTGTCCAGCCACCTGTCCTTGATCTGCGCGGTTGGCTCCGAACTATGGGTCAGAGCGGATTCGTGTGCGGCCTCCAAGGCACTGTCCGGCGGCAGAGCTAAATCATGCCCATCGTGACAGTGCGGCACTCTCGGCTGTGGCTCGAATCCATCGAAGATCAAGTCTCCGCGGATGTCAGACGTGAAGTTCAGGCTTCCAAATCTGACATGATGGCCAGGGGCGTAGCTTTCGATCTGCTCCACATGGCCAAGTGAATTGGCCCGCAGTGCAAAGCTGCCGAACACGAAGATCTGCCCGGGAAGAAAATTCTCACCCTAGACTGCGTTGTTGTTGATTGCAGAAGCCATCAAGCCTATCGGTGACGACACAGAGGAACTCTCAATGAAAGCACCAATGTCGGTGTCAAAACCGGCGGATCTCGGGTAGGGGGTCCCGAACTGTGCATCTAGGCGGATGGTAATAGGAGACAAGGGACACGATGTTTTTACCCAGGTTCGGGCCCTCTCGATGGAGGTAAAACCCTACTCCTGCTTGATTGCTATTGATGATATGGGTAGTACAAGAGTGGATCTACCACGAGATCAAGGAGGCTAAACCCTAGAAGCTAGCCTATGGTATGATTGTTGTAATGGTTGTCCGTCCTACGGACTAAAAACCCTCCGGTTTATATAGACCTTTGGAGAGGGCTAGGGTTACAGTCGGTTACAATGGTAGGAGATCTACATATCCGTATCGCCAAGCTTGCCTTCCACGCCAAGGAAAGTCCCATCCGGACACGGGACAAAGTCTTCAATCTTGTATCTTCATAGACTTGGAGTCCGGTCGATGATGATAGTCCGGCTATCCGGACACCCCCTAGTCCAGGACTCCCTCAATTGCACTGCAGGCTACGCGTTACTGAACCCGAGCGATCGGTCGATGGCTGTTAACTGAACCCGATGGAGCAATTCGCCGCTCTGCTGCTAATCAAGCCGATCGATTGGATGAGCAGTGGCGTTGCGGGGGTTGGATGAACAATAAGCGGTGGCGTTGCCTCTGGATGAACAGGACCCCGTGGTGTGGAGGGCTGGATGAACAGTAGACGGTGGAGGGGTGGCCGTGCAGGGGTGGTTAAACAGGACCCTGTGTTGTGGAGGGCTGGATGAACAGTAGACGGTGGAGGGGTGCTGATGCGGAGCATCCTTCCATCATCCCCATGGACTCTACATCAACACCTACAACACCACAAGGACCGATGACTCGAGCACGTGCAAGAGCTCTTGAAACCGAGGTGACATCACTCCTCTCACAACTCTCCTTCGATTCACATGAGACATGGTTACTGCCTCAAACGGAAACTCTATGCATACTCAGGCACCAAGGAGTCGACCATGAAGAGGCTAGGAAGCAACGAGAATGGGAAGCGGAAGACATACGTGAAGACGGAGAGGAGAAAGCAACAAGGACCAGAGAGGCCGGACGATGGGCGAGGGCCGGACGATCGGACAGAGCCGGATGATCCGGACCCCGGTCCGGACGATCCGGCTAACTCCACCGAAGGCAACAGAACCTCCACGCTGAAGCCGGATCATCCAGACCCAGGCCCGGATCATCCGGACCCCGCCCGGACGTCCGGACCTCCAGCCAGACATCCGGCTCGTCTCCGCCACCAGCCGACCCTCCGGCTCATCCGGGACTCCACCCGGATCATCCGGACCAGCCCGGATCATCCGGACCCACGTCCGGATCATCCGGCCAACGCGTGCGCGCGCATGTTGGGCTGAGCCCATGTACCCCTTCGCCCCAGACTCTATATATAGGACCCCCTCTCCTCACTTTGAGACTTAGCATTGGATTAGCTCATATTTGTGTGTGAGAGCCTTTGCTCATCCACCGGTACTTCTCCACGGAGATCAGGACCTCCGTCTAGGAGAAGATCCATCGGATTCAAGACCCCTATAAGGGAAGATCCCCTCGTGGATTCAAGACCTCCTCCGGGAGAAGAACGGCTACCTTTGTATCTTTCCTTTGTTGATTTTGGACCATGTATCACTCGTGCTTCGATGATCTAGACCTTGTGTGATTGATCTCTTGTCGGTTGAGTGTCTCTCTCGTTCTTCCCCGTGATTTCCTCTCGTGCTTCCGCGTGTTCTTCGTGTTTTCCTCCGTAGGATCCCCTCCAAACGTGAAACATCGACTAATTAGGGTTCCACCCTACATAATATGGTATCATGAGCCACGTTGATCACGTTTTTGGAGCCCCTACCTCGTGATTTCTAGCTTGATTTTGTTGTTTTCGTCCTAAAAACCCGAAAATCCCCCCAAAAATACCCCCAAATTTTTTTGTGATTTGTTAGTTTTGATGATGTTTTGTTGTTTTTGATCCGTGGATTCGGTGTGTAACTCGTGGATCTTGTGTTTCCCCACCTTCTCCCCCTCGAAATCCACCCAAAATCCCCGAAATCGTCAAATTTCTCTCCGTTTTCGAGTTCTTCCCGAGCAGTTCCCGTGCGTGGTTGACCTGCCCGGATCATCCGGACCAAGTCCCGGATCATTCGGACTCGCCCGGATCATCCGGCTCCTGGCCCGGATCATCCGGCTTCCTCTGCCGAAACTGCAGATTCTGCAGCTCCCATCCACCACCATTTCCATTTGCCAAACCCCAAGACTCAACCTCCGTACTACCATTCGATTTTGAGTTCGACAATTTGAGTGAGCTTTCCGTGTCCTCTTATGTTTCGGCTATTTAGGCGCGGTGTGACATCAACAACAAACGCTCATTTTGGTCGGCTACTCATCTTCGCTACGGACAGTAACATCGACGACATCTTTGTCATACCTTGCAATTGCATTGATAGCCATCATATACCATCTTTTGCGTTGCTTACTCACCGAGACTAGCCATTGAGTATTGCCGGCAACGTGACTTGTTCACATTAGTTGCATACACCATATCATACATACCTTTGAGGTGCATATCTCGGAATCATCTTGTGTGTCACAAAGTTGTCATCGCATACACAATTGCTATCTTAGTTCATCAAGTTTGCATAAGAAAAGAGCTCAAAAGAGAAAGTGCCACTCAAGCTTTTAAGCAAAGAGGAAAGATAAGCAAAGAGCTTATAAGCAACAAGCATAGCATCATACAACATTAAGATTGTCACATAAGATCATCTTGGATCATTGCATCGAAATACCATACATATAGTATACTTGGGATAGAGATCGTTGCATTTTTGCCTAGTAGGTTGTGCACAAGCTCCGTATCCGCCTATTGTGCAATCGTGCTAGCGTCTCTCTAGTATTGTGCAACAAGAGCATTTTCGTGGATTCCACATTTTGGCTCATTTTTGGTTTGCACAATCCAATTTATCTATTTGCGTGTGTGTTTCCGTGTATAACTACTTGCTTGGTCTACTTGTTGCATATGCGAATTTGCAATCTTCTTCAACGTTTTTGAGTCAAGCTAATGATTGCAATCAATTTTGTGCCACCATCCTAACCAAGCTCCACCAAAAGCTTTTACTTGTGTAGGTGTGGGAATCGACAAGGATCGGTACCAATAGTGCTATTTCATTGTCCGCATTTGAGTGAACTTGATTCATCTTCAACTTCGGTCAAAGGTACATTGGTATTCCTTCTTCTCTTTCTACCACTCACAATTTTCTTGAAATGATGGATAGGCCAAGTTCTTCTACAAATCCACTCTTCATCGAACAAGACGACGACATGTCATCATACGTCACCAAGAGCCACCTCTTTGGCGCTGTGAGCTCTCCATCAAGAGCAACAAGCAATGGCGAACGCGCGACAACCTCTCCACCGACTTGCGACTCTCGAGAAGCGTGCACGAGATGCCGACAACAAACTCGACGCGACAAGAAAGAAACGATGCAAGAATGGGCGAGATCCGCGCCTTGTTGGTGAACCGCGTACTTCTACCTCTTCACACTCAAGGCGGAGCCACTCAAGTCGCCACTCCGACGACTCCTTCTCCGACACAAGTACACCGTCATCGAACATTCTTGACGAGCAGCGTCAAGATCGTCATGCATCTCGCAACCCGCTACACGACAAGAATCTCCAAGAGCAAGTTGATGAAGAAGTTCCTCGTCCTCAATCGAGCCAAATGGCGTTTGCTCAAGCTCAAAACGACAACGTCTTCGTCACCAACAAGAACAAACGGCGCCTACACCAAGAGCAACAAGACGCCGAGGCTCAACGTCTTCAACAACAACAACGAGAAGCACAAGCTCTTGAGGCGGAACACGCCCTTCAAGCATCAAGTCGAGCTCTCGCCAACCGCAATCATGAAAGGCGCAACCAAGAGGAAGCCCTTCGAGAAGAAATACAAGAGAGGAACTACCATCCGCGAGCGCAACGTCAAGCCCCACAAGCTCCTCCACAAGCTCCTCAAGCTCAACCTCAACCTCAAGGTCAACAAGAACAAGTTGATCATGGACTTCCTCCTCGCCAAGAGCAACATGAGGATGATTACCCTCCACATCAAGTACGTCATCATCAACATCGACCTCAACACAATGATGAACAACGCTATGGCAAGCTCAAGTTCACAATGCCCAAGTTCAATGGAACAAATGATCCCGAAGAGTACCTTTCATGGGCATTGAAGGTCGACAAAATCTTTCGTTTGCACAACTATGATGAAGAAAAGAAGATCGCAATGGCATCACTTGAGTTCCAAGACTATGTGCTCATATGGTGGGAACAAATCCTTGAGCGCCGACAAGCAAGAGGTGAACCTCCATCACCACTTGGGCTCAAATGAAGGATGTCATGAGAGCACGCTTTGTGCCCACCTACTACAACCATGATCTCTTCAAGAAGCTACAACTCCTCAAGCAAGGAACAAAGAGTGTCGAAGAATACTACAAAGAAATGGAGATTGCCATGATTCGAGCCAATGTCAAGGAAGATGATGAGCAAACAATGGCACGATTCTTGAATGGACTCAACCATCCCATCAAGAAGATCGCCGACTTCCAACCTTACTCCAACCTCATTGAGCTCGTGCATCAAGCTACAAAGGCGGAACGACAAGTACAAGATGACTTCAAGTACGCCAAGTACTCATCCAAGACATACGGCCTCTCCAACAACCAAGCTTCAACAACTACTCCAACTTCGACATCAACCAAGCCTTATCCAACCAACGACGACAAGTCAAGTTACAAGAAAGCTTCTACAAGTTCAAGTCATCCTCCTCCTATTACAAGCAACTCCAAGCCGCGCACTTCATCATCTACTCCAACCGATGAGACCGTCAAGACAAGCTCCTTCAAGTGTTTTACTTGCGGCGGCCGAGGCCACAAGTCATATGAATGCACCAACAAGCGCACCATGATACTCAACGACGATGGAACCTACGACTCAGTGAGTGAAGATGAAATGGACGCTATTGAGCAAGTGGCCATGCACCGACGCATCAACGAGGATGAAGATGATCAAGTATTTTGTGATGAAGATACAAGCCCCACTCTTGTTGTCTCCAAAGTCTTGACACTTCAACATCACCAAGAAGAAGACCAACGATGCCACATCTTCCACACAAAGGCCGGCACCAATGGGAGATCCGTCAAGGTCATCATCGATGGAGGTAGTTGCCACAACTTGGCAAGCGAAGAACTATGCTCCAAGCTCCAATTGGTCAAGAAGAAGCATCTGCAACCATACAAGGTTCAATGGCTAAGTGACTCCGGCACTATACGAGTTGAGCATACGGTCCAAGTATCCTTCAAAATCGGTGCATATGAAGACACTTTGGACTGCGATGTGGTCCCAATGACCGTTTTCAACCTCCTCCTTGGTCGGCCATGGCAATTCGACCGTGGTGTCTACCACAATGGGCGTACAAATCACTATAGCTTCAAGATGAAAGGCAAAGAATATGTCCTACGACCCATGTCTGCTAGTCAAGTGATAGCCGACAAACAAGCCACCAACCAAAGAGAGAAGAGTGAGAAAGTGAGCCACCAAAAAGTGAGTGAGAGCCACAAGCCAAATTTGAGTGCCTCTTCGCCTAGAGAGAAAAACCTCATACTATTCGCCACCAAACATGAGATGAAAGAAGTGTGTGAGAACCCATCGAGTGTGATGCACTTTGTCCTAGTGTGCAAGGATGGAGAACCACAAACTAACACCACTCATGAGCTACCTTTGGTGTTTCAATCTCTTTTGCAGGAATTTCAAGATGTTTTCCCCGATGAGCTACCTCCGGGTCTACCTCCTCTTTGAGGCATTGAGCATCGAATCGACCTCATCCCCGGAGCGCCACTTCCAAACAAAGCTCCCTACCGTGTCAATCTCGAAGAAACCAAGGAGATTCAACGGCAAGTACAACAACTAATCGACAACGGTCATGTACGTGAAAGCTTAAGCCCTTGTGACGTACCCATTATTCTTGTGCCTAAGCCCGATGGAAGTTTCTGCTTGTGTTCCGATTGTAGACCCATAAATGCTATCACCGTGCGCTATAGGCATCCCATTCCTCGCTTAGATGATATGCTTGATGAACTTAGTGGAGCCAACTTTTTCTCAAAAATTGATCTTAAAAGTGGCTATTACCAAATCCGCTTTCATGAGGGTGATGAATGGAAAACCGCTTTCAAAACAAAATTTGGCTTATATGAATGGTTGGTTATGCCCATGGGTTTGTCGGAAGCTCCCGGCACTTTTGTGCGTCTCATGCATCATGTACTTCGTCCATACATTGGAATCTTTGTTGTGGTTTACTTCGATGATATTCTTGTGTTTAGCAAAACCATGAAAGAGCATCTTGATGATGTTAAGCTTGTTTTGCAAACGCTTCGAAAAGAAAGTCTTTATGCCAACTTGAAAAAATGCACTTTTGGCGTTGACAAAGTGGTTTTCTTGGGTTTCGTTGTCTCTTCAAAGGGTGTCCATGTCGATGAAAATAAGATCAAAGCAATTAAAACTTGGCCCCGACCCACCAATTTGCAACAAGTGCGAAGTTTCCTTGGTCTTGCAGGTTTTTATCGCCGCTTTGTGAAATTTTTTAGCACTATTGCAGCCCCTTTGCATGCTTTGAGTAAGAAGAATACTCCTTTTGTTTGGGGACCTTTGCAATCCAACGCTTTCGACGAGCTCAAGTCCTTGCTTACTCATGCTCCAATTCTTGCTTTGCCCAATTTTGACAAAACTTTTGAGGTTCATTGTGATGCAAGTGGTACCGGAATTGGCGGAGTTTTAATGCAAGAAAAACGAGTGATTTCTTATTTTAGTGAAAAACTCTCCGGTGCTCAACTTAACTATCCCGTATATGACAAGGAATTGTATGCTTTAGTGCGTGTCCTACATGTTTGGGAACATTATCTTAGACCTCATGAGTTTGTCATCCATACCGATCATGAAACGCTTAAGTACTTAAAAGGTCAAACTAAATTGAACAAGCGTCATGCCAAATGGAGTGAATTTATTGAATCTTTTCCATATGTGATCAAGTACATTAAGGGCAAGGAAAATGTAGTTGCCGATGCACTTTCACGCATATGCACGCTTGTCACCCAACTTGAGTTGAATGTTATTGGCTTTGAGCACATCAAAGATTTGTATGCTAGTGATCCATCTTTTGCACCTCATTATGCTAAATGTTTGACGCATACATCTTGGGAACAATATTACCTTAAGGATGGTTATCTTATGAGAGCTAACAAACTTTGCATACCCGAGTCTTCTCTTCGTTTGCTACTTTTGCAAGAGGCTCATGGAGGTGGACTCATGGGACATTTTGGACGCGACAAGACCTTCGCCA
Organism: Aegilops speltoides; assembly: GCA_021437245.1. NCBI lineage: Eukaryota > Viridiplantae > Streptophyta > Magnoliopsida > Poales > Poaceae > Aegilops > Aegilops speltoides. The sequence continues at coordinate 137,534,938 of CM038145.1, read as the reverse complement.
CGCTCTCCAAGAACTACTTTTGGCCCAAGATGTTTCGCGACGTCTCACGCTTCACCACCTGATGCTCAACATGCCGCAAAGCTAAGTCAAAAGCTCAATCTCATGGTCTTTACATGCCTCTTCCTATTCCTTACCAACCTTGGGAAGACATTAGCATGGACTTTGTACTTGGTTTTACTAGAACTCAAAATGGAAAGGATTCCGTGTTTGTTGTTGTGGATAGATTTTCTAAAATGGCACATTTCATTCCTTGCAACAAGGTAGATGATGCTTCACATATTGCAAATCTCTTTTGTAGGGAAATCTTGCGCCTCCATGGAGTACCAAAGACAATCGTCTCCGACCGTGACGTCAAGTTCCTGAGTTACTTTTGGAAGACCCTATGCGCCAAGCTCGGAATCAAGCTCTTCTTCTCATCCGCATACCATCCTCAAACCGACGGCCAAACGGAGGTGACGAACCGAACGCTCTCCACTCTACTTCGCGTGTTGATCAAGAAGAACATCAAGGAGTGGGAGGCGTGTCTACCCATCGCCGAGTACGCCTACAACCACGCAAGACATTCGACGACCGGCAAGTCACCCTTCGAGGTCGTCTACGGCTTCAATCCATTGTCCCCATTGGACACTCTACCCCTACCTCTACAAGAGCGCACCAACCTCGACGCAAGTGCCCGTGCAAGCTACATCAAGAAGATGCATGAAGAGACAAGACACACCATCAAGCGCCACGTACAACGACTCACTACCAAGCTCAACATCAACAAGCAACCCATGATCTTCAACGTAGGCGATCTCGTGTGGCTACACCTTCGCAAGGAACGCTTCCCCAACGAACGCAAGTCCAAACTTCTACCTCGAGCCGATGGACCCTTCAAGGTGGTAGCACGCTACAACAACAACGCCTACAAGCTCGACCTACCAAGCGACAAGTACAACGTGAGCGACACCTTCAACATCAAAGACCTCTCGCCTTTCCATGGTGATGAAGATCTAGATCCGAGGTCGGATCCTTTCGAAGGGAGGGGATATGATGCGGAGCATCCTTCCATCATCCCCATGGACTCTACATCAACACCTACAACACCACAAGGACCGATGACTCGAGCACGTGCAAGAGCTCTTGAAACCGAGGTGACATCACTCCTCTCACAACTCTCCTTCGATTCACATGAGACATTGTTACTGCCTCAAACGGAAACTCTATGCATACTCAGGCACCAAGGAGTCGACCATGAAGAGGCTAGGAAGCAACGAGAATCGGAGGCGGAAGACATACGTGAAGACGGAGAGGAGAAAGCAACAAGGACCAGAGAGGCCAGACGATCCGGACAGAGGCCCGGACGATCCGGACAGAGCCCGGATGATGAGGACCCCGGTCCGGACAATCCGGCTAACTCCACCGAAGGCAACAGAACCTCCACGCTGAAGCCAGATCATCCGGACCCAGGCCCGGATCATCCGGACCCCGCCAGGACGTCCGGACCTCCAGCCGGACATCCGGCTCGTCTCCGCCACCAGCCGACCCTCCGGCTCATCCGGGACTCCACCCGGATCATCCGGACCAGCCCGGATCATCCGGACCCAAGTCCGGATCATCCGGCCAACGCCTGCGCGCGCGTGTTGGGCTGAGCCCATGTACCCCTTCGCCCCAGACTCTATATATAGGACCCCCTCTCCTCACTTTGAGACTTAGCATTGGATTAGCTCATATTTGTGTGTGAGAGCCTTTGCTCATCCACCGGTACTTCTCCACGGAGATCAGGACCTCCGTCTAGGAGAAGATCCATCGGATTCAAGACCCCTATAAGGGAAGATCCCCTCGTGGATTCAAGACCTCCTCCGGGAGAAGAACGGCTACCTTTGTATCTTTCCTTTGTTGATTTTGGACCATGTATCACTCGTGCTTCGATGATCTAGACCTTGTGTGATTGATCTCTTGTCGGTTGAGTGTCTCTCTCGTTCTTCCCTGTGATTTCCTCTCGTGCTTCTGCGTGTTCTTCGTATTTTCCTCCGTAGGATCCCCCCCAAACGTGAAAGATCGACTAATTAGGGTTCCACCCTACATCAGGTGCCCATGGAGGGGTGGTTGAATAGTAGCCGGTGGAGTAGCGCGCGGTGGAGGATGGATGAATAGGAGCCCGTGGATGCTGGAGGAGGTCGACGGTAGCCCGTGGAGGCTGGAGGAGGTCGACGGTGGAGATGAATAGTATCCCGTGGAGTCTCGTTTTGGGGTACGCCACACCCCTCCTGATGAACAGGACCCCCGTTTCGACAGTAGCTGTGGGGACCCCGACTCGCAAGTCGTGATCACCGAATGCACGTGTACAGTGATCCCAGAGATCAATGCTCACTTGAACACACGAAGCTGAATAACAAGAGTCTTACATCCATACATACCGTCTTACACAAATAGAGACCAACATGGTCAAGTCTTACATCGATAAAGCCTTAAGGGCTGCGCATCAAATGAAACATAGCAGCGAAAACGTCATCGATAAGTAGAACCCATGCCATCTGCCTTAACCCTACGGGCATTACATTGGGAAGCGTCCTAGTTCGCATGATCGTCTCCAAAGAACTCTTCTCGAACTCCGGTTCTTCCATGCACGGTCAATTAAATAACCAATGGCAAGCCAATGAGTACTTTGAATGTACTACAAGCAACCCATGATTTGGTTCAAGGTACAGTAATGCATGACATAGGTAAAGTTTCGCATAAAGCTAGTTTTGAGTGCAGGACATGTTCAACATCCTATAAAGCATGCATCAAGATAATTCAAGTAACCATAAGAATTGGTCACAGATATCAACATAAATAGAATGGGCACCTACCCATTTATCATAAACAGAGTGGGCACCAACCCACCTCAATCGTGTCAAGTCCTTGACTTGATCCATGACAACACCATCATCTCACACACACCGGTTTGAAAACAAGTGGGCGTAGCCCAAGGCGGTTACCCAACTGTCCATGACCGTGGACACGGCTATTCAATAGTTTTACACTCTGCGGAGGTTGCACACTTTACCCACTAGATCCGGGAACTTTCGTGTCAAACCACGACCAGCGGTACCTCAAGTACCGGGGTAAGCACCGATCACTACCTTTCCCTAGGCGACACTAACATGGAGTCCACTCGATTAGCGATAACCCCGTGCCCAACATTTCAAACAACCTTTTCATGGAGCCTTGCTCCCATTTCCATCACATACCAGCACACGGGTACCAGCGGTGTGTCCGGTGCCCCATAAAGATGGTCATGGCCGCCCTACAGCACGACCCGTCCCAAGAGAGAGCACCAACTCTCCCCGTCACTAATGTCGGGCTCCAAGCTAGTATCGGTCTAGGTACTCAATAATGCCCTTTCCCATATAAGGGTAGAGTGGTCGCGCATGTAAGGTTGGGATAGCAGTGCAACTCCGACCAATCCGTTTTGAAAACAACACCCACTTCCTTGGCACACCACTTCGTCATCAAGTGGTCACCCATCTCATCATCTCCCTCGGGCATAAGTGGCACCCAATGGGGTTTTCGAAAAGACTTTTGAAATCGCATTGCCCCCTTCATCATGCACAAACCCATCCCATTTGCGTAGCATCTACATTTGCCTCCTATCTACTCCCACCGGCATAACCCTCATAAGAAGGTAAGGCCATGCACAATGCAAGTATCAACGAGGAAGTAATCGTGGCAACCAACCCACGTGGTTCACCATCTCATCATGATTCCGATGCATCATTAACGAAGAGCTAAACATGACATGCATATAAAGGGGTATCATAGTCATGGTCAAAGGGCTGCTTGCCTTGGTTGGCTTGATCTTCAAAGTCTTCAGGCCCTGCTCCTCCTTCTTCCTCAGCTACCTCGTCAAATACGGGATCTAACGTCGCAAGAAAACAACGGGAAAATAAGACAATAATAAAAACAGAAAAGTCAAAGTGCTCACAAAAATGTCAACTTAATTTTGTAAAATACTAGGAGGAAGGCTAGGAAGGGGACAACTTTTGGTTTTGGTTCTGGAGCAGCAAAATAGGAGTTATGGATTTTCAAAGGCTTATTTAAATGCTAAAACCACATTTAAATATTCTGAGAGAAGAAAAGGTGGTTGGATTTGAGTGAAAGTTGCACCATTAAATAGGTTGCAATATTCTAGGAATTTAGAAATTGGAATCAATGCATTTGGATTAATATTCTGCCTGTGGAATATTTGGAAATATCTGAAAAAAAAAAAAAAAAGCGCTGTGCCCTTTGGGCTGAGAGGCCACAAAGCAGCAGCAGGCCGGGGAAACCCAGCCCACGCGGCCGCCACGTCGAAGCGTAAAGGCTGAATCGCCTTGACCGACGGCGGATCGGTCTTGTACAAGACGTTTAAACTTCGACGGTGGATCCCACCCGTCGTATGTGAGGTTGACCGGCCGCCCCACGGCGGCCGTCGTCTACCTCCGGCGAGGCGACGCGAGCTTCGCCGGCGGCGATCTGAGAACGCAGGAAGGGCGCAGAGGCTACCGTTGGACTCGGGGAGCGAGTCGCGGTTACGGTGGTGGTGGAGGCGGTCGCTGGGGTGGCTGCTGCCCGCGCGACGAGGTCCCGCAGGCGGAGGTGCTTGGCGCCGGTGGCTCGGCCGTTCCGGCTGCAAAACGAGGGGAAAGAGAGGGAAGCATCGGTGGCGAGGGGAGTCCATTCGAGGAGAAGCAGGCGGAGGAGGCTGTACCCATGGTCGGCGGTGACCCGAGGCGGCGGAGCTCGAGCTCGATCTCGAGCTCGGGCGGCTCTGGAGCGAAGTGTGTGGTTCGGGGTGGATTGGGTGTGTGGAGGAGCGGCAGGAGGAAGAGAGAGGCTCGGGAGTGCCTTATATAGGCTGTCCGCGGTTCACCGTGGGCGTGGCCTCTGGCACCAGGGATCGGCTCTGGAGGCCGTTGGAGAGGGTTTGAGCTGTCCACGGCGCTCGTGGGGATGGAGTAGGGTGCTAGGGAGAAGGAGAGAGCGGGGAAGGGTTACGGCGCCCGCGTGTGAGGCCGGCCATTGGCGGCCGGGCGGCGTCGAACCTGCTGCTGCAGGAGGAGAGAGAGAGGAGAGACAAAGGGGACTGCAGGCGGCGTGTCGCAGACGTCGAGGCACATCAGTTGGCGCGATGGGAAGGCCGAGGCGGTCGGGGCGCGGTGTCAGCGGTCGGCGCTCTGGCAGGCGCTCAGAGCGCGACTTTGGCCGGCATCCGCGGGTTTTCAGCGTCATGTGCCCTCCTTTTCTGTCTGGAGGCTACAAAGTGGAAGGGGCAAGACACAGGAAAGAGCTGAGATGCTCTGGGGTGCGAGAGGGAGAGAGAGAAGCTGTGAGAGAGAAGAGAAGCTGTTGTCGAGAGAGGACAAACTTGATTCCCCTTCCTCCACATTGCTTCCTCGGGTGAAAAGTGTCTAAGTGACGAGAGGGAGTGAGGAGGGTTGTGGCAAAAGATGAACTCAAGGAGATTAGTGAAAGTGGCAAAATAGGCTTTTAGTATTTTGCGGAAGGTGTTTGATGGAGTTTTGGGTAAGCTAATGATTTCCACTGGCCAAGATACTCCAAGGGTGAAATGTCACATATATTTAGGGCCTTCCACCCATTTTGAGCTTAATAGGACAAAGTTGCCAATGCAACTCTTGCAAACCCTAGAAATGGGCGAAAGGGATTTGTGTAGATCCATGGAGTAGATCATCTCTCCTTGATGTACCACTTGGTGTGGTAGCCTTATTTGGTCACATGATCGGGCTCACCAAAGTTGGGGTCTTGGAGAAAAAGTTGGTAGTGCAAAGTGGTTCAAACTTGATTTTGGTCGAGAGGGTTTTGAGGCACTTTGACCAAGATTTCCTCTTCTCCAACCTGTGCCATTTGGTCCAGATGCATCATTAGACCAATGAAGCATGTCCACCAAGTTTGAGCACATTTGGACATACTTGGCAATGTAAAGTTGATCAAACTTTAGATTGGACAGAAATGGTTTTGAGGGTTTTGATGATGTTATCTTGTTCTCCAAGTCATGAGACTTGGCAAGATCATTAGATATGTCATATGTGACATGATAGAATTTTCTGGAATTTTTGGAGAATATTTCCTTTGTAAATATTTCAAAAGCTTGAAATATCGAGAAAGGGTTTTAGAGGATTTGACCAATATTTTGAACATGACCAGGTGTTGAAACTCTTATATATGGACAATATATGTCCTATGAGTTTCCCTAAATTTTGCCAAATATTTTTGAAACAGTAAAGTAATTTTTTCCTATTAAAGACCATTTCTGGCCTTAAGAAAAAGCCTTTAAATAAAATAGAACAGTAACTTTTAAAATTATATTTTTGTGGTTCCTGGGCATCCTATATCTAATAGGAGTCAAATATATTTTTGGAAAGAATTTTACTGCCCTTAATCAAGTACTTGTAGTGCAAACCTCAATTCAGGGGGTTTTGGAAAACTAATTTTAGAAAATACTTTCTGGCCAAATTATTTTTGTAAGAAAATTCCATATAGCACTATTCACATGGCATGGTCATTGGTCAGGAGCTTGGGGTAAGGAGATGGAATATAGAGGGTAGAGTAGTTGACTTCAAGAAGCACTTGAAAAGAACACAGAGAGAAAACCAACTCCAAATAAAAGCCAAATAATGCAAAAAGTTTTTGTTGGTCCAAATTTTCATGCTTTATTAATGAAAATGAAATGTTACAAAATGCAGGTGTGACAGACCTACCCCTTACAAGAATCTCGTCCCGAGATTCCTAAACTAAACTTGAAAGAGATTAGAATTCGGATCTAAGGTAGTCTTCACGCTCCCAAGTTGCTACCTTGGTGTGATTGCTCCATTGGACTTTGAAGTACTTGATGGTGCGGCTTGAGTCGTCGTTCAGCCTCATCGAGAATGCGGATGGGCCTCTCACGATCGTCAAATCAGGTTGAAGATCAATGGCTTGGTGATTGGCGTCCTTGTAGAGGTCGGGCTTATGCGGAACTTGAAGACACTTCCGTAGTTGTGACCGTGGAACACGTTGTGCACATCGAAAAGTTCAGTGGAAGTTCCAACTGGTAAGCCACTTCTCCTCGTCGATCGGTGATCTTGAAGGGCCCAATGTATCTCGGGCGAGCTTTCCTTTGACATGAAGCGTTGGGCTCCTTTGAGAGGGTGACCGGAGATAGACATGGTCTCCAACTCGGAAGTTTATGTCTCTGCGGCGTGAGTCCGCATAGCTCTTCTGCCTTGACTTGGCGACTTGAGGCGCTCTCGACAAGATGGACTTGCTCTTACGCTTCACGAAGGATATCGGGCCCAAAGACAAGTCCTTCTCCGGTCTCCGACCAGTTGAGAGGTGTCTGGCACTTCCGCCGTATAACACTTCAAATGGTGCCATCGAAGGCTGGCACGATAAGCTGTTGTTGTAAGAGAACTTCGGCGAAAGGAGGCAATCTTCCCACTTAGCTCCATAAGCTAAGACACAGGCTCGGAGCATGTCTTGAGTATTTGATTCACTCGCTCGGTCGACCTCCGGTTTGTGGGTGGAAGCGTCTTTGAAGGACAACTTGGTCCCCATGGCCTCTGGAATTTCTTCCAAAACCTTGAGGTGAACTGGGTTCCTCGATCGACACAATCTCCTTGGGAACACCATGAAGGCTCACAATTCGGTTGATGTAGAGGCGGCTAACTGGTTCCCCTTGTAGGTCGTCTTGACAGAATGAAATGGGCCACTTTGGTCAAATGATCGACTATGACCCGATGGAGTCATGTCCCTTGTTTGACCTAGGTAGTCGATGATGAAATCCATTCGACTTTATCCCATTTCCACTCGGGAACCTTGAGTGGTTGGAGTAATCCAGCAGGTCGTGATGTTCAGCTTTGACCCTCGGCATCGTCACATTTTGCAACATAGGTGGCAATCTCCTTTTCATCCCGTGCCACCAAAATCTTTCCTTGGTCTTGATACATCTTGGTGCCTCCGGGGTGAATGGAATATGGGCTGTCATGAGCTTCTTGCAAGATCAGGTTCTTGAGCTCAACTTTGTTGGGCACGCAGATCGATTCCCAAACCACACAATTCCTTCCTCATCTTCGAGAATCCACGAGGCCTTGCACGCCTTGATCTTCCTCTTGATGCCTTCAATACTCTCATGCCCCTTCCGAGCTTTCTTGATATCATCCATCAAGGTAGGCAACTTCGAGGTTGGCCAAGAATCTGGTGCAACCAGTTCCAACTCGAAGCTTTCAAGTTCTTCATACAAAGGCGGGTAGCTTGTGCTTTAGCATAGCATTCAAGGAGCAAGCCTTCGCTCAACGCATCTGCTACCACATTAGCCTTTCGGGGTGGTATTGAACACGAGGTCATAATCCTTTATCAACTCCAGCCATCTTCTCGCCTCATGTTCAATTCCTTTGGTGAAAATATACTTCAGACTTTTGTGATCCGTGTATATCTCACATCGCTTCCCCAAGAGGTAATGTCGCCAAGTCTTCAGGGCATGAACCACTGCCGCTAGGTCAAGGTCATGAGTGGCGTAGTTCTCTTCGTGGGGTCGCAGTTGCCTTGAAAGGTAGGCCACGACTCTGCCTTCTTGCATCAGAACACCTCCCAGTCCGATTCTTGACGCATCACAATATATCACAAACTCCTTGTGTATATCTGGTGTGGCGAAGCTGGGCGATGGTTAGCCTCTTCTTGACTCTGGAAGCTCTCTTCGCACTTCGGCGTCCATTCAAACTTCTTGTCCTTCTTCAAGAGCTGAGTCATGGGTGGGGCAATGCTTGAGAATCCTTCAGCGAACTTGCGGTAATATCCTGCGAGTCCGAGGAAGCTTCGACTTCCTTCACATTGCTCGGGGATTGCCATTCGATCCACGGCTTCAATCTTGGCAGGATCGATGACAATCCCTCTTGATTAGAACATGACCCAGAATCCAACTTCACGCAGCGAATTCACACTTGCTGAACTTGGCATACAGTTGGTGCTCTCGAAGCTTGTCTAGGACCATCCTCAAGTGTTGCTCATGCTCTTCTTCCGACTTGAGAAGACAAGAATGTCATCAATGAAGACAACGACGAACTTGTCCAAATATTCCATGAAGACCTTATTCATGAGATACATGAAGTAAGTGGGGCATTGGTCAACCCAAAGGACATGACCGTGCATTCATCTGAGCCATATCTGATTCTGAATGCCGTCTTGAATATCTTGGGGTCGATCTTGATTGGTAGTACCCAGATCTGAGGTCGATCTTGGAGAACACCTTGGCCCCATTGAGTTGATCAAACAGATCTTCAATCTTGGGAAGTGGGTACTTATTCTTGATTGTAACTTCGTTGAGGGAGCGGTAGTCAATGCATAAGCGGATGGTACCGTCCTTCTTTGCCACAAATGTAGCAGGCGATCCCCAAGGGGAGGCACTAGGGCGGATAAATCCCTTCCTCAACTGCTCTTCCAGCTGCTTCTTCAATTCTGCTAACTCCTCCGATCCCATTCTATAAGGCTTCTTATAGATGGGTCCTGCTCCGGGTATGAGCTCGATGATGAACTCAATGTCTCGGTCGGAGGCATTCTGGTAGCTCGCCGGGAAAAACATCGGGATACTCGCATACTACGGCACTTGTTCCAATCCAACTTCAATCAGACAGTTGACTTGGTTGGCTTGAGCGAGAGGAGGGTTGGAGGCAAATTTGACTTCGACTCCTCGGTCATTGGTCATAGTGACCGTCCGGTTGGCGCAATCAATCAAGCCTTGGTGCTTGCTGAGCCAATTCATTCCCAAGATCACATCAAGCCTTGTGATTTTAGGATGATAAGGTCTGCTAGGAAGTCTACCCGTTAATGGTAATCCCGACTCCTTTACATCCTATCTTGGCTCTCATCTCTGCTCCGGGTTTGTACCACCATAGGGTTATTTAGGGTGTAGGGGTCATGCCACTTTTAATGCAAAACTTTGGGTGACAAAAGAATCGTGGCTCGAGAATCAAACAAAACAGATTCTGGTGTTGAGTTGACAAGGCGTACCCAGCCGACGTCCGGGTCTTCCTGGGCCTCTTCCGCGGTGACATGATTCACACGACCCCTGCCATTGTTGGGCAAGTTGCGGGGAGCTTGGTTCCTCGGTGGCATTCCACGGCCTTGTCCTGGGTTCTGCGCATTGGGGCGCGGGGCGTCGGGCTTCTTGTTGGGGCAATTCTTGGAGTAGTGCCCCGGCTGTCCACATCCGAAACAAGTGACTTGGTTGGGGACGACGCCTTGCCAGCATTGTTATTGGGGTTGTTGTAAGCTGGCGGGGGTTGGCATCTTGTTGAGGTGGATAGTTGGTGCGAGTGCGAGGAGCTCTTGGTTCTTTGTAGGTTGGCTTGACCGGGGCTGGCTGCCACGGGCGAGGCTTCAGTTCTTGGAGCTACCCTTGCTGATCATCTTGCGCTTCTGAGTGTCATCCAAGGCACGTCGCTTGTCCTCAAGCATGGCGCCTTGTTCACCGGATCAGGAAAGGTTGGGCAGTCACACACAACAAGCGAGTCTTCAGAGTCTGGTTAAGGCCTTCCATGAAGCGCTCCTTTTGGCGGCATCGGTCTTGACATCCTCGAGGCATACCTTGAGAGAACACCGAACTTCGCATGTACTCCTTGACGGTGCTACTACCTTGCTTCAGGGCTCGGAACTCACGCTTCTTGATGGCCATGAGTCCAGAAGGGATGTGGGCCTTGCGGAATTCCGTCTTGAAGGTGTCCCAAGTGATATCTTGCTCCACATGCATAGCCTTGAATCCATCCCACCAAGCTCTGGCAGTCCCCCGAGGCGATGGGCAGCATCGCCACTTTATCACGGTCCTCGGTGCATCCGACTAGTGCCAGCAGATCCTCAATAGTGCGGACCCGGCCGTGCATCCGGGGTTCAGCGGTCTCGATGAAAGTGGGTGGTGCATGCTTCTTGAACTCCACCGGTGTGGAGCGTCCATGGCCGTGCCCATCGGTTGGCGGTTGACAACTGAGCAATCATCTGGAGGGCTGCGGTGTTGGCTTGGCGCTCCTCTCGAAAAGCTTGGAGAAGCTGAGCCATATCCATGCTTGGAGGAGGTGGTGGTGGTGGAGTCGTCCTTGGGCTTGGTCTGGCTGGCTCGGCCTCGTGAGAACCTCCGGCTTCTTGCGGCTGGGTAGAGTACCGATCGTGTTACAACAGCATCCAGTTGGGCGGTCAAGGTCTCATGATTGGGAACAACAATGAGGAAAGCAGTATAGATGGAATGCCTAGTAAGGGGTGGTGTGACACAATTTAAGTTAAACAAAGGCGGAAGGGCCAAACTCATGCATTAAAACCAAATGGGAAATGTAGTGGTTTACAAGTTCCCGAAGGAAGGTACGACTTCATCAAAGCAAGTTGAAAGCAAACACAACATAACATGGTTTCATAAGAACCATTACAAGGACTCGACTTAGCAAAAGGGTACACGACCTATCCTACCATAGGCTACGAGCTAGCCTATCCTAGTCTGAGCGGAGTCTAAGTGGTGGAATGCTCGGTCGGGTATTACGGCTCCTCTGGTCTTCCTCCTCATCTTCATCTGTCTTGGTCTCCTCATCGCTTGAGGAAGCGGGGAGTGAAGGAGTTGAACACGGCGCTGCTTTGCTGGTGGCGTCTTGAAGAGGTTGCGGTACTCCTTTGCCATCATACGGCGTGGCTGAGGTGATCCCTCGGCACGTCACGACTGTGGGGGTCGTCCGCCTCGATAAGCTACTGCGGGCTGTCGAGGTGCTCCATCCTTCTTGATCCTGTCCGCCTTCATCAACTATCGGAGGAGCTCCTTGGTCTCGCTGGAGTTCCTTCCAAGCTCCGTCGACTCGAGGCCAGTGCTGTGCGGTGTCGCCGGCACACAAGCTGAAGTAGGTGCAGGCGGAGAAGAAGTCCCTCGTCCAAGGGTGGTGCTGGTGCGCTGCTCTCGTCATCACCTTCCTTACGATAAGGCAGGTAACGAGTGGCTGGCTCTCTCGCCATCTCTGGCAGGAGATCTCGGGCGGCGAGTCGGTGCCTTGAGGCAGCAGTCTCCACGGCGAGAAGCAAGTCGCCATCTGGGGTCCCTCAAAGAACCAGCTCGTTGGGGCGTCATTAGCCCTCACACTACCTCCACGTGGTACTCCTTCTTGGTCTTTGTCGACCCGATGCTCGTGGTAGGAGAAGGTGGGGACTCGAGTGAACTGGCACTTCTGAGGCTATCCTCAAGAAGCACGGAAACCCAAAGGTCGAAGTCCTCGAGTGCACGTGACCATCTACAAAAAGTGGAAGGGAAGGGTCGATAAAGAATGTGACCTGTGTTTGGGATGCTAACATAAAACATAGGTATATGGGTAATCTAGGGATAGTCTCGCTCTAACTAACGTCCATGCTAACTAAGGCTTCCTACGGTCGGGATGGCTCTGGTACCAGCTCTGTGGGGACCCGACTGCAAGTCGTGATCACCGAATGCACGTGTCAGATGATCCCGAGATCAATGCTCACTTGAACACCACGAAGCTGAATAACAAGAGTCTTACATCCATACATACCGTCTTACACAAATAGAGACCAACATGGTCAAGTCTTACATCGATAAAGCCTTAAGGGCTGAGCATCAAATGAAACATAGCAGCGAAAACGTCATCGATAAGTAGAACCCATGCCATCTGCCTTAACCCTACGGGCATTACATTGGGAAGCGTCCTAGTTCGCATGATCGTCTCCAAAGAACTCTTCTCCGAACTCCGGTTCTTCCATGCCTGGTCAATTAAATAACCAGTGGCAAGCCAATGAGTACTTTGAATGTACTACAAGCAACCCATGATTTGGTTCAAGATGCGATAATGCATGACATAGGTAAAGTTTTGCATAAAGCTAGTTTTGAGTGCGGGACATGTTCAACATCCTATAAAGCATGCATCAAGATAATTCAAGTAACCATAAGAATTGGTCACAGATATCAACATAAATAGAATGGGCACCTACCCATTTATCATAAGCAGTGGGCACCAACCCACCTCAATCGTGTCAAGTCCTTGACTTGATCCATGACAACACCATCATCTCACACACACCGGTTTGAAAACAAGTGGGCGTAGCCCAAGGCGGTTACCCAACTGTCCATGACCGTGGACACGGCTATTGAATAGTTTTACACTCTGCGGAGGTTGCACACTTTACCCACTAGATCCGGGGTACTTCGTGTCAAACCACGACCATGCGGTACCTCAAGTACCGGGGTAAGCACCGATCACTACCTTTCCTAGACGACACTAACATGGAGTCCACTCGATTAGCGATAACCCCGTGCCCAACATTTCAAACAACCTTTTCATGGAGCCTTGCTCCCATTTCCATCACATACCACAGCACGGGTACCAGCGGTGTGTCCGGTGCCCCATAAAGATGGTCATGGCCGCCCTACAGCACGACCCGTCCCAAGAGAGCACCAACTCTCCCCGTCACTAGTGTCATGGGCTCCAAGCTAGTATCGGTCTAGGTACTCAATAATGCCCTTTCCCATATAAGGGTAGAGTGGTCGCGCATGTAAGGTTGGGATAGCAGTGCAACTCCGACCAATCCGTTTGAAAACAACACCCACTTCCTTGGCACACCACTTAGTCATCAAGTGGTCACCCATCTCATCATCTCCCTCGGGCATAAGTGGCACCCAATGGGGTTTTGAAAAGACTTTTGAAATCGCATTGCCTCCTTCATCATGCACAAACCCATCCCATTTATGTAGCATCTACATTTGCCTCCTATCTACTCCCACCGCATAACCCTCATAAGAAGGTAAGGCCATGCACAATGCAAGTATCAGCGAGGAAGTAATCGTGGCAACCAACCCACGTGGTTCACCATCTCATCATGATTCCGATGCATCATTAACGAAGAGCTAAACATGACATGCATATAAAGGGGTATCATAGTCATGGTCAAAGGGCTGCTTGCCTTGGTTGGCTTGATCTTCAAAGTCTTCAGGCCCTGCTCCTCCTTCTTCCTCAGCTACCTCGTCAAATACGGGATCTAACGTCGCAAGAAAACAACGGGAAAATAAGACAATAATAAAAACAGAAAAGTCAAAGTGCTCACAAAAATGTCAACTTAATTTTGTAAAATACTAGGAGGAAGGCTAGGAAGGGGACAACTTTTGGTTTTGGTTCTGGAGCAGCAAAATAGGAGTTATGGATTTTCAAAGGCTTATTTAAATGCTAAAAACCACATTTAAATATTTACAGAGAAGAAAAGGTGGTTGGATTTGAGTGAAAGCTGCACCATTAAATAGGTTGCAATATTCTAGGAATTTAGAAATTGGAATCAATGCATTTGGATTAATATTCTGCCCTGTGGAATATTTGGAAATATCTGAAAAAGAAAAAAAAAAAACGGCGTTGTGCCCTTTGGGCGAGAGGCCACAGCAGCAGGCCAGGGAAACCCAGCCTGTGCGCCGCCACGTCGAAGCGTAAAGGCTGAATCGCCTTGACCCGACGGCGGATCGGTCTTGTATGTATAGACGTTTAAACTTGACGGTGGATCCCACCCGTCAGGGCGTGAGGCTGACCGGCCGGCCCCACGGCGGCCGTCGTCTACCTCCGGCCAGAGGCGACGGCGAGCTCGCCGGCGGCGATACAGGGCACGGGAAGGGGCGCAGAGGCTACCGTTGGACTCAGGAGCGAGTCGCGGTTCTGGTGGTGGTGGAGACGGTCGCCGGGTGGCTGCTCGCCGCGGCGACGAGTCCCGCGGAGGTGCTTGGGCGCCGGTGGCTCGGCCGTTCCGGCTGCAAAACGAGGGGAAAGAGAGGGAAAGCATCGGTGAGGCGAGGAGTCGATTCGAGGGAAAACAGGCGGAGGAGTCCTGTACCCGCAGATCGGCGGTGACCCGAGGCGGCGGAGCTCGAGCTCGATCTCGAGCTCGGGCGGCTCTGGGCGAAGTGTGTGGTTCGAGGTGGATTGGGTGTGTGGAGGAGCGGCAGGGGAGGAGAGAGGCTCGGGAGTGCCTTATATAGGCTGGCAGCGGTTCACCGTGGGCGTGGCCTCTGGCGCCCAGGATCGGCTCTGGAGGCCGTTGGAGAGGGGTTTGAGCTGTCCACGGCGCTCGTGGGGATGGAGTAGGGTGCTAGGGAGAAGGAGAGAGAGCGGGGAAGGGTTCTGGCGCCCGTGCGTGTGAGGCCGGCCATTGGCCGAGCCGGGCGGCGTCGAACCTGCTGCAGGAGGAGAGAGAGGAGAGACAAAGGGGACTGCAGCGGCGTGTCGCAGACGTCGAGGCACATCGATTGGCGCGATGGGAAGGCCGAGGCGGTCGGGGCGCGGTGTCAGCAGTCGGCGCTCTGGCGCGCTCAGAGCGCGACTTTGGCCGGCATCCATGGGTTTTCAGCGTCATGCTGCGTCCTTTTCTGTCTGGAGGCTACAGTGGAAGGGGCAAGACACAGAAAGAGCTGAGATGCTCTGGGGTGCGAGGGAGAGAGAGAGAAGCTGTGAGAGAGAAGAGAAACTGTTGTCGAGAGGACAAACTTGATTCCCCCTTCCTCCACATTGCTTCCTCGGGTAGAAAAGTGTCTAAGTGACAGAGGGGAGTGAGGAGGGTTGTGGCAAAAGATGAACTCAAGGAGATTAGTGAAAGTGGCAAAATAGGCTTTTTAGTATTTTGCGGAAGGTGTTTGATGGAGTTTTGGGTAAGCTAATGATTTCCACTGGCCAAGATACTCCAAGGGTGAAATGTCACATATATTTAGGGCCTTCCACCCATTTTGAGCTTAATAGGACAAAGTTGCCAATGCAACTCTTGCAAACCCTAGAAATGGGCAGAAAGGTTTGTGTAGATCCAATGGAGTAGATCATTTCTCCTTGATGTACCACTTGGTGTGGTAGCCTTATTTGGTCACATGATCAGGCTCACCAAAGTTGGGGTCTTGGAGAAAAAGTTGGTAGTGCAAAGTGGTTCAAACTTGATTTTGGTCAGAGAGGGTTTTGAGGCACTTTGACCAAGATTTCCTCTTCTCCAACCTGTGCCATTTGGTCCAGATGCATCATTAGACCAATGAAGCATGTCCACCAAGTTTGAGCACATTTGTACATACTTGGCAATGTAAAGTTGATCAAACTTTAGATTGGACAGAAATGGTTTTGAGGGGTTTTGATGATGTTATCTTGTTCTCCAAGTCATGAGACTTGGCAAGATCATTAGATATGTCATATGTGACATGATAAAATTTTCCTGGAATTTTTGGAGAATATTTCCTATGTAAATATTTCAAAAGCTTGAAATATCCAGAAAGGGTTTTAGAGGGATTTGACCAATATTTTGAACATGACCAGGTGTTGAAACTCTTATATATGGACAATATATGTCCTATGAGTTTCCTAAATTTTGTCAAATATTTTTGAAACAGTAAAGTAATTTTTCCTATTAAAGACCATTTCTGGCCTTAAGAAAAAGCCTTTAAATAAAATAGAACAGTAACTTTTAAAATTATATTTTTGTGGTTCTGGGCATCCTATATCTAATAGGAGTCAAATATATTTTTGAAAGAATTTTACTGCCCTTAATCAAGTACTTGCAAAGCAAACCTCAATTCGGGGTTTTGGAAAACTAATTTTAGAAAATACTTTCTGGCCAAATTATTTTTGTAAGAAAATTCCATATAGCACTATTCACATGGCATGGTCATTGGTCAGGAGCTTGGGGTAAGGAGATGGAATATAGAGGGTAGAGTAGTTGACTTCAAGAAGCACTTGAAAAGAACACAGAGAGAAAACCAACTCCAAATAAAAGCCAAATAATGCAAAAAGTTTTTGTTGGTCCAAATTTTCATGCTTTATTAATGAAAATGAAATGTTACAAAATGCAGGGTGTGACAGTAGCACTCCAACACAAGTCTGTTTTGTCCGTTTTGCGGTACGCCACACCCCTCCCGATCAACAAGACCCCCGTTTCGACCGTAGGAGCTCCGTTTCCTCCATTTTGCGGTACGCCACACCCCTCCCGATCAACAGGACCCGCGTTTCGACAGTAGGAGGTCCGTTTCCTCCATTGTGTGGTATGCCAGACCCCTCCCGATGAACAGGATCTCGTTTCGAACGTGGCCGGTCGAACACAAGGTCGTTTCCTCCGTTGTGCAGTACGCAAGGCCTCGTTTCCATCGCCTGTTCCGTCCAAGCCCTCCCGATGAACACGACCACGCATTCCGTTCCGACCCAGCCGGTTGGCTCCCCATGAACACGACGACGACGATGTTTCTCTGTTCCGACCCAGCCATGTACACGAGCCCTCGCCGTACGTATGCGCGAGTAGGCGTTCGAGACCCCGCCCTTATGTACACATACGTGGCCGTATTTTCTTTCTTGCACCCTGGCCGCTGTACGTACGTGTACATGCTACGTGCGCGCCTCTACTACGACACATGCGCGCCTCTACATTCACCAGTATATATGTACGTACACGTTCGCGACCAGAATGACAACGCTACGTATGCTTCGACCAGGTGGGTCCCGACTATCAGGCACTTCCTTGCGAGTAAAAATGTAGCTGGTGGGTCCCAACAGTCAGAGGGGCGAATCGTTTTTTTTTGCCCGGACGCACTTCCTTTGCAGCGAAGATGTAGCTGGTGGGTCCCAGCAGTCAGGGGGGCGAATCATTTTTTTTGCCCGGACGCACTTCCTTGCGTGCGAAGATGTAGCTCGTGGGTCCCAGCACTCAGGGGGGCGAATCGTTTTTTTTGTCGGACGCACTTCCTTGCGTGCAAAGATGTAGCTGGTGGGTCCCAGCAGTCAGGGGGAAACGTTTTTTTCATGAAATATGGTTGCCCATTCGGTGGGTCCCTGCTGTCAGGTGGAGGAATCATTATTTTGCGTGTAATAAGGAGGCACTTCCTTGCTGCGGCCGTGGACCCAGCTGTCAGCCTCTCCACATACAGTCCACGTCCGATGGAAGTCGTTCCTTGACCACGTTGACCACTCCGCGCCGAGAGCACCACGGCGGTGGACGACGGCGAGGCCAAGGAAGGGGATGACTCGGAGCCGGGGAAGACGCAGAAGTGGATGCCCACGAGAAGAGGAGTACGAGGGTTCACTGGTTCGGCCGCAGAATAACAGGTGGTGTGGGTGAGTAGAGGGATGGCCTGGACAGCGGTGGGAGTAGTAGGGGGCGGTGAAGCCTCCGCGGCATCACAGCCGGCCACGGGAGGCAGGAGCACGCGGCACGAACGGCACTGGTTTGGGCGGATGGAGCAACAAGACCAGAGGTTGAAGAAGCACTACAGCCGTTGGATGAACATCATATGGTAACAGGAGCTAGAATCGTTCATTTTGACTAAGTTGACAAAGCCCTCCGTCCCTGTCAACTTGGTAGGCCCACAAGTTAGCCTCCCACTATGCTGGGTTCCAGCTGGCACGGGGAGTATTCGTTTTTTTGTGCGTAATAAGGAGGCACTTGCTTGTGTGCGAAGATAGCTAGTGGGTCCGACATGTCAGCTGGGGGCACGTTTTTTTGCGAAATACAGAGGCCCTTCCGGTGGGTCCCAGATGTCAGGTGGAGGAATAATTATTTTGCGCGTAATAAGGAGGCACTTCCTTGCTGCGACCGTGGACCCAGCTGTCAGCCTCTCCATGTACAGTCCACGTCCGATGGAAGCCGTTCCTTGACCATGTTGACCACGCCACACCGAGAGCACCAGGGCGGTGGACAACGGCGAGGCCTAGTGTCAGGACCCCGACTCAATGCCACATCGATCTAGCATGTAACACCTCATATCACTTTGCGGCCTCACGCACGGTATTCCCACGGGTGTCACCTTACCTTTGCCCGGGACCATTTGCGCCTTTGGCACACGTATATGATAGTGTCGCTAGCATCCATATGATAAGGAGCCCGGGCTGACATGGCTAGTCGTAAACCCAAAGTGGCACAAACTTACAGGGACAGGCATCCATGACCCAGCATCGAACATGTCGGTCATCAGCGAGTGGATCCAGGCTGTAGCACTGTGCTAGTAGGACTCCGGTGAACCGGGCTGTAGCGGGCTAACCGAACTCCGGTATTCATCACATGACATTTCCCCGAAGGGACAGACACAGGAACGAAGAAGGACACATGCCGGCCAGCCTAAGTGTTCCGGAGCAGTAGCAAGCTACCATGCCTCAGTGGAAGCACTAGGAGACATTTCCCGATAAGAGAGGCTACTAAGGATAAACAACTAGATAGTCAGATCCCACACATACCAAGCATTTCAATAACATACACACAATATGCTCGATATGTGCAAATACAACATGGCATCACAACATGACTCTACAACTCAAGTATTTTATTCAATAGGCTCCGAGGAGCGAGATATTACAAACATGGGTCTCATGACCCAACATTGAAACATACAAGTCAAAGCACAAGCGGAAGCTTAACATGTCTGGGTACAGACATCTATAAATGACAAAGGCTGAAAAGCGACTATCTACCAGATCCTGCCGAGGGCACAAGATCGTAGATGAGGTAACAAGCTAAACGTCGAAGTCCACGCGGAACTACTAGTGAGACGGAAGTATCTGCAAAAACCGTAAAATGGGCAACCGTGAGTCAAATGTACCCAACAAGACTTACATCAGAACTAACTACATATGCATCATTATCAACAAAGGGATGGTGGGGTTTAAGCTGCAGCAAGCCAGCTTTAACTCGGTGGCTATCCCGAACTACATTGCAAGTAACTCTTTTGAGGTGGCGCTCACGAGTCCACATATTCACCATATCAATACACCACTATGGATCTGCTCCCGTCTCCCTACGAGAATGCCATCCATAGCACTCATGCTTGTCTTGCATTTTAAAGTATCCACTTTCACTTGTCTATGAGCTGTACAGGCAACCCAGAGGTCCTTTACCACAGACACGGCTATTCGAATAGATCATATTAACCCTGCAGGGGTGTACTTCTTCGCACACGCTCTCACCACTTACCGCCATGTACACCTCGTGTATCTCAGCAACCTTCAATCGGAAGCCTGGCGAGGGAGTCGGCCACGACCTGACTAACCACACAAGTCTCTCGTCCAGGTTTATCGCCTATTCGGGTTCCATCCGCAAGGAGATCCGGCCGGGGTGTCACTCACGGCCCCAAACGATGTGAGAAGGGTTCCCAAGCCCACCATTTGGGTGCCACTTGGTACACCGTGCCACTGTTCCTAGTCTGTCCCAAGCCCACCTGTACCGGGTGCCACTTGGTAGACTACTAACACTACCTACAAACACCAGAAACTAGTTGCACCTCCTGGACAGAGATCAAGTTGATTAATAAGCCGAAAGAGCTTGGAGTGCCTGGAGCCCAATGTGTGGTAGTAACTGTTCATGGATCACAAACACAGAACTCAGTTCCTGAGGACGGTATAAATGAGACAACCCATCATGTACTCCTACATGGCCTCTCACCGCTACCTTTACCAAATCGTGTTCACACACTTAGCTCACACATAGTAGGACATGTTCACACACCTCTGATTCATCCCCGATGAATCAGACCTGACTCAACTCTAAGCAGTAGCAGGCATGACAAACAAGCATGAATGAGTAGGCACATCAGGGCTCAAACAACTCCTACTCATGCTAGTGGTTTTCATCTATTCTTGTGGCAATGACAGTCATCACGAGAGGGTAAAGGGGTTCAACTACCGCAGCAAGTAACAGTTGTATCGTTGTTGTCCTAATGTAGTAAAATAGAGCAGGAGCAAGAGAGTGGGATTGTATCGGAAGGAACAAGGGGGTTTTGCTTGCCTGGCACTTCTGAAGATAGTATATCTCTTCATCGGTGTCATCGATCTCATCGTCAGAACCACGTCTATCGAGAGGGGACAAACACCGGCAAACAAGGAAGAACACAATCAATGCAATGCACAATATGATGCATGATCATGACATGGCAATATGCTGTTATTTGAGCTAATGCAACTAGCAACAGATTAAATGAAGTTGGTTTGAATACAAGATTCAAATTCAAACCCCATATGTGATTAATCAAATGCCATTTAATTGATTTGACCTAAACAGTGAACAAAAGTTCTTCTAACATGCATGAAAATGGTACGGATGGATAGATTGGATTTTTCTGATCATTTTTCATATATAATTTATTTCATTTGGAGTTACGGTTGAATTTATATGATTTTTAGTAGTTTAGGGCATTTTCTGGAATTTCCTGAAATAAAATAAATCCAGAAAATACATATTGCGTCAGCATGACATCACCCTGATGTCAGCAGGTCAACTGGGCGCCTCCAGGTCAAACCTGGCCAGTGGGGTCCACTGGTCAGTGATTGGGGCTGGTTAGTGACAGCGACAGTGGGCGGTCAGCGAACGCGTCGGCTTGGTCGACTCGACCGTGGGGCCCGTTGGGTTATGAACTAATTTAAGCAGGAAATTAAACTAACCTAAGCAGGCACTAGGGCCCACATGGCAGTGGTCCTGGGGGTGTTTAGCGGGGTTATTAGCGCTAATTAACTGATGCCACGCTAGCAGGTGACGCCGACGACCACAGAAGCGGCGAGAACTCGCCGGAGTTGGTCGGGGCGGCGCTACAGGCTGCGGCTGGGCACGCTAAGGGCACCAGGAGGGAGCTCGTGCTCCCTTGCATCTAGGGGCGCACGCAGCTGGGCACAGGGAGGCCGGGGTCGCCGGCGGCGACCAGAACGGCAGCGGTTTGAGCTACGGGTTCAAGCGGCGTAGCGCTATGGTGCACGAGAGGACGAGCTGGTGGCGGCGTTAGCTTGCTGCGGAGCTGATGAGCATTTAGCCATGCTCGGGAATGAGCTTTGCTAGCTCTGGCTACGACAGCGTCAAGAACGGCGGCGGCCGGCTCTCGGCTCCGGTAGAACCACGATCTACAGAGAGCAAAAGAGCGCGGGGAGAGAGAGGTTCGGCGTAGAGGCTCACGATGAGGTCGAAGAGCGGGTCGGCGTGATCGGGGTGGCGGCGGAGACGGCGAATCGGGTGGCGGCATCCGGCGGCCGTAGACGGGGAAGAAAGGTCGCGGCGTCGTCTTGGGGTCCTTCGGCCTTGCGTGGGTCGGCGGAGAGGTGCTCGGGTTCTAGGCGGAGCTTGTGGGCTGGTCAGAGAAGCGAGGGGGAGGCGGTGGCCGCGGCAGCAGCAAGCGGCAGCGACGGCACCGTTCGGTGGCGCCGCGAAAAGATGCAGAGTAGGGGGAGGAGGTCCAGCGAGAGAGGGGAGAGGTGCAGAGGGTCCGGGGGGTGTCGTGGCATCTCCAGGTGCACCAGGGCAGCGGCGGGAAGTAGGAGGTGGCAAGGTGTCGTCGGCGCGCTTGCCACGCACCTGTCTGTCCTCCTGCTAGGAGGAAGATGACAGGGGGAGGGATACTGGCCTGGGCCAGCAGGTGGGCTGCCAGCTGGGCCGGCCAGGTAAGTGGCCTAGGTAAAATTCTCCCTCTCTCTCTCTCTCTCTTCTCCATTTTGTATTGTTTTCTATTATTTCTGCAAGTTTGTAGCTTTTCTAGAAATACCCAGGCACTTTCAAAAATCACCAAACTGCTCATGCTCACTGTATGGAATAAACCCAACATGGAACATTTCAGTTTAGGATTATTTGGACATTATTTCTTATATAACAGAAATAATTTCAACCCAAATATATTATTGATTTAAATGAAAGGCCCGAATAAATTATTTCTGTGACTCCAAAAACATTGGTTTGAATTTCACCTCATGCCAATATTTTCACAGAATAACAGGAACATTTTCTTGGACTCATTTGATGAGATTTAAATGTTGGTTATTTTTAGGGGTTTTCTGAGGCTTTGAAAATTCCTCAGTTCAAATTTCATTTGAATTTAAACATGATGCACACATGGAAGCTGGCATAGGTCAGACCAGAATTAGGGATGTGACAACTCACCCCCACTAAACAAGAATCTCGTCTCGAGATTCAAGGTGTGAGGTAAAAAGACAAAGGGACACTAAGCATCCCAAACTTCATGATCCAACTATCTTCTCAAGGTTGTTGATTTGTTGACTCAAATTGATCTTGACTTCTTTGCTTTCAAGATCTTCATCCATCATGAGGGCAAAAAGCGAGACATGTGTACATAGATGGATCATCTTAATGATCACAAGATCAACTCGCGGAATGAGACATAGAAACATCTCTCGAGCCGAGGCACGAAGTATCTATCCAAAGGGATGGAGTGAAATAGATGACGAAGGCTCGCTAGATAGACAACAAGTCCACACTTAAGAAGGTGTCGAACGGTTGTCAACATAGCGAGGAGTTGAATGGCCAGGATACCATAACGAGACATCTTAGAGGATGTGGCTCGTAGAATCATCCCTTAAGTGGCAAAAAGAATTACCTTTGATTTCAAGATCATTGAAGCTCTTTATACCAGCTTAAGGCAAGTCATAATCGATCATTTGAAGGAGTCCAGATGAATGACATACCCAGACTAGTATGGATGATGTGGATTACCTTGTTGAAGACAACGCAATGGATGATTTTGCTTATCATCGGAAATGATTGGGACCCATGGTAGAATGGCACAATGACGGTGCAAGATGGGAACAAAATGCAAATGTTGGGAACGATTCTAGTAACTGGGGAGAAGCTCAACAGTAGAGAGTGAATCCACTGTCTAAAAGATTATAGCATAACCGAAGAAAATTGGGAACAATCCCAATTAGTGCCGGTGTTAACACCTAGCGCTTGTGTGTGCTCTGAAGAACTTGAACATCTCCATATTCATCAAGGTTTTACCAATATCCGTGTCAAGGATCCTGTCAACACAACGTACTACCATGATGAATACCGGTGGAAGATGCAGATGCAAAGGAAGATATCACCTTCTCAGATTTCACCTTGGCGGGGCCAAGGGAACAAAATCTGGATGATTGACCGAGAGGCATTTAGCACTCCGCTTCTAATGTTCTCCTTGACGTTCTAGGTACCACGATCATTCTTGAAAGCATCAACATGGCCATCAAGTAAAGGTCGGACTTCGGAATACAAAGGATCCACAAGGAACAACTTTTATAATAAGTTACTTAAAATCCTCATGGAGAAGATGGTCGACTTGCTCAATCAAGATACTACAATGATAGACCTTCCGGCTAGGTGTGTTGGCCAGAACATCAACCTTGTCGGGACCTACATCATAGATCTTGGAAAGGTTCCAACCATCATATCTGCCTGAGATTCAGATCTGGTTGGTAACTGAATATTTTAGACAACATGTCTGGAAAGAAAGTTTGCAACACTATTCGACAGGATGACGTTGCGAGATTCTCGGGAAATGAACTACGATAGCAAACTCCAAGGCATGAGCTGGTTCTGCTACACACATGTGAACATGATGTCCTAGACAAGCACGACCACGTGGTAGTCTTACAATAAAACACTACCGAGTTCTGGTTGGGAACCATCACTGCGGATAACGAAGTCCTTGCATAAGTCATATGATTAGCTCTTATGAAGGAAGTTCTTCTCCTTAAAGAAATCAGTTAGTGGCTTGGTGTGCTAGGGATACATATGGAATGAAGGTTGCAAGTCTCCAAACCACAGAATACTTCGCACGTATGCATGACTGATTTGGGATGATTCTAGAGGAGGCAAAAACAAACTTTATTGAATTCACGGCGGCAACTTGCACCAAAAGCACGTGAACCAGAGGAAGTCACTTCTTTCATCCAACATATGCTTCATGAACGGAACATGAAGATAATGCTTACAAAAGTTTCCAACACTAGCTTGATGTTCAACATGAATCATGGAGGAGACTAAATGCTGCTGATGGGCTCAACAGCAACTCATCAGAATTTCCATATCACTGGATTTCCACCACTATGTGAACAATGTGATAGTATTGGTCAGACCAAAAGATATAATGGTGTATGCTCGAGGAAACAACCACGGGTAAGACAACATTACGAACATCGTTGGTTCTGAATTGATTTGATGATAGCCCATACTCAAATCAAAGTTTCGATAAGACAATAGATCCAACAATTGACCACGAGGATCAACCAATGAAGATATCATCTTTCTTCAACACACACACACAAAGATATCCCTTTGGAATGAACTGAGTCGGACAAGCTTTCATCTTCCAACTCTCCAAGTTGTTGTTTAGCTTAACCAACTAGCTCAGGGTATCTGACACAGATTCTTGGAGAAGGGGTGGTTTACAAGGAACCAACTTGATCACGAACTCAACATAGCGGTCAAGTGACGATCTGGTGATACTTTCGAGAAGATATTCGGAAAATCACGAACCACCAATATGTTACTAAGCTTGAGAACAATCTTGCTT
Source organism: Aegilops speltoides (assembly GCA_021437245.1). NCBI lineage: Eukaryota > Viridiplantae > Streptophyta > Magnoliopsida > Poales > Poaceae > Aegilops > Aegilops speltoides. The sequence goes on along the minus strand of CM038145.1, from coordinate 137,509,662 downwards.
TTCAGGCAAGACGATATGATCGAAAGAGCGAGGGATTGACACAATCCTAACTCATTGTTTGAAAAGTGCACCGGGAATAAGGACTAGGAAGCACTACCAACCTTAGGATGGTGATTCAATAACCAACATGCTAAGGATCAAATTATTGTCCTTTAGCTATGAGCAACAGAGTTGCTAGGGGTATAGATTTCACACGTCATGATTCACTTGTCGGCATTCCGGTTGCGATAACACGGGACCGAGGAATGAAAAATGATGGCAAGAAGTATCACTGCGTCAAGAGTTCATGGAATGGTATGCAATTCCGAAGATATTCTTGATATAAAGGATGGTAATGCTCCAAGGTAGAACAAAACAAAAGTTGGACTGGCATTTTGATCTGCGGAGTACAACTACTTTGACCCAATCCTAGAAATGGATAAGGTATTGGAGTTTGTTTCTCCTAGTCATTCTGGAATAGGATGGCTTGACAGACCACAAGAGTAATAGGCATCGATAAACACGATTGCACAACTACTCCTTACTATCAAATGATAGACGGGGGTCAGAATACAACTAAAGAGGGACAACTCAAGGAACATATAACTTTCTGAGTTGTGGATGCACAGGTTAGTATGTCAAACCAAGTTCAACAGGTTTCTTCCGGATAACCCATGCAGAAAGGTAGAATTGGTAGAGTAACAACATAGAATCGAGAACTCATCAAGAGCACTCTGGTTGTGATCTTTTGGTTCAAAGAACTTCTGCCATAAACGGTTCATAGTATTTGGAAGAAGGAAATACCACGGACCTCGAGGACTAACGCAAAGGTTACTAATAACCTAAAGGAGCTAGAAATTACTATCAACATGAAGTAAGTAGGGTGAATCTCGGGTTCAAAACCCAGAAGTGGAATACCTACATACTAAGTGGCATCACGGGATGCTTTCGAGAATGATGGCCAGAATCATCACACTGGGAACACAAAGCATGGCTAAATTACTAGGTGATACTCTAGACACCTAGGGTCATAATAATAGCTCCAACATAAATGTTGAGGCAATGAAATACCTCAACACACTAGTTAGTGTGGTTGATCTGGCACAAAGGATCTTCAGAACGGTAAAAAGAATTTGCAAATGCATCAGACTATTAGAAAACCTGGGGTGACTCGGATAGCATAACGGCTGTAAATGCTCCAAAAGATTTGAGACATGCTACAAAAATGGTGGCATAACCACTTAGAAGCACAATATCAAGAATCTGAGGCCACCTATGAATACACGGAAATAGTAGCAACTGAACTAAGGCTTGAGGCCAACAATCCTATACGTCTACAGATTAGTAACACGTGATCCTAATAGAAAGAAGAGAAAGCCTAGTTCCTTAACCCCGTAGGAAAGATAGGATGACTCGGATCGGAAGGCATGAAGGTAAAGGAGTAAAAAGAGCCTTATGTTCCATCCCACAATCAATTCCCTTATATAACTAAAGCATTCCTAGACTCAACTTCGACCAGTTTGGCTTGGTAGTCCTACAGGCAGTCAAGCTCTAATACCAAAGCTGTCAGGACCCCGACTCAATGCCACATCGATCTAGCATGTAACACCTCATATTCACTTTGCGGCCTCACGCACGGTATTCCCACGGGTGTCGCCTTAACTTTGCCCGGGACCGTTTGCGCCTTTAGCACATGTATATGATAGTGTCGCTAGCATCCATATGATAAGGAGCCCGGATGACATGGATAGTCGTAACCCAAAGTGGCACAAACTTACAGGGACAGGCATCCATGACCCAGCATCGAACATGTCCGTCATCAGCGAGTGTATCCAGTCTGTAGCACTGGGCTAGCAGGACTCCGGTGAACCGGGCTGTAGCGGGCTAACAGGACTCCGGTATTCATCACGTGACATTTCCCCGAAGGGACAAACACAGGAACGGAGAAGGACACATGCCGGCCAGCCTAAGTGTTCCGGAGCGTAGCAAGCTACCATGGCTCGATGGAAGCACTAGGAGACATTTCCGTAAGAGAGGCTACTAAGGATAAACAACTAGATAGTCAGATCCCACACATACCAAGCATTTCAATAACATACACACAATATGCTCGATATGTGCAAATACAACATGGCATCACAACATGACTCTACAACTCAAGTATTTTATTCAATAGGCTCCGAGGAGCGAGATATTACAAACATGGGTCTCATGACCCAACATTCAGAGCATACAAGTCAAAGTACAAGTGGAAGCTTAATATGTCTGGGTACAGACATCTATAAATGAAAAAGGCTGAAAAGCCTGACTATCTACCAGATCCTGCCGAGGGCACAAGATCGTAGCTGAGGTAACAAGCTAAACTTCGAAGTCCACGCGGAACTACTAGTGAGACGGAAGTCTCTGCAAAAACGTAAAATAGGCAAACGTGAGTACAAATGTACCCAGCAAGACTTACATCAGAACTAACTACATATGCATCATTATCAACAAAGGGATGGTGGGGTTTAAGCTGCAGCAAGCCAGCTTTGACCGGTGGCTATCTGAACTACATTGCAAGTAACTCTTTTGAGGTGGCGCTACGAGTCCACATATTCACCATATCAATACACCACTATGGATCCGCTCCCGTCTCCCTATGAGAACGCCATCCATAGCACTCACGCTTGTCTTGCGCATTTTAAAGTATCCACTTTCACTTGTCTATGAACTGTACAGGCAACACAGAGGTTCTTTACCGCGGACACGGCTATTCAAATAGATCATATTAACCCTGCAGGGGTGTACTTCGTCACACACGCTCTCGCCACTTACCGCCATGTACACCTCGTGTATCTTGGCAACCTTCAAGCGGAAGCCTGGCGAGGGAGTCGGCCACGACCTGACTAACCACACAAGTCTCTCATCCAGGTTTATCACCTATTCGGGTTCCATCCGCAAGGATATCCGGCCGGGGTGTCGCTCACGGTGCCAAACGATGTGAGGAGGGTTCCCAAGCCCACCATCCGGGTGCCACTTGGTACACCGTGCCACTGTGCCTAGTCTGTCCCAAGCCCACCTGTACCGGGTGCCACTTGGTAGACTACTAACACTACCTACAAACACCAGAAACTAGTTGCAACTCCTGGATAGAGATCAAGTTGATTAATAAGCCGAAAGAGCTTGGAGTGCCCGGAGCACAATGTGTGGTAGTAACTGTTCATGGATCACAAACATAGAACTCAGTTCTTGAGGACGGTTTCAATGAGACAACCCACCATGTACTGCTACATGGCCTCTCACCGATACCTTTACCAAATCGTGTTCACACACTTAGCTCACACATAGTAGGACATGTTCACACACCTCTGATTCATCCCGATGAATCGGACCGACTCAACTCTAAGCGATAGCGGGCATGACAAACAAGCATGAATGAGTAGGCACATCGGGGCTCAAACAACTCGTACTCATGCTAGTGGGTTTCATCTATTTACTGTGGCAATGACAGGTCATGCAGAGGATAAAGGGGTTCAACTACCGCAACAAGTAACAGTTGTATCGTTGTTGTCCTAATGCAGTAAATAGAGCAGGAGCAAGAGAGTGGGATTGTATCGGAATGAACAAGGGGGTTTTGCTTGCCTGGCACTTCTGAAGATAGTATATCTCTTCATCGGTGTCATCGATCTCATCGTCAGAACCACGTCTATCGAGAGGGGACAAACACCGGCAAACAAGGAAGAACACAATCAATGCAATGCACAATATGATGCATGATCATGACATGGCAATATGATGTGATTTGAGCTAATGCAACTAGCAACATATTAAATGAAGTTGGTTTGAATACAAGATTCAAATTCAAACTCCATATGTGATTAATCAAATGCCATTTAATTGATTTGACCTAAAGTGAACAAAAGTTCTTCTAACATGCATGAAAATGGTACGGATGGATAGATTGGATTTTTCTGATCATTTTTCATACATAATTTATTTCATTTGGAGTTACCGTTGAATTTATATGATTTTTAGAAGTTTAGGGCATTTTCTAGAATTTCCTGAAATAAAATAAATCCAGAAAATACATATTGCGTCAGCATGACATCACCGATGTTAGCAGGTCAATCGGGCCCTCCAGTCAAACGACCATGGGGTCCACAGTCGATGTTGGGGCTGGTTAGTGACGCTGACAGGTGGGCCCGGTCAACACACACGTCGGCTTGGTCAACTCTGACACGTGGGGCCCGTTGGGTTATGAACTAATTTAAGCAGGAAATTAAACTAACCTAAGCAGGCACTAGGGCCCACATGGCGTGTACAGGGGTGTTTAGCGGGGTTATTAGCACTAATTAACCGGCGCCACATCGGCCAGGTGACGCCGGGCGACCACAAAGGCGGGGAACTCGCGGAGTTGGTCGGGCGGCACTCGAGTCTTGGCCGGGCACGCTGAGGGCACGAGGAGGGAGCCCGTGCTCCCGCGCATCTAGGGGTGCACGCAGCTGGGCACAGGGAGGCCGGGGTCGACGGCGGCGACCAGAACGGCGGCGGCCGGAGCTACGGGTTCGAGCAACGTAGCGCTATGGTGCACGAGAGGACGAGCTGGTGGCGGTGTTAGCTTGCTGCGGAGATGATGAGCATGTAGCCATGCTCGGGCATGATCTTTGCTAGCTCTGGCTACGACAGCGTCAAGAACGGCGGCGGCCGGCTCTCGGCTCCGGTAGAACCACGATCTATAGAGAGCAAAAGAGCGCGGGGAGAGAGAGGTTCGGCGCAGAGGCTCACGATGAGGTCGAAGAGCGGGTTGGCGTGCTCGGGGAGGCGGCGGAGACGGCGAATCGGGCGGCGGCATCCGACGGCCGTGGACGGGGAAGAAAGGTTGCGGCATCGTCTTGGGGTCCTCCGGCCTTGCGTGGGTCGGCGGAGAGGTGCTCGGGTTCTAGGCGGAGCTCGTGGGCTGGTCAGAGAAGCGAGGGAGAGGCGGTGGCCGCGGCAGCAGCAAGCGGCGGCGACGGCAACATTCGGTGGCACCGCGAAAAGATGCAGAGTAGGGGGAGGAGGTCCAGCGAGAGAGGGGAGAGGTGCAGAGGGTCTGGGGGGTGTCGTGGCATCTCTAGGTGCACCAGGGCAGCGGCGGGAAGCAGGAGGTGGCAAGGCGTCGTCGGTGCGCTTGCCACACACGTGTCTGTCCTCCTGGCAAGAGGAAGACGACAAGGGGAGGGCTGCTGGGCTGGGCCAGCAGGTGGGCTGCCAGCTGGGCCGGCCAGGTAAGTGGCCCAGGTAAAATTCTCTCTCTCTCTTCTCTATTTTGTATTGTTTTCTATTATTTCTGCAAGTTTGTGGCTTTTCTAGAAATACCCAAGCACTTTCAAAAATCACCAAACTGCTCATGCTCACTGTATGAAATAAACCCAACATGGAACATTTCAGTTTAGGATTATTTGGACATTATTTCTTATATAACAGAAATAATTTCAACCCAAATATATTATTGATTTAAATCAAAGGCCTGAATAAATTATTTCTATGACTCCAAAAACATTGGTTTGAATTTCACCTCATGCCAATATTTTCACAGAATAACAGGAACATTTTCTTGGACTCATTTGATGAGATTTAAATGTTGGTTATTTTTAGGGGTTTTCTGAGGCTTTGAAAATTCCTCAATTCAAATTTCATTTGAATTTAAACATGATGCACACATGGAAGCTGGCATAGGTCAGACCAGAATTAGGGATGTGACACCTAGGAAGGGAACGACACAGAGGCAGGGAAGACTCGGCAGTTGTTTCCCACGTAGGGAGTCTGTTGTCTGAGGGTTTATGGATTCGTCTGCTCATGGGAGAATAACATCAGTGTGGCCGTGTGGGTGAGTAGAGGATGGCTAGGCCAGCGATGGGAGTCTGATGGGGCGGTGAGACTGCTTGGCAGCAGCACAGCCTTGGCGGAGGGAGGGCGGTAGTCCCGCCGGTGCTTGTTTGAGCGGCTGGAGCAGGAAGAGCAGAGATTGAAGAAGCACGACGGCCATTGGATGGACATCGTATGGTCACTGGAGCTAGAATCGTTCATATTGACTAAGTTCACAAAGCCCTCTGTCCCCGTCAACTTAGTAGGCCCACAAGTCAGCCTCCCACCATGATGGGCCCTAGCTAGCAGGGGGAGTATTCATTTTTCTGTGCGTAATAAGGGGGCACTTCCGGTGGGTCCGAGCTGACAGCGGGGGGAACGTTTTTTCGCGAAATACGGTGGTACGTCCAGTTGGTCCCAGCAGTTTGGGGCAAACGTTTTTTTTTGCGAAATATGGTGGCCTGTCCGGTGGGTCACAGCAGTCAGGGGGGGAACGTTTTTTCCGCAAAATACTGGTGGCCCGTCCGGTGGGTCCCTACTGTCAGGTGGAGGAATAATTATTTTGAGCGTAATAAGGAGGCACTTCCTTGCGACTGCCGTGGACCCAGCTGTCAGCCTCTCCACGTACAGTACTCTTCCGATGGTAGTCGGTCGTTGACCACATTGACCACGCCGCGCCGAGAGCACCAGGGCGGTGGACGATGGCGAGGCCTAGGAAGGGGACAACGCAGAGTCGGGGAAGACGTGGTAGTGGATGCCCACGCAGAGATGAGTACGAGGGTCACTAGTTCGGCTGCGGTGTGAGGCTGCCGTCACCGCAGAATAACAGGGGGAGTGGGTGAGTGGAGGGATGGCCTGGCCAACGGTGGGAGTAGTATGGGGACGGTGAGGCCTCCATGGCAAAGACTGACCCGCCACAGGAGGCGGCGGAGCATGCGACACGACCGGCGCTGCTTTGGGCGGCTGGGGCAAGAAGACCAGAGGTTGAAGAAGCACTACGGCCGTTGGATGGACAACGTTGACCACGCCGCGCCGAGAGCACTAGGGCGGTGGACGACGGCGAGGCCTACGAAGGGAACAACACGGAGCCGGCGAAGACACGACAGTGGCTACCCATGCGGTGGAGAGTACGAGGGTTGACTGGTTCGGCAGCCGTCGCCGGAAAATAACAGGTGATGTGGGTGACTAGAGGGATAGATAGGCCAGCGATGCGAGTATGATGGGCCCGCGAGGCCTGCCCGGCAGCACTGCCGGCGATGGGAGGCGGGAGCAGGCGGTTCCGATGGCGCTGGTTTGGGCGGCTGGGGCAGGAAGATCAGAGACTGAAGAAGCACGATTGCAGTTAGATTGAGATCTAACGGTCTGACGCTGGTAGAGTCGATTGTTGACTAAGTTTCTTTTTTTAAGAAACCTTGTGTACGCATGAACTTAGTAGGCCCACAAGTCAGCCTCCAAATCTGTGGCGGACAACATAAAGCCCATTTGCTATTTTTTATAATTTGCAGCCCATTTGCTAATTCTTAAGTAATTTATTACAGCCCATTTTCTGCCCAGGACCACGGTCAAAAAGTTCAACCTTATTTTGCATATTTCGGTGGAGTCCAAACTGTTGTAATCCCGAAATGATGAACATTTTTTAAGAACTTATTGATCTGCCAAAAAATCATTTTGTTTTTGTAAGCAAATAAGACGTGGGATAATTGAGTTGGTTTAAGGGAAAACCAATGGTAAAAAAATCAGCGTTGGGTGGGAAAAACAACAAAAATAAGGATGTAAATATGAAAAGGGAATTTTATGTGTTTTCAATATAATGATATGTGTATATGAACTAGTAAAACTATAGGTAGAGATTAGAAAACGGGTGTAGGACGTGCGTTTCAAGAGTAAAATAGAACTGGGCTCTGTGTTTGATTCAGTAAAAAAAACTGCCTGCGGATGTTGTAAAACAAAATATAACTAACGCTGGTGGGCCAGAGGCTAGTAGATACCTGCTGGATCTTTGTGCCCCGTTATCGTCATGGGCTGGGCCTGTTAAAAACAAAACCAACCCTGGGCAGTCTACAACCCAGTTGAAACTTGCTCGACCTAAAAAACAATATACGTGCTCAATAAACGAGAGAATTCTGCAAGCATAGACTAATAACTGGGATGCAGCATGGATATTGTTTTTTTATTGTGATAATAAGTGCATGCACTTGTTTCGGAAAACTGCAGAACTGGGAATTCGAACGGCGGGTGCTTATGCTACCCATCAAATAAAATCAGGTGCCTGAGAATTTGTTTCGAAACAAATGATTCAGCTTTATATCCACAGCATCTCCATCATCATTATCAGTACATCATACGCAGGTGAGTTAGGATGCACTTGATCCTAGGAAGGTATCTAACCTTCATACCAGAGGAGTGCTTCAAACTAACAACAGTACATAATATCCAACAAAAGAGGGTCGTGCTACAGCAGCAGAATACATGGCTCGGTCTAGATATCAGCACAAATCAAGTTGTGCATATTTGCTGTTGGCATGAACCACATCGCCGCATGTCGGGTTTGCAAAAGCCATCCATCGCATGGAAGCTTGATGCCTTTCACACACTAAAGATTACCTGGAAACAAGCTGTGTCGACGAATCTCTGGACATGGTGATTCATGAAACCCATGGTATGATGTGTAAACACAGCCCCCCCCTCGCGAATGGAAGTTGCATAGCACAGTAATCATCGCCGGTGATATGATCGATGATTGGTTGGATGATCGGATAATTGAGCCCGAGGAACAAGGAGTGGTTGTCGAGGCTGTAAACCCGCCTCGATTGAATATGCCCGCCCAACGGAGCTGGGATCTTTCTCGAACGGCAGCCATAGCCATCAATGTCACGAACGCATACGCATTGTCTTGCATGTGGTTTGATGTAATGGTTTGGTCAATTTGGTACGTGCGAATGAGCATCAAATGACCGCCGTCAGCTGAACGAGCGATAAACTAGCACCCATCGGCTGGTATGATTCCAGGTCCTGGAATCATGAAGGTGAACGCATTTGCGTCTGCTGCAACAATTCAAATTGGAGACCAAAATGTCAAAAATAAACAATCATCTTCAGAGTATGTGTGGAATTAAGATTATTATAACAGTGACACATATCATAGACAGAGAATTGCAATGCCGTGGTCATAATCATACCCCAAGTTAAAAAAATAAGCCAATGGCTTTCATATTCTAGCAACATGTCATGGTTCAAACATCATGTAATAATGATAGGAAAACAGCTATGACAGCGCCTACTCATATTCTACCATAGCACTTACTACTACTATTCCCATATCAACTCTAAGCAATAACATGCGTTGTTATAAAAATCTTGTAAACGAGAGTAACATATAGCAATCATGATGTTATGCTCATAATATGTATTCTAACAATCATTAGATGCCAATTGTTCTCATATCAACTCTAACAATAACATGTGTGGTCATAAAAATCTAGGAAATGAGAGGAACATATAGCAATGATGTGGTTATAGACATGCTATGCATTCTAAATTTGTAACAAATGAACAAGCAGTCATATTCATAAGGTAAAGATGAGATGAGATAGAACAATTACATGAAGATAGATTCCACAAGTATAGGCAGCCAATCTATGCGTCGACCGCGTAAACGATGCCATCGTGCACTATTGCATCAGACAGTAATGTTGCCTCAATAGGATTGATGATGAGCCATAACCATGTATGGCGACCGGATTCCAGATAGACTAATCCCATGTTGAACAAGGCAATGAGCTTGTAATCCATGTAGTCTTCTGATGGTGTGGGCACTTCGTAGATTACAATTTTCTGCAAACAGAGGTCGAGCCAAAAGCTTGACGCGTCTCATGCGTAGTAGGCAGGAGTGTTCGGCGGGCCGCGAGGCTCGATGTCGGCGGTATCCAACGATGGAAGGGTGATCTCTTGCTGGGTGTAGATATCCACGAGGTGCCACGGACTACCGGTGTGGTGGATGAGGATGATCCAGTTGGGCTTCATGCCCGCCCAGTAAAGGCCGCGCATGAAGGACAGGTGGATGGGTAGTGGTAGCATGTCTAGGGGCACCACGGCAACCTCCGTAGGATCGTCAAGTCGGTGTCTGGGCCACCTGCAAGGATCAGGCATCATCAAGCAGGGTGTCTTGAAAAGAGCCGGCCGGTTGCAGACGAGTGGTGATAGAGTTTCGAGTTCTAAAGTGCTCTGATACCAGATGATGATGATGTGAACAGAACTCGAAACTCTAAAGGACTAGACACTAAGACCAGCAACTAGACATGACGATGCAACCGCAAATTCAACAACGCAAATACAGAAAAGATTATGCAATGGCTCAGACTGGTTCGGATATGATGAACTAACCCTAATTTTTTTGTGTGGCTTTTTCGTGTAATATAGGTATGAAGAACAGACTCGATCTAAACTACGAAAAACTGTAAAATCTCACTGAGCAACTTGGCTCTGATACCACCTGATAGAGGAAAAGGTGTCCGTCTTTCGATGAGATGGGGGCTATCGTTGTGGAGGAAGTCGACTTTGACGATCGACTACGAACGTGCGAGGACGTCGCGCCCTAGCAATCGCTAAACCAACTCCAAGAGGTTATTGACCACGCCGGAGCACGATCAACCTGACCACGAAGGTCTCTTTCCTGCAGGCAAGCGAAGAACAAGCAAGCAACTAAGATTGCAATCTGGATACTGCGAATATAAGAGGAAAGCTTGATTGATCAAGGTGGGGTTTTGTGACGCCTTTGTCTGGTTGTTGAACACAAACGAAGTACGTGAAGTTGCAGCTATGGCGAACTTTAATCTAAACAAAACCCAAAGTCTAAACGGTGCCCTAGGGGCTGTATATATGGAGGAAGAGGGGGGAATTTCGTGGCCCTTGGTGGAGGGGTCCGAAATCAAACCTATCTCTTGTTTCCCCACACATACGGACTCTAAAAATAGCCTATACTTATGTATTTCAAAATTACATGGGCCTGGCCCAATAATAAGGTGACGCAACACCTAGAATAGCCTCGGGACGAAATTTATGAAGTGGCATCTTGTATATTTTGTCCAAGGCTTCATGCACCCATTATGGTGGCTTCAAAGTCCTGAAATCATCACTTGTAACTCCGTTCTTGTTCCCCTTGCGCATGCCATCATCTCCATGCTTGTTCGTGCTCCAATGTCCATCCTTCTCCAAGCAAGGCCCTTCATTTGTAAGCAAAACAAATGTATCCAATTTAGGCAGCATCATATTCTCATGAACATTAGAATCATTACCAAGAAACGAAAGTACCTCGTAATTTAATTGGCGGGCGCGTCCTCTAGTAATTGGTCCAGTATATGTAGCAGTAGGGGCTGTGGGTGTAACAGTGGTATTGATGTCCTCATCAAGTGGACGGTACAAAGAGACCGAGCATGCGGCGAGACGGACGGTGCAGAGTAGGTCCATACGACTACAGATCTGCTCCAAGAGAACATCAGGGAGGGAATTCCAATCGTGGCTCTGCGTGTCAGTCGGTTCTGCCATGCCTGCGAGCCAGCGGGGAAGTGGATTCGGGTGGGCGAGCGAAGAAGCTTCTCCTCCTGTGGCCGAGCAGTGAGCGGGGGGATATGGTACGCGCGAGCTACCAAGGAAGATGGCGCGCGGCGGCGGCGGGAGCGGGGTAAATGGTGTGCGGCCGACGATGGGGAAGAGAGGAGGAAGAAGAATAGAGGAGGAAGAAGAGTGGAAGACGGGGAAGAAAATGCTTTAAATCTCAATTCTACTAGTACTACTACCAGGATATAGGCACCGTCCTTCGGAGTGTAAATAGTTACACCGATGACATGTGGGTCTACCACAAGAGGGCCCATATGTCGCTTAATGGAGGAGAGGTGCGTGGCGTATTCTTGAGCGTGCTCTCTTGGCAAACATGATGGCGATCTTGGGTAAGGCTGATTTAGTAACACCAACACGTTGGTTCAGCTTATTAATTACGTGTCCCATCTCTTTCAGCGTGTATTGTCACTTCACTGCGAAGACTAGTTGAATAGTTCTCTCGACCGAGATGGGGAATGATGGATCGCGAGGACTTCCTTTCTCTGAGATCCCTATGCCTCTCGCTCACTTCACTCATTTTGCTCCATACCTAGTCACTTGTTGAAATCAGAGAAAGACAAATACTCAGATTTGGGAACAGAGGGAGGCTTTTACTCCATACTATTTGGGAGCAGAGGGAGTATCACCATATGGAGGGAACAGAGGAAGCTTGAAATATGAACATGTCAATGGGAGGGAGAAGCCCCATGCATGCATGCATGCATGCAACATGCAACACTCACACGCACTCCACATGGACGCACGCAACACTCACGCACCCATGCGGCACACAAGACACGACGCAACACACACGCCACGCCAAGTGCTCAACCTACTCCCTCGTCCGTGAATACATTTAGAGATTTACACATTGACCAGGGTATAATTAACGCCCAAAAGTAGCAGACTTATGTGTGCATGCGACCATTGAGATAAGAAGATTAAATGAAGGTCGTTGCATGCTGTAATTAAGGATAGACATGTAGCCTATACCTACAGCACAAGTTGGTGCATTAGTCAATCAATATCGATTTAGATTAAAGGCTAAATGCATTGGAAGTGTAGATGTACATCATGTACTACTACACTCTTTGTTTTATAGCCGATGTACAATCTTCGTTGGAAGACCGAGGGAGGACACGTGCATGCACTCACATACACAGCCAGGGCAGTTCGGGCGCAAGGGTTGGACTCGTGTCGCGCCTGCGTAAAGTTTTGTTAGCTGATTTCTTTGCTCGCCAACTGACAGGTGGGACCCAGAAACCAGGTGACAATTTAACCAGTCAACAAAGTGCCACGTCGACTATGTGGCCGGTAAGTAGGGTGCAATACGGTGCTCTACGATGAGCTAGTGATCGTATAATCGACGCAAAACTATATATAGTGACCGTAAAGAGCATATTGTTACATACATTGACCGCCAGTGTAATTTTCTCGTTTCAAATTAAGCCATATTAATCGGAAAGGATGCAGTATGGACTACTCATAGTACTAGTACTGCTTTGATGTGTCCCGTCAACTCGCCGAACAAGGAGAAGCTTGCTTACTATGCCTCCCCCTCGCCCACGCGCGCGGTGGTTCGTAGGACGAGGAGAGGGTTTTGACTACAGCGCCCTCTCCCTCTTCCTCTACCTCGCCCTCGCCCTCTCCCTCGTGGTGGACGTGCAGCAGTTCAATCGGTGTCAGATTGCTAGAAGCATATTGTACTGTAGTGTCATCATTGTTGGACCTTCCGAAGAGGCGAAGAGGCAAGTGCAAGGTTCACACGAGTACGAACTATTGAACCTCCCAAAGAGGCAAAGAGCCAAGCGCAAGGTTTTATAGGAGTTGTCGTCCTAGTAGGAGTGTACTACAACTATAGCGAATGATGCTACTGTATGATGCCGCCACGTCACGTATATCCAAAGTTGTGCCACCTTTTTTTTCTCAAAGAGCGTGTTGGAGCCTGTGCAACAACCACGCAAGTTGCACGTACACATAACACATTTACTAGTAGTAAATTCTAAAGGACAAATGCCAGTATGCCACACAAGTTCATCTCCAATTCATGTGATAAATCTGTGCACGACTAGTCTACGTATATTCATAGCGCTACCGTTCACAATTACCGTACTCCACTTACACGATATAGATGGGCTACATGCATGTCCTGCTCCAGGTTCCAGTCCCAGGTGTTCTTCATGGATGGCACAATCCATAGCGGTGGTCAACGGGAATCATTGTCGCAGCTTTCTAGTCCGGTTCCACATGATGGAGACTCATCCAAGCTGAAGCGGCATAAATCAGGGATAGCGTGTCCCAGCATGTCGTTCATCCGGCGGTGCGCACTAAAGACACAACAATGCTTCATGAACGGCAGGCCTTCCGTGTCGTGCACGGAAGGTGGCATCCGCTTCACAATGGGGTAGTTGTCCCCGATGAAAAGCGAGTACTCTCCAAGAGTGTTCCTCGGCACCCACGTAGCATCACAGGGGTTGAACTCGGCGTCGTTCATCTGGTACACGCGGCATCCCAGATCTGGACACATGGTGACGTACATAGTCAAGGTCCATGCATAATAACGTTGTGCTCAAATATGGCGGTCAGTAATACTGTGCAGCAAATAGTACTACTCCGGTATAGAGGAAGTAAAATAACCGGCTTATTATATATAGCCAGTCTTGGCTACATGGAAGAGATAGTAAGACACGGAAAAACAAAAATGGTGGCAGTTAGTGGGTTCAAGTCTTCAAGGGCCTAGCTAGCTATACGCGTCCTCCAAGGTAAAAAGTACTCCTACTAGTAGTACTAAGTATACTACTAGTACAACAATGAAAGAGAAGGCGAGAGGGTTAAAAAATGGAATACCTGGGTAGATGGTGACGGTCCGATCGTGGTAGATTGTGTGACCATGTTGCACATCAGTGGTACCATGGGTAACGACTGCTAAGATAGTTGATCCCAATATGCCAAAGTCAGCTACAAGGTTCCAGGTTAGACCGAATCACGGATGCAAATGCACATCCAGGATCTGCGATCTTATTTTGATCGGGGGATGACTGGTCGTTGCAAAATAATGGAGTACCGTTAGGGATGCAAATGATGGTTTGTGCATTCTGTTTGTAATCTCCTGTATTGTAGGATGGCAACCAGATGAAACAAGTCCCCTGGCTTGTCACCGTGAAGATGCGGCCTAGATGGCGCACGGCGTCTTCGAACGTGTAGGGGTACAAATCTGCCGCCGCCAACATGCGCCAGCCTCTGCCGTTACTACGTCTTGCATTGATGGCAATCCTTATGTCGAACACCGCGATGAGATAGTAATCGTCGTAGCCGCGTCGCTTTGTCGGTGGGTCCGCAATTGCTATCTTCTTCAATCTCATGTAGGCATCATCATATGTATTCAAGCCCAGCCAGTCCGGAAGGCCGATCCCAATGGTGGAGAAGGGGTCTACCGGAACAGCCGCACTGCTGTGGATGTTGTGTAAAATGATGGTGGTATCCGGCCGGAGGTATGCAAGCCAATCTTTGTTGGCACCGACCCAGACCTATATATAAGACGGTGGGCAGCAGAGAAATTACGGGATGGAAATGGAATAACTAAGTACTACATGATCAAACTTCATTACTAACCTGCTCATCGGACAAAATCCGACTACCTCTCAATGTCGGCAACTCTAGCAGAGTCAACGTGCAACCATGCCCACGGAGCGGTGGCCTGTTCGAAGGATTGTCCCATAGAAGAACCTTCTCCTTGAGGACGCATGGAAGACCAACAAGCATGGCCTTTTCCCAAGCCTGTTTAAGCAGCATCTAGAAAAAGTTGGTGCAGGAAGCACCGAGTCTTGCGGTGGCGAGGACGTCGGAGCGGTGCAATTTCTGAAAGTGCGTTATATCGACTAGAGGGGGGTGAATAGGCGATTTTTATGAATTCTTCACTGAGGAATTTGCTGGTGAGGAAATTCCTTAGCGAAGAACTACTTGCAGCGGAATAAGTACTCAGAAGTAAACATAACAGGATACAAGCATGGTCATCATGATGAAATGAAGACTAGCACAGATTACAGAAAGCGTAATCACAGGATGACACAAGATGAAGACAAACAGACTGAAGAAATTGAACTGAGAAATTTGTGAAAGTCTTCAGTCAATGTCTTCAAACACAGACATGAACAACATTCAACACAGTAATGAGGAAATGAAAGGGTTGAGGAGATAGAACCAGTTAGTTGGTGAAGACAATGATTTGGTAGACCAGTTCCAACTGCTGTCTCAGTTGTACGTCTGGTTGGAGCGGCTGAGTATTTAAACTCGAGGACACGCAGTCCCGGACACCCGATCTCGAGCCGCAACTCAGGACACCCAGTCCTCACCGTATTCTCCTTGAACTAAGACCACGCAGGCCTCGTCCAATCACTCGTGGTAAGTCTTCAAGTGACTTCCAAACCTTCACAGACTTGGTCACTCGGCGATCCACAATTCCTCTTGGATGCTCTAGACCTTGACGCCTAACCGTCTGGAAGAAGCACAATCTTCAAAGGTAACAAGCGTCGGATCCACGCGGGATCAATTTCTTCAGTGATGCTCAATCACTTTGGGATTGTGGGGGTTTGGTTTTGGGATTTTCCTCACTTGATGATTTTCGCTCAAAGTCCTCAGAGGATGGGTTGCTCTCAAATGACAAGTGTCAAGTTCTCTCAGAGCAGCCAACCAACTAGTGGTTGTAGGGGGCGGCTATTTATAGCCTAGGGAGCAGCCCGACATGATAAGACATAAATGCCCTTAAATGATATGACCGTTAGGTGGATAAGATATTTTGGGACAGCCGGCCAAGCAAGACAAACAACGGTTGGAAATTTGACTCTCAAATTCCTCGGGGCTATCATGTTCCTCATTTGTGTAGGCAATTCGCACTAGCGAATTCCTAACTCCTCGATCGAGAAAGTCCTCGGTGAATGTAAGAACTGCGTCTCATCATCAAGAAATTGACTGAATCTGTATGAGATTTCCAATGGCTTCACTCGAAGGGATTGGTAGGTGTAGGATTTTGAGTTGAGCATCACATGGAAATTTTTCCTTAGTATTTCGTCGACCCCGTTTAACAGTACGGTGTTTCCTGTGACTCAAGAAAGAGAAAATGAAACTACAAAAACAAAAGTCTTCACGCTTCATGTTCCTCAAATGAATACCAAGTCTTCAAGGTCACACCAATTTCTTCACTTTCAAAGTTTTCAGAAAGTCTTCAGAATATCAAAGTCTTCAGTCAAAGAACTTCATTTTTAGGGGTCGACTTTCTCTGTAAATATCAAACTTCTCATAGACTTATAGGCCTGTGTACACTCACAAATGCATCAGTCCCTTAACCTATAAGTCTTCAATACACCAAAATCACTAAGGGGCACTAGATGCACTTACAATCTCCCCCTTTTTGGTGATTGATGACAACATAGGTTAAATTTCAACGGGAATAAACATATGAAGTGTAAATACTAATATTGAGGAATTTGATTGCAAGATATAGAAGAACTCCCCATGAATATGTGCATAGTGAGGAATTTGCTTTTGAGGTATTGCACATTTGAAGAATTGAATCATGGAGATCTCCCCCTATATCTTGTAATTCATACACGCATTTGATATATGATATGAAGAATTTGAAATGCATGATGAAATATGGTGCCTGATGAAATTCAGCATGCGTGCAATAATATTAACGAGGAATAAGCATGCAGAATAGCACATCAAAAGTATCAGAGCATAGTGCATCAAAAGTATCAGAGCACCATGCACCATCAAAAGTATCAGGGCACCATCGGGTTTAAGTTTACAACTCGATCCAGTAAAAAGTTTCGGAAGAACGAGAGTTGTAATTTAACAAAACGCCCATAATATAAACTCGCTTGAAGACTAACTCAGATTTCTCCCCCTTTGTCATCAAATGACCAAAGGGATTAAAACAGAGGACTAACGCCCCTGAAGAATTTCAAGTTGATGGAGGAGCACCAGCGTTGTCGGGGTTGTTTGTTGAAGTAGGGCCTGCCGCAGTGTCGTCCAAATCTTGATATTCATCAGTGTCACGCGATGAAGAATAAGAGCTGGCCACCAGATCAGGAACTTTGACTCTCTTGAATTTCTTCGGAGGAGGTGCGCACCACCAAATGCTTCCCGGAGACCCATAGTCTTCGTTCTTCCGCTATATACATGAGTGAGAACAGCCAAAAGCGGTTGAGGGTTTCATGAAGGTGAAAATGATTTTCTTCACTACATTATGTGTTGAGGTCATATTGTGAAGAACAGCAAAGAAACCGACGCTTCACCCATTTGTGATTGCGATCAACCTTCCGATGAAGACCGAGGAGTAACTCACGGTCACCATCACCACAGGTGCTTTGTGGGTTGAGGCTTTTGCTTGGCCGAGGTATTTATGGCGGTGTCATGTGTGGCGTAATCGTCATTGGTAGAGTAAGATGTAGCAGATTTAAATTGACCATCCAATGGATGAGTGCCTTCATCGATCACAAGCAATGCCTTGCCTTTATCATCGATGATGAAACCGGTCGCTTGAGGACTTCAATGGGAGGCAAGTAGCTACCATGATTCAGAGTGTCGACTTTGTAATTCAAAGGAAGATCTTGCCCTTATGAATCTCATAATCCAAGGCGCATAGGGCTTCAGCTCGAATGGTGACATAGCAACATTAGCCAGAGTCCGCATGAAGAAATCATGGAAGTTGACAGGAACGCCATGAATTATGTTGAAAAGCATGTTCTTCATGATGCCAACGACATCTTCATCATTTGAGTCGTGGCCTTTGATAGGACTCATTGTCTTCGTCAGGATGCGATAGACAGTCCGAGGCACATAAAGCAATTCCTTGACGAGGAATTTGGTTCGAGGAGCCTGCCCTGGCTTCAAAGGCTTCATGAGCACATGCATATAATGATTTGTCAGTTCAGGGTCATTGTAGATGCAACGTGCACTGCAATGGGGAGGATCAAGAGGAAGGACACGAAGCAATTCAATTGTTGGTGCCTTATAATGAGTGTTTTCGGTCATCCAATCCAGCACCCATGAATTGACATCTTCAGCATCTCCAGTGATATGCAGTGTGGCGTAGAACTGAAGAATGAGTTCTTCATTCCAATCGCAAATGTCATTGCAGAAATTGAGTAATCATGCATCGTGAAGAACACTGAGGACTGGCTCGAAGCACGGCAGAGATTCCATATCCACATGAGGAATATGTTCATGATCGAAGATTTTGTCCTTGTCAAATAGCACTGAGGAATAGAAGTTGGCTTGAGTTGCAGTCCAGAAACGCCTCTTCCTTATGCGAGCAGAGTCATATGGATTATAATCAGTGAAGAACACATGCTCAGAATAGAAGTCTCCAGCCTTGAATTTTTGCTTGCTTGAGAACGGATTCTTGGCTTGGGCAGAGGAGTGTCGATGATTTGCAGCACAACCTCGTGAATCGCGAGCTCGGGCACTTCAGTGAGGAATTTCTGGTTCCTCCTCTTGTGCAACTTGAGGATCAGCAGAAGAAGAGTTTCTTGAAACTAGCGGCTGGAATTTCTTCATGAGCATTTATGTGGGATGAGTTTCTTGAGCCCATTTGAACAGTGGTTGCCGGGGACTGAGGAATCTGTTGGATAGGTGTGAATGGAGGAGTATTGGGATGCTGACTTTCCCAAAAGTTATCATTCATCACTGGTGTAGTGCATCCAATATCCACATCTTCATCTTCATTTTCAATTTCCTCAACACCTGCCTCTTCAGCTGTGAACTGAGGCATAGGTGAGGAAATGACTAGCGTTGAAGGGAATGCTTCCACTTCAATTTCTTCATCAAGCTGCTCTGACTTAGCAGCAGAATGATTTTCTTCATCAGATCCGCTTGGGATCTTGTAGTCTTCTCCATAAGGAACAATTTCCTTTGATGACATGGAGGAAATTGGAACGGCATCAATATGATTTTCAAGAGAGCTGGTCATTGGCTTCATTTTCTTCGCAGCCGAAGAAGTTGACGCAGCTGATGCCTTCCTTTTCTTCACTGCAGCTCGCTCTGCAGCCTTGGTCTTCTTCACTTCATGGGCAGAAGGAAGAATTGGAGTTGGTGTTGGCGCGGGAGGAGCTGAGGACTGTGGTTGATTTTCTTTAGGTGCATCTGATGTAGTTGCCCTGATCTCTTCAGATTCTTCAGGCGCACCACTAGTGGATGCCCTGGCAATTTCTTCAGCAGCTGGGATGGAGTCATCAGCCCTGGAACTTACATTTTCATCTGCAGTCTGAAAGTCATCAGTGTCTTGGCATGTTCTTCAACAGTGAGCAGAGTCTGCACTGAGGATTTTCTTGTTGCGATGGGGCTGCAATAGTTGACATTTTCTTCGTCAGATGACGAATCGCACTTTGGCTCCTTGCCAATCAGCATTGTATGCATCAAGTCTTTGCCGAGGGCTTGATTTCAGATTGAGCCCGGAGAAGTTCCTCGTGTCATTCGACAACATTCTTCTTCGTGAGCTTCTCCTTCTTGTATTGAGCTCTCTTGATCTCTCTGGCCTTCTCAAATTTCCATTTCTCTTGAGTGATGAAATGGGTCAGCATGTGACTTTGACCGGGAGTCAGAGGCAGATCAGGCATTGGAGTGTTCGGATCCTTGTGCCATAGGTCAATGTAGTCGAGGATCTTCTTCGGATCCAAAAGCAGTGGCACCGATGTGCCTTTGGCTCTAGCGGCCTTTACCTGTCTGTCTCTGATGATTTCTGCAAGTTCTTCATCAGAAGCTTCATCATCAGAGGGGACTTGAAATGCAACCTGTTTCTTCCTTGGACTTGGCCGAGGACCGCGTCTAGCTGTTGCTTTAGTCTTCAACAGTGTGGGGGCTGATGAGGACATTGGTGCAGCTGAGGAACTTGCTGAGACACCAGAAGCAATTGAGAAACCCTGAGTTCTTTGACATGTAGCCAGATGCACAGGAGTTGAGGACTTTGAGGGAGCTGCTGAGGACTTTGGTGGAGCAGTAGCAGTCTGAGGAATTTGCCGTGAGGGCGCAACTGAGGAACTGGGCCGTGAGGGCGCTGATGGTGAAGCACTTGGCTTACGAGCAGGCTTCTTCGGCATTGATTTCCTCGGTTTGACCGAGATCTCAGCGGCAGCAGCAGCGGCAGAATCCTCATTGAATTTCCTCACTGCCTCCTTGGCTTGTCTTGCCAATTTTGCTTGGCGCCTAGCCCACTCTTTAGGAAAGTCCTCACCACGCTTGATGCTGGTGGGATCAGCTACTTGGCCAGGTGCCAATGGAGCTCTAGGGCACGGAGGATTGAGGGCGAATTTCTTCATGTACTTTGGAGTAACATATCGATATTCCCTCCATTCTCTGGCCCATCTTCGTTCAATCCTCTGAATGCGCACTTTGCGCTGGTTTTTGTTCTCTTTGCCAAATTTGGTTTCATCAGGTGTGCAATAGTCTTTGTATATGTCATCAGGGATTTCGAAAGCAGTCATGACCTCCAGTTTCTTTCCTCCTTTCTGCGGTCTCTTTCCTTCAGCCATTTTCTTCAGATGAGGAATTTGAACATGTGAACACTCTGAAGAAGTATGCAGTTTTTCTTTGAGGAACGCTGCAAATGAGTTAAGTTGATGAGAACCTAGTGATTCAGCAGCGGACATGAGTACCTGTGAATAGAGTGTAGGTGCGAGGAATTTGGAGAGGTCATATGCGTTCTCAGAAGATTTTTCGAAAAGACAAGTTTTGAGGAATTTGACCCGTTGAGCCTTGAGGAATTTCACTAAGCGTTCTTGTCTTAGGTTCCAGAGTTGTACAGATCGAAAATCCGCATAATTGAGGAATCTTGAAGAAAATGATGGCTTAGAGAAATGGATCAAGAGCATATAGTGTGTGAGGTGTTCATATGTGTAAGAAGATTTGAGAAATAAAACACCTTTGAAGATTTTCAGGAAAGTTTGAGAATCAAAGTGAGTAATAAAAGTAACTTTTAATTACCCGAACTGAAGAACACAACGAACAGAGATGAACAGCGGTGAAGTTCATCAAGTTAGATCTCCCACGCCCTAACTTGGCAGAGAGAGACAGCAACGGCGGCGGCGGAGTGAAGATTTCTGCAGCCGGCGCGAGTACGACGGCGACGAGGTCGAGGCAGTGAAGCTCTTCCTCACCGGCGGCGATGGAGTAGTGGCGGCGCTAGGGTTTGAGGAGCTCGAGTGAGAGACAGCGACCGAGCGGAATAAATGAAGTAAGGAAGGGGAGAGGGGTATTTATAGCCACGGTGAAAACTGTTCGCCCGAAGATTTTGGGACGAACATGCCCCTGCCCTTTCTCCTTCATGCGACATGTGTCAGCCACGTACTGTGCAGATGAGATCGTGTAACATCGTGGGTGATTATAATAATGCATCGTGGGATGCGGAACGGTTTGAGCGGTAAAACCGAAAATCTGGATAAGATTTGTTTTAAAGTTTCGTTCGCAATTTCTTCAGCTGACAAGGACACAGTGAAGACTTTGAACGAGTTTCAAATAGAACGCACATGAAGAATTTGTGAATAGATTGGGTTGAGTATAGCATAGAGGGTGAAGGGTCCAATCACATTCACTTAGCACAAAACACAACTTGAAGAAATAGCCATAAGTGAATGTTGTAGAGAACATAAACTCATATATATATATAGCCAATGAAGAAAAACGACGGAAACAGTGAGGATTTTGCAAAGTTGAAGAATTTGAAAAACTGAAGAATTTCAAAAATGAGGAAAAACTCAAATTGAAGATTTTCAACTTTTTGTGGTGGCGTGGCCCACCGTATAAGAATGATGATTTCAGACACCGTGTACAATTGTCGTAGGGTTCTGAGAATCAAATTCTTCATTAATTTCTTCACACTTAGAGTGTTATTCTTCATTGATTGAATAAAAACGTTTCTTCATGTGTTGCACATCTAAGTCATCAATTTTGCATAAGTGTTAGGATGTGTATCTTTTCAAAGAGCATTCGAAGATTCTAAGATATTTAGCTCACATCGCAACTTGCTAAATCTCTTCTCATCCAAGGGCTTAGTGAAGATATCAGCTAGCTGTTCTTCAGTCTTCACATGCTCGATGGAGATGTCGCCCTTCAACACATGATCACGAAGAAAATGATGACGAATCTGAATGTGCTTTGTCTTCGAGTGCTGAACTGGGTTGTGTGCAATCTTGATGGCACTCTCATTGTCGCAGAGGAGAGGCACATTCTTCACGTTGATGCCATAGTCCTTGAGGGTTTGCTTCATCCAAAGCAGCTTGAGCACAGATGAGCCAGCAGCAATGTATTCAGCTTCAAGTGAGATAGTGATACGCACTGCTTTTTTGAGGACCAACGGACCAAAGATCGCCCAAGGAAATGACAAGTGCCGATGTTGACTTGCGTCCACACGATCACCAAAGATAGTCGAGTCGAATATCCAATGAGATCAAATGCAGAGCCCTTGGGGTACCATAGTCCTAGTGTTGGTGTGTGAGCTAGATATCGAAGAATATGCTTCACAGCCTTATGGTGTGATTCCTTTGGTGCAGCTTGAAATCGGGCACACATGCAAACACTAAGCATTATATCCGCCTAGATGCACATAAGTACAATAAAGAGCAAATCATGGAGCGGTATACCTTGTGATCAAGTCAATACCATTTTCATCAAGGCATAGATGGCCATTTGTGGGCATAGGAATTTTGACGCCTTTGCAATCTTGCATGCCTAATTTCCTCAAGACATCTTTGAGGTATTTCTCTCGAGATATGAATATGCCATTCTTGCCGATTTAATTTGAAGACCTAAGAAGAATTTCAACTCTCCCATCATAGACATTTGATATTCTTCACTCATCATATAGGCAAATTCATCACTATAACGTTGGTCAGTACAGCCAAAGATAATATCATCGACATATATTTGGCACACAAACAGTTCACCATCATAAGATTTAGTAAAAAGAGTAGGGTCGAGTGTACCGGGTGTGAAGCCATTCTTCATGAAGAATTCCTTCAATGTATCATACCACGCCCGAGGGGCTTGCTTGAGGCCATAGAGGGCCTTATTGAGTCTGAAGACTTTGTCAGGATTCTTTGGATCTTCAAAACCTGGGGGTTGAGCAACATATACTTCTTCCTCAAGCTTACCATTGAGGAATGCACTTTTCACATCCATTTGATATAAGGTGATATCATCATGGTTAGCGTAAGCAAGTAATATGCGAATAGCCTCAAGTCTAGCAACAGGTGCAAAAGTTTCATCGAAATCAATTCCTTCAACCTGTGTGTAGCCTTGAGCTACTAGTCGTGCCTTATTCCTCACCACAAGGCCATTTTCATCTTGCTTGTTGCGATAGATCCACTTTGTGCCAATGATATTATGCTAGCGAGGATCTGGGTGATTGACCAATTCCCAGACATTGTTAAGCTCGAACTGATGTAATTCTTCTTGCATAGCCTGAATCCACCGGCCCGTAAATGCTTCATCTACCTTAGTGGGCTCTGTGATAGAGACAAAAGCATAGTGCCCACAAAAGTTAGATAAATGTGAAGCTTTTGAGCGTGTGAGAGGACCTGGTGCGCTAATGTCATCGATGATCTTCTCCACTTGCACTTCTTTTGCAATGCGAGGATGAGCTGGTTGTCGCTGAGGAATTTGATCAGCATTTTCTTTAGCACCATTTTCCTCATTATGTTCTTCAGGTGCATCAGCTCGACATTCTTCATGAACAGGAATGAATTCTTCAGCAGATTCTTCAGTAGGAATGACATCCTCAGTTGCCTTGAACTTGATAGAATCCTCAGGTGCTGGTTCATCTAACACAGAAGGTAGGTGCTCTCTTTGCGAGCCATTAGTTTCATCGAACCGCACATCTACAGTGTCAACAATCTTGTGAAGAACAATGTTGAAGACTCTGTAGGTGTGCGAGTCCTTTCCGTAACCAAGCATAAAACCTTCATGTGCTTTGGGTGCAAATTTAGAGTTGTGGTGAGGATCTCTAATCCAACATTTCGCACCGAAGACTTTGAAATAACTCACATTGGGTTTCTTGTCAGTGAGGAGTTCATAGGCCGTCTTCTTGAAGAATTTGTGAAGATATACTCTGTTGATGATGTGGCACGCAGTATCAATTACATCAATGTATTCATCAAGCATAGTGCGAGCCATCTCAATAAGAGTTCTGTTCTTGCGCTCCACGACGCCATTTTGCTGAGGAGTATAAGGAGCAAATAACTCATGAGTAATACCAAGTTCATCAAGATAGGCATCAAGACCAGAATTCTTGAACTCAGTTCCATTGTCACTTCTGATGTGCTTGATCTTCACACCAAAGTTGGTTGAAGCCCTCGAGGAAAATCGTTTGAAGACTTCCTGCACTTCATGTTTGTAAGTAACAATGTGTACCCATGTATATCGAGAGTAATCATCAACCATGACAAAACTATATAAAGATGCATCATTAGTGACTGCTGAGTAATGATTAGGTCCGAAGAGGTCCAGGTGAAGCAATTCGAATGGACGTGTAGTGGTCATGATAGTCTTCGCTGGATGCTTGGCCTTGGTCATTTTTCCATCTTCACAGGCTCCGCATAAGTGATCCTTGAGGAATTTGACATTCTCAATGCCAATGACATGCTTCTTCTTCGCAAGCGTGTTCAAATTCCTCATGCTTGCGTGACCAAGTCGTCGATGCCATAGCCAACCTTCTAAAGCTTTTGCAAGTAGACACACAGCTGGTTGTGGTCCTGTAGAGAAATCAACAATATACAGATCTCGTCTCCTAAAGCCTTCGAAGACTTTAGAATTGTCAGCTTCCATAATCACAACACAGCGATACTTGCCAAAGAATACAACCATATCAAGATCACAAAGCATTGAGACTGACATGAGATTGTATCCTAAGGACTCAACAAGCATGACTTTGTCCATGTGTTTGTCCTTAGAGATTGCAACCTTACCAAGACCCAATACCTGACTTTTGCCTTTGTCAGCAAAGATGATATGCTTCAGAGGTGACGGTGATAAGGAGCATCCATCAATAGATTCTTGTCACCAAATATGTGATTTGTACATCCACTATCGAGGACCCATTCAAGGTTTTGGGTTGATCATCCTGCAGATGAATTAGTGTAGCTTACAATCTCATATGCTTCATCGATGAAGAATATGATATCAAGTTCATCGATAAATTTCATCAAGCAATAAACATATATAGCAAGATGAGGACGTGAGAAATGAAAATTCATTTCATCATGATTCGCCAAGTCCTTTCAGTAATTTCGCGAGTCCCCAAAGAAATTCTTCAGACGTTAAAGTACGCCCGAGACCTGACCTACAAAAGAGATTAGTTCTTTTTCTTCACCACCCACATCTGGAGGGGTGGCAAAGAATTCATCACTCTGCGAGCACCATATGAGAATGGAGGCAAAGATGCCAAACCATTCCGTTTCACATAAGAGGGGTTAGGGTAAGCATATGAATAAGCAGAGAAATTCTTCGAGGACTTATGAACATAATGATTTGAAGAATAATGCACATATTCATTGCCCGTTGCTCTACCCTGCGAGATAGAGTTGTTAGCACGATGATAATCATATGAGGACTTTGATCCTTTTGAGGAATTTGGTCCGTATGAGGACTTGGATCCATATGAAGAATTTGGTCCATATGAAGAATTTGATCTGGGGTTCCTGTTCTTCACGGGTGGTGTCATGAGGACATTCACCTGAAGACTTTCAACATAACTTTTGGGAACCCAGATTTTCTTCATAGGTGAACTGTTCCTGCAGTTAGTGCCAATGTTGGTGTCAAAACCGGCGGATCTCGGGTAGGGGGTCCCGAACTGTGCGTCTAGGCGGATGGTAACAAGATACGAGGGACACAATGTTTTTACCCAGGTTCGGGCCCTCTCGATGGAGGTAAAACCCTATGTCTTGCTTGATTAATATTGATGATATGGGTAGTACGAGAGTAGATCTACCACGAGATCAAGGAGGCTAAACCCTAGAAGCTAGCCTATGGTATGATTGTTGAGATGTATGTTGTCCTACGGACTAAAGCCCTCCGGTTTATATAGACACCGAGAGGCTAGGGTTACACAGTAGTCGGTTACAATGGTAGGAGATCTACATATCTCAGATTGCCAAGCTTGCCTTCCACGCCAAGGAAAGTACCTTCCTGGACACGAGCCGAGTCTTCAATCTTCTATCTCCGTAGTCTTGGAGTCCGCGGATATTGATAGTCCGGCTGTCCAGACACCCCTAGTCCAGACTCCTCAAGAGCTCTCGAACCAGTCTTCAATGACGATAAGTCCGGCGTGCATATTGTTCGGCATTGCAAGGCGGGTTCCTCCTTGAATAATCTAGAGAAGATAATGAACACCGGGATAGTGTCCGCTCGCAAAAATAATTTCCACATTCCACCGTAGAGAGAATAAAACATATACATCGACTCAATCTGCCGACGTATTATGCGGCGTGACATCACACCGCTACCAAGCCCTTGTTTGAATCGTTTTTACTTATTCCACCTCAAAGACGCTTTTGCGGCGGTTTCCTTGGCACGTCTTGTCAAAGCAGAGATCGTGTTCCCTTTATTCCGGGATTCTCATCAATATGGACGTGGGTAACCCAACCGCGCCATTGATGGTGGCGCTTGGGAGATAAGCGAGTTTTACCAGGCTGGTGGGGGACGCATAGTTTAGTCCGCCTATATATAAGGGATAAGGATTTACCTTCTCACCTCGCCTTCTTCCTCCTTTGCTTATCCATCCTCACAAGACTCAAGCTCCGACGCTCAAGCCTGCAAGATCTCGCCTCGACCTTCTCCGAATATGTCCGGGCGGAGGTAAATGGTTGGTCTCCACCGCTAAGGAGGAGGACATCACCAAGCTGTCTTGACGCGGATACCTTTCCAGCGATATCGCGGCGTCGGCTGCCCGACGCTGGGCAGCTCATCCCTACCCCGGGCCTCATGAGAGGGTCGTCTTCCTCCCCACTTCCTCCGCTGATCGGGCTTTCCGCTCCATCCATTTGTCCGGGGCTCATGTTTTACTACGGCCTGGATTTCCACGATCCGGCGATTTAACTTCGCCCTCAACATCTCGGCGTTTATCGTCGTGTGTGAGGCCTTCCTCTGCATCCAGCCCCACTTCGCCTGTGGCTCAAGACCTTCAACGTCAAGCAAGGTTGTGAAGGGCACGCAAGCGAATGCGGAGGCGCCATGTTGGGTAACCGCCCAACGTCCCTTGGCTAGAAGGGACCTTCGTGGATTCCGTCAAGGGGTGGCAATTGGGGTTGTTCTACATCACCGAGCCGCGCAAGCCTACATGGGCGGCGGCCCCCGAATTTAGATCTGGAATCCCCACGCAGCTCACCTCCTGGAAAGAGAAAGGCTTGCAGTGGGGCGATCCAGTGGAGGTGACGGGACTTCGAGCGTGCATCAAGAAGATGGTGAGCAATAGGCTCCGGCTCGTCGACATGGTCCAAGTCATGCTCCTCCGGCGGATTCTCCCATGCCAAGAACGGGCATTCAATCTGTGGGAGCTCAATCCGGAACAGCACCAGGCGCTAAGCGGGCTCTTCGACACAACATACGAAGGCGCCAGGAGGGTGCTGTTCAAGGGCGCCGAAGCCCCCGCATCCGAGACGAAAGATCGCGGATTCAGCGCGCAGTGTCCAACTGACGCGGTAAGTGATTCAACCCCATTACGGGAAACTTGTGATAATTAGATCGACTCTAGCGAGGTTTTAATCTGCCTCTTCCTTTGACAGGAATGGATGGAGAAGGCCAAGCTGCTCATCAGCCCGGCTCCCTTGCCAGAAGACCCAAGTGGGCCTTGCTTAGCGAGGGCTGCTTGGTTCCGACCTTGCGTGGTGCCGGAGAAGAAGGCCAAGAAGGTGGCCGCAGGGACTCGAAAGAGTTCCCGCAATCAGACGTCTGACAATGACGAGGACTCCTCCCCTAAAGACGAGGAGGAGGAGTATTCTCTCCCGGAGGAGGGAGAGAAGAAGAGGAAGGCTTCCCCAACCGGGGAGGCCAAAGGGTCCAAGAGGGGGAAAACCATCCCCCCGGACAGTTTCGCCAACATCGACGTTGGCGAGGATGAGTGGCCTCCAAGGGCCAGGCGTCCGGCCGGATCGTAAGTATTCGGATCATGTATATGCCGTACCTTTCATGTCACGTAGTATCCTTCTAACACCGCATTCTATCTGTAGTCCGGCCATGGATGATCTCCCTGACTCGATGAGCGGGTCGTTGGCCTCGTCGGACGTAAATTCCTTCCCGACTGCCTCTACCCCACGCGTCGACGAGGACGCCGAGGTGGGATCCCAAAGGGGGACCCATCAGGAGGAGGCTCCGAAGGCGCCTTCAGGCGACCTCCTGGACTTCGTGTCGGACTCTACATCGGAACCCGTAATGGTTCCAGAGTCCGGCAAGCGGCCCCTTCGGAAGAAGGGCAAGACCGTGACGCCGGCGGCCTGCGGCCTACCGGAGGCGCCGGATAACCTGTTGGAGGCGCTTAAAGGCGCTTCCAGCGAGGAAGAGCACCGCACTATCATGAGTGCGGTGATTGAGAAGGTCCAGCTCGCCAAGAGCGGGCTGACCGAAGCCTGCAGCAGCCTTCTAACCGGCTTTGAGGTAAGAAGTTAAAATTATGTAATGTAATTCCGCATAGACAGTAGCCCCTGATGCTTAGTTCGGTGTTCGGAAGGAAAAGCCAGACTGAGGATCTAACAAGATATACGCAGGGATGCTAAAAAATATGTCAATATGGGTTTGCCGGCTGCGCTGCTGACCTCTGCCGCATTAATGGCGGAGGTCGAGGTGCTGAAGAAGGACCTTGAGCGGTTCGAGCAAGAGCTCGGCCATGCCAAGAGGCAGCTCGAGGAAAAAGAAGGTGAGTAACACCTCTTTAAATAAGTACCTTACAGAAAAGGATTTCGGTTGCAAATAAAATTAACAAGGATAATATGTATTGCAGGGGCCACTAACGAGGTGGCAGCCACGAAGGATGCCGTGTCTGGCCGAACGCACGCGCGCAACGGAACGGGCTGAGCGAGAAAAGCAAGCGGCACCGGTGGCGGAAGTTCGGCAAGAGCTCCGTGCTCTCATGGAAAAGCATGAGAGTTTAGGCGTGACTCCAAGACTCGAGAGTCCGAGCTTGCCTCGCTCTCGAAAGTGCCAAGTCTGCCAAGGCCGAGGCCCGTAAGGCCCTTCAGAGGTTGAGGACATAAAGAAGATAGCTGCGGGTAAGGCATTTTTCATGCAAAGTGCATGTTAATGTGAATGACCGGATACTTACCCGTCGGAGCTTTCGAGGCGTTTGCGGATCTGCCGCGTAGTGCGTCTGATGCCACCGCATTCTATCGTGGCGAGGAGGGGAGCTCGACGGAGAAGGTCTTCTGGTCTCAGTATGCTGAGGCCGGCCATCCGGTGCCCCCAAGTGACCAGCTGAAGCAGCTGGTCAAACTCCACAAGGTAGCTGAGGAGGCCATGAAGGGACTCCTAGTCCGGCTGTGGCCTGGAGAGGCCATGCCTGGAAGCAACTTTGGCCTAGTACGGCGGCTGGTGAATGCATGCCCCAGGCTGGATCTAGTCAAGCGCTCCGCCTGAATTGAAGGCGCTCGTCGGGCCCTTGCCCGCATAAAGGTGCAATGGGGCAAACTGGATGCGGAGAAGCTTCTCACGGATCCACCGCCGCCGGGCAAGGAGCATTGCACGCCGGAGCGATATTATAAAGTTGTCCTGAAGGGAGCCTGCGATATTACAGATGAGTGCCCCCGAAATGTAATCTTTGAGTGAACTCGCTATGTATTTATCCTGGGCGCTGAAAACTTCGTTTATATGCGCCATGAGCAACGCTTGTTTAATTTAAAATATTACCTTCTGTGCGGCCGCTTGTTAAATCGAGAGATGGCAAGTCGTTGGCTTTAGCCCCCAAGCCACGAGTCTTTGGGGTGTTCGGTGATAAACTTGAGCACTCTTGTTCCCATTTTGGGTCCATCTAGGAGGCGCCAACACGACGAACAAGGCAACCGGACTTATAATGCTTGAACACTCTCACTTAGCCATAGAATTCTATAATTTTAAATTTGGTGAAGCCCCTGGTATTCGAAGACCGAATCCGGGCGCTATCCACGCCTTCATCGGACATTATCCGGAACTTCACTCGAAGCGGCGTGAGTCTTTAAGGACCCGAAAGAACCTCTCGAACAGCGACCAGTCTCTCGCCATATCATGCCAGTCAGTTTTAGCTTTCTCCACTGAGGCGTTAACCTGGCTCAACCGGGGCACAATCGCAGTGGTTCTCCCAGTGCTACCTTAACCGACGGAACGGAACGTAAGGCACCAAAACATGGGAGCCGGGCAAACCCAACTATTGACCCAAGACATGATTCGGAGCCGATTCATATAATGCTATAAGTTCGGGGTGCCGCACTTGTGAAAGTGTTCGGACTTAATCACACCATAATCTGGGGAACATAAGCCCCTGGCGTATTCGGCCGTACCAAAATGTACGGGTGCAAGATGTCATATAATGAACATATAAAAGATAACGCAATTGCAATAAAAACGTGCTGCATTATTTATGAAAGAAAGTCTGCTAGTAGAGCGGACTGATACAAATAGTGCGGTAAGCAAGGGATTTGGACTAAGTAAACACGTCCCCCTCCAGGGATAAGCTGCAGACTTGGTGTATGTAATCGAATTTAATGCTCGTAATTGAGACCACCGAGTGTTAAATCGCGCCTTCTTTAGTCCCCGATCGTTGCATCGTGAGTTCGGCGAGTTCGCCATCGACAGGCTTTTGGTTAACGAGTCTGTATACACAAAAGAAGAAAAGATAAAAATAAAAACAAGGGGGCGCTAGTGTGAGCCCCCGTGTGGTCAAGCCGCACTCTTGGTCCCTTGTGATCGTGCCCTTTCCTGCGCCCATGGTATCTCCAAAGTGTAATGATGTACGCGAGTGTTATTCTTGCGATCATGCGCTGGCGAGGGTGGGGCCGCATTACTCTGCTGATGCTCGATCGCGCCAGTGGTCTTGGTTGGTATTGCTCGGCGCGCTTTGCTGTATCCGGCTTTTAACCGCCGGACTTGAGAATTGCTGAGAAGGCTGCTCAGATTTCGCCGCGAGAGCCGCAGTATGTTCCTCCGTTCGGAGGAGCGCCCGTATTTCCATTGATCGTGATGACTCCACGAGGGCCTCGCATATTGAGCTTTAGGTATGCATAATGCGGCACGCGTTGAATTTTGCAAACACGGTTCGTCCGAAAGCAGAGCATGATAGCCGCTGCGAACGGGACTATGTCAAGATTAACTCTTCGCTCGAAGTTATCCGGTGATCCAAGACCACTTCGGTGTGGTGAGCTGTCAGATTGGCTTCCACTCACAGGATGACACCTTTAAAGGTTGTCTTTGTAGGTTTAATCCTTGATGGGTCTATGCCCATTTTGCGACCTTGATCCCGATAAAGCAGGTTCAGGCTGCTACCGCCGTCCATCAGGACTCGTGAGGTGGAACCCATCGGCGATTGGGTCTAAAACCAATGCGGCGAATCCGCCATGGCATATGCTGGTCGGATGGTCTCTTCGATCGAAAGTGATCGGGCAAGAGGACCATGGGTTGAACTATGGGGCGATGGCTCCATCGCATAGACGCCCCAGAGTGCGCGCTTCCTCTCCTCTTGGGTATATGGGTCGCGTATATCATATTCACCGTCCGCACTTGCGGGGAAACCCTTCGTCCTCTATTGTTCGGCGGCCGGGTCTCTTCCTCGTCGTCGCTATTTAGCCCCTTGTCATTGTTTTCGGCAATTAACTAGCCGGCCTGCTTGAACACCCAACAATCTCTATTGGTGTGGTTAGCTGGCTTTTCAGAGGTGCCATGTATCTGGCATAGACGGTCGAGTATTCGGTCCAGATTGGACGGACCCGGAGTGGTTCTTTTGAATGGCTTGTTCCGCTGACCGGGTTTAGAGCCTCGGAATCCGGCATTGACTGCCGTATCCTCCTTATCATCGTTGTTAATGCGGCGCTTGTTTTTGATTCGACGTGACCTGCCGTTGTTGTCCTTAGTATCCGGACTGCCAGAATTTTTACGGAGATTGTTGCTGCGAGCTAGCCAGCTGTCCTCTCCCGCACAAAAGCGGGTCATTAACGATGTGAGGGCTGCCATGGATTTCGGCTTTTCCTGCCCCAGGTGCCGGGCTAGCCATTAATCCCGGATGTTGTGTTTGAAGGCTGCGAGGGCCTCTGCGTTCGGACAGTCGACGATTTGGTTTTTCTTCGTCAAGAACCGTGTCCAGAATTGTCTGGCCGATTCGTCTGGCTGCTGAATGATGTGGCTTAAGTCATCGGCGTCTGGTGGTCGCACATACGTGCCTTGGAAGTTATCAAGGAATGCGGCCTCCAGGTCTTCCCAACATCCAATTGACTCTGCGGGCAAGCTGTTAAGCCAATGCCGAGCTGCTCCTTTAAGCTTGAGTGGGAGATACTTGATGGCATGGAGGTCGTCACCGCGGGCCATATGAATATGGAGAAGATAGTCTTCGATCCGAACTGCGGGGTCTATTGTGCCATCGTAGGATTTGATGTTTACGGGTTTAAACCCTTCGGGGATCTGATGATCCATTACTTCGTCAGCGAAGCATAGAGGTGTGCGGCCGCCCTGTATTAAGCAATATCACGACGCAGCTCGAGAGAGCGCTGTCTGCTGTGTTCGGCCCGGTCGGGGTTATTGTATCCGGCGCGACGGTATTCGTCGTGGGTCGTGGGGCGCCCACGTGATCCGTAGATGGATCTGGATTGTCTTGCCTTGTCCTCCAATATGTCTCGCAAGTCCGGCGCGTTCCCTCTTGGCTTCGTACCTTTGGAGCGATGCTGGGGTACGGTCTTGGCTGGGGGCCCGGATGCCTCTCTATCGCGACCACGGGGTGGTCGGTCAGCCATGTCGTGCGCTGGTGATGAAGGTATGTATGCTTCCTCCTCTAATCGGGGAGCAGCTTGCGTCTTGGGTAACTTTTGAGGGCGCTCGAGTTTATACTCTTGACGCGAGGACCTCGGTCCATCGATCGCCAGCCAGATCTTGATCAGCTTGAGCTATTCTTTGTGGCTATGAGCCTGCGCTTGAAGCGCTCTTGTTCGACGGGATCCTCAGGTACGACGAATTTGTCATCGTTGAGGCTTGCTTCGTCTTCGGAGGGAGGCATAAAGTTATCATCCTCAACCCCTTCGTCTGCCGCCCTGTCGTGGGGGCTTGCTTCTGCGTCCTCCTGCGCTAAGTCTTGTGGGAGGGGATCGTCTTCGGCCCTCTCCGGAGTGTTATTGTCTCCTGTGCCGGAATCTCCATTCTTGTTGTGGCGGGATTTAGAGCGGCACCGCTGACGTCGGCGTTTGGGCTGCTTCTTTAGAAAATCTGCCTCCGCTGCTTCTTCGCCATCCCCTTCTTTTGGGGTATCCACCATGTATACGCTATATGACGAGGTGGCCTTCCATTGCCTCTGTGGCGTTGGCTCGTTCATCTCCCATCGCCGTCCATAGCGCCGATGTCGCCGGAGTCGAAGTCTAGCATGTCGGTTAAATCCTCGGCAATGGCTACAAAGTGGGTGGCGGGTGGGCTCTGAATTTCTTCGTCGTCCGTACTCCAACCATCCCGCCATAGTCCGCCAGACTCTTCGATAGCGAGAGATGCTTGATGAATTCAGGATATCGCCGAAAAGGCGAAGTCTTTGAAGATGTCCGCGCGGTGAATTTATAACGGCGCCCAATCCGAATTGATTGGTGGGGCGCGGGAGGCTCGGAGTCCGCGAGGAGTCCGCACCTCGAATCACGAGTTTCGCGGGACAAGATCGAGATTCGCTCCATTGTCGTGGATGTTGAAGCCCCTGTGGCGGCGCTCTATCCACCGCCCTCGATATGGGCGATCGGCTCGGGCTAATGGCGAAGCGGATTCGTCTGACCACCAAGGCACCGTCCGGTGGCGAGCTAGATCGTGCCCATCGCCACGGTCGGCGACAGCTTGGCAGGCTCGAGTCCGTCGAAGATCAAGTCTCCGCGACATCGGCCGTGAAGTTTAAGCTTCGAATCGACTCGACGGCGGGCGTAGCTTCGATCTGCTCCAGATGGCCAAGAGAATTGGCCCGTGGTGCAAAGCCGCCGAATCTAAGATCTGTCCGGGAGAAAGGTCTCACCCAGGACAGCGTTGTTGGTCGAAGATGCCATCAAGCCTATCGGTGACGACACAGAGGAACTCTCAATGAAAGCACCAATGTCGGTGTCAAAACCGGCGGATCTCGGTAGGGGGTCCCGAATCTGTGCGTCTAGGCGGATGGTAACAAGAGACGAGGGACACAATGTTTTTACCTGGTTCGGGCCCTCTCGATGGAGGTAAAACCCTCGTCCTACTTGATTAATATTGATGATATGGGTAGTACAAGAGTAGATCTACCACGAGATCAAGGAGGCTAAACCCTAGAAGCTAGCCTATGGTATGATTGTTGAGATGTATGTTGTCCTACGGACTAAAGCCCTCCGGTTTATATAGACACCGAGAGGCTAGGGTTACAGAGTCGGTTACAATGGTAGGAGATCTACATATCCGTATTGCCAAGCTTGCCTTCCACGCCAAGGAAAGTACCTTCCGGACACGAGCCGGAGTCTTCAATCTTCTATCTTCGTAGTCTTGGAGTCCGGCGGATATTGATAGTCCGGCTGTCCGGACACCCCCTAGTCCAGGACTCCCTCAGCCAACATATCTAGCAAATACTTCACCATTCTGATTTTTGAATAGTTTATAATTGGAGTCAAATGACTCATCAGAAGAATGAGGAGAATCACATGTAAAGCCAGATAAGTTAGATGGATCAACTGGAGGTCCCTTTGTAGCAACCCATGAAGTTTTGGGGTACTGCTCAGGCTTCCAATATGTTCCATCAGCATTGAGTTTCCTCTCAAAGGCAATACCCTCTTTCCTAAGGTTTCTGTTGAGGATCTGCTTTTTAAGCACATCACAAAGAGTCTGATGCCCTTTGAGGCTTTTGTACATGCATGTCATGTACAATTCCTTCAGCCCTGCATTGTCAGTGATACTAGTAATGTCCTCAGATGAGGAATTAGTGATAGCAGAGGCAGATGAAGAATTTGTAACAGTTGAAGCATTTGAACATTCAGGTGAAGAATTAGCAGATTCACGTTCAATGCACTTTAAGCATGGAGGAACAAATTCTTCCTGAGAAGCGCTGATTAGTTGAGCTAGTAATGAATCGCGCTCCTTCACAAGATCTTCATAACACACTCTTAGCTTTTCAAGATCTTCCTTTCTTTGAAGAGATTCAGAGGAAAGCTTCTCATGATCTTACTTTTCTTGAAGAAATTCATAAGAAAGTTTCTCATGATGAGATAAGAGAGTGTTATGATTACTTTGAAGGTTATCAAACCTAGACTGAAGTCTCTGAAGATTTTCAGTCAGGGCTTTAGTGCGATCCATTTCTTCACCCAACATATCATCACTTTTGTCTAGCATGTTTTGAACCTTTTCAAAAGCCCGTTGTTGTTTTACAGCAATCTTAGCAAGTTTAGAGTAGCTGGGCTTGAGATCCTCATCAGATTCATTTTCACTAGATTCAGAGGAGTTGTATTTGAGTACCTTAGCACCTTTCGCCATGAAGCAATAGGTGGGGCGTAGCCATCATTATCTTTATCGGGCTTGTCGGTGGGGTCGGTTTCTTGATGTTGAAGATGGACTTGTCGACGAAAGCGATGCGATGGCGGACTCGCCACACCAGATTCAGATTCTTCAGACGCCTCCTCTTCCTCATTTTCCTCAGATTCAGCTTCAGAGTCCATTTCCTTGCCAATGAATGCCCGAGCCTTCTTGGAGCTGCTCTTCTTGTGAGATGAAGACTTCGAGGATTTTGATGATGAAGATTTTGACGATTTCTTCTTCTTCTTCGCATCATCAGAACTGTAATCCTTGTATTTCTTCCTCTTCATTTCCTTTTCCCACTGAGGACAATCTTGGATATAGTGACCAGGTTTCTTGCATTTGTGGCACAGCCTTCTCTTATAGTCACTGGATGAGGAATCACTGCTTCTTGAGGATTTTCCAAAGCGACCACGCCTTGAGAACTTCGGAATTTCTTCACGAGCGGTGCTAGCTCTGGCTCCATTCTTGAGATCACCAAGGCTACTACCGTAATCCTCATATTCGAGTCGACACAGCCTTGGCCTTGAGGGCACGTGGTTTGCCATAGTTTGAACCATAGAGATCTCTCTTTTGAGCAAAGAAGAACTCGTGAGTATTTAGCCTTCGAGGATATAGGCAGGATCAAGAGACTTGTAGTCAGCACGTTCTTGTATCATCAGTCCCAGAGTATCAAATGAGGAATCAAGCAATCTCAACAGTTTCTTCACTACTTCATGATCAGTTATGTCAGTGGCACCGAGGGCTTGAAGCTCATTTGAGATGTCAGTGAGGCGATCAAAGGTTTGTTGGACATTTTCATTGTCGAGTCTTTTGAAGCGGTTGAAGAGATTCCGAAGAACATCGACTCGAGAGTCACGCTAAGTTGAGACTCCTTCATTCACTTTGGACAGCCTATCCCAGATAAGCTTAGCAGTTTCCAAAGCACTCACTCTTCCATACTGTCCTTTACTCAGATGGCCAGATATGATATTCTTCGCTTGGGAATCGAGTTGCTTGAATCTCTTCACATTGGTAGCGTTCAGTGAGGGTGTGACAGAGGGGACACCATTTTCCACAACATACCAGAGATTGTTGTCAATTGCCTCAAGATGCATACGCATCTTGTTCTTCCAGTAGGGGTAGTCCATCCCATAAAAGGTAGGACACCCAGCCGAGACCTTGATCATACCTGCGGTCGACATAACTAAAACTCCAGGCGGTTAAACCAAAATCACACGTAACAAGGGAGTACCTTGCTCGATACCAATTGAAAGTCGTTATATCGACTAGAGGGGGGGTGAATAGGCGATTTTTATGAATTCTTCACTGAGGAATTTGCTGGTGAGGAAATTCCTTAGTGAAGAACTACTTGCAGCGGTAAGTACTCAGAAGTAAACATAATAGGATACAAGCATGGTCATCATGATGAAATGAAGACTAGCACAGAGTACAGAAAGCGTAATCACAGGATGACACAAGATGAAGACAAACAGACTGAAGAAATTGAACAGAGGAATTTGTGAAAGTCTTCAGTCAAAGTCTTCAAACACAGATATGAACAACATTCAACACGGTAATGGGGAAATGAAAGGGTTGAGGAGATACAACCAGTTAGTTGGTGAAGACAATGATTTGGTAGACCAGTTCCAACTGCTGTCTCAGTTATACGTCTGGTTGAGCGGCCGAGTATTTAAACTTCGAGGACACGCAGTCCCGACACCCGCCTCTCGAGCGCAACTCAGACACCCAGTCCTCACCGTATTCTCCTTGAACTAAGACCACGCAGCCTCGTCCCAATCACTCGTGGTAAGTCTTGGTGACTTCCAAACCTTCACAGACTTGGTCACTCGGCGATCCACAATTCCTCTTGGATGCTCTAGACCTTGACGCCTAACCGTCTGGAAGAAGCACAGTCTTCAAAGGTAACAAGCGTCGGATCCACGTGGGATCAATTTCTTCAGTGATGCTCAATCACTTTGGGATTGTGGGGGTTTGGTTTTGGGATTTTCCTCACTTGATGATTTTCGCTCAAAGTCCTCAAAGGATGGGTTGCTCTCAAATGACAAGTGTCAAGTTCTCTCGGAGCAGCCAACCAACTAGTGGTTGTAGGGGGCGGCTATTTATAGCCTAGGGAGCAGCCCGACATGATAAGACATAAATGCCCTTCAATGATATGACCGTTAGGTGGATAAGATATTTTGGGACAGCCGGCGCACAGCACAGCAACGGTCGGAAATTTGACTCTCAAATTCCTCAGGGTTGTCATGCTCCTCACTATGTAGGCAATTCGCACTGGCGAATTCCTAACTCCTCAGTCAGAGCAAAGTCCTCAGTGAATAGAAGAACTGCGTCTCACATCAAGAAATTGACTGAATCAGATGAGATTTCCAATGGCTTCACTCGAAGGGATTGGTAGGTGTAGGATTTTGAGTTGAGCATCACATGGAAAATTTTCCTTAGTATTTCCTCGACCCCCTTTAATAGTACGGTGTTTCCTATGACTCAAGAAAGAGAAAATGAAACTACGAAAAAAAGTCTTCACGCTTCATGTTCCTCAAATGAATACCAAGTCTTCAAGGTCACACCAATTTCTTCACTTTCAAAGTCTTCAGAAAGTCGTCAGAATATCAAAGTCTTCAGTCGAAGAACTTCATTTTTAGGGGTCGACTTTCTCTATAAATATTAAACTTCTCATAGACTTATAGGCTTGTGTACACTCACAAACGCATTAGTCCCTTAACCTATAAGTCTTCAATACACCAAAATCACTAAGGGGCACTAGATGCACTTACAATTTCTCACAGAGGATCGTCGTCCAAGGTCTCCCAGCCCCGAAGAGGAGGAGAACTGCCTGGCGAATCCATGGGAGCAGCGACGAACTGCCTTCTCTTCAGGGGGAGGGGAACTAGCGAGGAGGAGATAAGAGTGTAGTAACCGCAGGGCCTCGTCCCTTCCAACTGTAGATCGTTCCTCAGCGAAGGGGTGAGGCTATTATTTACTACTAGTATTAGCATTATGGAATGTTATGGGATTGCATTATACTGTAAATAATAGCACTAGTAAGAAATTTTTGGCACTAGGTAGTAGTTTTTGGCGTGGATTAAGAAATTTGGGGTATGCTTTTGCCATTTTGTGGACACGCCAACTAGTGTCAAAAAACGTCTTACATTATGTGACGGAGGAGTACGTACTCGTACTGTAGTAGTACTTGTACTACTTTTCTCAACTAGTAGTGCGATGTACTGTACTTCTAGTCTAGTCTAGTATAGTGCACCAGTTTTGAACTCTTGAATCTCAGGGCGAAGGAGCTACAGTTGGAAGTGGAGGGTACTACTGTTCTCTAGAACCATCGTTGTACTATCAATGCAGGGGAAGTACACCTGCATAGTAGCCTAGTTGGTACTCTCGATGCTATATTCAGCCGCTCCTCTCACGTAGGAGTAGCTGGCCTACTCAGCCGCACCTCTCACGCACACACTAGCAGTCTGTTTATCAGCGACGGTTACTACGGTCTGCGGGGGCAGAACATTTGAGTTATTTGATACAGCGAGACTAGGCTTTTCGCTTCCATTTGTGGAGGTGTAATGGATCTCGTCGAACTTTGTTAGTAGTTCCTTCTTTATGAATGAGATGAAGCAAAGCTTTTGCCTCCATTTCCAAAAAAACACGTCAAGAGGAATTTCTTTTATAGTAGAGCCGATAATGGAGTGAAGTACATGTGTGCAACGCCACAAGCTACAGAGCCATATTGCACAGTTCCCAATTCCCCGCCAGGCTTTTCCGGCTCCTCGGGCTTAATTGGGGGGGTGCTAGTTTAAATATGCTACTAGCTGATGAGGAAGCTGCAAGCGAGGTGCAGCTAGGGCGAGCATGCGAGCCACGGGATGCTGGGAAGGAAAACCCGTTCACGTGGCTAGGTTGTCCAGTGCACCCAGATTGTGGGGCCGCACGTCCATTTGACTTCAAAACTCAAACTACCCGTGTAAAATATTGGCTCGCAGCAAAGTGTAGTAGTACTATTTTTTAAAAAAAGGCCGCCATGCGTTCGGCCGGGATCGAACCCACAAAATGAAGTATGCACTCCCGCGACCACTAGTAGTACTCATTGGAGTACAACACAACCTAGAATCGCCTTTTGTCGCTACTAGTACGTACATTGTTCCTTACAAGAAACCCCTAATAATGCAAGAAACCAGTAAAATGCCAAGAAACTACTACCACTTGCATACGTGCCAGACTTAAGATAAGACTACATTATCAACCATTGTACATGCTCTTACCAACCAAAATCCTCGAGTGACCTCCTACCTCCGGCCCGTCCACCTAGTCATCCTCGGCCATGGGACACAGCTACCGCCGCTGGCAGAAGGCAAGGTCAAAACTGCCGGCGGTGCGGAGCCCATGTTGCGGCAGCCCGGATGCCAGCTCCGTCCGGCGCTCGTGGCCGCTAGCTAGCCAAGATAGCTCCGTCCAGCTGCTTGTCTGCAAGGTTTGCTAGCTAGATTGGCACGGCAGTGCGGCGGCTTGCTAGCGCGCCGCGCTCAGGCCAGCCATCTGGCTCGAGCGAAGGC
Organism: Aegilops speltoides; assembly: GCA_021437245.1. NCBI lineage: Eukaryota > Viridiplantae > Streptophyta > Magnoliopsida > Poales > Poaceae > Aegilops > Aegilops speltoides. Next base: position 137,469,007 of record CM038145.1, on the reverse strand, counting down.
CAGCGCGGTGGCTTGCTCGCTCATGAGTCACGCTCGGGCCAGCCTGCCAACCCGTGCGGAGGCCAGCTGAGTCCGACGCCGCGTCCGGCGGAGCGGGCGGCCAACTCGCCATCCCCGGGCCACCGACGAACACGCATCGAGATTGTTTGAAGTAATGTTCAGAAAAATATGATTTGAGGGGGAATAACAGATAGAAGGTCAGATGTGGGTCCCTCGTGTCAACGGTCAAACAAAATGTGTTGGTTTAAGCTGCCTCGTCAGCACGGACGTGTGGGCCAACCCAGTCATAAATGGGTTTAAACGAACCTAATCGGTAGGAGTACTAGGTAGTAGTTTTTTGCGTGGATTAAGAAATTTTGGGTATGTTTTTGCTATTTTTTGTACAATAGATTCTTCTTAGGGCTGGTTGAAAGTGGTAGTTTTTTGGTTAAATACTCTAAATATTGTAAGTAGGAGTGAAAGTTAAGCTTTGGTAGCCATTAAGCAAGGCTAGTTACATAGTGCATATGTGTACATGATTGAAAGTAAATATCAACCATGAGTGACTAATATCTTGATGGAAAACTCGAAACTATGGAATACTAGGAAAAAATGCATGGTTGGAAATACTAGCAATGTTCATGTGCATTGCACGAATCATAATTAGAATAATACTTATTCACAAACTTGGTATAAAACACCCTAATTTTGATATACATATGTCACTAGAGATATATTATGTTTCAATTATAATATATTCCTTGGGCTGTTTTGGTGAGGTCAGGGAGGGATGTGGTTGGTTTTAAGATACAAATTATGGGTTTTTCTGCAAATTGGTAGACAAGTGGGATGTTGGTGAGAAAAGGCAACAACTTACCTCACAATCATTAGATGTAGATCTAATGGTCAGAAACGACGGATGGAATACACACCAGCATCACCAACTTAGTCTTGTGTAGGAGTACTAGCAAGATTCGTGCATTGCACGGAACATCAAGATGCATTTTTTTTTATAAAAACAGTTGTTGTGATTGACCCTTGCGGGATTAATCCCATGTGTAAAAACAAATGATATCTCGAGAAATATGAGATAAGGTGAAGAGGAGTGGTGTGTGGTGGTGGTTGGTGGTCGGACTGAGCGGAGGCATGGGGATTGACGACGCCGGCAGCGGCCACCAGGCCAGTTTGTTCCAGAGGCTTCCTTTCTTAATTGCTCAACAATGAGGTTTGCTGGAGATAAGGATGAACGAGGGAAGGCCTTGTCTGCAAATGTGGAGGGGGGTGCGGGTATCTTTTAGTTTAATTTCCATCCGTCAGATATAGATCGGACAGTCTATATTGCAAGATGGCACACGTACCATCATCACCAACTCGGTTTTTTATAAAAGAAGAAATATAAGTATGGAGATACAAACGTATTATCGATACTTGCTTCTGTAAACTAGCATCTACATTCTATTCAACGCCTCGGCATGTGGGGCCTTAGCACAATGACTTCTCGACTGTGTAAAACAAAGATTTTCCCATCGCCGACAAGGAGGGCGTGACGGCGGCGCGCTTTTTGGCTTGCTCTAGTCCTAGTAGTCATACTAGGTGGTCTAAGCACGTGTAGATTTATTCTTTTTCACGTCTTGTGTTCGCCGTACTGCCACGACTGTTGATGAGTAGACGGTAAGTTATTCATGGGGAACCCCTTGTTGAGCGTGTTTGTGAGAGAGAGAGAGAGAGAGAGAGAGAGAGAGTGCGTGTGCGATATGTTAGAGACTGAGGCAATGATAACAGATTCTTTGTGTCTATGTGTGTGGAGGATAGAGAGAGACATGTACATGGGGCTTTGTGTTGTGTAACGTGGAGACACATATACATAATTAGAGAGTGAGTGTGTGAGATACACATGCGGACATGGGGAGAGATGAGGATCCAGATAAATGGGTGTTTGTGCGTGTCTGTGTGTGTTTGTGCACGCGTTTGTGTGTGACAGGGAGAGAGTGTATGTGGAGTAGAGAGACCACTGATGATGTAAACCTAGTATAAGGGAAGGGGGAATGGTGTGACATGTGTAGTAGTGAGATAGCACGGGTGCGGGCGGGGGGAGCAGACTATTTGGAAGAGACATCGAGTGTGTGTGGGAGAGGGGTGTGAGAGCGAGAGAAAGAGAGAACTAGCAACGGAAAGAGAGAGAGAGAGAGAGAGAGAGAGAGAGAGAGAGAGAGGAGGGGGGGGGCGAGAGGGGTCGTTTGTGTCCATAAATGGCGTATAGATAGGGAGACAATGTTGATGTTGTCCGAAATTAGCCTATGAACGGAGACGCAAGGGAAGCGAGTCATCATGTGTGTGATAGGGACTTCATGAGAGATCTAGAATAGATGGTGTAGAGAACAATGTGCGAAATCGAGAACGATTATACATTCGGGAGCTATGCAAAGAGTCACGACATATATGTATACAGGGAAGGAGCTGGGGCAGGTCCGCATGTGGGAGAGGTAGAAAGAGGAGAGTGGTGCACAAGGAGACAAAGGGTGCTTGTTTGCAGTGGGGGTGGTGTGTGAGGTGAGTGCGCGAGAACCACATAACAAGGGAGATAGACGTTTGGGGGCGACGTCTTGTGTGTATGGGAAATATACACTCTACATAGTGCATGTGCTTGGGTAAGAGAGATAGCGGGAGACCTAGAGAGTGAGGGAAGAGATGTGTGCATGCCCGAGAGACAAAGTTATAGAGACCTATGTTGGGGTCCGGACTTTACAAGAGAGAGGGGTGTTAATGTGCTCGTGTGTTGGTGTATGGGGGAGAGAACGACTTCTCTATGTGTGTGTGTGTGTGGTGGTGGTGAGGGGGGGGGTGACGTCATATAAAGAGTGAGGTGTCTATATTTGAGGGACTTTAGCGTAATTGAGATATTGTGCACTCATGGTTGATCAATTTGTTTCACAGTTTGTACTATGAGATAACGATACTTTTGAACATGTGTGATATACCTTGATGTACCAGAATTACAAACCTAAGATTGGAATTTTGGAATTCGACGCCATCATTAGCTTTTGTAATTCATTTAAACGGAGGTACATTTTTAAGCCGGGATTTCATGATTTCAAATTCATATATCAAACCTAGAGATATACACATACGGGCATGTTCAAACTTTATAATCATTCACTTTATTCATACACATACACATTTTTGCTTTTGTCATCATATTTAGGATAAACACATTTGGAATTTCATTTGAATTGGACCGTATGATGGTATTTGCTTGTAGTAGCTCAATGATCCATATTTGAATTGAATGGACAATCTAAGTTTCGAGTTGGAGACACTGATTTACAAAACTTGCACATTTTTTTGCGTGCAAAACAAACAAATTGTCGGCCATGATATCATAGTCGGCCGTACGAGAGTAGAATACTTATAATTTTAGGCGCCAAAAGCTTTCAAACTTCCCGCTCACATCGAAATATCACGCGCCCGAAAGTTTAGCCCTGCGATATTCCTGTTTTACCCCTGCCACATGAACGGAAAAGGGCTGCTTTGGTAACTCCATTGTTTTCCCTTCTTTGCCCCCAACATTCTTCCCCAGAGCCCCTCCCCTTCCCCTCCCCGACCTGCCCCCCCCCCCCAACCACGGCAAGCCGCCGAATCTAGTCCTCCGCCGTAGCGATGGACCTCACACCCCGCCGGATCTACCTTCCGCACCTTGGAACCCCCAACTGCCAACTCACCACTTCACTGGAGCCGCTTCAGCGACTGGCTTGTCCACCGCTCCAGATCTCCTTGACCGCCATCATGGTCCACCGCACCGGATCTGCTTAACCGGCACCCTCCTCCACCACAGTGTAGGCCCTTCACTGACTCCCTCATCCGCCCCTTCGCTGGCCCTTTATACAAGCCCTCGTCCGCAGCAACAGATCTGTGTCACCGAAAGCACTGTACAACGTGCCTGCCGAAGCCTTCGTCCACTGCACCGGACCCGCTCCACGGACGCCATATTCAACTCCATCAGCTCTGCTTTACCGACGCCGCAGCCTCATCAGGTTACTTCGATTTGTACTCCTTCGGTTTTTCTCTTTATCGTGCAACTGTTCACTTACCACAGATGAGCTTTCTTGTATGTCAACAAGTGCCGCAACCGTAGCACCGGAGCCGCTTCAGCGACGGCGACAGCCGGCCCAAACTCAACCGCAACACGAGCACCATCGACGTTCCTTAGCTATCAAGTATGACAACGATACCCATACGCCACTGAGAATCAGTTACTATTATCTAACGGCCGGCGCCTACGTTCACTTTCCTAGCATAAGCACCGCACCTTTGAATTTCTTCAGGGCATCATTCAGTTTTTCATGAGATGTGTTATTCTGCTTGCACCTGTAGGGCCATACTTCTGGCAGTGAACATGTTACATGTGCTAAATTACATACCAGTGCACATATAGTTAATATGCTTTAGTTTTGTTCTGATGCCACCTGTTGGTTCCATCAGACTGCTTAATGTTCTCTATTCTTAATTACACATCAGCAAACTAGCATGTGGTTCTGCTGCTTTTTGTTCGTTTTACCCTACATTTTCTGATGCTAGCTATTACATCACTGCTCCGAGCATCTGTTCATTACTTGTTTGTGTGTTCTTGATCTTCCCAAGTTGCATGACTAATTTGGTGCTTCTATTAATTATGGAGTTGCCAATCCCATCAAGCAAAATATTTGTTCTTTTGGGGCTGGCACCTCGAACAAGCATAAAAATAGAGAGAAGCAGATATATTGTCGTGTATGCACACACCTGTCGGTGCTCTGGGAACGGGGGTCCCCAGACTTGCATGCCTGCGGCCTACGGCGTGGCTCAAAGGGGGGCCCAGCACGGCCCATCTTCATCAACACAAGCTCAAGACCCTCGCGAGGGGCCAAGCCTCGTGGGGCGGACGACAAGGAGCTTCCTCAGGCACGGCCTCATCAGGCTGGCTCACGAGGAGGCGGAGAGTTCAAGGAGGGGACCTCACAAGGTGCCCATGACGCAAGCCATGACGACCAAGGGCGCCAGGCGGGTGCCAGCCCGCGCAGTGTCCTCCTTTCCTCTTTGGTGCAAAGGGAGCAAGCGCAGGCGAGAGCATGAAGCAAAGGCATCCATTTCGGTGCAACAAGACCAAGACCAGCCCAACGGCAGGGAGGAAGTCATTGTGGAGCCCAAGCAGGAGTCACCACCAGAGCATTTGACAGGCGAGGACCAACTTTAGTCAGGATAAGTGTACCCGATGTTCCCCTTCAAAATGGCCAATTGTTGGCGCCCTTCCCGTTCAATATTTGGGAAGAGGCCCAGGGCCTTTGCCTATAAATAGGACTAGCCACCCCCAGGGTAGAGGCAGCTGGATAGACAAGATCCTCACCAAGAAACCAGTAGACAGAGCGACTGAACTCCCCCTAGTAGTTCATCGCACCAGCCAAAAACAGACCCTCGCGAGGCTGTTCTTCCTTGTATCGTTCATCATCAGCCCACACCACACACTGGAGTAGGGTATTACACCGCAATGGTGGCCCGAACCAGTATAAACCTTGTGTCTCTTGTGTTGTTCCATTCGTAGTTTAGATCCTAGCGAGTCGACAAGGAGTAGGTAGGTAGAGGGCGAAATCTCCGCGCGCACCCCAGTGTTCGAACCTCAAGGGTCTGCCGGAACCCAAAATCCGACATTTGGCGTGCCAGGTAGGGGTGCGCCGGAATTCGTCTTCCGCCGCCCTGTTCTTCTCCGACCATCGCATCCATGTCTAATGCTCGTCGGGCCCGCGACGAGCGCTAAGCCGCCCTCGCTTCCCGTGTCACCCAGACGGCTCCCGTCGGCGGGCGCCCTCGTTGTGCCCCGTCACCTGCCGTCCACGCCGCCACCAGCCCGGTGGGGAACAAGCAGCAAGCATCGTCCCAGCATCCCTCCGTGAGGCAAGACGGCCGCACTGCTACCCCCTCGCTCAGCCCAGCTGGTTCTTTGTCTCGCCCATTCTGCGCGCCCATGGAGGCTCGAGCTGTGCTCATCGTGGCGAATGAGCTCCTGCACTACCGTCCCATCGACGACGTCTACGAAGAATGGCTCGACCGCGTCGCCGAGCTTGTCCGTGCCGCAGGGGGCTCTCCTGCGCCGTCTCGCCCACAGCACAAGCACCCGCCTGCTGGCGATGAAGCTCCGGGGGCGCCTCAGCCGCCTCCCCCTCAAGAAGGCGCCCTGGCCCCAAGGCGAGTGGCCCTTGGGTGGAACCCGCTCCGTCAGGCGCCAGCGCGGCAAGAGCAAAGCTGCCAAGAAGTCCCTCGCCCGCGAGAAGCTGCCCGAGCGCTCCCTGCTTCGGCTCGTCGCGACTATGTTCTGCTCCAAAGACGCTCAAGACCCAGCTGCTCCCAAGCTGTAGCGCATGGGGACCCGCAGACCAAGCTCTTAAATCACCCAAGGCCTCCCGTGGCCACGGCAGGCTGCCGTGCCTTCACCACCGAAGCTGCCTTGTTGTCGCGTGGCCCGCAAGTTCAAGCCGACCTGCCTCCTCGCTTCACGATGGTACGGCCGACCCCATTAGAGTTCCTCCAGCTCTGAGCTGGGCATCAAGCTTCTCCAACGGAGATGAGAAGGTCATGGCTAACTGGTTTCCCATAGCGCTCAAGGATGGGGCCCGACTGCTCTCCGAACACGGCTCGAGCACGATCTCCTCTGGGGCGAGATGCGCACCCGCTTCATCGCCAACTTCCGGGGTACTCGTGACCGGCCACCCGCCGTGAGCGACATGCGCCGAATCAAGCAGCAACCAGGGGAAACCCTATAGAAGTACATCCAGCGCTTCAACAACGCGCAACTCAAGATTCCCAAGGTGACCGAGGAGCCCATCATCTCAGCCTTCTCCGACGGCGTGCGCGACGTCAAGATGAAGGAGGAGCTGGAAATGCATGAAGACCTGTGCACTTCCTTGGAGCTGTTCAACTTGGCGACCAAGTGCGCCAGGGCTGAGGAAGGGCGTCTCTCCCTCCTCGAGCTGCCTGCCGCAGACCCAGAAGAGAAGAAACCCAAGGCCAAGGACGTGAAGTGCAAGGGGGCGGTCGTGCTCGCGGCAGAACCAGACACTAAGCAGGGCAGAGATCAGCCCGAATCCTCCAAGGGCAGTCGGTACTGCGTGTACCACGACCTCCACACCCACAACACTAATGAATGCCAAGAGCTCCGAGCCGTGCGTGAAGGAAGGGTCGGTCGACGTCCCGACCGCAGCGACCGGGGCTGCGTTCGAGGAGGAGGAAGGAACGCAGGGCGTTGGGAAGACCGCAGCCCTCGCCAAGGGTGGCGCGACCAACCTCGCGAGGATCGCTGGCAGGACCCGCCTCACGAGGGAGCCTGGAGGGATCAGCCTCGCGAGGATCGCCCGCAAGGCAATGCAGGCCTCCCTCTGCTGCCGCCGCTGCCCAGGAGAAATGAGGACCATCATCAGGACGAGGGGGCTGGGGGCTTCCAGGAGCCACGTGCGATTGCCTGCATCCTGGGCGGAGCTCAAGCCCCAGCCTCTCAACGCATCTTCAAGAAGTTCGCCCATGAAGTAAATGTAGTCCTCCCAAGCTCGAGGACACGCGCCCTCTCAGGTGGTTGGCGTGCACCATCACGTTCAGCTCAGCTGATTAGCTCAAGTGCGCGGCCACAGCCGGAGTCCTCCCAATGCTTTGTTCCCCAATCATCAGCAACGTGCTAGTCACCAGGACCCTCATCGATGGCGGGGCAGGGCTCAACGTCCTGTCCATGGAAACATTCAACAATCTCCAAGTGCCCTACAATCAGGTTCAGCCAACCAAGCCTTTCTCCGGAGTCACCCATGGTCCCGATTGGGCAGGTCCGCCTCCTTGTCACCTTCGGGGGGCGCGACAACTACCGCACCGAGCTCATCGACTTCGACGTCGCCCACATTCGCCTGCCATACAGCGCCATCCTCGGGTACCCAGTGCTGGCCAAGTTCATGGCCATAACCCACCATGGCTACAACATCCTCAAGATGCTAGGAAGTGGCGGAGTCATCATGGTGCCCTGCGAAGAAAAAGACGCAGTGTGCTCCCTGGAATGAGCCTTTCAGGCCGCATCACTGGAAGACCCGGATCGCGGAAGCAGGAGGCTTCCCGAGACCACCCCCAAGAAGAAGAAGACATCGTCCGGCCCGGCCCCTCAGGAGGCAGGCCCCTCAGGGCCCGCGCCTGCCCAGGGGGAACCTCCTTCCATCGCATAGGGAAGCGCGCCCAGCGCCCTCCTTAGGCAGGGCTCGGGGGCTCTCCCCTGGAGGGCCACCGACCTCGCCAGGGTCACGAGGGAGGCGCTAGGGCACCACTTGGAGGCGTGTTTCAAAGCACGTTTCCCCCAAGAAGGAGCAAGACAAGGAGGGACAAACCCTCGGGAGTTCGTCGGCAAGGCCATTCAGGAGCTACAAGAGTCAAGAGTCATGAGAGGCAGCCACCGCTTACCCGATGTGGCCCCCCATCCAGGCGAGGATGGTGGGCTGCGCGTCTGCATCGACATACCAGGGCTCAACCGAGCCGCCTCTCGGGAGCGCCTCTGGCCCTCGCAAGTGGGGCGCTGCGAAGGTCCACCCCACAGCTATGTTCGCATGCCTTACGGCTTGTCGAACGCGGCTGCCACATACCAGCGCCTCATGAGGGGCATCCTGGAGGCTCAAGAGGTCAGGCGTTCCGCGGCCTTGGCGGAGATGGAGATGGTCCGCGAGGAGCCACCAGCGCCTCCGGAGCCTCCCGAGGCCCCAGGGCCTGGGGGCTCGTGAGGATCGGCTACCGCAGCCCACCGAGTCTGCTACACCAACACCCCTTCGTCTTCAACATCATCAGGTGACATCTTTCAAGTTTCATTTCCAGCTGGGAGCGCCCTCAGGGCTGCATCATTCCCAGGCCGCGTGGGTCCATCCCTGCGGCGTGTATCCCTTTTGCTTGTGTTTTTAGCTTACTTTGTTGGGGGCGCCTCTCGGGCTGCATTATCCCCAAGTCGCTCGGGTCAGACCCAGCAGCGTGTACCCCTCTTGCGTTTATCTTCGGGCCATGCTTTCGACCCATCATGCTTGTTATTTGGTGCCTGTCCGTGGCACCTTTTCTTCCTTGATGTCGAAAGCTTGCGCGTTAAAGGGGGGGTACCTGAGCATCGCGATTCAAGGCTCTTACTAGCTCTCCAGCCCTCACCCTCTGGCCTTGTCCACGGCATCGCGACCTGGCATACCAGCGACGGTTGAGACCAGCTCGAGGGCCGGGACCCGAGGACGTAGAGTTTCGACATCTAACCAAGCTTGCGCGTTAAAGGGGGGTACCTGAGCATCGCGACTCAGGGCTCTTACTGGCTCTCCAGCCCTCACCCTCTGGCCTTGTCCACGGCATCGCGACCTGGCATACCAGCGACGGCTGAGAGCAGCTCGAGGGCCAGGACCCGAGGACGTAGAGCTTTGACATCTAACCAAATTTGCAGGAACACATCCCGAGATAAGGCCCAGTGCCAGGCGCAACCAGACTTGAGGTAGGGCCCCGTGAGTCCCACGCTGGCTCACAGGTGCCCAGATACACCTTGTCAGGCCCTACCGTGCCAGCCACGTGTCAGGGCAGGGCTGTACACGCCCCAGGGGCTCCTCCCGGAGGGGAGCCCCCTCCCATGCACGAGTGGAAGCACCATGCTCCACGCTGGCTGACGACACTGCCGAGGAGCGGCTATGCCCGTACGCATACGGAAGCGCTATGCTCCGCACTAGTGATAAACAACTGAGGGTGACCCCCGGGCCGCATCAACCTCAGGGAGCCCAGAGCTCAGTGTCTAGCCTCATCGCAACGCCTCCCCTCGGGAGTGCAGCCTTGAGGGCTGGGCACGGGCTGCTTGCTGGAGTCACGCCTGACGCACGCCACCCAGCCAGCCCCCCCGGGCCTAGTTCGTCGTGCATCTCTCCCCGAGTGGAGCCAAGGTAGGAAGGCCGATTGAGAATCAAGGGGGACTCCTGAGAATCGTGACTCAAGAGCCTAACTGGTCACGTAGCCCCTCACTCCTTAGTTCTGAAAGGCTAACGGCGGTTGAGGTATGCGCGGGGCCGGGCTCTGCAGACGTAGAACGGTAGATCCACCCGCATCTCACCTCCCTAAGGAGTCACCCCCACATCTCACCTCCCTACTTGCTGTTCGAGCGCCAAGGGGGACTCCTGAGCATCGCGACTCAGGAGCCTAACTTGTCACGTAGCCCCTCACTCCTTGGTCCCGTCCTGGTTTCCGGTCGGGGCTAACGGCGGCTGAGGTATGCGCGGGGCCGGGCTCAGCCGGCGTAGAACATAAGCAAGTAGGAAGGAAAAGCGCAAATTTCAAGGAATTCAAAAGCAAATATTACAGTCCATACTATTGTCGCAACGCCAAATGCAAGTTTTAATGCCTCCCCGAGGCATGGTACATGTGCAGGAATTAAAAGCAGGACGGGAGCCACGACGGAGTGAAAGCACATTTGCTCCCTAGGTGGTTTTGGTAATTAATGACAACATACTCTGTGGTTGGACTAATGCTTTTAACAAGTATGTTTCAGGAAAGTCAACCACTCTGGCATGGCAAAAGGACTAGAGAGGTGAACCCCTAAGATGCTAAGGAAAACATTGGCAAAAGCTCAAGACTCCATTTTTGGTTTAGTGATCCAAGATCACATTGAGTCCATAGGAAAGCCAATACTATTAAAAGGGGATGAGGTTATGATGATGATCTGGTTGCTCTAAAGTGCTTAGTGATTTATCTCTCAACAATCAGCAATCTTTCATTCCAACATAAACCCATAAGTAATCTCGGTCCCACCGATTCCAAACTCACCACACCGAGATGAACCACCTCGACCATATAGCCAAAACCCTAGAATCTCGGATTTTCCGATTCCAAACTCGGTCATTCGAAAATGGTGTTGCCAAGCTTCAGAAACATACAGACTCAAATCGGTGTCACCGAGATGAGAAAGTCGGTCCCACCGAGATTGGCAAACCCTAGACTTTGGAAGAATCGGTCTAACCGAGATTGTATTTTCGGTCCCACGAAAATCCCAACGTTCACAAGATTTGAACTTTCGGTCTCACCGAGTTGTCAACTTCGGTCCGACCGAGATTGCTCAAATGTGTGTAGCAGTTGGATTTTGTGTGGAGGCTATAAATACCCTCCACCTCCTCTTCATTCGTGGAGAGAGCCATCGAAAGAACTACCACTCCTACCTTACATTTCGAGAAGAAAACTACCTACCCTTGTGTTGAGATCAAGTTGCTCCACTCCCACCATATGAAACTTGATTTCTAGTCTTTCCAAGTTGCTTTCCACTCAATCCTTCCTCCACCACAGCCAAATCGGTGAGGAGAGTTGAGTGTTGGGGAGATTATCATTTGAAGCACAAGAGCAAGGAGTTCATCATCACCAACCCCATCTATTACCTTTTGGAGGGTGGTGCCTCCTAGATTGGTTAGGTGTCGCTTGGGAGCCTCCGTCATGATGTGGAGTTGAACCAAGGAGTTTGTAAGGGCAAGGAGATCGCCTACTTCGTGAAGATCTACCCGAGTAAGGCTAGTCCTCCGTGGGCGTAAGCCATGATGGCATAGACAAGGTTGCTTCTTCGTGGACCCTTCGTGGGTGGAGCCCTCCGTGGACTCATGCCGTTACCCTCCGTGGGTTGAAGTCTCCATCAACGTGGATTGACGATAGCACCACCTATCGGAACCACGAGAAAAATCTTCGTGTCTCCAATTGCGTTTGCTCTTCACAATCTCTCCCTTACTTTTCATGCAATTTACTTTCCGCTGCCCTCTACTCTAGAATTGCATGTTTAGTATGTTGCTCGACTTGTATGCATGATGCTTGACTTGTTCTTCATTGAGAATGTACTATGAACTTATGCTAATCAAAAGGCACAATCTTTTATCTTGTCGGATTGTCTAATTCCCCCCCCTCTAGACACTCTTGCCTTCAACGATCCTACAATTGGTATCAGAGCATTGGTCTCCATTGCTTTGGTTTGCACACCATTGGAGGAAGATGGACGGTTCACGTTTGGGAGTGTTAGTCATAGAGTGCCTATTCTTGATGGAGTGTCCTATAACTCGTGGAGGATTGAAATGCTTGCTATCTTTAAGATATACAACTTGCGCAAATATGTTGAAACCCCATATGTACCACCATTTGATCCCTTGCACCCTACTGTAGATGAAGAGCTTGATTTGCTTCGTAACCTTAGAACTGTCAATCTTATCATTAGAGGGTTGCCTGATAACTTGCTTGAGCTTGTCACGAACTTTGAGTGCGCCCATGCTATGTGGAAGTTCTTGGAAGAACTTTATCCGGACTACTCGTTGAGAGGTCTTGATGAAATTCTATACAAGACTGTTGAATTTGATATGTTGCGCCCCAAAGATCCTAACTTTGATAAATGCCTCTTTGAGCTGCGTGATCTTATGAAAAAGAAGGGTGATCCCGTTTTATCAATGTTCAATAAGAAATGCTCTTGTTTTGCATTCCGATGACTATTATCACGTTGATAAAACTGATGCAAGTCATTGTCAAATTGACCTAGGTATTGATGATGAATTATCTATGGGTCAATATGATGATGAGCATGAGCATGATGACGATTCGGACACCGAGCTAGACAAGATCATGAAGAGTCTCAATCTAATGGCAAATATGAGAGACTACATATCCGGTGGCAAAGAATGGATTCTCGATAGTGGATGCACCGATCACATGACCGGAGATGAAGACATGTTTGAGAGCTTGCAAAGAACGATGGTCCACGCAAGTATGTGACTTTTGGAGACAACTCCAAGGGTAAGGTACTTGGCCTTGGTAAGGTGGCCATATCTCATGATAGCTCCATTAAAATGTCATGCTTGTTGAATCACTTGGATACAATTTACTTTCCGTGTCTAGATTAGTGACTTTGGATACAATGTGCTATTCACCAAAGTAGATTGCCAAGTTTTTCGTAGTGACAATCATAACATGGTCTTCTTGGCATTCGTAGAGGTGACCTATACATTGTCGATTTCACTAAGAAAGCTCAACCTAGAACTTGCTTTATTGCTAAATCTGCAAAAGGTTGGCTTTGGCATAGAAGGCTTGGACATGTTGGTATGCGAAATTTAGATAAGCTAATCAAAGGTGATCACATTCTTGGTGTTAAAGATGTTTTCTTTGACAAAGATAGACTCTGCGAGTGCATGTCAAGCAGGAAAACAGGTTGGAGGAAGTCATCCCGTGAAGAATATCATGACCACAAGGAGACCGCTTGAGCTTCTCCATATGGATCTCTTCGGTCCCAATGCTTACAAAAGCCTTGGTGGTAACTCCTTTGGTCTAGTTATTGTTGATGATTTTCCAGATTCACGTGGGTATTTCTACTTGATGACAAATCGCAGGTTCGAAAATCTTCAAAACCTTTGCTAGAAAGGCTCGAGAATCAATTTGAGGTGAAGATCAAGAAGGTTCGGAGGACAACGAACGGAGTTCAAGAACGCCCATGTAGACTCCTTTCTCGATGAGGAAGGAATCCTACATGAGTTCTCACTACGTACACACCTCAACAAAACGGAGTTGTTGAGAGGAAGAACCGAGCGCTCATTGAGATGGCGAGGACAATGCTTGATGAATACAAGACACCAAAACACTTTTGGGGTGAAGCCGTTGAGACAGCTTGTCATGCCATCAACAGACTTTATCTTCACAAGCTTCTCGGCAAGACTTCATACGAGCTCCTTACGGGTAACAAACCCCAAGTGGGATATTTTCGTGTCTTTGGTTCAAAATGCTATATTCTTGATAAGCATCGTCGGTCTAAATTTGCTCCTAAAACTCATGAAGGCTTTTTCCTCGGTTATGGATCAAACTCTCACACCTACCGTGTCTACAATAATTTCACTCGAAAGGTTGAAGAGACGGTAGATGTGAAGTTTGATGAATCTAATAGCTCATAAGTAGAGCAAATGCCTATTGATGTAGGAGACAGGACCCATCGGAAGCCATTCAAGATCTATCCATTGGAAAGATTCGTCCCATGGAAGTGAAGGAGAGTACCTCATCTACATATGTGGAGCCCCCTACCTCACGGCAAGGTGAACCTCAAGGCAACATGGAGGCTTCCACAAGTGGAACTCACCAAGATGAGGAAATGCGACAAGAAGATCCACCACAACCTCCTTCTCCACCACCTCAAGACAACACCAACAACACAGATGAAGAAGAAGATGAGGATGATGAGGAAGCTCAGCCACGGCCACGACAAAAGCTATCCCGAGTTCGAGAAAGAGTCAAGAAGGACCATCCGTGGAACAAATGATGAATGACATCGACTCGGAGAATCACTCGCTCTAAAACTCGTTTAGCTAACTTTTGTGAGCATTACTCATTCATCTCAAGTCTTGAACCTATGAAGGTAGAAGAAGCGCTTGAGGACCCGGATTGGGTGAATGCTATGCATGAAGAGCTGCACAACCGAGAGGAACAACGTTTGGTCATTGGTAGAAAGCCCAATGATGACCAAAACGTCATTGGAACCAAATGGGTGTTTCGGAACAAGCAAGATGAAGATGGACAAGTCATCCGCAACAAGGCTCGTCTCGTAGCACAAGGTTACACACAAGTCGAAGGTATGGACTATGGTGAGACCTACGCCCCCGTTGCTAGACTTGAGTCCATTCGCATTCTTCTTGCTTATGCCAACCACCATAACATTACTCTCTATCAAATGGACATTAAAAGTGCTTTCCTAAATGGTGAAATTGAGGAGGAAGTATTTGTGAAACAACCTCCGGTTGTGAATCCTAAAAGCCTAATCATGTTTACAAATTGCACAAAGCTCTTTACGGTCTTAAACAAGCCCCTAGAGCTTGGTACAAATGTTTGACTAGCTTTCTTCTTGAAAAAGGATTTGAAATTGGTAAAATTGACTCAACGCTATTCACAAAAGGGTTGACGGAGAACTATTTGTGTGCCAAATATATGTCGATGATATTATCTTTGGATCAACTAACCCTGATTTCAGTGAGAAGTTTGGGAAGCTTATGTCAGAGAAGTATGAGATGTCCATGATGAGTGAACTCAAGTTCTTCCTTGGGTTGCAAATCAAGCAATCTAAGGAGGGTACTTTTGTCTCACAAACCAAGTACACTAAGGATCTCTTCAAGAAGTTCAACATGCAAGAGAGCAAAGGTATGAGAACCCCCATGCCTACTAATGGACATAATGACTTGACTAAAGATGGAGAACCTGTTGATCAAAAGGTATATCGATCCATGATTGGTTCTCTACTATATCTCTGTGCTTCTCGTCCTGATATAATGCTGAGTGTATGCATGTGTGCTCGATATCAAGCTGCTCCTAAAGAATGTCATCTTAAAGCTGTTAAAAGAATTGTGAGATATTTGATACACACACCTAACTTTGGCATTTGGTATCCTAAGAGGGCCTCTTTCGATCTTGTTGGCTACTCCGACTCGGACTATGCCGGAGACAAGATAGATAGAAAGTCAACTTCGGGTACATGTCAATTTCTTGGTCGATCCCTTGTGTCTTGGTCATCCAAGAAACAAAACTCGATATCATTATCGACTGCAGAAGCAGAATATATTGCTGCTGGTTCGTGTTGTGCTCAGTTGCTATGGATGAAACAAATGCTTAAGGACTATGGGATACATGCTAAACATGTTCCTTTGCTTTGTGACAACGAGAGTGCAATTAAGATTGGACACAATCCCGTGCAACACTCTCGCACAAAACACATTGAAGTTCGTCACCATTTTATTCGTGATCATATTGCTAAGGGTGACATTGATCTTAAGCATGTTCGCACTGACAAACAGCTTGCAGATATCTTCACAAAACCACTTGATGAGAAAGTATTTTGTCGCTTGAGGAGTGAGTTGAACATCATTGATGCTTCAAACTTGGAGTGAAAACTCCATTGATGCATGCAAGGCATGAGCCTAATTGACTAATCCTTGATACCTCTCTTATGATGATGATCATATATCTTGGATACATTTGCCCCTTGTATTGCATCTAACTCCTTGCGGTACTTGGATGGTCTACATTCTACAAGATTATCACACTCACTCAAATCATGAGTAATCTTGTCATTAACCAAGTATCTAGCTCTTTGGGATGTTGAGTTCAAGGAACAAAATTCCACATATCCTTTTGACACCATATACTTCTAGTACTTCACTCATGTCATATTGGATATTCTTGAGTATTTCCTTGCTTGCCTAACCCATGTAGGAAGATGAACTACACACTTGAAAATGATGCTCCAACTTCACATCCTATGAGCATCAACATCAAGTTCACCTACATGAGAACAAGCAACAACAAGCCCAAGGTATGTCTTTCACATCTTGAAGAAGCTTTGCTCAAAGACATGAGAACAAGCAGCTTCAAAAGATGTGATCACATCAAATGCTTAATCAAAAATGGTAACCCCATTTTGAGCTTAAACGATGAGTATGACCTATGATCAAATGTTCTCATTTGACTCCTAAGTCAATATACTCAAACATAGGTGACTTTGTCGCCGACCCCTATCTAGATGAAGTACATATGTTTTGGAGTTTACTGTTTTTCTCTTATGCTCTCTCATTGAGTTTCCTTGCTTATTTTTTTTTTAAAAAAAAAAACTTCATCTAGCAACCTTTTTCATTTCTGTTTCTTCTGTTCTTGTGTATATCCTTTAGCTCTGATAAATTCCCTGAAAATCTTTTACAAATTCATTGCAAATCTTCTGAAACATTTCTTGCAAAGTGAGCTGAATTACTTCTACATTTCCTTGGAATTAAACTCAAGTCACCGATTCAATCTTTTCGATTCGACCGAAAGGGATCGAACCTAAGTCTCTGACTTTCGGCCTCACCGATCCATATCATTTCGGTGTCACCGATTTACATTCATCAGGATATCATCATCTACAGCTCATCTGAATGATTTACATGCTTTATATCTAAATTTGCTCAGATGTGATTCTTAATGAACCCATTTCTTTCCTTCCATCTTTCCTGCCCCTCTGGTTTCTTGTCCTTTTCGCACTTGATGTCAAAGGGGAGAAGATTTAGGGGAGCTGGGGAGCTGGGAACTTAAGGGAGAAAAGATATCTTAAAGGAAGAAAACATCCTTACCTTAAGGGGAGAGGATCACATCAAAGCTTTGCCATATACTTCACTTTGTGATAATACCTTCTCTTGGCATTATTCTTCTAATTTTGTTTTTCTTGCTCTCACCATTGGTATTTTCTGAAAAATACAATTGGTATCCTATGAAACATAAAATCTCTCGAGCTCTTTGAAAACTTTTTAGTCTTGGGAGACATGTTGGCTGATTCAAGCTAATGCTCAACATGAGACACTCTTTATACATGTCATCCTGGCTTGGTACTCTTGATGCTCTTCTTTGCTGGTTGAAGAACTACTCTTGTGTTATCTAACCGTGTTTTCCCAAGTTTATTTCTTCAGGTACATCACCAAGGAACTTCAAGGTAAGTATATGCATCTTGCAGGATGTGCATGATGGTAGCTTGCTTGTGAATACTTGTTTGCAAGAAATCACCATGCACATATGCATCATATCTCATTTACCTTATCTGCTCTGATGCATATAGCCAAGCTGCATGTAGCACACCTTGCTTTTCTCTCATGTGTGCTTGTGGTAGTCCAAAACCAAAATCTAAAATCTTGCACACTTGTAGGGGGAGCTTGTGTACTACATGTCTGTCAAAGCTTTAATGTTAATCATGTCTTTCTTTTAGTAAGCTTTGATATCCTTTTCTGTGTGTTGCCATCAATTACCAAAAAGGGGGAGATTGAAAGCACATTTGCTCCCTAGGTGGTTTTGGTAATTAATGACAACATACTCTGTGGTTGGACTAATGCTTTTAACAAGTATGTTTCAGGAAAGTCAACCACTCTGGCATGGCAAAAGGACTAGAGAGGTGAACCCCTAAGATGCTAAGGAAAACATTGGCAAAAGCTCAAGACTCCATTTTTGGTTTAGTGATCCAAGATCACATTGAGTCCATAGGAAAGCCAATACTATTAAAAGGGGATGAGGTTATGATGATGATCTGGTTGCTCTAAAGTGCTTAGTGATTTATCTCTCAACAATCAGCAATCTTTCATTCCAACATAAACCCATAAGTAATCTCGGTCCCACCGATTCCAAACTCAGTCACACCGAGATGAACCACCTCAGCCATATAGCCAAAACCCTAGAATCTCGGATTTTCCGATTCCAAACTCGGTCATTCCGAAAATGGTGTTGCCAAGCTTCAGAACATTCAGACTCAAATCGGTGTCACCGAGATGAGAAAGTCGGTCCCACCGAGATTGGCAAACCCTAGACTTTGGAAGAATCGGTCTAACCGAGATTGTATTTTCGGTCCCACCGAAAATCCCAACGTTCACAAGATTTGAACTTTCGGTCTCACCGAGTTGTCAACTTCGGTCCGACCGAGATTGCTCAAATGTGTGTAACAGTTGGATTTTGTGTGGAGGCTATAAATACCCTCCACCTCCTCTTCATTCGTGGAGAGAGCCATCGAAAGAACTACCACTCCTACCTTACATTTCGAGAAGAAAACTACCTACCCTTGTGTTGAGATCAAGTTGCTCCACTCCCACCATATGAAACTTGATTTCTAGTCTTTCCAAGTTGCTTTCCACTCAATCCCTTCCTCCACCACAGCCAAATCGGTGAGGAGAGTTGAGTGTTGGGGAGATTATCATTTGAAGCACAAGAGCAAGGAGTTCATCATCACCAACCCCATCTATTACCTTTTGGAGGGTGGTGCCTCCTAGATTGGTTAGGTGTCGCTTGGGAGCCTCCGTCATGATGTGGAGTTGAACCAAGGAGTTTGTAAGGGCAAGGAGATCGCCTACTTCGTGAAGATCTACCCCGAGTAAGGCTAGTCCTCCGTGGGCGTAAGCCATGATGGCATAGACAAGGTTGCTTCTTCGTGGACCCTTCGTGGGTGGAGCCCTCCGTGGACTCATGCAGCCGTTACCCTCCGTGGGTTGAAGTCTCCATCAACGTGGATTGACGATAGCACCACCTATCGGAACCACGAGAAAAATCTCCGTGTCTCCAATTGCGTTTGCTCTTCACAATCTCTCCCTTACTTTTCATGCAATTTACTTTCCGCTGCCGTCTACTCTAGAATTGCATGTTTAGTATGTTGCTCGACTTGTATGCATGATGCTTGACTTGTTCTTCATTGAGAATGTACTATGAACTTATGCTAATCAAAAGGCACAATCTTTTATCTTGTCGGATTGTCTAATTCCCCCCCCCCCCTCTAGACACTCTTGCCTTCAACGATCCTACACGGAGTCACTTGCCGACGATGGAGATGCGCGGAGCGGGTTCGCCTCGTGGAGCTGTAGGGCCGGCAGTGCCTCGCTTCGGCTTGGTGCTGAAGGCCCGGAACTTCCCCAGCAGAGCCTCCGCGCGACCCTTCACGGCCTCAATAGTGGCAGCGGCAAGCTCGCCGCTCGCTGGCTCCAGTAGGCTGTCGAGGTCGACGTTCGGGTCACGAAGATAGCTGTGGGTAAGGACCCGCATCAGCGCTGCAGAAGACAAGGCACGGGCATCGGCCTCAACCGTAGGGCCAAGGCCAAGGGTGACATCTTCAAGAGCACGAACCTGGAAGGGAAGCAGCTTGGCGGGGCCATCCTTGGCACCGGCCAGCGGGCTCTCCAGGCCACTGTCATAAAGCGTCTTCAGCAAGGTGTGAGCCTTCTCCTCCATCTCCGTGAAGGCCACGCGATCCTCGGCAAGAACCCATGCCTTGCCGTCCAGCTCGACCTTCCTCGCCTCCAGCTCTTGCTCTAGCGCGCCTAGGCGGTCGCGGCGTTTCCTGAGCTTGGCGTCCCAATCTTCGATGGCCGCCTCGCGAGCCTTCATGCCTTCCTCCTGCTCTTGGCGAAGGCGGGTCTCCTCGGTGAGCTGGTCCCGCAAGCCCTGCAGCTCGCTCTCCAACGCCTTGCAGCGACCTCGGACATTAGCCACCTCCCCCAAGGCGGCATCGCGAGCAGCCTTCGCCCCAAGGACAGCCTGCTTCTCCTCGTCGCAAGCCGTCGAGGCCTGGACCAGCGCCGCTTGAATCGAAGTGTCGGAGCGAATCCAGCCGGAAGCCAGCTCCAAGCGCCCGGCCACTAAACGAGGGTCGGCGCCCAAAAGATCCTGCCGCAGATGGTCCAGTTCGGCAGCAACACGATCCAGAACAGTAGGTGGAGTCGGGGAAACAGCAGCCGGTGGAGTAGGAGGAGAAGACGGCAGCGTGACCACAGTATCCTGAGGTGGAGCCTGCTGCGCCCCAACGGCTGTGGTAGCGGCACCAGGCAAGGGCACCTCGGGAGTCGCTTGGGCCGTGGGGGCTGAGCTCTCCCCAGCCGGCTCAGCCAGGCCTCGCTAGGACGCCCAGGCAGGAGGGGCCCGTGCATCACGGTCACCTTCTTTCGCGGGCAGAGGCGCTGCCCCGGATGGAACCTCAGGAGCTCCCTTCGACTTCTTTGCCGCGGGCGCCAGCCTAGCCGGGAGAAACGAACATCAAGCCTCAGCAACAGAACAAGAAATAAGACAGGAATCAAGCACTTACAGGTTGTCGCTCGCAAGCTCGAGCAGCCTCCGGCCCTACTTGAAGCCCGAGAGCCGACTGCAAGGATCAGCCTCAAGGAGCTCGATAACAGGAGGCGCGTTCGTGGATCGCCTCGGGGCCGGGGCAGATCCACGGGGTATCAGCCCGGTCCTGTCCTTCTTCGGGATCGGGGGCAGGCTCCCGCCGCCCTGCTCGTCATCATCCCCGTCATCATCACTCAGAGAGAGGCGGAGAGCGCGGGACCTGCGCCGGGGGGGAGCCCTCGACTCTCCGTCGGTTGCCTCGGAGTCAGGCCCTTTTTCCCGCTCCCCTTCTTCCTTCTCTTTGCTGGGGTCGCCGGAGGACACGTCCACCAGGTCCTCGGGAGCCTCCGCGGGCATGGGCCCGTCCCCGTTGAAGACGGGCATGGACTCCACTACCTGCTCCCAGTCCTCGCGGAGGAATAGGGGCGTAGGAGCGCCCTCCAACCTCGCCACGTCGCCCCCGACCAAAGACTGGAGAACCGCAGCCAGATCCTCGTCGGCCAAGACCGCGGGGCTCGGGTGGGGCCTCCACATCGGAAGTGGGTACTAACGAAGCGGAGCCAGCTGGTGCTCCAGGAATTCCCTCAGCAGCGATGCACCAGTCAGCTTCGCCGCCGCCATGCTGGCCGGCCTCAGATCCGCGTCCATCTTCTCCAACACCAGCCTCGCGCGGGGGTCCACGAGCTCCACTCGGGACCAGTCGTCGGAGCTCGCGGGGTGCCCCGTGGGCAAGACTAGTCGAGGGTGGATGCGCCCAGCATCTACCAAGACCCACTTGCTCCTGAAGCCCTCAATCCTCTTCCTGGGGTTCGAAATGGCGATGGAGCTACCGTACGCGATGAAGCTCGCGCATGCAGAGATGGGACCACGAGAGGTCCGAGGGAGAAGTAGTAGTGCAGCATGGCCACTGAGGGCTTCACCCCTACGTGAGCCTCGCAATAGTAGGCAAAGATTGCCAGAAGAAGGACAGAGTTGGGGTGGAGATGCAGAGCTTGAAGCTTGTAGTGGCGGAGGACAGAGAAGAAGAACTCAGAAAAGGGAGGCACCAGACCGGCAACAATGGCACTCACAAAGAGTGG
The DNA here is from genome assembly GCA_021437245.1 of Aegilops speltoides. Lineage (NCBI taxonomy): Eukaryota > Viridiplantae > Streptophyta > Magnoliopsida > Poales > Poaceae > Aegilops > Aegilops speltoides. Next base: position 137,447,309 of record CM038145.1, on the reverse strand, counting down.
ATAGAAGGTGCTCCCTTGGCCCTCAGGAAGGGCAGAATCGGCCTTGAACACCTTCGCCCCGTCGATGCCCTGCGCCGCCGCCATATGGCGCACCCGGGCAAGTCTCGCCTCCGACACGTTCGGCGAGTCCAAGGCGGACGAATACCAAGCTCCGGTCGGGGCCTGGCGAGGCGCCATGTCTTGCTACGGCGTGCGGACGGAGTAGATCTGAAGATTTCAGAGGCAGGAAGGAGAGGCGCAAGAAAGGGGATCTGAGCAGCGACCGGAGAAAGCAAAGGAGGCAAAGCCTAGACGGATGCCGCTCCTTTATCAACTCGCGCGGTTGCTGAGGCGCCCACGTCCAATCAACCGCCACGCGGTGCCCAAGGCTGCAGGCTGTTAGGGCCATGACGCCAAGACTGCCCTTCGCCTCTCTGCTCGGCCAAGCCCGGCGCGCTTTGGGCCTGGGGCTCTTGTCGGCGTTCAGGGCAGGGGTCCCAGACTTGCTGCTGCGGCTGGGCGTGGCTCAAAGGGGGGCCCAGCATGGCCCATCTTCATCAACACAAGCTCAAGACCCTCGCGAGGGGCCAAGCCTCGCGGGGAGGACGACAAGGAGCTTCCTCAGGCACGGCCTCATCAGGCTGGCTCACGAGGAGGCGGAGAGTTCAACGTGGGGTACCTCACGAGGTGCCCATGACGCAAGCCATGACGACCAAGGGCGCCAGGCGGGTGCCAGCCAGCGCAGTGTCCTCCTTTCCTCTTTGGTGCAAAGGGAGCAAGCGCAGGCGAGAGCATCAAGCAAAGGCATCCATTTCGGTGCAACAAGACCAAGACCAGCCCAACGGCAGGGAGGAAGTCATTGTGGAGCCCAAGCGGCGTCACCACGAGCCTTTGACAAAGCGAGGACCAACTTTAGTCGATAAGTGTACCGGATGTTCCCCTTCAAAATGGCCAATTGTTGGCGCCCTTCCCGCTCAATATTTGGGAAGAGGCCCAGGGCCTTTGCCTATAAATAGGACTAGCCACTCCCAGGGTAGAGGCAGCTGGATAGACAAGATCCTCACCAAGAAACCAGTTGAGAGAGCGACTGAACTCCCCCTAGTAGTTCATCGCACCAGCCAAGAACAGACCCTCGCGAGGCTGTTCTTCCTTGTATCGTTCATCATCAGCCCAAGAGGCAATCCACCACAGCACATACTGGAGTAGGGTATTACACCGCAATGGTGGCCCGAACCAGTATAAACCTTGTGTCTCTTGTGTTGTTCCTTTTCTAGTTTAGATCCTAGCGAGTCGACGAGGAGCAGGTAGGTAGAGGGCGAAATCTCCACGCGCACCCCAGTGTTCGAACCTCAAGGGTCTGCCGGAACCCAAAATCCGACAATACCCTTCTTTCATTAGTTTATATGAACCATCGATTATCAATTCGAACCAGTGCATGCGATTAAAATTAATTTTACCTAAATAGATGGTGTAGAATAAACTACAACAACTAGATTTGCAACCACGGGATGCTGACGATATTTCCAAAGAACATTGCAACAGCAGCTAGGCTTCACAGCAACATATGGTAAGCCAATGTGTTTTAGTACATGTGAAATGTAATGCGAGTGGGCTGCTTTCTTGGCTTGTGCCCTCAACGTTTAATCCTATCGAATTACAAATAGTTCAGTTGTCTGCTTTGCTGTATTGCTTTATTCGAATGCTTGTTTGTTGTTACGCTATGCCTGAGTTGGCCAATATGTCAGCAGTGCCTGATGTACTATCGTAAAGAAATGCATGCCTATTTCATTTGAGTCCTTAACTTTTCCTCTCAACTTCATCACAAGACTGTCCTCGTAGTTTATATGAGGCCACACTATTAAGTGCTTTCTCAGATTATTTCAACTGCTTAGATGCCTTGGCAACTTAAATATATTGGTTGTACACTCCCTTTCAACTAGGGATGTCAACTGGGTCCCGTTTAATCCCGATTAAAGTCCACTGGTGGTATGATAGTTCAAAAGAGTTTTTGTTTTTTGAGGAAAATGAACTAGGGAGGTAGCAAAAACTAACTAGATGGGACTGGCGGATGTCATTTATTTGCCACTTACATCCCTAGTTTCATCTTACCATTTTAATTTCTTTTCGGCTGATGCTGCTTCGAACCATTTAAATATAGTTTGCCATGCTAGGCAATAATTCATCCGTCGTTTACCATGTAAGCTTACTGCCTGGATCATACGATAACTATCTCTTACTTATGTCCAGCGGAAACCTTTCAGGATGCCGTTCACACTAGGACACAATGTACAACCCTAGAATCTATTTGTGGAAGCAGTGCACCATCCATGTTACCAGATGGTAGCAGTTCAGAGGCAACACCGCCGGAGAGCAGTCTGAGCATAGATATTAAGTGCTTGAGGCTCTACTAGAGGTAGAAAGAGATGGTGTGGCTGCCATGAATGAGGTAATCTTTATCTTGAGGGTGGAAATTACGAAATTAGCGGCACGCATTATGCAAGCAACCCAAGAATTGGAGGAAGTAAGAATGTTACATTTGAAGACGGAGGAGGTCCTGTTGTTTCTGCTATCTGAAGCCCAAGGTAATCCCGGTTCTTCTTTAGATACCAGTTGGAATTGTCATTAGATTATTGTACTTGTATGTTGTGTCATGTCTCTGAATGGATTATGTTGCAAGACCCCCTATGTTGTCCGGAATACCATGTTGTCCATGTGTTGTAATGATCAGAATTTTTTAGGCGAGGTAATCCTTGGTACTTGTATGATTGACATAAGGTGAACTGTTTTTCGTGTGAGCATATTGTATTGGATGAAATAACTGTTTGAATCAGAGTGTATCCAACCTACTGAATTCAAAGATCATGACATTTCTAAATCATAAGCATATATAAAGGTGGAATAAATCTTTGTTGTGGTGTCGAAGAAATAAATAACAAAATGTATAATTATCTGTGGATATTCGTAATTGAATACGAATTGGATTTGAATTTAGTTTGCCAGGTCCCAAGGCAAACGTGAATGCTAATTCTCCCAAGTTTTGAACGAAGCAGCTAAACACCCACTATAATTTGTGGGCTGCCCGAAGAAAGTGTTTGTAAGATGGAGATTACAGTCTACCCCTAACACTTGACATCCTTATCGACCGGATTTACACTACTGTCGATAGGGGTAGACTAGTAACTTCAATCAGACGTGAAACAACGGCCTCTGAGCCCATTCAGACCCGGTGGGCGCCAAACGTGGGCGGCAAAACACATTTGATTCAAGCTCGTCCGAAAGACATGTGTCTCTTCCTCCATTTCCCCATTCATACACGATGGGCGGCAAAACAAACTCTCCTCGTCCGAAATCGATGTAGGCTAATATTTTAAATAGGGGCAGATGTGTAACTTCCATCAGACGTGACACAACCGCGTTACCTGTCAGCCTCGTTCATACACCGTGGGCGCCAACCGTGGGCGGCAAAACACCCTCTCCTCGCCCGAAATAGTTACCGGCAAATATTTGGGAGATGCGTGATTACCGTCCTATCCCCAACCGACGCGATGTCTGAAATTTTAAACGGGGGATAAGTTCGTAACTTTCCCCCATTTCAGAGAAGCGCGTCCCAAAGTTTGAGATCCCCCCTCCCCTCCATTTCCCCATTAATACATCGGCGGCGGCACGACAACCTCCGCCTTGCGGCCAGCCTCCTCCGTCCGCCACCCCATCCTCCACCTTGCCGGAGCCACTACCCCTACCCCGTCGTCCACTGCAATAGATGGACGTCTCTCATCCATGGCGCTGGACCAGGATCCTTTCATCGCCTCCTCTCGCTTCATCGGCGCCGTCGTCCACCTTGTCGTTGCCGCTCCTACGACCACCTCGTCCACAGCAATAGGATATATCCCCCAACCCGGCCGTCTGCCGTCTAAAGTCTTCTTCCCCGCTGCCGACAGCCATCGCACCCGCAGCACCCTCAACGTATCAGCATAGGCCTACACGGCGTCGCAAGAGAGGTGGTACTCTTCCATATGTGCTTAAGTTATTGATCTCACCCAGAAAATAGATCGTAATTTGTTTAATGTACTTTTCTTGTCCGTACCAAATCGTAGTGGCTAGTTGAAAGCAAACATTGGTTGTGAAGTAGCTTTGTCCGGTTTGCACCTTCAGATCCGCCATGGCACGGGCACTATACTCGTAAAGCTTATGGTTTCCCCCTTTATATTCACTACCATCATCGTAGGTGCTTTGTGTCGTGCTAGCACTGCTCCTCAAGACCTCAACCCAAAGCTTACCTGTTGAAATACAAATCTGATATGATGCTCATATCACTAAAATAGAGAATGTTTAATTGGTCACCTAATGTTCCTATATTCATTTCGAAAAGCATGTGTGCTACCCACTGGTCCAGCTAGTTCCACTTTCCTGATTTTTCTCTTGATGCTTAGGGTTTTCCCCTTTTATCTACTCTACTATGATCTGCGTAGGTGCTTTCTGTCGTACTAGCATTACTCCACCCTTCAAGCTAAACAACACAACACTCGAAATTCAAAGCTTAGTTGTTCAAATATGATTGTGATATGATCGATATTAGTTAACCGACGCATTTAATTGGTTAGCTAAAGGTCCCACTTGAGTTTCCAAATGCATGTCGCGACATATAGACAGACAACATAATTGCATTTCTTTGTCACTTGTTGACCGTACTTTCTTGTCCATACCAAATCTTAGTTGTTATTTCAAAGCAAACATCGGTTGCTAACTACCCTTTGCACGGTTTGCAGCATCAGATCTGCCATCCCACTGCCACAGTCAACATTGTACTCATCATGCTTATGTTTTCCCCATTTTATGATGACCACAATCAGCCTACGTGGTTCATGTCATAATAGCACTGCTCCACCCATCGAGCTAAACAAGCTTAGTTGTACAAATTCATATATGATATTATTGCCGATATAGTAAAACTGAGAGATGTTTAATTGGTGAGCTAAATGTTCCTACATTAGTTTCGAAATGCATGTGAGCCACATATGGAGAGACCGGAAATAATAGTATTTCTCTGTGCGCTCTGGTTCATCATGGGTGGCCAACCGACATTGTATTGAAAGACTTGTAATATCTTCAATCTGCTTGCTCTTCTGCTCTTCTTTAAGATGATACTCTTCTCTTGCCATCGACTGGTCAGGTCGAGTTGTTCTCCCTTAGTATATTTTGAATCTGTCAGGTCAAGTCGACTTGTTCTTCTTTACTATATGTTGAAGCTATCATCTGCGAAGTGTCATCACTTCTGGAGCTCTCATATTTTGAGTAGTAGGCCACATTATATTAATGCACACAACAAATTACAGCATGCATGGCATCTTTTAAAAGAATTGCAGAGATAGCACAAAGGGTTTTGAGGGAGGCGAGATTGGATTAGAATCGCTTCTGCATTACAAAGAAAATCTCACTTGTTTTTATGTTTTCATGCATGTCAAATATTGAACATTATCAAAATGAATATGAGAATGGGCGCACGAGAGGAATATTGCGGAACGATCCACTGGCTAACAAACTTGGCATGGTGGAGGATGGCCTATCTTATTCACCCATCAAGGTGCTTGCTCTAGCTTTGCAAAGTTGTACTGGTCGCACATATTTTGCATCTGACCTCTTGCATTACTTCTACTTTGTTACACCATCTGCTTAGTTTAAGCATCATATATGATTATATATCCATTTTCGGTACCTATTCCATGTGTCATCACACTATGTTTTTCCAGTCAAATGTTGTTCTTTCGTAATAGATGTGCAAAAGGAAGAGGGTGAGTGCAGATCCTCAAGGAGTACAAACTAGGTGTTTGGAAAAGGTAGTGATACCTGTTAAATCAGATAGATCAGCAGCCATAGAGAACACAGGCCCAACTGTACCACACTTTACCCCTACTCCAGTGGCCAAACCCCTATTAGAACTGTTGGGAGCCCAGCGTCAGGTATTGTCTATGATATCAATTCAAAATTTGAACTCCTAAATTTCTGCTTGTGCCTTACCTTCTCTCTTGTATGAAAACTAATTTCAGATGAATCTCCTTGCTCAAAGGATCATACGATCTCAAAACAATAATGGGATCTGCACTGCTCTTGTCAGTACCTCTCCCTTTTTCCTTGTAATGATGTACTTAATTAATTGCTATTTAATTATGTATCATCAGTCTGCACTTGAGCTTCATTATCCTCTGCTTCTTCCAATATTATTTGATCTATATTTACTCTTTGCAAAATGTAGAATAATGGCGACGCTTATAAAGAATTTTCTTTGGGGAATTTATTGAATTATCCTTCCATCAACATGGAGAAGGGCTTTGTCCAGCCCGTGTTAACATGTAATGTAAGTTCATCCTTCTCAAGCCTTCAAACTTTGTTCTAGTATAGATTTGGATACGCATCATTTCCTCCACTGTTGTTTGCTTTGTTGTTTACATCTGACTGGATGTTTGCAACAACTACCAGTTTCAAATTGTAGTTGTAAAAACATGTTCCTTATGCAGAACAGATCCATTTATTTGCTTATATAATTGTGAAACCTATTATGTGTCTCCTTGTTTCTCTTTCAGAGTTGTATCTCGTACGCCAGGCAGAACTTTTAGGGAAGATAGTGAGCCAAACCATCTTGTGGACATCGAGACGACCCCAAGGTCCTGTCTTGATGAAGACAGTGAGTTGAAGCTACTCACCAGCAGGTGTGAGACAACCTCTGTGCAGTCGCTGCCTCAATCAGTTCGACTTCTTTAGTCTCAACTTAAAGCGGAAAGGCTTGCTTCAGCTCAGCTCCGACTTGAAGTTAAAGATGCAATGAAGATGTCATAGGACTGCCGTGCGCACTATCAAGCCTTAAATCTAGTGTTGATGCATCTATCATTGACACAACTGAGGTCTACTCAGCTTCTTCAGCTGTTTGGGGGGCCCTTCTTGGCCAGGCCTAGTGCCTTCTGAAGTGCTCTCAGTTTTGTATATTCTTTTGTCGGCGCGTTTATTTGCCCTGGTGGTGAACTTTGATGCCCAGTGGATGTAATATGTGATAGCCGTGATAACCTAGTGTAAGTTGCTTGCTTATTTATTTCCTTGTTGTCTTGTTTATTTGTTTGCTTGTGGTCATTGCAGTTCTTTTTCCACGATTTGCTAGTTGCTGCAATAACCTATTTTTTAAAACTAGGCTACAATAACCATGGGCTAATATTTACTGTAGTGACACTGGGCCTCCTACGGGCCGTAGAAACAGTGGGCCTTCTACGGGCCGTAGAAACAATGGGCCTTCTTAGGGCCGTAGAAACAATGGGCCTTCTATGGGCCGTATCATCAATGGGCCTTATACGGGCAGTATGATAACATGGGCCAATAATAGGCCACATTATGGCCGTAAACAGGCTAGAGTTGGAATCGTCCGTTCATGGGCGGACCTTAACGGGCCATCGTTAATAGGCCGTATTTCATGACGCTATGAAAAGGGCCCAACGTATTAACAGACCAAAAACGGGCCGACTGTAACCACGGGCTGAATTTGGCCCTAAGCGAAAATAGCGATGAACGGGCCGTAAGTAAACGAATGCTGGAAATGAGCCCAAGAATAAATGGGCTCTAAGAAGGCCGAAAGATAACATGGGCCGGAAACGGCCCAACGGAATAACGGGCCGTTAATGGGTATAAAGTGACACACTGTTCATTATGGGCCAGTTTCACCATGGGCCGTTAATGGGTGTAAAGTGATACACTGTTCATTACGGGCCAGTTTCACCATGGGCTGTTAATAGGCGAAGAGTTACATAGGGCCTCATATGGGCCGAAAGACGTCATGGGCCATACATGGGCCAGAAGTGAAAATGGGCTGGAATCATATTGGGTAGCCCAGATGACGCTACTCGGCCTAATTCGGATAGGGCGTAACGGGCCTTGGGTTAGCGGGTTGTAAATGGGCTATATGCAAACAGGCCGTTAACATGCTGTCCATGGGCCGGCCTGCCACATTTTGACCAAGTCGAACGGGCCGGCCTTTTCACAGGAATGGGCCTCTGTTGGGCCGTGCCACGTGTCGACGTATCACAGGCGCCTTCCGTCCAATGAGTGGATGACATCTGTCCCAACGATGAGCAGACACGTGTTTCCTCCAGCCAATGATGATTTTACACGTGGAAAATCCCCATTGGTCAGGGTTGTTAACGGGTTATCGGATCCAAAACCCGACCCAATAGCTTAACGGCGTTCCATTACGGTGGATGCCACGTGTCGGGCACCCTTGACGAAAGCACTTCTGTGACGCGCGATTTATCATCATGGAAGTGGACACTTCCGTGATGATAATTTTGGTAATGTCATGGAACACTTCTACGACAGCACAGGTATGACTATCTTGATTCTGTCATAAAATTGTCATGGATGTACATGCATGACAAAAAATGCGACCTACTATGACAAACACGTATCATCACGGAAGTGTATTTTTTTGTAGTGAAGATCTATTGAGATAGATCAAGACGCTTGATAATTTTTCAATAAGTACATACCTTGTCAAGATTTTGAAATAGTTCAAAATGAAACAGTCAAAGAAAGAGTTCTTGCCTGTGTTGCAAAGGTGTGAAATTGAGTAAGACTGAAATCCCGACCACGGCAGAAAATAGAAAAGAGAATGAAAGTCATTCCCTATGCCTCAGTCATAGGTTCTATAAAGTATGCTATGCTATGTACCAGACCTATTGTATACCTTGCTATGTATTTGGCAAGGGAGTATAATAGTGATCTAGGAGTAGATCATTGGACATTGGTCAAGAATATCCTTAGTGAGGACTAAGGAAATATTTCTCGATTATGGAGGTGATAAAAGAGCCCGTCGTAAAGAGTTACATCAGTGCAAGCTTTCACACCGATCCAGATGACTCTAAGTCTCAATCTGGATACATATTGAAAGTGGGAGCAATTAGCTAGAATAGCTCCGTGCAGAGCATTGTAGACATAGAATATTTGCAAAATACATACGGCTCTGAATGTGACAGACCCGTTGACTAAGCTTCTCTCACGAGCAAAACATGATCACACCTTAGTACTCTTTGGGTGTCAATCACATAGCGATGTGAACTGGATTATTGACTCTAGTAAACCCTTTGGGTGTTGGTCACAAGACGATGTGAACTATGGGTGTTAATCATATACAGATATGAATATTGGTGTTAAATCACATGGCGATGTGAACTAGATTATTGACTCTAGTGCAAGTGGGAGACTGAAGGAAATGCACCCTAGAGGCAATAATAAAGTTATTATTTATTTCCTTATTTCATGATAAATGTTTATTATTCATGCTAGAATTGTATTAATCGGAAACATAATACATGTGTGAATACATAGGCAAACATAGTGTCACTAGTATGCCTCTACTTGACTAGCTCGTGAATCAAAGATGGTTAAGTTTCCTAGCCATAGATGTCACGCCCAATATGCGACCCTATCCAAAAGGAACTCGAAGGTCCCACCAAGGATAGACCCGCATATTGAAACGCTTTTGCAAGGTGGATATCATTACATCAACATTACATAATAGATGGGGATACATACAAAAGGCACACAATGCCACACGAATACAATATCATCGTACAAGAGATCAACATCCAACTACGGATGATACATAAACAGAAACTCAAACAATATCCACCCTTCTAGCCCAGGCTGCCGACACGAAACCTATCCCCGATCGAAGAAGAAGCGGAAGAAGAACTCAACGCAAGCAAGCATCGCTCTCGTGTCATGATCATCGCATAACCTGTACTCGCAATCGTTGTTGTAGTAATCAGGAGCCACGAGGACTCAGCAATCCCATTACCATGGGTATCAAGACTATCAAAGCTTAATGGGAAAGGAAGGGGTAAAGTGGTGAGGTTGCAGCAGCGGCTAAGCAAGTATGGTGGCTAACATACGCAAATGAGAGCGAGAAGAGAAACAAGCAGAACGGTCGTCAACTAGTAATGATCAAGAAGTGATCCTGAGCTCCTACTTACGTCAAACATAACACAGAAACCGTGTTCACTTCCCGGACTCCGCCAAGAAGAGACCATCATGGCTACTCACGCGGTTGATGCATTTTAATTCGGATCAGGTGTCAAGTTATCTACAACCGGACATTAACAAATTCCCATCTGCCACATAACCGCGGGCACGGCTCTCGAAAGTTTATACCCTGCAGGGGTGTCCCAACTTAGCCCATGATAAGCTCTCGCGATCAACGAAGGATATTCCTTCTCCCAGGAAGACCCGATCAGTCTCGGAATCCTGGTTTACAAGACATTTCGATAATGGTAAAACAAGACCAGCAAAGCCGCCCGATGCACCGACAATCCCGAAAGGAGCTGCACATATCTCGTTCTCGTGGCAACACCGGATAAATCAAGCTACGAGTAAAACCGGACTTGAGTTTCCCGAGGTGGCCCAAGAAGTTGCCGGTTCGGACCAACACTTAGACAAGCACTGGCCCGGGGGGGCTAAAATAAAGATGACCCTTGGGTTAATTACTCCCAAGAGAAAGGTAGGTGGTGGTAAGGCAAATGGTAAAACCAAGGTTGGGCCTTCTTTGGACAAGTTTTATTCAAAGCGAACCGTCGGGGGTCCCATAAATCACCGACCGCGTAGGAACGCAAAATCCGGGAACATAACACCGGTATGACGGAAACTAGGGCGACAAGAGTGGAACAAAACACCAGGCATAAGGCCGAGCCTTCCACCCTTTACCAAGTATATAGATGCATTAATAATATAAGAGATATTGTGATATCCCAACATAACCCTGTCCACCATGAAGAAATCTTCAACTTCACCTGCAACTAGCAACGCTATAAGAGGGGCTGAGCAAAGCGGTAACATAGCCAAGCAACGGTTTGCTAGGAATGGTGTCAAAGGTTAGAGGTTCATGGCAATTTGGGGAGGCTTGATGAGCAAAAGATAGGTAACGCAACATAGCGATAGAACGAAGCAACTAGCATAGCAATGATAGTAGTGAGATCCAGGGTAGCGGTCATCTTGCCTGAAATCCCGCACGGAAGAAGAACGAGTCCATGAAGAAGATGAAGCCACGACGACGAACCAAGCGTAGACGAACGAATCCTCACGATCGCAACGAAACGGGAACTATCGAGAAGAAGCACACAACATGGTGAACACACCTCACATAAACAAGACATGATGCACAACAAGCATGATGCATGACAAAGGCTACATGAAGCTACTCATGGCAAGAGATGATGCAAACAAAAACAACACATCAAAGCAAGTTTAAATGAGGTCGGGAACAACATATAACAAATCCGGTAAGTCCGCATATGCAAATTTCGAAATTGGTCCAGATCTGAATAAACCTTATGTTCAGTTTGTTAAACAGCAAGTTAAGATGCACCAACATGATCTACACGAGATTCTAGTCAAGTTACATATAAAGTTCATTAGATTCGGAGCTACGGTCTAGAAGATACGAGCAAAACAAGTTAATCATGGCATTGATGCAAAATGCACCCAAACATCAAGAAAACACACCAAAACAAGGATGCAACATGATAATATGAAGCTACATGCAGAATCAAGCAAGTTTCATATAGAGCACACTCAAAACGGAGCAACGGTTCAACACATACACTCTATACAAGTCATAACAACAATCTATCCAAAACAGCAACTAGGCATTTTACAAGCATCAAAACAACAAGCTACAGCACCCCAACATAAGAACAAACGGCATGATCATGAAGTACAGGTAAAGCATAACAAGACATGAACACTGAGCTATCTCCAGAAACAACTAGAACATGCTCAAAAGGACATGGGAAGATTGCAAATAATAACAGTTTCAGACTTTGCAGAAATAACATCAGGTTGCAATGTTTAGAGCGATCAAACAACATGTTACAGGAACTTAACATGGCAAACAAAGGCATGGCATGATACTACTAAATGCATAGAACAAGAGTCCCTTACTGACCATGAGCCAAAAAGGCATAGAAAATATGATGGCACCCATGTAAACATGGCAAGTTATATTACAGATTCATACATGGCAGGAACAACAATAAGTAGGCATGTTGGTGAGCTTGAACCACTCACTACAGAGCAATACATGGCATGGCAAGGCAACCAACAGTAAGAAGACATGTTTGTGAAGCTAAGCATGGCAAGAGCAAGGTCATAGGGTGCATGGAACACTAGCAAAACACATGGGAACTAGTGAACTTAATGTTAACAGACTGATAGCAACATTATCAAGCAACTTTGGAGCAAGATATGAACAATCTACAGCAAGCTATAAATGCAACCAGGGGCATGAATGGATAGAGCAAGACATGTATAACAAAACATCCTTAGTGAACATCTCCAGTATAATGCACGAAATGACTTGTAGAAGCATGTTAACATAGCAACAAAATATAACAGAATTTGTCAGGAAAACAGCAACAGCAACTACCCTACTTAGCAAGCTTGATACGCTCAGCACACAACTCACAAAAATACATGGTTGGCACCACTGGAAAGATGGCATGGCATAGATCAAAACACATGTAGACATCAACCTCATAGGATGCTCACATCAATCATGGCAAAAATGACAAATGAGCAAGTTATACCAGTTCCAGCAGATTAACATCAACATGCACTATTCCAACAGCATTTCGGGCATCAAGATGAACTCAAATGAAAATGATGCAATGGAATGAAATTAAGTACTCGTCGAGGCGAACAATTTGACATATTACACGCATGAAACGAAGCTACGCATGCAGAGATACGATGCGATGAACATGGCATGATAATGTGCAAAAATTACAGGACTTGGCCGATTTTCACCTTGCGGAAAAGTCAACGGCGGAGTGGATCGGGTCCGGCGAGGTGGATCCGGGTGCGGGGGAGGTCCGGCGAGGTCGGAGGAGGAGCTCCGGCAAGGGGGCCGGCCGGCTGACGACGGGGAAGGCGGGAGGCGGCGGGATCCGCGGTCGGCGAAGGCTCCGGCGGATCCGGAACCGGCGGCGACGGGCGGCGTCGGGCGCGCGCAACTTGGTCGGCGGCGCGGCGAGCTGGTCAGCGGGGCGGCGCGCTACGGAAGGCGCGACGGCGGAGGAGGCGCGGCGGCGAGGCGCGGCCGAGGCGGCGGCGAGGGCGCCGGAAGGCGGGCGGCGTGCGCGACGACGGCGGGGCGCAGGCAACGGGCGACGGGAAGCGGCGGGCGACGGCGGCGAAGCTGGCCGGGCGGCGGCGCGCGAGGGCCAGCGGGCCTGGATGGGCTCCAGCCGCGGCATTGGTGGGAGGCGGGCGAGACGCGGAGGCGCGGATTGGGCCTGAGGCGGCGGGTGACGTGTCGCATCGCGATTGGTCGGGGTGAGGTGGCGGCTGGACGTGTCCGGCGCGGGGCGGACGTGTCCGGCGGCGCGAGGAGGAAAACTAGGGTTAGGGGGGATTTTCATCCGCGAATTTGGACGGGAGGCACATATTTATAGATAGAGGGAGCTAGGAGAGTCCAAATGAGGAGCGGTTTTCGGCCACGCGATCGTGATCGAACGACCGAGAGCATGGAGGGGAGTTACATGGGTTTTGGGCCACTTGGGAAGGGGTGTTGGGCTGCACACAAAAGAGGCCTTCTACGATTACCCGGTTAACCGTTGGAGTATCAAACGACCTCCAAATGGCACGAAACTTGACAGGCGGTCTACCGGTGCTATACCAAGGCCGCTTGGCAAACCTCGGGCCATTTCGAGAATGTTTAACACCCGCACAAGACAAGAGGCAAAACGGGGACGCCGGGGGACGTAGGAGTGCCGGATTGCAAAATGGACAACGGGGAAAATGCTCGGATGCATGAGACAAACACGTATGCAAAATGAAATGCACATGACGACATGATATGAAATGCAGTTGATGACATGGCAAAGTGCAACACGCAAGCAAATGACATGGCAACGACGGCGAATAACTGGCAGACACCTGGCGCAACGAATCCGGGGCGTTACAATAGACATGAGTTGTCATTTGATTAACGGGATCACATCATTAGGAGAATGATGTGATTGACTTGACCCATTCTGTTAGCTTAGCACTTGATTGTTTAGTATGTTGCTATTGCTTTCTTCATGACTTATACACGTTCCTATAACTATGAGATTATGAAACTCCCATTTACCGGAGGAACACTTTGTGTGCTACCAAACGTCACAACATAACTGGGTGATTATAAAGGAGCTCTACAGGTGTCTCCGAAGGTACATGTTGAGTTGGCGTATTTCGAGATTAGGATTTGTCACTCCGATTGTCGGAGAGGTATCTCTAGGCCCACTCGGTAATGCACATCACTATAAGCCTTGTAAGCATTGTAACTAATGAGTTAATTGCAGGATGATGTATTACGGAATGAGTAAAGAGACTTGTCAGTAACGATATTGAACTAGGTATTGAGATACCGACGATCGAATCTCGGGCAAGTAACATACCGATGACAAAAGGAACAACGTATGTTGTTATGCGGTTTGACCGATAAAGATCTTCGTAGAATATGTGGGAGCCAATATGAGCATCCAGGTTCCGTTATTGGTTATTGACCAGAGACGTGTCTCGGTCATGTCTACATTGTTCTCGAACCCGTAGGGTCCGCACGCTTAAAGTTCAATGACGGTTATATTATGAGTTTATGTGTTTTGATGTACCGAAGGTAGTTCGGAGTCCCGGATGAGACCGGGGACATGACGAGGAGTCTTGAAATGGTCTTCTCGTAAGGATCGATATATTGAACGACTATATTCGGACATCGGAAAGGTTCCGAGTGATTCGGGTATTTTTCGGAGTACCGGAGAGTTACGGGAATTAGCCGGGGAGTATATGGGCCTTATTGGGCTTTAGGGGAAAGAGAGAGGAGAGGTTGGGCACCCCTCCAAGGCCTAGTCCGAATTGGACTAGGGGGTGGGGTTTTGCCCCCTCCTTCCTTCTCTTCTCTCCCCCCTTTCCTTGACTCCTACTCCTACTACTTGGAAGGGGGGAATCCTACTCCTGGTGGGAGTAGGACTCCTCCTAGGGCGCGCCATTGAGAGGGCCGGCCCTCTTCCCCCTCCACTCCTTTATATACGGGGAGGGGGGAACCCCTTGGAGACACAACAATTGATCTCTTTATCTCTTAGCCGTGTGCGGTGCCCCCCTCCACCATAGTCCTCCTCGATAATATTGTAGTGGTGCTTAGGTGAAGCCCTGCGACGGTAGAACATCAAGATCGTCACCACGCCATCGTGCTGACGGCGCGCTTGTCGCATAAATCCTTCAGCTCGGCCTCCAGTGCCTTGCAGCGGTCCTGGGCGGCCGCGGCATTCTTCAGCGCCACCTCGCGAGCGGCTGCGGCTTGGATGGCGGCCTGCTTCTCATTCTCAAAGGCCGCCGCAACCCGCCTCAGCGCTGCTCGGATAGTGGTGTCTGAGTGGAGCCAGCCGGAGACCAGCTCCAGATGCCCGGCTACCAGATGGGAGTCGGTGCCCTGGAGGTCTTCTCGCAGCTGAGCCATCTCGGAAAGGGCATGTTCCAAGACATCGGGGGAGGCAGAAGAACCTGGAACCAGTGGCGCAGCAGAAGGAGGAGGCGGCCGCGTAGCCATGGCTTGGGAGACTGGGGGCTCCTGAGCCTTGGGTACCTCAGCAGCAGCGTCGGGTAACAGCACCTCTGGAGCCAGCAGGGCCATGGGGGCTGACTCTTCACGAAGATGCCTTCCTGGGCCTCGCGAGGATGATCGGGCAGGGGAGGTGCGAACACCATCGCCTCCCCTCCCCATGGAATAAGGTGTGGCCGTGGCAGATGGATGGGCCCCAGACGACGTCACCACGTCCTCCTTCCTCTTCTTCACTTCAGACTGCGGCCTAGCCAGTCGATGGTGAACGTCAAGGACCAACAACATAATCAAGAACAAGATGGAGCATGGACACTTACTAGTCTACTGTGGTGTACTCTACTTTCCGCTTGGTAAGCTTGAAGCCAGAAAGCCTCACAGCTCGGGGCGTTGGCGCGCCAGCACCGGGAGCAGAAGGAGTGACCGATGGGCTGGAGGCGACTCCAGGCAGTGTCAGGGTAGAAACTCCGCCCCGAGGGATCAGCGACGACCTGCTCTTCGTCGGAACCTCGGCCGAAGGCCCCCTCAGGAGGCTGGGCTTGGCTCGCGAGGGACCTCCTGCCGCGAGTGGCTCTTTCATCCCGGGGGGCATCGTCATCATCGTCGTCATCCGGCATCGTGCGGAGGAGGTCAGCCTTGCACAAGGGGGAGGTCTTGCCCGTCTCCTCAGGAGTCGCCTCCGAGTTGTGCTCCTCGTCTTCCTCCTCTTCTTCTCCCTTGCGGGAGTCACCTGACAACACGTTCACCGGCGCCGTCGTCTCCGGGACCGTGAGAGGCGCCGGCAGCACCAGGCCTCGCCCATCAAAGGCAAGCATGGCGGCCACGACCTGCGCCCCGTCCTTGCAAAGGAACAAAGGAGAGAAGGCGCTAGGCGGGTATTCCTGGTCATCCCCGACCAGGAGCCATAGCACCAGGCCTGCGATGACGGCGCTCATGAAGAAGGGCTAGAAGGTGCTCCCCTGAGCCTCCGGCATGGTGGAGCCTGCCAGGAGTTTGGTCTTCCCCTTTTCATTGCTCTCCCCCGCCATCAGCAGGCGCGTGGCGGCGAGGTTCTTCTCCGAAACATTGGGGGCGTCAAGGGCTGGCTCGTACCAAGCTGGCGGCGCACCGACCTCAGCCTTCCGGGTCGCCATTGGTTGCTCAAGGGGAAGGATTGAAGCGGATCTGGAGATTTCAGAATCAAGGAGCGAGGAAGGGGATCTAGAGCAAGGCGAAGGAAAGCAATGAAGGTAAGCCTTGCCCGCGCCAGCCTTTTGTCAGACGAGCAGTTCCCGAGGTAGCGTGGAGCAGAGACACCCACGTCTAATCAGTTGCCACGCGTCGACCAAGGCCACAGGTTGTTGGGGCCCGCAGCGCTCTGCACTTGCCCTCTGGCTTAGCCGCTAAGCCAAGTCCGAGTGTGCCTTGGGCCCGGGGGCTACTGTCGGTGTTCTGGGAACAGGGGTTCCCAGACTTGCCTGCCTGCGGCCCACGGCGTGGCTCCACCAGTATAAGTGCATCTAGTGCCCCTTAGTGATTTTGGTGTATTGAAAACTTATAGGTTAAGGGACTAATGTGTTTATGAGTGTACACAGGTCTATAAGTCTATGAGGAGTTTGATATTCTGAGAGAAAGTCGACCCTAAAATGAATATCTTATTGAAGATTTTGGTATTCCTGAAGACTTTCATGAAGACTTTGAAAGTGAAGAAATTGGTGTGTCCATGAAGACTTGATATTCATGCGAGGAATATGAAGCTTGAAGACTTTCGTTTTCATAGTTTTGTTTTTCTCTTTCTTGAGTCATATGAAACACCGTACTGTTAAAGGGGGTCGAGGAAATACTAAGGAAAAATTTCCATGTGATACTCAACCCAAAATCCTACACCTACCAATCCCTTCGAGTGAAGCCATTGGAAATCTCATATAGTTCAGTCAATTTCTTCAGTGACAGAGACAAAGTTCTTCTGGTCACTGAGGAATTTGTTCTGACTCAGGAGTTAGAATTCGCCAGTGCGGATTGCCTACATAGTGAGGAACATGATAGCCCTGAGGAATTTGAAAGTCAAATTTCCGACCGTTCCTGTGCTTCGCGCCAGGTGTCCCAAAATATCTTATCCACATAACGGTCATATCATTGAAGGGCATTTATGTCTTATCATGTCGGGCTGCTCCCTAGGCTATAAATAGCCGCCCCCTACAACCACTAGTTGGTTGGCTACTCCGAGAGAAACTGAGACTTGTCATTTGAGAGCAACCCATCCTCCGAGGACTTTGAGCAAAAATCATCGAGTGAGGAAAATCCAAACCCAAACTCCCACAAACCCAAAGTGATTGAGCATCACTGAAGAGATTGATCCTGCGTGGATCCGACGCTTGTTACCTTTGAAGACTGTGCTTCTTCCAGACGGTTAGGCGTCATGGTCTATAGCATCCAAGAGGAATTGTGGATTGCCGAGTGACCAAAGTCTGTGAAGGTTTGGAAGTCGCCTGAAGACTTACCATGAGTGATTGGACGGGGTTTGTGTGACCTTGGTTCACGGAGAATACGGTGAGGACTTGGTGTCCTGAGCTGCGTGCTCAGCGACTGGGTGTCCGGGACTGTGTGTCCTCGAGTTTAGATACTCAGCCGCTCCAACCAGACGTACAACTGAGACAGCAGTTGGAACTGGTCTACCAAATCATTGTCTTCACCAACCCTACTGGTTCTATTTCCTCAACTCTTCCATTTCCTCATTACTGTGTTAAGTAGTTGTTCATATCTTTGTTTGAAGAGTTTGACTGAAGACTTTCTCAATTTCCTCAGTTCAATTTCTTCAGTCAGTTTGTCTTCACCTTGTGTTATCATGTGTCTACGCTTTCTGTACTCTGTGATTGTCTTCATTTCATCATGATGACTATGTGTGTATTCTGCTATGCTTACTTCTGAGTACTTATTCCGCTGCAAGTAGTTCTTCACTAAGGAATTTCCTCACCGGCAAATTCCTCAGTGAAGAATTCATAAAAATCGCCTATTCACCCCCCTCTCTAGTCGATATAACGCACTTTCAACCAGTGGCCCAGCATGGTCCGTCTTCGTCAACCAACACTCAAGACCCTCGCGAGGGGCCAAGCCTCGCGGGGCGGACGACACAAAACCTCCTCAGGAGCGGCCTCACCAGACAGGCTCGTGAGGGAGGCGGAGAGATCAAGGCAAGGGGTACCTCGTGAGGTTCCCGTGACGCTGGCCATGACGACCAAGGCCAGGCGGGCGCCAGCGCGCAGTGTCCTCGTTTCCCCTTTGGGGCTAAGAGGGAAAGTGCAGGCGCAGAGTACCGAGGCATCCGGCAAAGGTTTCCATATTGGTGCAAGAAGACCAAGACCAGCAGGGCGGCAGGACGGAGGTCATCATGGAGCCCAAGACGGCATCACTACCGACGCCTTTGATAGGAGAAGATCAACTTTAGTCAGGATAGCTTGTACTAGATGTCCCCTTTTGTCAGCGTTCTGGGAACGGCGGTCCCCAGACTTGCCTGCCTACGGCCTATGGCGTGGCTCAAGTGGGCGCCCAATGCAGCCCAGCTTCATCATCTCAAGCTCAAGACCCTCGCGAGGGGCCGAGCCTCGCGGGGCGGACAACAGGAAGCTTCCTCAGGAGCAGCCTCCTCAGGTAGGCTCGCGAGGAGGTGGAGAGATCAAGGCAGGATACCTCCCGAGGAGCCCGTGACGCAAGCCATGACGATCGAGACCAGGCGGGCGCCAGGTGGGCGCCGACCTGCGCAGTGTCCTTGTTTCCCTTTCGGTGCAAAGGGGGCAAGCACAGGCCAAGGCATCAGGCAAAGGTTACCGTTTCGGTGCAACAAGACCAAGACCAGCAGAACGGCAGGATGGAGGTCATCATGGAGCCAGTATATAACATCATCGAGCCTTTGGGCAGCCAAAGACCAACTTTAGTCAGGATAAGTGTACTAGATGTTCCCCTTCAAAATGGCCAATTGTTGGCGCCCTTCCCGCTCATTATTTGGGAAGAGGCCCAGGGCCTCCCTCTATAAATAGGACTAGCCACCCACATGGTAGGGGCATCTGGAGATCGGATCGAGAGAACAGATCGACCAGAGAAAGATAGAGAAGCGACTGAACTCACCCTAGCAGTTCATCGCACCAGCTCAAGAATAGCCCCTCGCGAGGTTGTTCTCCCTTTGTACTGTTCATCATCAGCCCCTGAGGCAATCCACCACACCACACACTGGAGTAGGGTATTACACCACAATGGTGGCCTAAACCAGTATAAATCTCGTGTCCCTTGTGTGTTCTTCTTTCTAGCCAAGATCCTTGCGAGACTTTGACGCGTGAGCTGGTAGGGGAAAGATCTTCGTGCGCACCCCAGAGTTCGAACCTCAAGGGTCTGCCGAAACCCGAAATCCGACATTTGGCGCGCCAGGTAGGGGTGCGCCAGAATCTTTCTTCCACTAAGTCGCGCGTGATCTTCTGCCGTGTCCATGGCTGACGCACGTCGAGCTCGCGCCGAGCGCCGGCCTGCTCTCGCCACCCGCGTCGCCCAGACGGCGCCCGTCGACGGTTGCCCTCGTCGTTCCCCGTCACCTGCTGCAATGCCGCCACCGGCCCGGCGGGGAAAGAGCAGCAGGCCTCGTCCCTGCACCCTTTGATGCGGCGCGATGGCCGCACCGCCACCCCATCGCCGACTCCAGCCGGTTCGTCATCCCACGCCCGTCGCGCCCCCGCGGATGCGCCGCCCGCTCCTACAGCCGATGCCGGCACTAGGGCCAGGGGGTTCCGAGCCTAGGCCCCCGCCTTGCGGCAGGTGCAGTGGCCGCTCAAGTTCAAGCCCGAGATGCCGCCGCGCTACAACGGCGCGATGGATCCGCTGGTATTCCTGCTGGCATACGAGGAGGCTGCCCTCAAGGCCGGAGGCGACGACAGGGTGATGGCCAATTGGTTTCCCATGGCCCTCACCGGCGTCCGACGCATGTGGCTGCTCCACCTACCGACGGCCTCTGTGACCTCCTGGGGGGAACTGCGCGACCTCTTCCTCGCCCATTACACCGCGCCAGTACCCCGGTCATCGCAGCTCTCCTGGGCGGCTCTCAGGCGCCACCTTCGAGCCGCCACGTCAAGCCGTTCACCCGCCATATCGGCACTGCCTCCAAGCACTGCGAAGCCCCCCGGGCTGGGTGGCGCCCGAGGCCGATCTGACCTTCAACTCGGACGATCACCCCTCCAACCCCGCCGGTTCGGGTGCGCTCCCAATGTTGTGCACCCCCACCATCTGCCAAGTGGCCGTCACCAGGACACTCATCAACGGTGGGGCTGACCTCAACGTGCTCTCTATGGAGGCCTTTAGCCTCCTCCACGTGCCACTAGAGCGACTCCAGCCCAGCAGGCCTTTCTTGGGTGTCGGAGTCGGTTCCACCGCCTCCTTGGGGCAGATTCGCCTCCCAGTGACCTTCGGCACCTACGACAACTTCCGCACAGAGCTGATCGACTTCGACATCGCCCCCGTCGGCCTCCCCTACAACACCATCCTCGGCTACCCGGCCCTTGCCCGGTTCATGGCACCAACTCACCCGGCGTACAACCTCATGAAGATGCCCGGGAGTAGCGGCGTCCTCACCGTGTCGGGAGACACAAGAGATGCACTAAAGGCGCTCAAGCTTGCTTTCAAGACAGTCGTGGTGGCGCAGCCCGCCAACACTGACGCCCTTGAGCCCAAGGGGGCTGCACCAACCAAGAAGAAGCAATTATTCACCCAAGACAAGGCGGAAACCAAGCAGGTACCAGTCGACGAGGACGGGTCCGCTAATGCCACCTTCACCATAGGCGCCAACCTCAAACCCGAGCAGGAGGAGGCCTTGGTGAAGTTCCTGCGCGCGAACAAGAAGGTGTTCGCGTGGGAACCTGATCAGCTGGCAGGGGTCCCGAGGGGTGTGATTGAGCATCACCTCAATGTGTGCCCCAACATACGCCCCGTAAAGCAGAAGGCCAGGCGACAGTCCACTGAGAAACAAGCTTTCATCATCCAAGAGACCCACAAACTAGAGGCGGCAGGGGTTATCGCGAGGTCCGCTACCCAGATTGGTTGGCTAACCCGGTGGTCGTGTCGAAAAATGGAGGAAAGGAATGCATGTGTGTCGACTTCACCAACCTCAACAAGGCCTGCCCGCAGGATCCATTTCTGTTTCCTCGCATTGACCAGATCATCGACTCCACCGTTGAGTGTGACCTGTTGTGCTTCCTGGATGCCTTCTCGGGCTATCACCATATCAAGATGGCGGTAGAAGACGTGGAAACAATGGCTTTCCTGACCTCGTGTGGAGTGTACTGCTATACATGCATGCCATTTGGGTTGCGCAACGCAGGCGCGACCTTTCAGCGGCTGATGCACATCGCCTTGGGCCGGCAGCTCGGGAGGAATGCAGAGGCCTACGTCGATGACATTGTGGTGAAGTCTCGGGAGGCAAAAACCCTGATACAGGACTTGGAAGAAACCTTCGCGAGCCTCAATGAGGTGGACCTGCGGCTCAACCCGGAGAAGTGTGTGTTTGGAGTCCCCTCGGGCAAGCTCCTGGGCTTCCTCGTATCCCATAGGGGCATCGAGGCCAACCCAGAGAAGGTCAAAGCATTCGAAGACATGAGTCCACTGAAGACCCTCAGAGAAATGCAGAAGCTCACCGGGCGTGTGACCACGCTAGGATGCTTCATCTCCAAGCTGGGGGAACAAGCACTGCCCTTCTTCAAGCTGATGAAGAAGAAGGGCCCCTTTGAATGGACTGAAGAGGCCGACAAGGCGTTCCAAGATCTCAAGAGGTACCTAACTAGCCCTCCGGTGATGGTAGCTCCGCGTCCTCGGGAGCCCCTGGTGCTCTACCTTGCAGCCACCCCCTACTCCGTCAGCGCAGCCCTGGTGCCAGTTAGGGAAGAGCGTCGGACCAAGGCCGCAGCAACCGCCCGGGTCTAAGCAAAGCGAAGCCGAGAAGGCCTCGCGGAGACCGCGACCGTAGCCGAAAAGGATCAGCCGAAGCAGGGGAGCACCCCCGGAGCAGAGGAGGCCCCTCCAAGCAGCCAGGCGCTGGGGGCTCCGTCGTCTCAGGAGGCACCCCAACCTCCGGAGGACGCAAGCAGCGCCAGCACTCTCAACCTCGTCGAGCACCCCGTGTATTTCGTTAGCACGGTGCTACGGGACACAAGGGCGCGGTACCCTATGCCTCAAAAACTCCTCCTCGCGCTATTGGTAGCCTCACGCAAGCTGCGGCATTACTTCCAAGGCCATCCCATCAAGGTCGTATCAGCATACCCCTTGGAAAGGGTACTCAGGAGCCCCAACTCGGCCGGAAGGGTCGCTGAGTGGAACATTGAACTGCAAGCATTTCAGCTGGAATTCAGCACGACTAGAGTCATCAAGGGGGCTGCACTTGCAGATTTTGTGGCAGAATGGGCAGAGGCGCTAGGTCTTGAGGCTGGCGAGGATCAATCACTTTCCCCGGGAAGCGAGGCACCGGACGGCTGGGTCACGTACTTCGACGGGGCATTCTCCCGACATGGCGCGGGGGCCGGCGCAGTGCTCGTATCTCCCACTCAAGACAAGCTCTACTACGCCGTACAACTCTGTTTCCAGCACGGAGAAAAAGTCTCCAACAACATAGCAGTCTGAAGGCGATAGCAGGCTGAAAGCCGCGATCGCCTTGGGGGTAAAGCGCCTCATCATCAAGGGCGATTCACAACTCCTCGTCAACTTCTCCAACAAGATATACGAGCCAAAGGACGAGCACATGGAAGCCTACCTTGCGGAGGTTTGCAGGATGGAGAAACAGTTTTGGGGGCTGGAGTTATAGCATGTGCCTCGCGGCACCAATCAATAGGCTGATGACATCGCCAAGAGGGCATCTAGGCGGCTACCACAGGAGCCTAGCGTCTTTGAGGAGCGACTCTTCAAGCCCTCGGCGGCACCATCACTATCAAGCACGGCGCAACCTCGGGAAGAGCTCCCTCAGCCGCCTGCCTCGGGAGCCCCGGTCTGTGGCCCGGCCTCAGGGGCACGCTTGCTCCTGGCGTTGGAGCCTCAGGAAGGATGTTGGATCGCAGAGCTCAGGAACTACTTGACGCAAGGGACCCTGCCGGAGAAGGAGGAGGAGGCGGAGCGTGTGGCGCGGTAGGCCTCGGCCTACTGCATCAAGGATGGAGAGCTCTACCGGAGGCAACCAAATGACGTGTCCCTACGTTGCATTTCCAGAGAGCGAGGGAAGGAGCTGCTAGCGGACATACATGACGGAGATTGTGGGCATCACTCATCATCACGAACCCTCGTTGGCAAGGCGTTCCGCAGCGGGTTCTATTGGCCCACAGCACTCAGTGATGTCGTTCAGCTGGTGAAGGCTTGTGAGGCCTCCCATTTCCACGCCAAGCAGATCCATTAGCCGGCGGGGGGCTTGCAGACTATACCCCTCTCATGGCCCTTCGCAGTTCGGGGACTGGACATTCTAGGCCCGTTCCCTCGGGCGCCAAGGGGCTATCGCTACCTCTACCTTGCCGTGGACAAGTTCACCAAGTGGGCTGAGGTGGAAGCCGTCCGTGCCATCCCAGCGGGCTCCGCAGTCAAGTTCATCAAGGGCCTTGTGAGCCGATTTGGGGTGCCTAACCGCATCATCATCGACAACTGTTCACAATTCACCAGTAACCTCTTCAAAACGTACTGTGCTAACCTTGGAACGCAGATATGCTACGCTTCGGTAGCACACCCCCGGAGCAACGACCAGGCTGAGCGAGCCAACACAGAGGTCCTGAGGGGCCTCAAAACCAGGACCTTCAAGAAGAAGTTGGAGGCCTGCAGCAGGGGTTGGTACGACGAGCTCCAGTCTGTGTTGTGGTCTATCCGCACGACCGCGGCCAAGCCGACTGGCGAGACCCCATTCTTCCTCGTCTATGGAACTGAGGCCGTCCTCCCTCACAAGGTCAGGCGTCGTTCCGCACGGGTCCTGGCATTCGATGAGACGCGGCGGGATGCCATGCGGGTGACGGATCTAGTGTTGGCGGAGGAACACCGTCGAGAGGCAGCGCTGCGAGCGGCAAGGTGTCAACCGGCGCTATGACAATACCACTGCCGCAACATCCGCCCCAGAACTCTTGAGGTAGGGGACCTCGTGCTCAGACGGGTCCTCTCTAGGGAAGGGTTGCACAAGCTCTCTCCCATGTGGGAGGGCCCGTTCAAGGTTGTTCATGTTTCCAGGCCCGGCTCCGCGCGCTTGAAGACCCAGGAGGGGGTACCCATCCAGAACGCATGGAACATTCAACATCTCCGAAGATTCTACCCCTGAGCGAGGCCCAGTGCCTATGGAGATGGCCCGATGCCTGTGAAGAAGGCCAATGCCAGTGAAGCTACCGCATTTTGAGGAAGACCCGGAGCCTGTGAAGAAGGCCAATGCCTGTGAAGCTACCGCATTTTAGGGAAGGCCCGGTGCCTGTGAAGAAGGCCAATGCTTGTGAAGCCACCGCATTTTGGAAAAGGCTCGGTGCCTGTGAAGAAGGCCAATGCCTGTGAAGCTCGCCACCCATGACACTCACATGTAATAATGAATGGGCCTGTACACGCCCCGGAGTCTCCGGAGTGCCGCCCTCGGGCCTCGGGGGCTCCCGCCCACGCCCAGTGGCAGCACTTAGCTCCGCGGTGGTGAGAATACGTCGAAGACTAGATTAGGTGCTGGACGCGGCTTTTTCATTTGCTTTATGTAGTTGGCTTGTTCTTTCCTATTTGAATTTTTATCGAAGTTGTCGCTGTTTCTGGCTTGAGACCCTTTGTCTTTTTCACTCACTTGCCTCGGTTTTACCTCGCGCAAGTCTCGCGAGGGAGGTACACGGGCACCCTCGCGAGTGTTTTCTGCCCCGGTCGTTTGATGCTCTCCTATCCGAGTCCACTGAGGGAGCACCCCTCCCAGTCCTTGCCCCACGGGCATTGTGACGCGAGCATAGAACCTGGGTCGGTCGACCCCACAACCAAAACCGAAAGCTACCCCTCTTGACTAATCCTTGCAGGACATGAAGCGCACGGCAAGGCCTCGGCCTCGGGAGGCAAAGATCACGGCAGGCCTCCCCGAGGAAAGGAAGAAAAGCAAAATAGGCATGACTTGCTCGGCACCAGCTCACGGCGAGGGCTCGTGCTGCCTCCGGAGCTTGATACGTCTCCGTCGTATCAATAATTTTTGATTGTTCCATGCCAATATTATTCATCATTTATATACTTTTGGCAACTTTTTATACTATTTTTTGGGACTAACATATTGATCCAGTGCCCATTGCCAGTTCCTGTCGGTTGCATGTTTTTTGTTTCGCAGAAACCCAATATCAAATGGAGTCCAAACAGGATAAAAACAGACGGAGATTTTTTTTTGGAATATTTATGATTTTTGGGAAGTAAAATCAACGCGAGACGGTGTCCGAGGTGGTCACGAGGTAGGGGGCGCGCCCTAACCCCCTAGGCACGCCCCTGACCCTCGTGGTCCACCCGTAAGGCGGTTGATGCTCTTCTTTTGGCGCAAGAAAGATACTTTTATGAGAAAGATCTGGGCAAAAGATTCACCCCAATCGAGTTCTGGATCTCGGATATAAAGGAAGCGGTGAAGGGTAGAATCGAGAACGAAGCAGAGAGATAGATCCAATCTCGGAGGGGCTCTCGCCCCTCCCAAGCCATGGGAGCCAAGGACCAGAGGGGAACCCTTCTCCCATCTAGGGAGAAGGTCAAGGAAGAAGAAGGGGGGCTCTCTCCCCCTTGCTTCCGGTAGCGCCGGAGCGCCGCCGGGGGCCATCATCATCACCGTGATCTTCACCAACACCTCCATCATCTTCACCAACATCTCCATCACCTTCCCCCTTCTATCTATAGTGGCCCACTCTCCCGCAACCCGCTGTACCCTCTACTTGAACATGGTGCCTTATGCTTCATATTATTTTCCAATGATGTGTTGCCATCCTATGATGTCTGAGTAGATTTTCGTTGTCCTATCGGTGATTGATGAATTGATGTGATTGGTTTGAGTTGCATGTTTTATTATTGGTGCTTTCCTATTGTGTCCTCCGTGTCGCGCAAGCGTGAGGGATTCCCGCTGTAGGGTTTGCAATATGTTTATGATTTGCTTATGGTGGGTTGCGTGAGTGACTGAAACACAAACCCGAGTAAGTAGGTTGTTTGCGTATGGGATCAATGGGGACTTGATGCTTTAATGCTATGGTTGGGTTTTACCTTAATGAATCTTTAGTAGTTGCGGATGCTTGCTAGAGTTCCAATCATAAGTTCATATGATCCAAGTAGAGAAAGTATGTTAGCTTATGCCTCTCCCTCAAATAGAATTGCAATAGTGATTACCGGTCTAGTAACTTAGTCAGTTGCGAGGGACAATTCCACAACTCCTACCACCACTTTTCCACACTCGCAATATTTACTTTGTTGCTTCTTTATCTAAACAGCCCCTAGTTTATATTTATGTGTTCTTTACTTTCTTGCAAAGCTATCCAACAACACCTACAAAGTACTTCTAGTTTCATACTTGTTCTAGGTAAAGCGAACGTCAAGCGTCGTGAAATTAAATATCGATGGCGATAGGACTTGAGAGAGTATTTGTTCTACCTTTGGCTCCTCATTGGGTTCGACACTCTTACTTATCAAAAGAGGCTACAACTATCCCGTATACTTGTGGCTCATCAAGACCTTTTTCTGGCACCATTGCCGGGGAGTCATAGCATGGGGTGAATATTCTCGTGTGTGCTTGTTTGCTTTATCACTAAGTAATTTTTATTTGCTGTTCTAAGTTGTTCTCTATCTTTAGTTATGGATATGGAACGCAAAATACCAAAAAAATTAGTTGTACTTGCTACTCATGAGGATGGGGTAACTCCTAAAACCCTCGGTTCTCATCATGAGAAAAATATTTTGTACTACTTTGATAATCCTGAGAAAACCCCATTCAACTTTATAATGGGAGACACGTTGGATCAATGTGAATACTTTAGGGATTATCGCTCGACACAAAAAGGGAAACTATTATGGGATCAATTTATTATGTTGCATTGGTATGCCTGGAATCTATGCTTGAGATATGATATTACTTGTTGCTCTAGGATGGAGGCTCCACACCTTCCCTTTTCATGTGAATTTAATGATAATGAAACCTTAGCTGCTTATGCTAATGGTATATATGATTACTATGATGTGGAACAAATAGAAGAATTTATTGCTTTTAAGGCTGCTTATGAAATTGAATCTTTGTTTGAAAAGTATGAAGCTTTAGATGATGATGTTTATAGGCCTGAAAATCTTGCTATACTTAGATATTGCTATGCAAATTATGAAAACAATTACTATATTAATGCATTTATTAAGAAAGTCTCCGCTGTCTAAGAAGAGACTAATATTTAGCAGGAATCTATGGAAGAAGAAATTGATGAAACTATGAGCTCATTGGATGAAAAAGATGAGGAGGAGAGCGAAGAACAAGAGGAGGAAGAGCGGATTGATCACCCGTGCCCACCTTCTAATGAGAGTAACTCTTCAACTCATACATTGTTTAATTCCCCTTCGTGTTTACCGAAGGATGATTGCTATGATGAATGTTATGATCCCTATGATTCTTTTGAAATATCCTTTTTTGATGATGCTTGCTATGCTTGTGGCCAAGATGCCAATATGAATGATGCTTATGGAGATGAACTTGCTATAGTTCCTTATGTTAAACATGAAATTGTTTCTATTGCACCCACGCATGATAGTCCTATTATCTTTTTGAATTCTCCCGACTACACTGTATCGAAGAAGCTTGCACCCACGCATGTGCTTGCTGCTCCTACTTGCAATTATTATGAGAGAGGAACTATATCTTCACCTCTCTATGATTCCCACACGATAAAATTGCAAGAAATTGTTTATACTATGCATTGGCCTTTACTATGTGTGCATGAATTATTCTTTTATGACATGCCGATGCATAGGAAGAGAGTTAGACTTTGTTGTTGCATGATCTATGTTACTTTGTGCTCACTGCTAAATTACAAATCATTGTTAATTAAAATTGGCTTTGATATACCTTGGGATCCGGGTGGATTCATTACTTGAGCACTAAATGCCTAGCTTAATGGCTTTAAAGAAAGCGCTGCTAGGGAGACAACCCGGAAGTTTTAGAGAGTATTTATTTCGGTTGAGTGCTTTCATATAGTTTAAAAACAACAAAAATAGAGAGGGGAACCCAAAACTTTTCAAAAAGAGAAGTGAAAGTGAGAGAGACGAGCATTGTGAAAGTGGGGGACGCCCTTCAACTTTGTTCATGCCCATGGGAACTTTGTGAATCTTAATTACAGAAACTTTTCAATAAAAATAATTATCCCCTTGTACAATTCCATTGTATTATAAAAATAATGTGCCAAGGTTTGCCTTTAGGATGTTTACAATGCTTGTTGGTTTGTACGGTGCAGGACAGAAACTTTGGCTGTAGTGCAAGATTTTACATTTTTATCTGGTACGTCAAATGGTTCTGATTATTTTTGCCCTGTCTTTATGTACAACTTGTTTATTTTTCCTAATTTTGGAAAGAATTTTTGGGGTACCAGAAGTATGGTGGATGTTCAGATTGCTACAGACTGTTCTGTTTTTGACAGATTCTGTTTTTGATGCATAGTTTTTTTGTTTTGATGAATCTATCAATTTATATTAGTGGATTAAGCCATGGAAAAGTTATGTTACAGTATACACAATGCAAAACCAAAATATGAATCGGTTCGCAACAGTACTTAGAGTGGTGATTTTCTTTATTATACTAACGGATCTTACCGAGTTTTCTGTTGAAGTTTTGTGTGGATGTAGTGTCTAATCGAGGATGTTTCGATGTGAGAAGAAGGAAGATAGGCAAGAGATCAAGCTTGGGGATGCCAAGTAGACTCAAGCGTCTAATCTTGGGGATGCTGGGGAGGCATCCCCTCTTTCTTCAACAAGTATCGGTATTTTTTCGAATTCGTTTTGTTCATGCATTATGTGCAAGTCTTGGAGCGTCTTTTGCAATTAGGTTTTTATTTTTCTTTTATGCACCATGCCGGTATGAGATAGTCCTTGGTTGATTTATAGAATGCTAATTGCACCTCACTTATATCTTTTGAGTATGGCTTTATAGAATGCTTCATATGCTTCACTTATATCATTTGAAGTTTGGATTGCCTGTTTCTCTTCACATAGAAAACCGCCATTTGTAGAATGCTCTTTTGCTTCACTTATATTTGTTAGAGTGTGGGCACATCTTTTGTAGAAAGAATTGAACTCTCTTGCTTCACTTATATCTATTTAGAGAGATGACAGGAATTGGTCATTCACATGGTTAGTCATAAAATCCTACATAAACTTGTAGATCGCTGAATATGATATGTTTGATTCCTTACAATAGTTTGCGATATAAAGGTGGTGATATTAGAGTTATGCTAGTAGGTGACTGTGGATTTGTAGAGACACTTGTGTTGAGGTTTGTGATTCCCGAAGCATGCACGTATGGTGAACCGCTTTGTGATGAAGTTGGAGCACAATTTTATTTATTGATTGTCTTCCTTATGAGTGGCGGTCGGGGATGGCGATGGTCTTTTCCTACCAATCTATCCCCTAGGAGCATCGTGTAGTACTTTGTTTTCAATGGCTTGTAGATTTTTGCAATAAGTATATGAGTTCTTTATGACTAATGTTGAGTCCATGGTTTATCGCACTCTCACCCTTCCATCATTGCTAGCCTCTTGATGCCGTGCATTGCCTTTCTCACCTCGAGAGTTGGTGCAAACTTCGCGGTGCATCAAACCCGTGATCGATCGCTCTATCACACATAAGCCTCATTATATCTTCCTCAAAACAGCCACCATACCTACCTATCATGGCATTTCCATAGCCATTCGAGATATATTGTCATGCAACTTCCATCATCATCATATTCATGACTTGAGCATTCATTGTCATATTGCTTTGCATGATCTTAAGATAGCTAGCATGATGTTTTCATGGCTTGTCCTTTTTAATGTCATTGCTCGCTAGATCATTGCACATCGGTACACCGGGAAGCATTCATATAGAGTCATATCTTTGTTCGATGTCGAGTTGTAATATCGAGTTGTAAGTAAATAAAAGTGTGATGATCATCGTTATTAGAGCATTGTCCCCCCCCCCCCAAAAAAAAGGAAAAAAAGAAAGGCCAAAGAAAAAAAGAAAAAGAAAAGAAAAAAAGAAAAAGAAAAAAAAGAAAATAAATAAAAAGGGGCAATGTTACTATCTCTTTTTCCACACTTGTGCTTCAAAGTAGCACCATGTTCTTCAGGTAGTGAGTCTCATATCTTGTGCTTCAAAGTAGCACCATGTTCTTCATATAGATTGTCTCCTATGTTGCCACTTTCATATACTAGTGGGAATGTTCATTATAGAACTTGGCTTGTATATTCCAACGATGGGCTTCCTCAAATGCCCTAGGTCTTCATGAGCAAGCAAGTTGGATGCACACCCACTTAGTTTCTTTTGTTGAGCTTTCATACACTTATAACACTTAGTGCATCCGTTGCATGGCAATCCCTACTCCTCGCATTGACATCAATTGATGGGCATCTCCATAGCCCGTTGATTAGCCGCATCGATGTGAGACTTTCTCCTTTTTTGTCTTCTCCACATAACCTCCATCATTATATTCTATTCCACCTATAGTGCTATATCCATGGCTTGCGCTCATGTATTGCGTGAAAGTTGAAAAAGTTTGAGATTATTACAGTATGAAACAATTGTTTGGCTTGTCATCAGGGTTGTGCATGATTAAATACTTTGTGTGATGAAGATAGAGCAACAGCCAGACTATATGATTTTGTAGGGATAACTTTCCTTGGCCATGTTGTTTTGAAAAGACATGATTGCTTTATTGGTATGCTCGAAGTATTGTTGCATTTATGTCAAATGATAGACTATTGCTTTGAATCACTCGTGTCTTAATATTCATGCCATGATTAGACATATGATCAAGATTATGCTAGGTAGCATTCCACATCAAAAATTATTTCTTTTTATCATTTACCTACTCGAGGATGGGCAGGAATTAAGCTTGGGGATGCTCATACGTCTCCGTCGTATCTATAATTTTTTATTGTTCCATGCCAATATTATTCAACATTTATATACTTTTGGCAACTTTTTATACTTTTTTAGGACTAACATATTGATCCGATTGCCGATGCGGTTCACATGCATTGCATGTTTTTGTTTCATGAAACAATATCAAACCGAGTCAAGCGGGATAAAAGCAGACGGATTTTTTGGAATATTTATGATTTTTGGCAAGTAAAAGCAACGCGACTGATTGTCCGAGGTGGTCACGGTGTAGGGGCGCCCTGACCTCGTGGTCCACACAAAGCGATTGATGCTCTTCTTTTGGCGCAAGAAAGATAATTTTATGTGAAAGATCTGGGAAAGATTCACCCCAATCAGATTCTGGATCTCGGATATAAAGGAAACGGTGAAGGGGTAGAATCTGAGAACGCAGAAACAGAGATATAGATCCAATCTCGGAGGGGCTCTCGCCCCTCCTAAGCCATGGGAGCCAAGTACCAGAGGGGAAACCCTTCTCCTAGCTAGGGAGAAGGTCAAGGAAGAAGAAGAAGGAGGGGGGCTCTCTCCCCCTTGCTTCCGGTGGCGCCGGAGCGCCGCCGGGGGCCATCATCATCACCGCGATCTTCACCAACACCTCCATCATCTTCACCAACATCTCCATCACCTTCCTCCTTCTATCTACAATGGTCTACTCTCCCGCAACCCGCTGTACCCTATACTTGAACATGGTGCCTTATGCTTCATATTATTTTCCAATGATGTGTTGCCATCCTATGATGTCTGAGTAGATTTTCGTTGTCCTATCGGTGATTGATGAATTGTTGTGATTGGTTTGAGTTGCATGTTTTATTATTGGTGCTGTCCTATTGTGCCCTCCGTGTCGCGCTAGCGTGAGGGATTCCTGCTGTAGGGTTTGCAATATGTTTATGAGTTGCTTATGGTGGGTTGCGTGAGTGACTGAAACACAAACCCGAGTAAGTAGGTTGTTTGCGTATGGGATAAAAGGGGACTTGATGCTTTAATGCTATGGTTGGTTTTAACCTTAATGAATCTTTAGTAATTGTGGATGCTTGCTAGAATTCCAATCATAAGTGCATATGATCCAAGTAGAGAAAGTATCTTAGCTTATGCCTCTCCCTCAAATAGAATTGCAATAGTGATTACCGGTCTAGTAACTTAGTCAGTTTCTAGGGACAAATTCCACAACTCCTACGACCACTTTTCCACACTCGCTATATTTACTTTGTTGCTTCTTTATCTAAACAGCCCCTAGTTTATATTTACGTGTTCTTTACTTTCTTGCAAAGCTATCCAACAACACCTACAAAGTACTTCTAGTTTCATACTTGTTCTAGGTAAAGCGAACGTCAAGCGTGCGTAGAGTCGTATCAGTGGCCGATAAGACTTGAGAGAGTATTTGTTCCACCTTTTGCTCCTCACTGGGTTCGACACTCTTACTTATCGAAAGAGGCTACAACTATCCCGTATACTTGCGTTTCATCAGAGCTCAGTCAGATTCCCCCCTCTCTCTTCACCGGGGCGCGACGGCGGACTGACCCGCTACCTTCTCCCAGGTGGGCGCAACGACGCGGGGGCTGGTTGCGACCCCCACTGGATGAGCTGCTGTCTGAAGGAGAGTCGCCGAAGCTTGGCGAGCCCCGAGCGCCGCTACCCACGCGCCTGCCGCCATCTTCGTCCTGACCAACGCCAGGGCTGGGCACCCGGCCGCGGTCATCGTCTTCGGGGCAGCACCCAGCACGGCGACCGTCTTCCCTGAACACCCTCACATAGATGGTGGCATCGCAGTCGAACTTGAAGTGCAGGGTACACCGCCGGCTCGAAGCCGCAGCGAGCAAAAGTTTGCCACCCGGGTCGGGCAAACCCGGCGGAGACCTCGGTGAAGCCCAGCGAGGCCCTGCTGCAGCAACCATCCGCCTAATACCAGAGGCCGCCCGGAGCGCCAGCCGGAAGTTCACCTACAAAGAAGCGAGGGAGCTGGAGCCAAGTGTTGGTCGGGTCCGCCGACCACACGACGAACTCCGGCAGAACCTCCGCCGAGCGGAAGCGCGGCCTGGGGGTCGCACAGCCACGGCGTGCCTCCCATCGACGACCGGGCGCTCATGGCCGTGCAGGGAGCCGCCTCCACGACCACATGAAGCCACCACGGGGGACACGAATGCTTGCGGGGGCGGCCCCGGCCACGCTTGGTCGGGGGGAGTCAGGACCTTCCTGACGAGCCTTTCCCTTCTTCGCGGTCGAGAACCTCTTCGGAGAAGCCATGAGGATGGCAAGAAGCCGGGATGAAGAAGAAGAAGAGTAGCAGGAAGGGATGAACTGGAATGACTTGCGCCGTGCCGTACTTATAGCCGGAGGAGGCCAACCGACGGCCTCCACGATCGCAGGTAATCATGACCCGTTTTTGCATGCGGGGACTTGTCAAGTCATGCGGTTGCCGAGGCGTCGTGGGGAAGCGGAGACGCCCGCATCCAATCAATCGCCACGCGGCGCCTGAGGCCACAGGCTGTTGGGGCCCGCGGCGCTTCGCACTTGTCGCTTCGCTTCTCTGCTAAGCCAAGTCCAGGCGCGCCTTGGGCCCGGGGGCTACTGTCGGCGTTCTGGGAACGGGGGTCCCCAGACTTGCCTACCTGCGGCATGCGGCATGGCTCAAGTGGGGGCCCAATGCAGCCCAACTTCATCAGCTCAAGCTCAAGACCCTCGCGAGGGGCCGAGCCTCACGGGGCGGACGACAGGAAGCTTCCTCAGGAGCAGCCTCCTTAGGCAGACTCGCGAGGAGGCGGAGAGATCAAGGCAGGATACCTCCCGAGGAGCCCGTGACGCAAGCCATGACGATCGAGACCAGGCGGGCGCCAGGCGGCCGCTAGGCGGGCGCCAGCCTGTGCAGTGTCCTTGTTTCCCTTTCGGTGCAAAGGGGGCAAGCACAGGCAAAGGCCTCAAGCAAAGGTTACCATTTCGGTGCAACAAGACCAAGACCAACAGAACGGTAGGATGGAGGTCATCGTGGAGCCCATGGCGGCGTCATCATCAGAGCCTTTGGGCAGCCGAAGACCAACTTTAGTTAGGATAAGTGTACTAGATGTTCCCCTTCAAAATGGCCAATTGTTGGCGCCCTTCCCGCTCATTATTTGGGAAGAGGCCCAGGGCCTCCCTCTATAAATAGGACTAGCCACCCACAGGGTAGGGGCATCTGGAGATCGGATTGAGAGAACAGATCGACCAGAGAGAGAGAGAAGCGACTGAACTCACCCTAGCAGTTCATCGCACCAGCTCAAGAACAGCCCCTCGCGAGGCTGTTCTCCCTTTGTACTGTTCATCACCAGCCCCTGAGGCAATCCACAACACCACACACTGGAGTAGGGTATTACACCACAATGGTAGCCTGAACCAGTATAAATCTCGTGTCCCTTCTGTGTTCTTCTTTCTAGCCAAGATCCTTGCGAGACTTCGACGCGTGAGCTGGTAGGGGAGAGATCTTCGTGCGCACCCCAGAGTTCGAAGCTCAAGGGTCTGCCGGAACCCGAAATCCGACACCTTTCAAATCGGTCATTGTTTGATCCCTTCCCGCTCAATATTTGGGAAGAGGATCAGGGCCTCTATAAATAGGACTAGCCACCACCATAGAGAAGAATGAACTGAACCGAAACCAGAACAAGTAGAACACCACACCAGCTCAAGAACACCTCTCCTCAGGAGGCTATTCTTCCCTTGTACTGCTCATCATCAACCCAAGAGGCAATCCACCACCACCACACGGGAGTAAGGCTATTACACCACAACAGTGGCCTGAACCTATGTAAATCTTGTGTCTCTTGTGTTGTGAGTTCATCGAGCTGAGCTTAGGGATCGCGACGAGGCTGAGAGCGAGATTCGGTAGGGGGAAATCTTCGTGCGCACCCCAGTGTTCGAACCTCAAGGGTTTTCCCAGAACCCTAAATCCGACAAACACCTTGTTCATCATGTTCATGAAATATGCAGGTGCGTTAGTCAGACCAAATGTCATAACGGTATACTCATATAGCCCGTACCTTGTGGTAAAAGTTGTCTTAGGTATGTCCTGCTCTCGAATCTTCAGTTGGTGGTATCATGATCGCATATCGAGCTTGGAAAATACTTTAGCTCCTTGAAACTGTTCAAACAAATCATTGATCATCGGCAGTGGGTACTTGTTCTTGATCGTCACTTTGTTCAACGCATGATAATCAACAACCATCCTCAATGATCCATCCTTCTTCTCCACTAGAAGTACTGGAGATCCCCAAGGTGACGAACTTGGGCGAATATAACCTTTATCCAGTAACTCCTTAATCTGCTTCTTAATTTCCTCCAAATCCTGGGCGGGCATCCAATATGGTCTCTTTGATATTGGCCCTGTGCCTGGCAAAAGCTCAATCAAAAGCTCAATGTCTCTATCCGGTGGCATTGCCTGGCAACTCCTCTGGAAATACATCAGGGAAATCCTTCACCACTGGTACTTCCTCCTGTACAACTCCTGATAAGGAATTCACTTGAGTCCTCTTCGACACATGCCGGGATACATACTTAATCCTTCTTCCTTCTGGGGTGGTGAGCATAATCGACTTGCTGGCGCAGTCAATGTTCCCTCCATACTTCGATAACCAATCCATGCCTAATATTACATCCAGTCCTTGCGATTCCAAAATGATTAGGTCTGAGGGGAACACATAGTTACCAATCCTTAATGGTAACCGATCACACCATAGGCTGGCCATATACTCTGCTCCTGGCGAGGTTGCTAACATGGGTGACCTAAGGGCTTGGGTTGGCAGGTTATATTTATCCACAAATCTCCTTGATATGTATGAATGCGATGCATCAGTATCAAAAAGAACGATTGCAGAAAATAACTTAACCAAAAACTTACCTATAACTACATCGGGTTGCGCTTCAACCTCCTCCATGCTAACGTGGTTCACTTGTCCCCTATTGAAAGGGTTGGGCTTGTTCCCAGAGCTTAAATTGCCATTTTTGTTCTTTACTTCAGAACACTTGGTGGCGTAGTGTCCATTCTTCCCGCACTTGAAATAAGTAATGTGACTTAGATCCTTGGCGGGCTTTGCTGGGTTGGAATGGTTCTGGCCATTGCTTCCTCCATTCCCATTCCCATTCTTGGGGCCACTATTGTTATGCGAACTTCCTCCACTGGCATTATGGCCTCCATGGTTGTGGTGAATGTGTCCTCCCGAGTTCGGGGTAAAACGGGGCCTCTGCTGAGCTCCTAAATTGTACTTCCCTTGCCCATACTTCCTCTTGCTATTGTCTATTTGCTGTTGCTTCCCTTCAATCATGAGAGATCTATCTACCAACTACTAGTAGTTTTTGAAGGTTGCCACCATCAACTGCATGCTCAGATCATCATTCAGTCCTTCCAGAAACTTCTCCTGCTTAGCAGCATCTGTAGCGACGTCATCTGGGGCATAACGTGCTAACTTACTAAACTCATCCACATACTGGTCCATTGTGCGTCCTCCTTGGCGCAAGTTGCGAAACTCACGCTTCTTCATGTTCATAGCTCCAGCTGAAACATGGGCGTCTTGAAAGCTTCTTGGCCCGATCCCATGTAACCGTGTCAATGGGGTAAGTGGCTGTGAAATTCTCCCACCATGATGTTGCGGGTCCATCAAGCTGATGTGCGGCAAAACACACTCTCTCCGCATCTGTGCATCCCGCAGTGGTCAGCTCCCTTCCAATCTTGCGGAGAAAATCATCTACAACAATCGGCTCGGTGCTACTAGAGAACACCGGCAGATTCAGCCTTAGGAAACGGGCTAAGTGATCAACTGGTGGTGGTGGTGGTGGGTTGTTGTTGTTGTTGTTCCCTTGGTTCTGATTCTGAAATAGTAGCTGCATCAAGGTGTTCTACTGCTGGATCAACTAAGTGAGCTCCGGTGGGAAAGCAAATCCATTGTCACGTCTCGGAGGCATCTGATGGGTTTAGAAAAGGTGAGAAAACAGAATAGAATGAGGTCTAGAGGGAAAACACTACCCATATGCACATGAGACAAACACAATCATCTCACTTCAATCAATTCAAACAAGGGCATACAATCAGTCTAACTATCGTTACAAAAGTGCTCGGACTATACTATATACATGGGGGAATACTACTACTGATATGGTGGTCGACTAGAAGTTTTAATCGGTAGAAGACTCCATGATATCCGCTCCAGCTTCATCAACATAGTCATCATCGCTATCGTCGGGGTCTGAGTCGGTGTCGTCGATGATGACGTAGTCCTCCGAACGAATGTCCTTGGCATCATCGTCATCTCCTCCTGGCGCGGGGTCTCCCATAAATACTCCTAGCTTCCTCGTCAGATCGTCATTCTTCTCCACTAGTATCGTCATTTCCTCCTCATATCCATCGCGTGTAGACTTGAGTTCCTTCTCTAGCTCTGTGATCTTGGTCATTGCCTTCGTCAGATCTATCATGCCTGCACACATATGGTTCTCCTGGCGTCGAATGTGTTGGTTTAACTCCTGGATGAAAGCTGCAATGGACCTGTCCCTCCTGGTGCTGATCATCTCCCATTTCTCATCTCGGCGCCCACATATCTAGTAGATAGTATCCTTGAGATCCTTGTGGTAAACTTCTCTAATGCGTCCCATGGCGATGTGGGCTGCCATGCTCTTTCCTAGACTCCAGTTGGTGCATCAAAGAAAACCTCTATGGGCACAGTGACTAGCATGAACGTCCTTCCTGGAACTTGAACTCGAATCATCCAACGCTCCTCTTCTGGTAAAGTGGCGATGTAGGTCCCGGTGAAGCTTGGTATTCCGATATTCAGGTATCTAGTAACTTCCTTCAAGTGTCGTCCAAAAGGAGTGTCTTCATCCGGTTGTGTAAACTTGTTCCTTGAGTCCGCCATCCTATAGAGTAGAAAAAGGAGAGGAGTCAAAAATGAGTAGAGAGGAGTGGCCTATGGTTTTAGCTTAGTGGTCGTGTCCTACAGTCAGCGTGTGCTCTGATACCATCTTGTAGCAACCAGACCTCAAACAGTCTAGTCTCTGTGCATCAATGTCATCCCTGGATCGGTAGTGCTGACATGCACGGTACTTGAGGATTTATAACCGAGTTCCAATCACACACTTATTACATCGAATGTCTCAAAAGAGAACTTATTACAATAATATGGCTTAAGGCCATCTAAATAAGAAAACAGCGGAAGGCTTGGAAGATAAAGTGAGTCCATCAACTCCAATGGCATAGCTGATGCGGAGCATCCCACGTTCATTCCCATGTACACTCCGACTACTCTCCAAACCCCAAGAGAACTTATGACGAGACCTCAACTAGACGCCATTGGACACAAGGTGAACTCGCTCCTCTCCGAACCTTCACTTTATTCATGTGAGACATGGCTACTACCTCCAACGTGTGTTCTATGCATGATCAGGTACTTGGAGGAAAGCCACGAAGCAACCACATCCAACGAAAAGAGCTAGCGAGGCGCCAAGTAAAAGGACCAAGAGGCGGCTGCGGCTACTGAGCCACCGGACGACCGGTCCAGCCGGACGTCCGGCCCCTGAAGGTCACGCCACCAAAGGAAACCAGGCCAACGCGCTATAACGATCGGACGACCAGCCCTGCCCGTCGTCAAGCGACTCCCGAACCCGCAGACGATCGCGCCCGCCGGACGTCCGGCAATCTGGACACCGAGAAAAATTAACGAAGTATGAAGATCTGCGGACGACCGCGCCTCCTTCACGAAACGCATCTAGCGGATGTCCGCGACTCGGACGTCCGGACCCCCATGAGCCACCGGACGACCGGTCCCCAGCGGACGTCCGGTACCTATCTGCGCACAGTTTCGGGCCGAAGCCCATGTACCCCTTCACTTCGCCCCCTTTTTGCACTAAGACTATAAATAGACCTCTCCCACCTCCTAGTTAGGGTTAGCATTGGATTAGCTCATGTTTGTGTGAGAGCGTTTGCTTATCCACTTGCATACTTCTCCTCGGAGTTCACGACCTCTTCGGAGAAGATCCCCCAAGCGGATTCAAGACCCCTTTCTAGGGAAGAACATCAAGGCCTCCTCACGGAGAAGAACGGTTCCTTTGTATCCTTACCTTTGTTGATCTTGAATCTTGTGCTACCTTATGTGTTCGGTGATCTAGCACTTGTGTGATTGATTCCTTGTCGGTTTAGTGATTCTCTCTCGTTTTCCCCGTGTTTTCCCTTTGTGCTTCCGCGTGTTCCTCGTGATTCACCGTAGGATCCACTCCAAACGTGAAAGATCGTCGCCATAGGGTTCCACCCTACATCATCTTGGTATCATGAGCCACGTTGATCACGTTTTTGGAGCCCCTACCCCTCTTTTTCTAGCTTGATTTTGTTGATTTCGTCCTAAATCCGAAAATCCCCACCAAAAATAGCCCCCAAATTTTTTTGTGATTTGTTGGTTTGATGATGTTTTGTTGATTTTGATCCGTGGATTTGCTTGGTTTCAAGTGGATCTAGCATTTCCCCAAGTTTCCCCATCTTCCATCCACGAAATCTCATTAATTTTGACCACGAAATCTCCATTTTCCGCCCAAAATCGCGTCCCGGAGCTCAAATCCCGCGTTGACCCCGACCCACCGGACGACCGCCACTTTACCGGACGTCCGGAGCCCCAGGAACCACCGGACATCCGCTATATACCGGACGTCCGGCATCCCATTCCAGAATGAAATTAGCAGATTTCCAAGCTCACCGGACGTCCGGCCACCGGACATCCGGCCATTTCCGGACGTCCGCTACCTGTACATATCAACTTCGGCTGATTTTTGTTTTGTCCATAACTAATTCATCTGAACTCCGATTTTGACGTTCTTTAGCTCGTTTTGAAGCTCTTGACATCCCCCATCCCACAAAAATACCAGCAACACCATTTGACTCCATCAAATTTTCGAAAATTTGGCAAGTTTGCCTAGGCCCTCCACCATATCATCCGCATAACCACCACCGACAACCGCAACCTAAGCCATTTTGTTCCCCATAGCATTAGTGGTTGCTTGAGTAGTGATTCGAGTGTCCTAAGGTGTTTCGGCTACTTAATGACAATTACTTCTTCATCAACCACCACCACCACTTCCGCATAGCCTTACCCACCATACACTTCCACCCCAACTTAACCCAATTTTGTTTGAGCTTGTTTGAGTTGTGGCTTGTGTCTCCTAAGGTGTTTCGGCTACTTAGGGACGGCAACTTCAACTCCGACACGCGTATAGCTCATCATTCCACTTCCGCATTGCCTAGTGCAAAACCACCACCGCTTTCCGCTACCACCATTTGACATTTGTCATTTGAGATTTTGAGTTCGCGGTTTTTCCGTTTCCTAAGGTGTTTCGGCTACTTAGGGACGAGTCTCCATCATCTTGGTATCTACATCAAGAACACCGCCATTCATCATCGCAAAGGACGGTAATCTCGACGACACCATTGTATATTCCCCTTGCCATTGCATTGTTAACCCCTAGCCCATTTTGCGTTACTTGCCTATCGAGACTAGCCATTTGAGTATTGCCGGTAACGTTACTTGTGCACATTAGTGATCGTTGGTCTACACCTTCCATTACATACCATACCATATCATCTTGGTATCATATCATCCATTGTGTCACAAGTTTGTTCCCGCATATACACAATTGCTATCTTGGTTTGCGCATTGTGCAAAAGTGGCCATAGAAAAAAAAAGAAATAAAGCTTTTAAGCAAAAGAAAGAGAGCAAAGAAGCTTGTAAGCAAGTGCCATAGCATCATACCACATTGCATATAAGATTGTCATATCCGATCATCTTGGATCATCTTGAGAGAAACAGCGGGAACCATACATATATAGCATACTTGGGATAGAAAGTTTATCCATTTTGCATCTTATAGGTTGTGCACAAGTGTCGTATCCGCCAATTGAGCAATCGTGCTAGCATCTCTCTTGAGTTGTACAACACAAGCGTTTTCCGTGGATTCCACATTTTGTGCTCATTCCTTGGTTGCATGACCCCATTTATCTATCCGTGTGTGTGTTTCCGTGTGCCATTCTTTGCTATTGGTCCATTTGTTTCACTTGCGAATTTCTGAATCTCTTTCAACATTATTGACTCTTGCTAACATTTTGCATCAAATTTTTGTGCCACTATCCTCACCGAGCTCCACCCAAAGCTTTACTTGTGTAGGTGTGAGAACCGACAAGAATTGGTACCAATAGTGCTATTTCATTGTCCGCATTTGAGTGAACTTGATTCATCGTCAACATCGGTCAAGGTACATTGGTATAAGTTCTTCTCTTTCTCCCACTCATATTTGCTCGAGTCTTGTGATGGATAGGCAAGGCATTCCCTCTCCGGTCTACGACAACAACGACGGCGTGAACAACTACATCTCCAAAGCGTCAATCTTCGATCTACAACGACAAATGCAAGGCGCACAATCAAGATTGCAAGAGTGCATCGAGAACATCTCCATCGACATTTTCCACTCCGAAGCAAGGAAAATGTACTACATCGACAAGAAGCTTTCCGCACATAAAGAGGAGCAAGATGCAAGGATGGAGGAGATTAGAGCCTTGATCAAGTCTTCTTCCACTTCGTCATCCTCAAGGCGGCGACATTCAAGACACAAGTCTTCGGAGTGCCAAAACGATGCAAGTGCAAATCGTCCTCGTCCACATCTACATGGCAACCACCATCACGTTCGTGATGAACATCGCCATGAAGGGCAAGTCACCTCCAAGCATCATGTGCACGACGACGATGAACGACATCTACTACGAGCTCAAGCACGACAACGACATCATCATCATGAAGACGCTCCACAAGCGCAAGTGCACAAGTCCCAACAAGCCCTACTTCACGCCAAGTCCAAGCTTCAAGAGCACAAAAGAAGACCGCGAGACGACCACCACCAAGACGGTGCTACGACTACAACAACCACTTCGGCATCTTCGCCAAGTGCTATCAAGGCATCTTCGCCTTTGGACGTACGGCATCTTCGCCTACTTCCCACGAGTATGCCTACTATGACTTCATCAACAACAAGGCGACCACCTACAAGCGAGGGCGACACTTCCATCTTCGGAAGCCCCCCAAGGAAGATGGCCGAGCATGGGAAACTCCCTTCGGTCATGGAGACGAGCTACAAGGTGCCACATCATATGGACCTCCAACACCAAGACGGCGACAAGACGGTCAAGCAAGGGCCATTCCCTTCGACTACGGCGACGAGCATGAACCTCTTCAACAACATGAAGACGGCGCCCACATTGGACTCCTACTCCGAGTCAAGCTACGCGACCGCGCAAGGAGACATTTGCACCTACATCTCTCCAACACCCACATATGTCGAAATGCCCCATTTGTCATGTGAGGAGAGCCACCACCCCATGAGTGACAAGAGTGACTCTACCATACGTGACATTGAGAGCATTTCCTATGAGAGGTTGTGTGTGACCACCAC
This sequence comes from Aegilops speltoides, assembly GCA_021437245.1. Taxonomy (NCBI): domain Eukaryota; kingdom Viridiplantae; phylum Streptophyta; class Magnoliopsida; order Poales; family Poaceae; genus Aegilops; species Aegilops speltoides. The sequence continues at coordinate 137,404,171 of CM038145.1, read as the reverse complement.
TAGCCCCACACATGAGAGCATGCCACACATCCTATGTGAGGTTGAGCGCCATTTGAGTGACTTCACCAACCATATGAGTGAGAGCATCCTTGAGAGAGTGAGTGAGCCACAACACTTAGAGAGTGAGGTAGTTGACAGGCACGTGAGGCCACCGTGATTTCTAACGACTTAACCTCTACTCCTAGTGTGTTTTCTTCTTTGGTGCTAGGTCTCCCACATGATGACATCCCTACCCTCAACGAGTCCATCCCTCCAATGGGAAAACCGATGGCCATAGTGGACGATGATGCACCCCCCACATGGCTCCATCAAGATGAAGATGACAACAAGACGATCTTCAAAACCTCACCTACAACACCTGAGCGACGCTCCAACGGTAACATAGGTGATGGTGCTTCTCTTGTCCCACTAGTGGACTATCTTGACATCGATTACTCCCATGATGTTGACCCACCTATTACCATGCTTCATGCTAGTGAAAGTTCTTCATGCCTTGACTTACCTATTTATGATGAATATGATGATGAGCATGTTGAGTTGCCTAGTTGTGATGCTATGCTCCATAGGATATCATGTGAAAATTCTTTTGGTCACATCATGTTTGACAAACCTTTGAACTTGTCATATGCTATGAGTGAGATCTCCCATATTGCATCATTTCAATCTCAACATAGTAAATATGCATGCCCCATTAAATAAATCCCATTTGTACTTATGGCATAGATGACGAGATGATGGTCATTGGCTTTTGTTTTTCATGTGATGATATTGCCATGCTTCCTTTACATGATTTGCGCAAATCATCTACTATGCCATGCCATGATCACATTGAATCAAATATGCATCATTTTAGATGTTGTCAATATTCTCCACGTGATGTTTCTACTCTTGCTCATGAGGAGACCCCCATAGTTTCCTCATACATATTAGGAGATCTTGATCCATTTCATACTTTGCATGATTCCCATGATAGTGTACACCATATGCATTCCATGAATAACAATGCTCTAGATATTGCTCGTGATGCATTACACAATTTGAGTCTCCATTATGCTATACATAATAACAAACCTATCATGATGGATGACATGTTTCTATATCACGCATCTTATTTATTTGACCGTTGGATATTTTGTGCCCACGCACACACAATTTTCCCTTTGTCTTTATTTTGTGTAGGTACTCACGTATACTCGTCAACCTCTCAATCCCAAGAGTTGACGAAACGAGCTCTTGAGAGCAACGATGCTTTGGGATCCCGTGGACTAGCCTTACCACCGTTCTCTTCGTGCATCGACTACGCGCATCTCTTTTACTTGTCTCTTACATGGCTATGGGCTATTTACCACTTGTTACCTTATGCCCATTCTAGCGTGTTCACTTTGCATGTTATGCTTGATTCTATGCCTTTGCCATGCATTTGTGACTCTTGTTTGCATCTACCCATGATTCACCATTATGCTACTCCTATGTGTATTTGCATGCTTGGTGGAGATCCTTGTTGCTTTTGCCATGTTTATCATGTGCCTCATGCTATTGTTGATTCTTGTGTTGGGAGAGTCATGATGACCCATTGCTATTTACATAGGACTTCTTGCCAACACCATGAACCTACTTTCCTCATATCTTGCCTTCATGCTTGTGCTATGACATGTGAATTATTCATGCCCACTATTTGCACCAATGACATGCTTCCCATGATTACTCCTAGTATGTTGCATCTTCGCACTACTAGATTGCTTGACTTGATTGCTATGATTGCTTGCTTGGTTGCATCACCCATGTTCCACTCTTATTCGCTTTCTTGGGTTGATGGCGTATATGTTCATGCCTCTCACATGATATATCTTGATCATTGTCTCTTGTGTCCATTAGTTGCATCTTTCATATCCACTTGTATTGAGTGCAACCATACTATGCTTATTGATCTTGGAGACTTTGACACCTTACTTGTGATGCATGCTTGTTTGATTGAGCCTATTGCATTTGGTTGTTCTCGCATCCTATGCCTCCATACTATGCAATACTCCCTTGTCCTTTCTTATGATGAGCATGATACATACACTTGTTGGGTATCTTACCACGCGAATGATAGGTGTTGCATTTGCACTAACCTCATTTGTTTTTCCGAGTGTTTGCCATGTTCTTTCATTTTGAAGGATTCACAAGGCGGTACCATCATGAGACATATTGGCTATGTGAAGGCATATACGATGTGCGACACCAACATTTTCGACATCCTCATACAGGTGAACCCCTTCCCTTTGAGCCATCCTCAAGTAAGCATATTGGATGGGTCATTCTTTCATTGTTGTTTCCTTCTTGTTGTCTACATGATACATCTCGTCCACGGAGGAGCGACATTGGAGATTGGCTACATGGACCTTCACATTGAAGAGCGCTCGCACTTGTTGGATGCACCTTCGAAACTCCACTCATGCCTCGACATCGAGCTTTGGTACACCAACACCTCCATATTTGTTGATTTTGCTCATACATGTCATGCTCGATGGACTTATCATACTCACCACAAGTTTGCACCCTATGCATGGATTGACTCACATTATGCTTGTCTTGTTGCATCTATTTCCATGTCATCCATGATATATGAGCTTGTTCACTTCCTTAGCAAATTTGTTGTGATCTACCTTGATGGCATATTCATACATCACGATCATATTATCCACCATCAATTGCATGATAACATACATATGTTGAGCATACATTACCATATTCATGATATTGATAAACCGTCTCACTATGACAACATTTTGCACCGTGGTTGCATTGATCATATTTACAACACATTTGTGTGCACAATGATTGCATTTCCTCCCATGAATGATTTGCATCTCATTCTAGATCATCTTGATAAGCTTCATGCGCTTTGTCACGACCAATCTTGCCGCACGGACTCATTCTTACATGATGGACACTTTGTGTGCGCTAAACATTGTATTTCCGAGTGTTGCTTGTGTTTGCTCTTTTTGCATGTCTATCACTCCGGCGACACCTTGGACTACTTGGATTGCACCATGTCTTCAACTTCGTCCAACTACAAGTCTGTATACGACAACCGTTTCCATGGTGATGAGGATCACGATCCGAGGTCGGATCTTTCCCAAGGGGGGGAGATGATGCGGAGCATCCCACGTTCATCCCCATGTACACTCCGACTACTCTCCAAACCCCAAGAGGACTTATGACGAGACCTCAACTAGACGCCATTGGACACAAGGTGAACTCGCTCCTCTCCGAACCTTCACTTTATTCATGTGAGACATGGCTACTACCTCCAACGTGTGTTCTACACATGATCAGTACTTGGAGGAAAGCATGAAGCAACCACATCCAACGGAAGAGCTAGCGAGGGCGCCAAGTACAAGGACCAAGAGGCGAAGCCCGGCTTCACAGCCAGCGGGCGACCGGTCCAGCACTGGGCGTCCGGCCTGAAGGTCACACCAGCCCAAAAACCAGGCCAGCGCGCTACTTCTGATCGGACGACCGGCCCTGCCCGGACATCCGACGACTCCCATGGACACGGACGACCGACGCCCTCCGGATGTCCGGCAACTGGACACCCGAGAAGAAATTAACGGAAGTATGAAGATACCGGACGACCGGCGCCTCCTTCACAGAATGCATCTAGCGGATGTCCGACGACTCCGGACGTTCGGACCCCCATGAGCCACCGGACGACCGGTCCCCAGTGGACGTCCAGTACCTGTCTGCGCACAGTTTTGGGCTGAAGCCCATGTACCCCTTCACTTCGCCCCCTTTTTGTACTAAGACTATAAATAGACCTCTCCCACCTCCTAGTTAGGGTTAGCATTGGATTAACTCATGTTTGTGTGAGAGCCTTTGCTCATCCACTTGGATACTTCTCCTCGGAGTTCACGACCTCTTCGGATAAGATCCCCCAAGCGGATTCAAGACCCCTTTCTAGGGAAGAACATCAAGGCCTCCTCATGGAGAAGAACGGTTCCTTTGTATCCTTACCTTTGTTGATCTTGAATCTTGTCCTACCTTATGTGTTCGGTGATCTAGCACTTGTGTGATTGATTCCTTGTCGTTTTAGTGATTCTCTCTCGTTTTCCCCGTGTTTTCCCTTTGTGCTTCCGCGTGTTCCTCGTGATTCACCGTAGGATCCACTCCAAACGTGAAAGATCATCGCCATAGGGTTCCACCCTACATCAATAGCTGAGTGAACGACAACGACCTATGGCACCTTACTCGTCGTCTGAAAAGTCTGCAACATGAAATGTTGCAGCCCGAAACAGGTCAGCACATGGAATATGCTGGCAATTTAACACACAGAGTAATGAACAGAATGAATACCATCACTACATGCATATATGGCTGGTGGAAAGCTCTACGGTTACTGTTTTGCATAAAGCCAATTTTTCCCTACAACAAAGGAATAAATTTTGTTTAACTATCATGGTGGTTGTTAAACATTGAGAAGGTTCCTCCAGGTCAATCCCAATTAAACACCATCATTAAACCCAATCAAATTAATTTAGAGTGATGATATCAACATGATAATCCAAGAACCAGATACTCAAGATGTCCATAACCATGGACACGGCTAACCATGATTAGTTTGTACACTCTGTAGAGGTTTGCGCACTTTTCCCCACAAGACTCGATCTCCTCCGTTAGATTTCTCGCACTACATGATGTTTGAGAAACAGATGACCGAGACACAGTCTTTTAGAAGCATTAACTCTTTACTCTGGGTAGACAGTACCACCTACATCCCCTACATCTGCTAGTCTACCACTAAAAGAGGTTACACAACATACTCAACTATGCCAGAGCCCATATTGGCTTGTGGCTGCACACGGAAGTTTCTAGCATGAATAATCTTATGATCCCTTTGAGCCTGGGTGGCGAACCATAGGATAATCACGCGGGTACTCCGGGATATCCTAGGACAACACTGGATTCTCCACGTGCCTTGACAACCACTGGGTACTCCAGGGTGCCTCAACCAATCCACCTAGATGTGTATTTAAGTATCCACCTTAAGTTAACCATTAATTAGCAACACTCACATTTGTCATGGATACGCTCACCCAAATCCACGTCTACGAGCATAGCATAGCAAACCTGAGCATAACGTAGAAGTAGCTCCCGAAGGTTTGAAAATAAAAGGGGAATAGGTTCTACCTCATCATCTACTTCCCAAACCCACATGTTATATCAGATCCTAACCATGCAATGTTTGAGGATTGAACTAATGCATAAAAACTGGGTAATAAAGGGATATGATCAAAGTGTTACTTGCCTTGCTGATGATCTGCAAAACCTAGAGACTCGTAGTAGTATGCTTCGCACTTCGGGAATTCAATCGCAAACAAACAATAGCATACATAAGCACTCAACTGGAAGCATGGGTAAACTCAAACAAGAATATCTAACCAGAAAGTTCAACTGAAGAACTCCAGTTTGCAAAAGGAATCAAATCAAACGGGGCAACGAAACTCAAACTACGAAAGAAACAAGATCCGTTTACTAATCAGGACTAAAGTCAAATTTTACAGTACCAAAATCTTGTTCAAGTTGGTTAAACATAAAGAGGGCTACGAGATGAAGATCTAGGCGCGTGTTTCACCTAATTCGGATAAACAAGCGAAAAGATAAACTAAACGAAGATCACGGCAGAAATCACGATCAAAAATAATCGCGGAAAAACCCTGGAAAATAATCGCGCAAAAACGACGAACAGGCTAACGAACAAACGTTCGCTGTCTGCGGCTAACTGAAGAACAACGTTCGTTAAAACGAACGTACGAACGAACGTCCGCCATTTAACTAAACCGAAAAACAAACCAATCTAATAAAAAACTAGATCTAGGGTTTCGAAAAAAACCCGACAGCTTTCTCGAGAAAATCGAGTCGTCGGCGGCGGCTGCCTCTGCGATGGCGGGATCGGCGGTGAACGGCAGCGGCGGGCAGCGGCGGACGGCAACAGCTCTGCTGGCGGCGGCGAGAAGCGGCGGCGGCGGCGCTAGGGTTGGCGGGGCGGGGCAGCTGGGCTGGCGGGGCGAGGCCTCGGGCTTTAAAGGGTCGGTAGGGCGAAGTGTCCGGGTCGGACACGGCCCGTTAGGTCGGTGCAATTTTTTTTAAACAATCCTGACGCTGAAAAACTAATAAAAGAAATACTAAGCTGAGTCCAAAAATCCTGAAATAAACTTTCACGGTCCTCTAATGATATTGCGGAAAAAGTGAACATTTATTTGGGCCTCTAAAGCAATTTTGAAAAACGCATATTTTTCCTAATTCAAATAAAATAGCAATAAAAGTCCAAATAAAGTTCTTATTTGATTTTAATATTTTCCTCCAATATTTCTTTATTTGGGAGAAGTCATTTTATCCCCTCTCAAATATTCAAAGAGAAAAATATTAAAACCAAATGATCCTCAATTCAAAATTTGAGAAAAACTAAAATATGAAAATAACGAAATCCCCAACTCTCTCCGTGGGTCCTTGGGTTGCTTAGAATTTCTAGGATCAACCAAAAATGCAATAAAATATGATATGCAATGGTGTCCTATGTATAACATTCCGAATTGAAAATTTGGGATGTTACAATTTAACAACATCAAATGCGATAGATGCTAAACTATGAATGGTTGGTTGTGCTTCCTCCAAAGGAATAGGTGTACTAACTAGTGGAGTTGGGGTTCGTCGTGGTAGTACTGGTGCATTGGGCATTGGAGTTGCCTTACTAACTGCTCTTGTTTGGGAGCTTTGTGGTGGAGATGGTGCTGTGTCAACAGGAACTGGGTTACTATCTGCTAGGGTTGGGGTTAGATTGGGTGAAGCTGGTTCTCTGTCCATCGCAGTAGGGGTAAAATCTGCTAGAGTCTGGGTTATGTGTGGTAGGGCTGGTTCTCGTGCATGTACAACCGGGGTGCTATCTCCACCAAGAGGTAGCATTGTTTTATTTGAAGACCGTGTTTTTAATCTGCAAGATGCTGCCATCACCCGCTCCAATTCAAATGGCTGATAAACAGGAAACATACTTGAATGTACAGATATTGTATGAGATACAGATGCAATAGATAGTGTAGAAAAAAGATGGCATTAAATAGTTGACATGTATACTGTTTAACTAAAATGGATAGCATGACATAATTTCACATATATGATGTCTATCTAAACTAGATAGCATAGCATAACATAATTCAAAGATATGATGACTAACTAAATAGGATCGCATGATTTAATTCACATATGTGATTTATATGCTAAGCAGAGGGCATTCACATATATGATGTCTGAACTAAGAACATGGTGTTGAATATTGTGTATATGATGTCTAAACTATGCAATGCAAGACACCATATGCATGATATGAGTAATAGAACCATGCCAAGTTAGAGCATACACCTCGGTGAGGGAATAGGACTTGTCATCTGTCTCTGAATCCATCTCTGAGGAGCTATCAGGACCCAGCAACAGATCTGCTTCGACGGGTAGCACTGTCTGCTCTGAAGGCCTTGTTTTCACTCCAGATTTTTCCATCATTGTGGTGGAATTGTCACGTCAGATGTCCTAGTGAAAGGACTTAGTCGTGGAGTCATCGCAACTAGGTAGCTTAAAGGGGTTAATCGGGACAAAGGACACGGGGTTTATACTGGTTCGGCCCCTTACGGTGAAGGTAAAAGCCTACGATCCAGTTTTGAGTGGGATTGCTTATGTCTCGATTACCAGGGAGCAAAATTGCTCGTCCTAGCTCTCGATTTGATGTTACTTGCCCTGAACCGTCGTCGGGTCGTCCCTTTATATACAGAGGTTGACACCCAATGGCTCACAGAGTCCCGGCCGACTCATAAACAGTGTCCGGCTCGGTCTCTAACTATTCTTGCCTTACAATACAAGTTATGTACATATGGCGGTTTATCTCTACAGGCCTTAAGTTGCCTCTGGGCTTTGGGCCCTTAACTAAACCGTCATCTTCAAGCTTTGTCTTGGGCTTCATGAGTCCTCATAGGTATAACCCGGCCCCTCCTGGGCGGGTCATACCTAATAGTTATATCCCCAACAATCACCCACTCAAATGGCTGATTCACAGGAAGAGTAGTTTAATGTACAAACATTGTCGACAAATGGAAATTTAATGAAGAAAAGGATGGGCTAGATATCATTCAAATATATGATGCCTAGTTAAACAGGATGGCATTGCACATTTCACATATATTATGGCTGGCTAAAAGACATCAGACTGCATAATTCCCATATATGATATTGAAACTAAACAGGTGGCATTACATAACATGTCTAAACTAAGCAGATGACATATATGACGTCGAAAGTAGGCACTGCAAGGCAACATATGCATTATATGACTACATCATCATGCCAAGTTAGAGCAAACACCTTGGGGGTAAATAGGAGTGGCCAACTGCGTCTGAATCCGCCTCAGAACAGATATCTTCCTATGAATTACAATCTGGAGAGGGGGGAAGGGTTTGCCATTGAACCCACCATGGAGCGATGTCTGCATGACATTGTATTGCCACGCAAAACTCTTCTCTTTTCTTCTACATGTTCAGCATGACTGTGTACAATATCTGACATGCATACAAAAAAATATAGTGAGATTATGTAAGGAGAGCATGCAGAAATCTAGAGTAATGGTAACAACTAGTGGATGGATCCAAAAATAATGAAAGCAGGCTAATGATTGCTTTAATTTAATAAAAAAACAGATGATGATTGCTTTAGTATTTGTTTCCCACCCAAGATGAACAACATAGGCATACCCTAGGTGAACCAGATATTAGACAGAGATACTATTGATTGCTGCCTCGATATGTGCCCCACAACTAATTTAGAACTCAAGTTTGAACATCAATTTGGATCTGACTTGGAGTCTAAGAGGTGAACAGGACAATAAAGTAGCAGGTAATATTAAGCAATGCATAACATAAGCAGAAAAAAAAGTGTGACAACTCTTATGGACCCGTGTACTCCTCAAGTTCATCTGCTGAGTCGATGATGGTGATGCCGTTGCGGTGGGTGCCGGTGGCAGAAAAGGAGATCCGAGGCGGCGAAAGACAGTCAGGAGTCGTGATGTCTGGTTTGGTGGATGCTTTTGTCGGTGGAGCAGCTCAGGTGAGGTGCACAATGTCGCGGCAAGAGCAGGACAAACCGCACAAAGTTTTCTTCGACACCTACCTGTAACTGAAGTAATTCTGTAAGGGCTCATTTGGCTTTCATGATTCTAAAAATGCAGGGATAGGAGGAAAAACACCGGAATAGGATAGGAATGCACATGGGGCGGAGGCGGCAAGCGAGCAACGGGAAGTAGCAGCAGCGGTCTGCGGCAGCGAAAGCGAGCGAGAGCGATAGTAGCAGCATGGCGGAAGCGGCGAGCTAAACGGCAGCATGGCGGCGAGCCGGGCAGCAGCGATGGCGAGCGAGCGAGCGAGCGAGTAATGGCAGCAGATCCGGCTGGTATGGACGCCGCCCGTTGAAGGGCCTCGCACTAGGGAAACCACCGTGGAGATGTCACCACAATGGCGGCTTCGAGTAGCTGCTCCATGGGGTGCGGGATGGGCGCCGTCGGCACCGGCAGTCGAGTTAAGGAGAAGGTGCGATCACGATGAGTGGACAACCTCTTTGGTGGTGCCGAGTAGGCCTCGGCTTCGTCCGAGGAGTCGGTGAGGATGTTGTGGTTTCGGTGGAGCAGGTTAAGGCGGCGCTGTGGGGATGGGGCAGCCGCGATAGATAAGGCAATCATCGGAGCAGCTCCTTGGAGGTGGAGGACGGGGCAGCTGAACCGGCAGGACGACGAGATGGATGACGGATCCTCATCCGGGGAGGTGGGTGAGGGACGTCAAGCTGTTGTGGTGAACGACGTCGTCAGGGAAGAGTCTCCGGCTGGGCAGCGGTGAGGTGGCCGACGGAGGAGGGTGGAGTTTCGTGATTGGAGCAGAGAGGTTATGGCGGCGTGGGATTTCGAATGGCGAAAAGGAGGCGATGGGAGGGGGGAACCATGACTTAGAGACACGCTTGTACAAAATGTAGGGTGTGTTACAAAAGTACCCCCACCGGTTTGAACTAGCGGCCCTTTTGCCTTTACTTTTCTTAATTCGATCCATGGTTATCTTTTTCTTTAGATGAATAAAAGTTTAGTTTGCTCCTTTCTTTTCGAGAATTTGCTTAGTGATCAATCTTTGTAATCGTGTGCGAGATATATAATAAAGTTTAGTTTGAGTTTTGCATTCTTTACTTTCTAGTTTCAATAAAAAAGAAAGGAAATAAATAAAAAAGATCATATGCTAATCTTATGGAGTGATGACATTACACAAGGAAAGGTATAAGTAGAAAATTTTATTGTAGATTGACAAACATAGCATTGGTCAATGATGCAACTCATGAAAGAATTAATAAGGGAAGAAAAGATTCACATGCAAATACACTATCTTGGAAATCATTTGTGATTGTGAGCACCCATCAAAATATTATATGCCAAAATTGTTGACGTTGGACAAGGAAGACAACGTAATGAATTATGTTTGTTCATATTCACATAGAAGTTATATTGTCATAGATCCTCCAACATGTGGTGTTTGCCCCTATCTTTGCTAGCCAAAAACTCCACACTAAGTAGAGATACTACTTATGCATCCAAAACCCTTAAACCCAAATCTTGTTTGAGAGTCCACCATACCTACCTATGGATTGAGTAAGATCCTTCAAGTAAGTTGTCATCGGTGCAAAAAGGGCAATAAAAATTGCTTCTAAAAGTGTAATATCATTTACTGTAAGGGAAAATTGAGCGTTGTACGAACTTGTGATGGCGAAGAATAAAAGCGATAGGCTGCATAATAAAGGTTGCCATCACAAGGGGCAATATAACGTGACGTTCTCTTGCACTAAGGGGTTGAGCATACAAACAAAAAGTGCATGGCAACTTCTGCTTCCCTCTACGATGGGCCTATCTTTTACTTTCATGTATTTACTTTCATGCAAGAGTCAAAGTTCTTCTCTCTATTCCTTTTTATTTTCTCCTTTGGCAAGCATCATGTGGTGAGGAAAGATCTAGGCACATATACCCAGTTTAATATGGGCAGCATGAGTTATTATTGTTGACATTACCCTTGAGGTGAATGCTTTGGGAGGCGAAACTGTAAGCCCCTATCTTTCTATGTGTCCGGTTGAAAAGTTTTGCTCATGTGTACGCGGTGAGTGTTAGCAATCATAGAAGACTAAATGATGGTTGAGTATGTGGACTTGCCTAAAGGCTCAAATATGTGACCCTTCTTGAAAAGATGATGAATTGTAGTTGCAAAGTTGACTGAGAACGTAGTTTGTTGGTTTCCAATAGAGTTTATGCTTTATACTTCGATGTTGTGATGAATTGTCACTTATTCATGAGAAGCCTATGATAAAAGTTTTATGTTCTAGTTTGTTTCTATTATAATAAGTTACATGATGATACTATGTCCGTATTTTTGTTTTTATCGACACCTCTCTCTCTAAGCATGTGGACATGTTTTTTGATTTTGGTTTTCGCTTGAGGATAAGCAAGGTCTAAGCTTGGGGGAGTTGATACGTCTATTTTGCATCATGTTTACCTACTATTATTTATGTTATTTTATTGTATCATAATGCTTTTTGGAGTAATTAAATGCCTTTTCTCTCATAATATGCAAGGCATACACAAAGGGGGAGAATTCTGGCAGCTGGAAATCTAGATCTGAAAAAGCTACGTCAGGCTACCTATTCTGCACTACTCCAAATGAGGTGAAACTTTACGAGGATTTTTTACGGAATATTTGAGGAATATTGGAGCAAATAAGTACCAGAGGGGGCCCACCAGGTGGGCACAACCCACTTGGGCGTACCAGGGAGCCTAAACGCGCCCTGGTGGGTTGTGCTCACCCAGGCCCACCTCCGGTGCCCCTCTTCTGGTATATAAGTCATTTTGACCTTGAAAAAAATAAGGAGAGGAGTTTCGAGATGAAGCACCGCCGTCTCGAGGCGGAACCTGGGCAGGAGCACTTTTTCCCTCAAGCGGAGCGATTCCGCTGGGGGAACTTCCCTCCCGGAGGGGGAAATCATCGTCATCATCATCATCAACAACTCTCCCATCTTGGGGAGGGCTATCTTCATCAACATCTTCAACAACACCAACTCCTCTCAAACCCCAGTTCATCTCTGGTGTTCAATCTTTGTACCGGAACTATAGATTGGTGCTTGTGGGTGACTAGTAGTGTTGATTACATCTTGTAGTTGATTACTATATGGCTTATTTGGTGGAAGATTATATGTTCACATCCCTTATGCTATTTAATACCCCTCTAATCTTTAGAATGATTATCATTTGTGAGTAGTTACTTTTGTTCTTGAGGTCACGGGAGAAATCATGTTGCAAGTAATCATGTAAACTTGATATGTGTTCGATATTTTGATGATATGTATGTTGTGATTCCCTTAGTGGTGTCATGTGAACGTCGACTACATGACACTTCACCATATTTGGGCCTAAGGGAATGCATTTTGGAGTAGTTATTAGATGATGGGTTGCGAGAGTGACAGAAGCTTAAACCCTAGTTTATGCGCTATTTCATAAGGGATCGATTGGATCCAAAAGTTTAATGCTATGGTTAGAATTTATTCTTAATACTTTTCTCGTAGTTACGGATGCTTGCAAGAGGGTTAATCATAAGTAGGAGGTTTGTTCAAGAAAGAACAGCACCTAAGCACCGGTCCACCCACATACCAAATTATCAAAGTAGCGAACGCGAATTAAGCCAACACGATGAGAGTGACTAGATGAAATTCCCGTGTACCCTCAAGTGCGCTTTGCTTATCATAAGAGACTGTTTTGGCCTGTCCTTTGCCTCAAAAGGATTGGGATACCTTGCTGCACTTTTGTTACTACTATCGTTGCTTTCTCATTACAAATTATCTTGATATCAAACTACTCTGCTACTTACAATTTTAGCACTTGCAGACATTACCTTGCTAAAAACCACTTGCCATTTCCTTCTGCTCCTCGTTGGGTTCAACACTCTTACTTATCGGAAAGGCTACAATTGACCCCATATACTTGTGGGTCATCAATACACAATTCACAACCTGCAAATATTGATAACCCTAAGCTCCTCCTCTGATTATTGGGGGGCACTCGCCTCCTATTCCTCGTTGGCAAACAGCCGCCCGGTGAGACGAGGTGAACGGCGAGGGAGAGGATGGCGGGGAAGCTTTGTCGCGCCAACTGCTTTCCTCCTCTTGTATTTGGGTACCGTCGACGTAGACTCCACCGGCTCGCTCTGCCACGACACCCTCACAAATGGCACCTTGTAGATGCTCGATCCATCAATCTGTGGATGCTCCGTCTTGGATCGATACTCCCACCACTATTGCCTCATGATCGGATTCGATGAATCTTTCTGCTCCATGGCCCAAAGGAGCAGCTCTATGTACCCCCCCCCCCCCCGCACGGCTCCCTCTGGGAGTATCGTCGCCTTTTCGCTCTGTTTCAGATATTTGACTATCGTTGTCGCTGTGGTCGCTAATTGCAGTGGGTTGTCAAACCAAGACTATATCTCCATCAAGCTGGCTAGCTTCACAGGGTCGCCGTCTGTGATCCTCACATATCGGTTGTACTCCTCCATCGATCTAGTTATCCACAATACCTTCACTCGCTGGCGGTGGTTTTGGAATGGAAGAGGAGCAGTGTTGGTTTTTGATTGGAACAATAGAGGAGAGGCGGTGGTTTTGAAATGGAAGAGGAGATGAGCGGCGGTGGTCTTGGAACTCGGAAAGCAAGAGGAGCGGTGGGCGTTGGTTTTGGATTGGACGAGAGTGGAAGAATGCTGTGAGTGGGTCCCTCCTACAACCCCCATGCTGGTTTACTAGCCCCATCGTATTTTGTGTCAAAGTTTGATTCGTACTATATTTGACAAGCAAAATGTGAATGCATGTCATCAAAAATCATATCATTGGATTTGTATCTGAATGTACTTTCCAATTATATTATTTTTTCAACGTATAACATATATTTTATTCATTAAAATCATGGTCAAAGTATGAGCCAGAATACAAGGGAGACTAGTTAATGTGGGGTCGCTTCTTAATTGAAGGGTAAATTGATTTTGATTTACATCCAGTCACAGTGTGCCGCCACTCTCGTCCAATCATAAACTGCCGTCGCACGCTCCTCTTCCTCTTCTGCATTGCAAAAACCACCACCTCTCCTCTCCATCTTCTCCATTCCAAAACCACCGCCTCGCCTCTCCCTCTTCTTTATTTGCAAAACCACCCCCTCTCCTCTCCATCTTCTCCATTGCAGAACCACCGTCTCGCCTCTACCTCTTCTCCATTGCAAGACCACGTTCTCTCCTCTCATCTTCTAGAGCAAGCATTGCACCTCTCAGAAGCACATCTATCGAGAGGATGTAGAAGAGAATCGTGTATATCGCCGACGGCGACCAGGCAAAGTTAGCCAGGTTGAAGGAGATCCTTACTTGGTTTCACAATGAGTGGGAGATTTCGAGGACGGTGAGGGCCATGTGGCAATGTACGAGAAAGAGCGAGTGATACGTCCATTTTGCATCATGCTTTTATATCAATATTTATTGCATTATGGGTTGTTATTACACATTATATCACAATACTTATGGCTATTCTCTCTTATTTTACAAAGTTTACCATGAAGAGGGGGAATGCTTGGTACTGGAATTCAGGTGGAAAAGGAGCAAATATTGAAACCTATTACGCACAACTCAAAAATCCCAAACTCCACGAAAGTCATTTTGGAATTAATAAGAATTATTGAGTGGAAGAAACACGGAGGGGGCCACACCTGGCGGGGAGGGTGGGGCGCGCCCACCCCTACTGGGCGCGCCCCTGTCTCCTGGGCCCCCTGGTGGCCCTCCAGTGCCCATCTTCTGCTATATGAATACTTTTACCCTGGAAAAAATCAGAGGCAAGCTTACGGGACGAAACTCCGCCACCACGAGGCGGAACCTTGGCAGAACCAATCTAGAGCTCCGGCAGAGCTGTTCTACCGGGAAACTTCCCTTCGGGAGGGGGAAATCATCACCAACGATCCTTGTCGGTGTCAAAACCGGCGGATCTCGGGTAGGGGATCCCGAACTGTGCGTCTAGGCGGATGGTAACAGGAGACAAGGGACACAATGTTTTACCCAGGTTCGGGCCCTCTCGATGGAGGTAAAACCCTACGTCCTGCTCGATTAATATTGATGATATGGGTAGTACAAGAGTAGATCTACCACGAGATCAAGGAGGCTAAACCCTAGAAGCTAGCCTATGGTATGATTGTTGTAATGTATGTTGTGTCCTACGGACTAAAGCCCTTCGGTTTATTTAGACACCGGAGGAGGCTAGGGTTACACAGAGTCGGTTACAATGGTAGGAGATCTACATATCCGTATTGCCAAGCTTGCCTTCCACGCCAAGGAAAGTACCATCCGGACACGAGCCGGAGTCTTCAATCTTCTATCTTCGTAGCCTTGGAGTCCTGCGGATAATGATAGTCCGGCTATCCGGACACCCCCTAGTCCAGGACTCTCTCAGTAGCCCCTGAACCAGTCTTCAATGACGATGAGTCCGGCGTGCATAATGATCGGCATTGCAAGGCGGGTTCCTCCCTTGAATAATCCAGAGAAGATCATGAACACCAGGATAGTGTCCGGCTCTGCAAAAATAATTTCCACATTCCACCGTAGAGAGAATAAAATATACACTAGATCAATCTGCTGACGTATTATGCGGCGTGACATCACACCGCCACCAAGCCTTTGTTTGAATTGTTTTTTACCATACCACCTTAGCACGTTTAGCGAAGCGGTTTCCTTGGCACGTCTTGTCGAAGCAGAGATCGTGTTCCCCTTATTCCGGGATCCTCATCAATACGGACGTGGGTAACCCGACCGCGCCATTGATGGTGGCGCTTGGGAGATAAGCGAGTTTTACCAGGCCGGTGGGGGACGCATAGTTTTCATCCGCCTGTATATAAGGGATAAGGATTCACCTTCTCACCTACGCCTTCTTCCTCCTTTGCTTATCCATCTCCGCGCACTCGAGCTCCAACGCCCAAGCTTGCGCATCTCACCTCGACCTTCTCCGAATATGTCTGGAGCGGGAGGTAAATGGTTAGCCTCCACCGCTAAGGAGGAGGACATCACCAAGCTGCTGCGACGGGATACCTTTCAGCGATATCGCGCGCATCGGCTGCCCGACGAGGGCAGCTCATCCCTACCCTCGAGCCTCATGAGAGGGTCGTCTTCCTCCCCACCGTCCGCTGGATGGGCTTTCCGCTCCATCCATTTGTCAGGGGCTCATGTTTTACTACGGCCTGGATTTCCACGATCTGGCGCGAACTTCATCCTCAACATCTCGGCGTTTATCGCCGTGTGTGAAACCTTCCTTTGCATCCGGCCCCACTTCGCCTGTGGCTCAAGACCTTCAACGTCAAGCGAAGGTTGTGAAGAACACATAAGCGGAATGCGGGCGCCATGTTGGGCAAATTGCCCAACGTCCCATATTTCGAAGGGACCTTTGTGGACTCCGTCAAGGGGTGGCAATCGGGGTGGTTCTACATCACCGAGCCGCCGCAGCAAGCCCACATCTTGTGGCGGCCCCCGAGTTTAGATCTAGCATCCCCACGCAGCTCACCTCCTGGAAAGAGAAGGGCTTGAAGTGGGGCGATCCGGTGGAGGTGACGGGACTCCGAGCCTGCATCAAGAAGATGGTGAGCAATAGGCTCCGGCTTGTCGACGTGGTCCAAGTCATGCTCATCCGTGGATTCTCCCATGCCAAACGGGCATTCAATTTGTGGGAGTTCAATCCTACAAAGCACCAGCGCTAAGCGGGCTCTTGATACAACATCTGAAGGCGCTGGAGGTGCTGTTCAAGGGCGCCAAGCCCCGCATCCGCGACGGAAGATCGCGATTCAGCTCGCAGTATCCAACTGATGAGGTAAGTGATTCAACCCCATTACGGGACACTTGTGATAATTAAATTGAATCTTAGTGAGGTTTCATACTGCCTCTTCCTTTGACAGGAATGGATGGAGAAGGCCAAGCTGCTTATCAAGCCACGGCTCCCATGCCGAAGACCAGTGGGCGCCCGCCATAACAGGGCTGCTGGTTCGGCACCGCACATGGTGCCGAGAAGAAAACCAAGAAGGTGGCGCGGGGACTCGAAAGAGTTCCATAATCGAGCGTCTGACGACGACGAGGACTCCTCCCCGAAGGCGAGGGCGAGGAGTATTCTCTCCGGAGGAGGAGAGAAGAAGAGGAAGGCTTCCCCAATCGGGAGGCGAAGGGTCAGAGGAGAACTATCCCCGGACAGTTCGCCAACACCAACATTGGCGAGGATGAGTGGCCTCAAGGGCGAAGCGTCCGGCAAGATCGTAAATATCCGGATCATTTATATGCCATACCTTTTATGTCATGCGGTATCCTTCTAACGCCGCGTTCGCCCGTAGTCCGGCCGATGACGATCTCCCCGACTTCGATGAGCGGGTCGTTAGCCTCGTCGGATGTAAATTCCATCCCGACCTCTACCCCACGCCAAGACGAGGACGCCGAGGTGGGATCCCAAAGAGGACCCATCGGAGGAGGCTCGAGGCGCCGTCGGCGACCTCCGGACTTTGCGCCGGACTCTACGCCGGAACCCGCAGTGGTTCGAGTCCGGCAAGCGCCCTTCGAAAGAAGGGCAGGACCGTGATTGACCGCGGCCTCCGTCCCAACCGGAGGCAGGATAACTTGTTGGGGCGCTTAAAGGTGCTTCCATCGATGAAGAACACCGCACTATCACGAGTGCGGTGATTGAAAGGTTCGACTTGCTAGGCGGGCTGGTGAAGCTCTCGCACAGCCTTCTAACGAGCTTTGAGGTAAGAAGTTAAAATCATGTAATGTAATACCGCATAGACGGTAGCCCTGATGCTTAGTTCGGTGTTCGGAAAGAAAAGCGGATGAGGATCTAACAAGATATCTGTGAGGTTGCCTAAAATATGTCAATATGGGTTTGCAGGCTGCTCGCGACCTCTGCCGCATTGACGGCGGAGGTCGAGGTGCTGAAGAAGGATCTCAAGCGGTCCGAGCAAGAGCTCGGCCATGCCAAGAGGCAGCTCAAGGAAAAAGAAGGTGAGTAACACCTCTTTGAATAAGTACCTTACAGAAAAGGATTTTGGTTGCAAATAAAATTAACAAGGATAATATGTGTATTGCGGGGGCCACTAACGAGGTGGCAGCCACGAAGGATCTTGTGTCATGACGAGCAGATCGCCGCAGAGCAACTGAGCGAGAAAAGCAAGAGGCACGGGTGGCGGAAGTTCGGCAAGAGCTCCGTGCTCTCATGGAAAAGCATGAGAGTTTGGGCGTGACTCAAGACTCGAGAGTCGAGCTTGCCACGGCTCTCGAAAGTGCCAAGTCCGCCAAGGCCGAGGCTCATAAGGCCCTTTAGGAAGTTGAGGACATAAAGAAGATAGCGGCGGGTAAGGCATTTTTCATGCAAAGCGAGCATGTTAATGTGAACTACGACACTTACCCAATCGGAGCTCTCGAGGCGTTTGCGGATCTGCGCGTAGTCGTCGATGCCGCCGCACTCTATCGTGGCGAGGAGGGAGCTCGGCGGAGAAGGTCTTCGGTCTCGATACTCGAGGCCGGCCATCCGTGCCCCCAAGCGACCAAATTAGCAGTGGTCGAACTCCTAAGGTAGCCGAGGAGGCCATGAAGGGTCTCATAGTCCGGTGTGGCTGGACAGGCCATGCACAGGAGCTACTTTGGCCTCGTCGGCGGCTGGTGGATGCATGCCCAGCTGGATGTAGTCAAGCGCTCCGCTTTGTCGAAGGCGCTCGTCGGGCCCTTGCCCGCATAAAGGTGCAATGGGGCAAACCGATGCGAGAAGCTTCTCACGGACCCACCGCCGGGCAAGGAGCATCGCCGCCGGAGAGGTATTATAAAGTTGTCTGAAGGGAGCCTGCGATATTGCGGATGAGTGCTCGAAATGTAATCTTTGAGTGAACTTCGCCGTGTATTTATCTGTTGCTGAAAACTTCGTGTATATCGCCATGAGCAACACTTGTTTAATTTAAAATATTACCTTATGTGCGGCCGTTTATAAAATCGAGAGATGGCAAGTCGTTGGCTTGACCCCCAAGCCATGATCTTTGGGGTGTTCGGGATAAACATGAGCACTCTTGTTCCCATTGTTGGGTCCATCGAGGGAGGCGCTCAACACAACGAACAAGGCAACCAGACTTATAATGCTTGAACACTCTCACTTAGCCATAGAATTCTATAATTTTAAATTTCGCCGAAGCCCCTGGTATTCGGAAGACCGAATCCGGGGCGCTATCCACGCCTTCGTCGGACATTATCCGAATCTTCGCTCGAAGCGGTGTGGGTCTTTAAGGACCCGAAAAAACCTCTCGAACAGCGACCGGTCTCTCGCTTTATCATGCCAGTCAGTTTTAGCTTTCTCCACTAAGGCGTTAACCCGGCTCAACCGGGGCGCAATCGCAGTGGTTCTCCCAGTGCCACCTTAGCCGACAAAACGGAACGTAAGGCACCAAAACATGGGAGCCGGGCAAACCCAACTATTGACCCAAGACATGATTCGGAGCGGATTCATATAATGCTATAAGTTCGGGGTGCCGCACTTGTTAAAGTGTTCGGACTTTATCACACCATAATTTGGGGAACATAAGCCCCTGGCGTATTCGGCCGTACCAAAATGTACGGGTGCAAGATGTCATATAATGAACATATGTATAAAAGATAACGCAATTGCAATAAAAGGTGCTGCATTATTTATGATGTAAAGTCGCTAGTAGAGCGGATGATACAAATAGTGCGATAAGCAAGGGATTTGGACTCAATAAACATGTCCCCTCCAGGATGAACTACAAACTTGGTGTATATAATCGAATTTAATGCTCGTAATTGAGACCACACGAATGTTAAATCCGCGCCTTCTTTAGTCCCAGGCTGTTGCATCATGAGTTCGGCGGGTTCGCCACGGACGAGGCTTCAGTTAACAGAGTCCTGTGTACATAAAAGAAGAAGAAAAATAAATAAAAAAGAAGGGGGGCACACTTGTGAGCCCCTGGTGTGGTCAAGCCACACTCTGGGTCCATTGTGATCGTGCCCCTTTCCCTGTGCCCATGGTATCTCCAAAGCGTAATGATGTACGCGGAGTGTTATTCTTGCAATCATGCGCGGGCGAGGGTTGGGGCCGCATTGCTACGCGTGATCTGATCGCGCCAGGTGGTCTTGGTTGGCATTGCTCCAGGCGCGCTTTGCTGTGTCCGGCCTTTTAACTGTCGGACTTGAGAATTGCCTTAGAAGGCTGCTCTATACTTCTGCAGCGAGAGCCGCTGTATGTTCCTCCGTTCGAAGGGAGCGTTCCGTATTCCCATTGACCGTGATGACTCCACGAGGGCCTGGCATCTTGAGCTTTAGGTATGCATAATGCCGCACCGCGTTGAATTTTGCAAACGCGGTTCGTCCGGCGAGCGTGATAGCCGCTATGAAAGCGGGACTATGTCGAAGATTAACTCCTCACTCCGGAAATTATCCGGGATCCAAAGACCACTTCGGTGTGGTGAGCTGTCTGATTGGCCTCCACTCACAGGATGACACCTTTAAAGGTTGTCTTTGTAGGTTTAATCCTTGATGGGTCTATGCCAATCTTGCGCCTTTGTATCCCGATAAAGCAGGTTCAGTTACTACCGCCGTCCATCAGGACTCTTGTGAGGTGAAATCCATCGACGATTGGGTCTAAAACCAATGCGGCGAATCCGCCATGGCGTATGCTGGTCGGATGGTCTCTTCGATCGAAAGTGATCGGACAAGAGGACCATGGATTGAACTTTGGGGCGACTGGCTCCATCGCATAGACGTCCCTGAGTGCGCGTTTCCTCTCCCTCTTGGGTATGTGGGTCGCGTATATCATATTCACCGTCCGCACTTGTGGGGGGAAACCCTTCTGTCCTCTGTTGTTCGGCGGTCGGGTCTCTTCCTCGTCATCGCTGTTTAGCCCCTTGTCATTGTTTTTGGCAATTAACTTGCCGGCCTGCTTGAACACCCAGCAATCTCTATTGGTGTGGTTAGCTGGCTTTTCAGAGGTGCCATGTATCTGGCATAAGCGGTCGAGTATTCGGTCCAGATTGGACGGACCCGGAGTGGTTCTTTTGAATGGCTTCTTCCGCTGACCGGGTTTAGAGCCTCGGAATCCGGCATTGGTGTCGTATCCTCCTTATCGCCGCCGTTAATGCGGCGCTTGTTTTGTTTCGACGTGACCTGCCATTGTTGTCCTTGGTATCCGGACTGCGAAATTTTTGCGGAGGTTGTTGCTGCGGGCTAGCCACTGTCCTCTCCGTGCAAAAGCGGTCATTAATGATGTGAGGGCTGCCATGGATTTCGGCTTTTCCTGCCCCAGTGCGGGCTAGCCATTCGTCCCGGATGTTATGTTTGAAGGCTGCAAGGGCCTCTGATCCGGACGATCGGCGATTTGGTTTTTCTTTGTCAAGAACCGTGTCGTAATTGTCCGCCGATTCGTCTGGCTGCTGAATAATGTGGCTTAGGTCATCGGCGTCGGTGGTCGCACATACGTGCCCTGGAAGTTGTCGAGGAATGCGGCTTCCAGGTCTTCCCAGCACCCAATTGACTCTGCGGGCAAGCTGTTTAGCCAATGCCGAGCTTGTCCTTTAAGCTTGAGTGGGAGATATTTGATGGCATGGAGATCGTCGCCGCGGGCCATGTGAATGTGGAGAAGATAGTCTTTGATCCAAACCGCGGGGTCTGTTGTGCCATCGTAGGATTCGATGTTTACAGGTTTAAACCCTTCGAGGATCTGATGATCCATTACTTCATCAGTGAAGCATAGAGGGTGTGCGGCGCCCCTGTATTGAGCAATATCGCGACGCAGCTCGAGAGAGCACTGTCTGCTGTGTTCGGCCCGGCCGGGGTTATTGTATCCAGCATGACGGTATTCGTCGTGGGTCGTAGGGCGCCCACGTGATCCGTAGATGGATCTGGATTGCCTTGCCTTGTCCTCCAATATGTCTCGCAAGTCCGTGCGTTCCCTCTTGGCCGTACTTTTGGAGCGATGCCGAGTGCGGTCTTGGCTGGGGCCTAGATGCCCCTCTGTCCACGACCACGGGTGGTCGATCGGCCATGTCATCTTATTGGTGATGAAGGTATGTATGCTTCCTCCTCTAATCGGGGAGCAGCTTGCGTCTTAGGTAACTTTTGACGGAGCGTTCGAGTTTATACTCTTGACGCGAGGACCTCGGTCCATCGATCGGCCAGCGGTCTTGATCAGCTTGGAGCTGTTGCTGCTTTTTCTTTAGGCTGTTTCTTTGTGGCTATGAGCTGCGCTTGAAGCGCTCTTGTTCGACGGGATCCTCGTGTGCATTTAATTCATCATCATTGAGGCTTGCCGTCTTGAAGGGAGGCATATAGTTATTATCCTCAACCCCTTAAACCCGCCGCCCTCTCGTGAGGGCTTGCTTCGCATCCTCCCGCTACCGAGTCTTCTTTGGAGGGGATTGTCTTCAAGACTCTCCGAGTATTATTATCTCCGTGCGGAATCTCCATTCTTCTTTGTGGCGGGATTTAGAGCGGCGCCACGACGCGTCGGCGTTTGGGCTGCTTCTTTAGAGAATCTGCCTCCGCTTGCTTCTTCGCCATCCCGTCTTTCGGGTGTCCACCATATATATGTCGTATGACGAGGTGGTCTTCGGTGCCTCGTGGCGTTGGCTCTGTTCGTCTCCGGCATCGTCGTCCATGGCGTCGACGTCGTCGGAGTCGAAGTCTAACATGTCGGTTAAATCATCGAAAGTGGCTACAAAGTGGGTGGTGGGTGGGCTCTGAATTTCTTCGTCATCCGTACCCCAACCGTCCCGCCATAGTCCGCCAGACTCTCTGATAGCGAGAGATGCTTTAGTGAATTCGGGATATCGCCAAAAGGCGAGTGTTGGAAAAATGTCCGGCGGTGAATTCCATAACCGCGCCTAACTGGATCGATTGGTAGGGCGCGGAGGTTCGAGTCCGCGAGGATTCGGCGCCTCGGAATCACGGGTTTCGCAGGGACAAGATCGGTGTTCGCTCCATCGCCGTGGATGTTGAAGCCCCGGCGGCGTCTATCCACCGCCCTCGATCTGGTGATCGGCTCCGGCTAATGGCGAAGCGGATCCGTGTCGCGCCACCAAGGCACCTTTCGGCGGCAGAGCTAGATCATGCCCATCGCCACAAAGGCGGGCGCTGGTAGTGGCTCGAGTCCGTCGAAGATCAAGTCTCCGCGGACATCGGCCGTGAAGTTTAAGCTTCGAATCGACTCGACGGCGGGCGTAGCTTCGATCTGCTCGGATGGCTGCTTAATTGGCCCGCAGTGCAAAGCCGCCGAATACGAAGATTTGTCCGGGGAGAAAAGTCTCACCCTGGACCGCGTCGTTGGTTGAAGATGCCATCGAGCCTATTGGTGACGACACAGAGGAACTCTCAATGAAAGCACCAATGTCGGTGTCAAAACCTGCGGATCTCGGGTAGGGGGTCCCGAACTATGCGTCTAGGCGGATGGTAACAGGAGACAAGGGACACAATGTTTTACCTGTGTTCGGCCCTCTCGATGGAGGTAAAACCCTACGTCTGCTTTCGATTAATATTGATGATATGGGTAGTACAAGAGTAGATCTACCACGAGATCAAGGAGGCTAAACCCTAGAAGCTAGCCTATGGTATGATTGTTGTAATGTATGTTGTGTCCTACGGACTAAAGCCCTCCGGTTTATATAGACACCGGAGGAGGCTAGGGTTACACAGAGTCGGTTACAATGGTAGGAGATCTACATATCCGTATTGCCAAGCTTGCCTTCCACGCCAAGGAAAGTACCATCCGGACACGAGCCGGAGTCTTCAATCTTCTATCTTCGTAGCCTTGGAGTCCGGCGGATAATGATAGTCCGGCTATCCGGACACCCCCTAGTCCAGGACTCCCTCAATCCTCTCATCAGGAGGGGGTCAATCTCCATCAACATCTTCACCAGCACCATCTCCTCTCAAGACCCTAGTTCATCTCTTATATCCAATCTTGTATCAAAACCACAAATTGGTACCTGTGGGTTGCTAGTAGTGTTGATTACTCCTTGTAGTTGATGCTAATTGGTTTACTTGGTGGAAAATCATAAGTTTAGATCCTTAATGCATATTATTACTCCTCTAATTATGAACATGAATATGCTTTGTGAGTAGTTACATTTGTTCCTGAGGACATGGGTGAAGTCTTGCTATTAGTAGTCATGTGAATTTGGTATTCGTTTGATATTTTGATGAGATGTATGTTGTCTTTCCTCTAGTGGTGTTATGTGAATGTCGACTACATGACACTTCACCATTATTTGGGCCTAGAGGAAGGCATTGAGAAGTAATAAGTAGATGATGGGTTGCTAGAGTGACAGAAGCTTAAACCCTAGTTTATGCGTTGCTTCGTAAGGGGCTGATTTGGATCCATATATTTAATGTCGTGGTTAGGTTTACCTTAATACTTATTTTGTAGTTGCGGATGCTTGCAATAGGGGTTAATCATAAGTGGATGCTTGTCCAAGTAAAGGCAGTACCCAAGCACCGGTCCACCCACATATCAAATTATCAAAGTACCGAACGTGAATCATATGAGCGTGATGAAAACTAGCTTGATGATAATTCCCATGTGTCCTCGGGAGCTCTTTTCTCATTATAAGAAATTGTCCAAGCTTGACCTTTGCTACAAAAAGGATTGGGCCACCTTGCTGCACTTTATTTACTTTCATTGCTTGTTACTCGTTACAATTTATCTTATCACAAAACTATCTGTTACCTACAATTTCAGTGCTTGCAGAGAAAACCTTACTGAAAACCGCTTGTCATTTCCTTCTGCTCCTCGTTGGGTTCGACACTCTAACTTGTTGAAAGGACTACGATAGATCCCCTATACTTGTGGGTCATCAAGACTCTTTTCTGGCGCCGTTGCAGGGGAGCGTAACGCTTTTGGCGAGTGGAACTTGGTAAGGAAACATTTATATAGTGTTCTGAAATTTACTGTCACTTGTTACTATGGAAACTAATCCTTTGATGGGCTTGTTCGGGGTATCTTCACCCCGACTAGAAGAGCAAAGAGTTGCTCCTCAACCTACTGAACCTACTGAAAATATTTACTTTGAGATTCCTTCGGGTATGATACAGAAACTGCTAGCTAATCCCTTTGCAGGAGATGGAACATTGCATCCCGATTTACACCTTATCTTTGTGGATGAAGTTTCTGGATTATTTGAGCATGCAGGTATTCCTGATGATGTTGTCAAAAGGAAGGTCTTCCCTTTATCTTTGAAGGGGGGTGCATTGACATGATATAGGCTATGTGATGATACGAGATCCTGCAATTATAAGCGATTGAAGTTGGAATTTCACCAAAAGTTCTATCCTATGCATCTTGTTCACCGTGATCGTAATTACATATATAATTTCTGGCCTCGCGAAGGAGAAAGCATCGCTCAACCTTGGGGGAGGCTTAAGTCAATGTTATATTCATGCCCCAATCATGAGCTCTCCAGAGAAATGATTATTCAAAAAATTTATGCTCGTCTTTCTCCCAATGATCGCAACATGCTCGATACTTCTGTCTTTGGTTCTTATATCTCAAGACTATTGAATTCAAATGGGACTTCTTGGAAAGAATTAAACGCAACTCTGAAGATTGGGGTTCCGACAATGGTAAGGAGTCAGGTATGACACCTAAGTTTGATTGTGTTAAATCTTTTATGGATACCGATGCTTTTCGTGGATTTAGCGCTAAATATGGACTTGACTCTGAGATAGTAGCTGCTTTTTGTGAATCTTTTGCTACTCACGTTGATCTCCCTAAGGAGAAGTGGTTTAAATATAATCCTCCCGTTGAAGTAAAAGTAGTTGCACCTATTACAGTTGAAGAAAATATTGTCACTTATAGTGATCCTATTGTTCCTACTACTTATGTTGAGAAACCTCCTTTTCCTGTTAGGATAAAGGATCATGCTAAATGTAACATCCCAAATTTCCAATTTGGAATATTATACATTAGATCATCACTGCATATCATATTTATTGCATTTTGGCTCGATCCTAGAAATTCTATGCAACTCGAGGACCCACGGAGAGAGTTGGGGATTTCGTTATTTTCATATTTGAGTTTTCTCGAATTTTGAAAATAGGATCATTTGATTTTATTTATTGTTTCTTCAATTATTTTTATTATTAAAATATGAGAGAGGGAATAAAATGACTTTCCCAAAATAAAGAAATATTGAGGATTTGATAATAAAATCAAATAAGATTTTATTTTGGAGTTTATTGCTATTTTATTTGAATTTAGGAAAAATGCGCATTTTTCAAAATTGCATTTAGGCCCCAAATAAATGTTCATCTTGTCCGGCTTGAGTATAGAAGCCGGGGAAAATTTATTTCAGTATTTTTGGAGTCCGTTTAGTATTTCTTTTAATTGTTTTTCTGCGCATAATGTTTTAAAAAAAGAAGAAAAGAGGAAACCGACTTTGGGCCGTGCCCGAGCGGGACTCCGTCCGGGGGGCTTTATAAGCCGCCACCCCGGCGCCCGCCAGCCCAACCCGCTAGCCCAAAACGCCGCCACCACCGAAACCCTAGCCGCCGCCCACCGCCGCCGCCGTCGGACGCCGGTTAAAGCCATTTGCGACGCGCGCCCGACGACCGCACGACGGACCTCGCCGCCCTCGCATGACCCGCCGTCGTCGACCACCGCCGCCCTGCCGCCCCTCGCCGGAGTAGCCGACCCGCACCCCGAGGTAGCCGCCAGTTTTCTAATAAAACCGATCGGTTTTTTTCGAAACCCTAGATCCGTTTTTTTTATTAGATCCGATTCGGTTTTTTTTTTCGGTTTAGTCCATTTAGCGAACGCCCGTTCGTTCGTTCATTTTAACGAACAGGTTTTCGTCGTTTAGCGGCAGACAACGAAAGTTCGTTCGTTAGCCTGTTCATCCATTTTTCTATTTCTCGTATTTTCCGCGATTATTTCTGATTGCGATTTCTGATCCGATTTTCGTTTTAGTATAACGTTTCGCTCGTTTTATCGGAATCAGGCGATTCAAGCGCCTAGAGTTTCGTCTCGAAACCCTCTTTCCGTTTAACCAACTCAAACATGTTTTTGCTACTGTAAATTTAACTTAGGTCCAGATTAGTAAACAAAGCTTGTTTCTTTCGCTGTTTGAGTTTCGTTGCTTCATTTGATTTGATTCTTTTTGCAAAGCAGAGTTCTTAAGTTGAACTTTCTGGTTAGATATCTTATTTTGAATTTTACCTGTGCATTAGTTGAGTGCTTATTGTATGCTTGTTTGTTTGCGATAGAGTACCCGGAGTGCGCCACTTGCTACTTCGAATCTCTAGGTTTCCCGGATCATCAGCAAGGCAAGTAACACTTTGATCATACCTCTTTACTACCCAGTTTTATTGCATTAGATCAATCCCCAAACAATTGCATGATTAGGATCTGATTAACATGTGGGTTTTGGGAAGTAGATGAGGTAGAACCTATTACCTGTTTATTATCAACCTTTGGGAGTTACTTCTATGTTTGCTTATATTGCCATGCTATGCTAATAGACGTGGATTGGGTGAGTGTTTCCATGACAGATATGAGATTGTTTAATTAATGGTTTACTTAAGGTGGCAACTTAAATTCACATCTGGGTAGATTGAGGCACCTGGGGAACCCAGTGTTGCCTGTATTTTTTGGAAATCCCGAGGTACCGTGTGATTCTCCTATGGACCGCCACCCAGGCTCAAAGGGATCATGAGATTATTCATGCTAGAAACTTCCATGTGCAGCCGCAAGCTACTATGGGCTCTAGCATAGTTAATTAAGTTGTGTGAGCTCTTGAAGAGGTAGACTAGCAGATGTAGGGGATGTAGGTTGGTACTGTCTACCCGGAGTAGAGAGTTAATGCTTCTGGAAGACTGTGTCTCGGTCATCCGTTTCTCAAACACCTTGTAGTGCGAGAAATCAAGCGAAGGAGATCGAGTCTTGCGGCGAAAAGTGCGCAAACCTCTGCAGAGTGTATAAACTAATCATGGTTAGCCGTATCCCCAATTATGGACATTTTGAGTATCTAGTACTTGGATTATCATGTGAATCTCATCATGTTACTTAATTAAATTTTGTTGGGTTTAATGATGATGCTTAATTGAGATTGAGTTGGAGTACCCTTCTCAATGTTTAACAACCACCATGATAGTTAAATAAAATTTATTCCTTTGCAGTAGGGAAAAATTGGCTTTATGCAAAAACTGTAACCATAGAGCTTTTCCACCAGCCATATATGCATGTAGTATAGCATTATTCTTTCAATTACTCCCTATGTGTGTTACATTGCCAGCATATTCCATGTGCTGACCCGTTTTCGGGTTGCAACGTTCATGTTGCAGACTTTTCAGACGACGAGTAAGGTGCCTTAGGTCGTGGTTCTATACTCAGTGATGCCGTTGCAGTTGATGGACTTGCTTATCTTCCAAGCCTTCCACTGTTATCGTTATTAGATGGCCTTAAGCCATATTTATTGTAATAAGTTCTCTTTTGAGACATCCGATGTAATAAGAGTGTGATTGCTACTCTGTTATAAATCCTTCAAGTACTATGCGTGTCAGCATTACCGATCCAAGGATGACACTGATGCATAAAGATCAGACTGTTTGAGGTCTGGTCGCTACAAGATGGTATCAGAGCACATGCTGACTGTAGGACACGACCACTAAGCTAAAAGCCTAGATCACTACTCTCTCTTCTCATTTCTGACTCCTCATCTTTGCTACTCTTTTAGGATGGCGGATGCAAGAAACAAGTTCACGCAACCGGATGAAGATACACCCTTTGGACGCCACTTGAAGGAAGTCACTAGATACCTGAACATCGGAGTACCAAGCTTCACCAGGACCTACATCGCCACTTTACCCGAAGAGGAGCGCTGGATGATTCAAGTTCAAGTTTCAGGAAGAACATTCATGCTAGTTACTGAGCCCATAGAGTTTTCCTTTGATGCACCAACCTGGAGTCTAGGAAAGGGCATGGCAGATCACATCACCATGGAACGCATTGGAGAAGTTTACCACCAGGATCTCAAGGATACTATCTACCAGATTTGTGGGAGCCGAGATGAGCAATGGGAGATGATCAGCACCAGGAAGGATAGATCAATTGCAGCTTTCATCCAGGATTTAAACCAACACATTCGACGCCAGGAGAACCAGATGTGCGCATGCATGATAGACCTGAAGAAGGCCATGACCAAGATCACGGAGCTGGAGGAAGAACTCAAGTCTACGCGCGATGGATATGAGGAGGAAATGACGACACTCGTGGAGAAGAATGATGATATGAAGAAGAAACTGAAGGTATTCATGGGATTTCCCGTGAATGGAAGAGAAGATGATGATTGCACTTGTCCAGAGAACTACATCATCATCGACGACACCGACTCGGACCCAGACGATAGCGATGATGACTATGTTGATGAAGCTAGAGCAGATATCATGGAGTCTTCATCCGAGCAGTTTTTCTAGTCGACCACCATGACCGTAGTAGTATTCCCCCATGTATATAGTATAGTCTGAGCACTTTTGTAACGATAGTTAGACCGTTGTATTCCCTTGTTTGAATTGATTGAAGTGATATTTTTTGCATTTGTCTCATGTGCATATGGGTAGTGTTTTTCTCTCTAGACCTCATTCTATTCTATATTCTCATATTTTCTAAACCCTCAGATGCCTCCGAGACGTGACAATGGATTTGCTTTCCCACCGGAGCTCACCCAGTTGATCCAGCAGCAGAATGCATTGATGCAGATGCTAGTCCAGAATCAGAATCAGGGGAACAACAACAACAACAATAACCCACCACCACCACCTGTTGATCACTTAGCCCCTTTCTTGAGGCTGAATCCGCCGGTGTTCTCCTGTAGCACCGAGCCGATAGTTGCATATGATTGGCTCCGCAAGATGGGAAGGGAGTTGACCACTACAAGATGCACAGATGCGGAGAAGGTGTGTTTTGCCGCACATCAGCTTGATGGACCCGCAACATCATGGTGGGAGAATTTCACAGCCACTTATCCTATCGACATTGTCACATGGGATCAGTTTCAGCAGGCTTTCCGTACTGCCCATGTTTCAGCAGGAGCAATGGCCATGAAGAAGCGTGAGTTTCGCCACCTACGCCAGGGAGGACGTACTGTTGACCAGTATGTGGATGACTTTAGTAAGCTAGCACGGTATGCCCCAGATGACGTTGCTACGGATGCAGCTAAGCAGGAGAATTTTCTGGAAGGACTGAATGATGAGCTGAGCATGCAGTTGATGGTAGCAACCTTCAAAAACTACTAGGAGTTGGTAGATAGAGCTCTTATGATTGAAGGGAAGCAGCAACAGATTGACAACCGCAAGAGGAAGTATGGGCAAGGGAAGTACAATTCTGGAGCTCAGCAGAAGCCTCGTTTTACCCCGAACTCGGGAGGACATTTTCAGCATACCCATGGAGGAGGTAGTTCGCACAACCATAGTGGCCCCAAGAATGGTAATGGGAATGGAGGAAGCAACGGACAGAACCGCACCAACCCATCAACACCAGCCAAGAGGGACCTGAGCCACATCACCTGTTACAAATGCCAGAAGACTAGACATTATGCCACCGAATGTCCTGAAGCGAAAAATGGAAACGGTAATGGAAGTTCTGGAAGAAGCCCAATCCTTTCAACAAAGGACAAGTGAACCACGTTAGCGTGGAGCAGGTTGAAGCCCAGCCAGATGCAGTAATAGGTGTTTTTGGTTAAGTCATTTACTGCAATCGTTCTTTTTGATACTGGTGCATCGCATTCATACATATCAAGGGGATTTGTGGATAAGTATAACCTGCCAACCCAAGCCCTTAGGTCACCCATGTTAGTAACCTCGCCGGGAGCAGAGTATATGGCTAGTCTATGGTGTGATCGGTTACCATTAAGGATTGGTAACTATGTGGTTCCCTCAGACCTAATAGTACTAGAATCGCAAGGACTGGATGTGATATTAGGCATGGATTGGTTATCGAAGTATGGAGGGAACATTGAATGCGCCAGTAAGTCAATTTGGTTACCACGCCAGAAGGAAGAAGGATCAAGTATGTATCCCGGCATGTGCCAAAGAGGACTCAAGTAAATTCCTTATCAGGAGTTGTACAGGAAGAAGTACCAGTGGTGAAGGATTTTCCTGACGTATTTCCATAGGAGTTGCCAGGCATGCCACCGGATAGCGACATTGAGTTTTTGATTGGATGCCCGCAAAAGATTTGGAGGAAATTAAGAAGCAGATTAAGGAGTTATTGGATAAAGGCTATATTCGCCCAAGTTCTTCACCTTGGGGATCGCCAGTGCTTCTAGTGGAGAAGAAGGATGGATCACTCAGGATGGTTGTTGATTATCGAGGATTGAATGAGGTGATAATCAAAAATAAGTACCCACTGCCGATGATCAATGAGTTGTTTGACCGATTGTAAGGAGCTAAGGTATTTTCCAAGATCGATCTGCGATCAGGGTACCACGAGTTGAAGATTCGAGAATAGGATATACCCAAGATGGCTTTTACCACCAGGTACGGGCTGTAGGAGTATACCGATATGTCATTTGGTCTGACTAACGCACCTGCCTATTTCATGAACATGATGAACAAGGTGTTTATGGAGTTTCTGGATAAGTTCACCGTGGTGTTTATTGATGATATTTTGGTCTACTCGAAGAATGAAGAGGAGCATAAGGAGCATTTGCGTTTGGTACTAGAGAAGCTCAGAGAACATCAGTTGTATGCCAAGTTCAGCAAATGTGAGTTTTGGTTGAAGGAAGTTGGATTTCTCGGACATGTTATATCTTGAGAAGGGATCACAGTAGACCCCACCAAAGTTGTCACCATGACAAATTGGGAAGCCCCAACAACAGTTGGAGAGATTCAGAGTTTTCTCGGACTCGCATGATACTATCGGAGGTTCACTGAAAATTTCTCGAAGATTGCAAAGCCCATGACGGAGTTGTTGAAGAAGGACACCAAGTTTAAATGGACTGAGGAATGTGAGGCTAGTTTCCAGGAGTTGAAGAAACGTTTGGTTACATCACCAGTATTGATTCTGCCCGATCAGCGTAAGGATTATGAAGTATATTGCAACGCTTCTCGTCAAGGACTTGGAGCAGTGCTTATGCAGGAAGGAAGAGTTGTTTCGTATGCCTCTCGACAGCTTAAACCCCATGAGTTGAACTATGCTACACATGATTTGGAGCAAGCAGCCGTAGTGCATGCTTTGAAGACATGGAGACATTTTCTCATCGGAAACCATTGTGAGGTGTACACGGATCACAATAGTTTGAAGTACATTTTCACACAGAAGGAGTTGAATCTCAGGCAAAGGAGATGGTTCGAGCTCATCAAGGATTACGATATGAGATTGCATTATCACCCCGGAAAGGCTAACGTAGTAGCCGATGCGTTGAGCCGCAAGAGCCATGTTAACACACTCATGACCGGAGAGTTACCAAAGGAGTTAGCCGAGGACCTTCACGAATTATGCTTGGAGATAGTTCCGAGAGGCCATGTAGCAGCATTGTAGATTCAGTCTACTTTGATGGATAAGATCAGAGAAGCCCAGAAGACTGACAAGGAGATCGCCGCGATAAGGGAGAAGATGAGCAAAGGAAAAGCTAAGGGATTTCATGAGGATGAGCACGATACCTTATGGTTTGAGGACCGCGTTTATGTGCCTAATGACCCGGAGATCAGGAAATTGATTCTACAGGAGGCCCATGATTCACCGTATTCGATTCACCCAGGAAATACAAAGAGGTATTTGGATTTGAAGGACACTTTCTGGTGGACTGGAATGAAGAAGGATATTGCGGAATATGTAGCAGTATGTGATGTATGTCAGAGAGTGAAGGCAGAGCATCAGAAGCCAGCAGGACTGCTACAGCCATTGCCGATACCCGAATGGAAGTGGGATAAGCTAGGCATGGATTTTATCACGGGATTTCCCAGGACTCGTTGAGGCTATGACTCGATATGGGTTGTAGTCGATCGTTTGACGAAGGTGGCTCGTTTCATCCCAGTGAAGACCACCTACACCAGTGCTAAGTTGGCAAAGATCTACATGACCAGGATCGTATGTATGCATGGAGTTCCGGGGAGCATTGTATCAGATAAAGGAACCCATTTTACCTCAAAGTTCTGGAATCAGTTGCACGAAACTTTAGGTACCAGGCTAGAGTTCAGTACAGCCTTTCATCCGCAGACAGATGGACAGACCAAGAGAGTCAATCATATTTTGGAGGATATGCTGAGAGCTTGTGCGCTAGATTATGGATCTAGTTGGGATGACAATTTGCCATACGCAGAGTTCTCTTACAACAAGAGTTATCAATCCAGCTTGAAGATGGCCCCTTTCAAAGCCCTATACGGAAGGAGGCGCAGGACCCCATTATCGTGGGATGAAGTTCGAGACCGCCAGCTGTTTGGACCGGATTTGATTAAGGAATCTGAACAGAAGGTGAAGTTGATTCGCGATAGGCTCAAAGTAGCCCAGTCCAGGCAGAAAAGCTATGCAGATTCTAAACGAAAGGAGACTGTTTACGAAATGGGAGACAGAGTTTATCTTCATGTATCTCCACTTCGAGGAGTTAAGCGCTTTGGAGTTAAGGGGAAATTAGCGCCACGTTTTGTGAGACCATACAAAGTTTTGGAGCGTATGGGAGAAGTTGCCTACAAGTTGGAATTGCCCGAAGGATTGTCAGGAGTTCACGATGTGTTCCATGTAGTGCCACGCAGAGATGGCTGATATACCGCTAAGAGATACAGTGCCACTGGAAGCGATTCAGCTAGATAGTGATTTAACCTATGAGGAGAAACCAGTCAAGATTCTCGAGTATGCCAACCAAGTCACCCGCAGCAAGGTTATCAAGTTTTGCAAAGTTCAGTGGAGCCACCACACCGAGGACGAAGCCACCTAGGAGCGAGAGGAAGATCTACTGAAGGACCACCCTCACCTATTTCCTAGCCAACCGAATCTCGAGGGCGAGATTCATCTTAAGGGGGGGTAGGTTTGTAACATCCAAATTTCCAATTTGGAATGTTATACATTAGATCATCACTGCATATCATATTTATTGCATTTTGGCTCGATCCTAGAAATTCTACGCAACTCGAGGACCCATGGAGAGAGTTGGGGATTTCGTTATTTTCATATTTGAGTTTTCTCGAATTTTGAAAATAGGATCATTTGATTTTATTTATTGTTTCTTCAATTATTTCTATTATAAAAATAGGAGAGAGGGAATAAAATGACTTTCCCAAAATAAAGAAATATTAAGGATTTGATAATAAAATCAAATAAGATTTTATTTTGGAGTTTATTGCTATTTTATTTGAATTTAGGAAAAATGCGTTTTTAAAAATTGTATTTAGGCCCCAAATAAATGTTCATCTTGTCTGGCTTGATTTTAGAAGCCGGGGAAAATTTATTTCAGGATTTTTGGAGTCCGTTTAGTATTTCTTTTAATTGTTTTTCCACGCGTAATGTTTTTTTTAAAAAAATAAAGAGGAAACCGACTTTGGGTCGTGCTCGAGCGGGACTCCGCCCGGGAGGCTTTATAAGCCGCCACCCCGGTGCCCGCCAGTCCAAACCGCCGCCGCCACCAAAACCCTAGCCATCGCCACGCCATCGGACGCCGACGGTAGCCATGCCGCCCGCCGCCGCCTGCCGCCGCCGCCGATCACCGCCAGACCTCGCCGCCGTCGACCGCCGCCCCTCACCGGAGCCGACCCGCACCCCGAGGTAGCCGCCGGTTTTCTAATAAAACCGATCGTTTTTTTTTTGAAACCCTAGATCCGTTTTTTTATTAGATCTGGTTCGGGTTTTTTCGGATTAGTCTATTTAGCAAACGCCCGTTCGTTCGTTCGTTTTAACTAATAGGTCTTCGTCGTTTAGCCGCAGACAACGAACGTTCGTTCGTTAGCCAGTTCGTCTGTTTTTCTTTTTCTCGGATTTTCCGTGATTATTTCTGATTGCGATTTCTGATCCGATTTTTATTTTAGTATAACTTTTCGCTCGTTTTATCGGAATCAGGCGATTCAAGCGCCTAGATTTTCATTTCGAAACCCTCTTTCCGTTTAACCAACTCAAACAAGTTTTTGCTACTATAAAATTTAACTTAGGTCCAGATTAGTAAACGAAGCTTGTTTCTTTCGCCGTTTGAGTTTTGTTGCTTCATTTGATTTGATTCTTTTTGCAAACTAGAGTTCTTAAGTTGAACTTTCTGGTTAGATCTCTTATTTGAGTTTTACCTGTGCGTTAGATGAGTGCTTATTGTATGCTTGTTTGTTTGCGATGGAGTACCCGGAGTGCGCCACTTGCTACTTCGAATCTCTAGGTTTCCCGGATCATCAGCAAGGCAAGTAACACTTTGATCATACCTCTTTACTACCCAGTTTTATTGCATTACATCAATCCTCAAACAATTGCATGATTAGGATCTGATTAACATGTGGGTTTTGGGAAGTAGATGAGGTAGAACCTATTACCTGTTTATTATCAACCTTTGGGAGTTACTTCTACGTTTGCTTATATTGCCATGCTATGCTAGTAGACGTGGATTGGGTGAGTGTTTCCATGACAGATGTGAGATTGTTTAATTAATGGTTTACTTAAGGTGGCAACTTAAATTCACATCTGGGTGGATTGAGGCACCTGGGGAACCCAGTGTTGCCTGTATTTTTTGGAAATCCCGGGGTACCGTGTGATTCTCCTATGGACCGCCACCCAGGCTCAAAAGGATCATGAGATTATTCATGCTAGAAACTTTCGTGTGCAGCCGCAAGCTACTATGGTCTCTAGCATAATTAAGCTGCTTGAGCTCTTGAAGAGGTAGACTAGCATATGTAGGGGATGTAGGTTGGTACTGTCTACCTGGAGTAGAGAGTTAATGCTTCTGAAAGACTGTGTCTCGGTCATCCGTTTCTCAAACACCTTGTAGTGCGAGAAATCAAGCGGAGGAGATCGAGTCTTGTGGGGAAAAGTGCGCAAACCTCTGCAGAGTGTATAAACTAATCATGGTTAGCCGTGTCCCCGGTAATGGACGTTCTGAGTATCTAGTACTTGGATTATCATGTGAATCTCATCATGTTACTTAATTAAATTTTGTTGGGTTTAATGATGATGCTTAATTGGGATTGAGTTGGAGTACCCTTCTCAATGTATAACAACCACCATGATAGTTAAATAAAATTTATTCCTTTGCAGTAGGGAAAATTTGGCTTTATGCAAAAACTGTAACCATAGAGCTTTTCCACCAGCCATATATGCATGTAGTATAGCATTATTCTTTCAATTACTCCCTATGTGTTACATTTCCAGCATATTCCATGTGCTGGCCCGTTTTCGGGCTGCAGTGTTGCAGACTTTTCAGACGACGAGTAAGGTGCCTTAGGTCGTGGTTCTATACTCAGTGATGCCGTTGGAGTTGATGGACTCGCTTATCTTCCAAGCCTTCCACTGTTATCGTTATTAGATGGCCTTAAGCCATATTTATTGTAATAAGTTCTCTTTTGAGACATCCAATGTAATAAGTGTGTGATTGCTACTCTGTTATAAATCCTTCAAGTACTGTGCGTGTCAGCATTACCGATCCAGGGATGACACTGATGCACAGAGATCAGACTGTTTGATGCCTGGTCGCTACACTAAAACTTCGACTATTGTTCATAAGAGTAATACTAGGACTTATACATCTCCTGAGCAAATCAAAATTGAACCTAGTATTGCTATGGTTAAAGATCTCTTGGATGATGATTTAGATGGGCATGTTATTTATTTCTGTGGTGAGACTGCTAATATTGTTAGACCAGATGCTAAGATATATAGACCTGTGGTAGGCATGCCTGTTATTTCTGTTAAAATAGAAGATCGTTGTTATCATGGCGTTTGTGATATGGGTGCTAGTGCTAGTGCAATACCCTATGATTTATATAAAGAAATTATGCATGATATTGCACCCGCTGAAATATAAGATATAGATGTTACTATTAAGCTTGCCAATAGGGATACTATTAAGCCAGTTGGGATAGTTAGAGATGTTGAAGTCTTGTGTGGGAAGATTAAATATCCTACTGATTTTCTTGTTCTTGGTTCCGCACAAGATGACATTTGTCCCATTATTTTTGGTAGACCCTTCTTGAATACTGTTAATGCTAGGATTGATTGTGAAAAGGATACTGTTACAATTGGCTTAGAAGATGTGTCTCATGAGTTTAAGTTTGCTCAGTTTCATAGACAACCTCGTGATAGAGAATCACCTAGTAAGGATGAGATTACTGGTCTTTCTTCTATTGCCGTGCCTCCTACTGATCCGTTAGAACAATATTTGCTAGACCATGAAAATGATATGTTTATGAAGGAAAGAAGGGAAATATATGAAGTGTTCCTTCAACAGGAACCTATTCTAAAACACAACCTACCCGTTGAAATTCTAGGGGATCCCCCTCCACCAAAGGGTGATCCCGTGTTTGAACTCAAACCATTACCTGATAATGTTAAGTATGCTTATCTTGATGAAAAGAAAATATATCCTATTATTATTAGTGCTAACCTTTCAGAGCAAGAAGAAGAACGATTATTGAAAACTCTGAAGAAGCACCGTGCTGCCATTGGATATACTCTAGATGATCTCAAGGGCATTAGTTCCACATTATGCCAACACAAAATTAATTTGGAGGACGATGCCAAACCAGTTAGAGATCCTCAACGACGATTGAATCCTAAGATGAAATAAGTGGTAAGAAAGGAGATACTAAAGCTCCTTGAGGCAGGTATAATTTATCCCGTTGCTGATAGTGATTGGGTAAGCCCTGTCCATTGTGTTCCTACAAAGGGAGGTATTACTGTCTTTCCTAATGATAAAGATGAATTGATCCCGCAAAGAATTATTACAGGTTATAGGATGGTAATTGATTTCCGTAAATTAAATAAAGCTACTAAGAAAGATCATTACCCTTTACCTTTTATTGATCAAATGCTAGAAAGACTATCCAAACACACACATTTCTGCTTTCTAGATGGTTATTCTGGTTTCTCTCAAATACCTGTGTCAGCGAAGGATCAATCAAAAATTACTTTTACTTGCCCTTTCGGTACTTTTGCTTATAGACGTATGCCTTTTGGTTTATGTAATGCACCTGCTACCTTTCAAAGATGTATGATGGCTATATTCTCTGACTTTTGTGAAAAGATTTGTGAGGTATTCATGGATGATTTCTCCGGCTATGGATCCTCTTTTGATGATTGCTTGAGCAACCTTGATTGAGTTTTGCAGAGATGCGAAGACACTAGTCTCATCTTGAATTGGGAAAAGTGCCACTTTATGGTTAATGAAGGCATTCTCTTGGGGCACAAGATTTCCGAGAGAGGTATTGAAGTTGATAAAGCTAAAGTTGATGCTATTGAAAAGATGCCATGTCCCAAGGACATAAAAGGTATAAGAAGTTTCCTTGGTCATGTCGGTTTTTATAAGAGGTTCATTAAGGACTTTTCTAAAATATCTAGGCCTCTGACTAATTTATTGCAAAAAGATATTCCTTTTGTCTTTGATGATGATTGTGTAGAAGCATTTGAAATACTTAAGAAAGCTTTGATCACTGCACCTATTGTTCAGCCATCTGATTGGAATTTACCCTTTGAAATTATGTGTGATGCTAGTGATTATGTTGTAGGTGTTGTTCTAGGGCAAAGAGTTGATAAGAAATTGAATGTTATCTAGTGTGCTAGTAAAACTCTTGATACTGCCCAGAGAAATTATGCTACTACTGAAAAAGAGTTCTTAGCAGTTGTGTTTGCATGTGATAAGTTTAGACCTTACATTGTTGATTCCAAAGTTACTATTCACACTGATCATGCTGCTATTAAATATCTTATGGAAAAGAAAGATGCTAAGCCTAGACTCATTAGATGGGTTCTCTTGCTCCAAGAATTTGATTTGCATATTATTGATAGAAAGGGAGCTGAGAACCCCGTTGCAGACAACTTGTCTAGGTTAGAGAATGTTCGTGATGACCCACTGCCTATTGATGATAGCTTTCGTGATGAACAGTTAGAGGTCATTAATGCTTCTCGTACTGCTCCTTGGTATGCTGATTATGCTAATTACATTGTTGCTAAATTTATACCACCTAGTTTCACATACCAGCAAAAGAAAAAGTTCTTTTATGATTTAAGACATTACTTCTGGGATGACCCACACCTTTATAAAGAAGGAGTAGATGGTGTTTTTAGACGTTGTGTACCTGAGCATGAACAGGAACAGATCCTACGCAAGTGTCACTCTGAATCATATGGAGGATACCATGCTGGAGATAGAACTGCACATAAGGTATTGCAATCCGGTTTTTATTGGCCTACTCTCTTCAAAGATGCTCATAAGTTTGTCTTATCTTGTGATGAATGTCAAAGAATTGGTAATATTAGTAGATGTCAAGAAATGTATATGAATTATTCTCTTGATATTGAACCATTTGATGTTTGGGGCTTTGATTATATGGGACCTTTTCCTACCTCTAATGGTTACACATATTTTAGTTGTTGTTGATTACGTTACTAAGTGGGTAGAAGCTATTCCAACTAGTAGTGCTGATCATAACACTTCTATTAAAATGCTTAAAGAGGTTATTTTTCCGAGGTTTGGAGTCCCTAGATATCTTATGATTGATGGCGGTTCACATTTTATTCATGGTGCTTTCGTTAAGATGCTTTCTAAGTATGATGTTAATCATAGAATCGCATCTCCTTATCACCCGCAATCTAGTGGTCAAGTAGAGTTGAGCAATAGAGAGCTCAAATTAATTTTGCAAAAGACTGTCAATAGATCTAGAAAGAATTGGTCCAAAAAACTTGATGATGCATTATGGGCCTATAGAACTGCATACAAAAATCCTATGGGTATGTCTCCGTATAAGATGGTTTATGGAAAAGCATGTCACTTACCTCTAGAAATTGAACATAAAGCATATTGGGATATTAAAGAGCTCAACTATGACTTCAAACTTGCCAGTGAGAAGAGGTTATTTGATATTAGCTCACTTGATGAATGGAGAACCCAAGCCTATGAGAATGCCAAGCTATTCAAAGAAAAATTCAAACGCTGGCATGACAAAAGGATACAAAAGTGTGAGTTTAACGTAGTTGATAATTATGTGTTATTATTCAACTCTCGTTTAAGATTTTTTGCAGGAAAACTTCTCTCTAAATGGGAAGGTCCTTACGTTATCGAGGAGGTCTATCGTTCCGGTGCCATAAAAATCAACAACTTCGAAGGCACAAGTCCGAGGGTGGTGAACGGTCAAAGAATTAAACATTATATCTCATGTAATACTATCAATGTTGAAACTAATATAGTTGAAACCGTAACCCCGGAGGAATACATAAGGGACACTTTCCAGAACGTTCCAAACTCCGGAAAGGAATAGGTATGTGGTACGGTAAGTAAACCGACTCCAAAACAATTCTAATGGCAATTTTTATCAGTTTTGGAATATTTAAGAATTTTAGAAAGAAAGAAGTAGTCCGGGAAGGACACAAGGCCTCCACGAGGGTGGAGGGTGTGTGCCCACCCTTCCTGGGCGCGCCCCCTGTCTCGTGGCCACCTCGTGTGCCTCCCTGACTCCGTTTTCTTGCATGTTACGTATTTTGGTTGGTAAAAATTCATTATATAATCTCCCGAAGGCTTTGACCACCGTATCACGCAAATATCCTCTGTTTTTGTTTCAAGCTATTTTTCTGACAGATCTAGAGCATCATGACGTCTCCAAGCGCTCCCAAGGACAAGGTTCTCGAGAGGGTTATCAACCCCTATCTCACAGAGGTGTTGCAACACCCTCAAACCATTGAGATGCGTGAGGGGGTGCTGCACATCCGCGATGTGGAGGGACGAAGGCGTACTGGAAGCGTGGAGACAAAGCTCGAAGCCATGGAGCAGCAAGTTTTCAAGTGCCAAGGGATGGTGGAGCGTGGACTCAACGCCAACCAGATGATGATCACGGAGTTTACCAACAACCACAAGCTAGATGCCAAGGTCATTGGGGAGACCATCTTCAAGCTTCAAGAGAAAATCGAGCACCTCCAAGCCCAGATCTATGACCTGCAAAACCAAAACTGTGAGTATGAATATAGATTCAAGAGGATGAGTTTGGCTGCAGATTTAAGGATCCCGGAGACTCGATCATACTTCTATGATGGTGAGCCTATGCCTTGGAAGATGGTCGACAAGCCTACATCATCAACAACTCCTACTTCACCACCTCCGAGGACATAATCACATGGGTATGGGCACTCCCCTTGGCAATTGCCAAGCTTGGGGGAGGTGCCCCGATATCGTATCACCATCACACTCCTATCTTTACCATTCTATTTAGTTCAATCCTTTTAGCAGTATCTTGATCTAGTAGATTGAAGTTTTAATATCAAGTAGTTTTGAGTTTTGCTCTGTGATCTCTTTATGTAATCAAGTCCGTGAGCTATCTATAATAAAGATTAGTGTTGAGTCAAGGGCTTTGCTATCTTGCTATGATCTTGAGAAAGTAGAAAGAATAAAAGGGTTCATATTGATCTTATGGATAGTAATGACTTCACACATAGAAAGTATGAGGCATAAAAGTTGTTGAGAGTTGACAAACGTAGTTTTTGTCATCGTTGCAATTAATAGGAAGTAATAAGGAAAGAGAGGTTTCACATACAAATATATTATCTTGGACATCTTTTATGATTGTGAAGCACTCATTAAGTATGACATGCTAAAAGAGTTGATGTTGGACAAGGAAGACAACGTAATGGTTTATGTTTTCTCACATCTCAGTTAAAGTATATTGTCATTGACCTTCCAAACATGTTGAGCTTGCCTTTCCCCCTCATGCTAGCCAAATTCCTTGCACCGAGTAGAGATACTACTTGTGCTTCCAAATATCCTTAAACTCAGTTTTGTCATGAGAGTCCACCATACCTACCTATGGATTGAGTAAGATCCTTCAAGTAAGTTGTCATGTTGTAGGCAATAAAAATTGCTTTCTAAATATGTATGACTTATTAGTGTAGAGAAAATAAGCTTTATACAATCTTGTTGTGGAAGCAATAAAAGCGACAGACTGCATGATAAAGGTCCACATACAAGTGGCAATATAAAGTGACGTTCTTTTGCATTAAGATTTTATGCATCCAACCCTAAAAGCACATGACAACCTCTACTTCCCTCTGCGAAGGGCCTATCTTTTACTTTATGTTTTTACTTTATGCTTGAGTCAAGGTGATCTTCACCTTTCCCCTTTTCATTTTATCCTTTGGCAAGCTCCTTGTGTTTGAAAGATCTTGATATATATATATATATATATATATATATATATATATATATATATATATCCAATTGGATGTAAGTTAGCATGAACTATTATTGTTGACATCACCTACAGGTGATTACGTTGGGAGGCAACATAATAAGCCCCTATCTTTCTCAGTGTCCGGTTGAAACTCTATAACCACAAGTACCGCGTGAGTGTTAGCAATTGTAGAAGACTACATGATAGTTGAGTATGTGGACTTGCTGAAAAGCTCTATTCTTGACTCTTTCGATGTTATGATAAATTGCAATTGCTTCAAAGGATCGAGATTATAGTTTGTTAGTTCCCAATGAAGTTTCTGAACCATACTTGACATTGTGAATTGATCGTTACTTGAGCATAAGAAATCATATGATAAAATCTATTTATGTTGCTGTTATAAGAATGATAATGATGCCCTCATGTCCGTATTCTATTTTTATCGACACCTCTATCTCTAAACATGTGGACATATTTTTCGATATCGACTTCCGCTTGAGGACAAGCGAGGTCTAAGCTTGGGGGAGTTGATACGTCCATTTTGCATCATGCTTTTATATCAATATTTATTGCATTATGGGCTGTTATTACACATTATATCTCAATACTTATGGCTATTCTTTCTTATTTTACAAGGTTTACCATGAAGAGGGGGAATGTCGGCAGCTGGAATTCTGGCTGGAAAAGGAGCAAATATTGGAAACCTATTCTGCACAGCTCAGAAAATCCTGAAACTCCACGAAAGTCATTTTTGGAATTAATAAGAATTATTAAGCGGAAGAAAAACCAGAGGGGGCCTACACCTGCCAGGGGGGGGGGCGCCACCACCCCACTGGCGCGCCTGCCTCCTGGCCCCCGGTGGCCCTCCGGTGCCCATCTTCTGCTATATGAAGGCTTTTACCTTGGAAAAAATCAGAGGCAAGCTTACGGGACGAAACTCCGCCGCCACGAGGCGGAACCTTGGCGGAATCAATCTAGAGCTCCGGCAGAGCTGTTCTGCCGGGGAAACTTCCCTCTGGGAGGGGGAAATCATCACCAATGATCCTCTCATCGGGAAGGGGTCAATCTCCATCAACATCTTCACCAGCACCATCTCCTCTCAAAACCCTAGTTCATCTCTTATATCCAATCTTGTATCAAAACCACAAATTGGTACCTGTGGGTTGCTAGTAGTGTTGATTACTCCTTATAGTTGATGCTAATTG
Source organism: Aegilops speltoides (assembly GCA_021437245.1). Taxonomy (NCBI): domain Eukaryota; kingdom Viridiplantae; phylum Streptophyta; class Magnoliopsida; order Poales; family Poaceae; genus Aegilops; species Aegilops speltoides. Next base: position 137,360,511 of record CM038145.1, on the reverse strand, counting down.
GTTTACTTGGTGGAAGATCATATGTTCAGATCCTTAATGCATATTATTACTCCTCTGATTATGAACATGAATATGCTTTGTGAGTAGTTACGTTTGTTCCCGAGGACATGGGTGAAGTCTTGCTATTAGTAGTCATGTGAATTTGGTATTCGTTCGTTATTTTGATGAGATGTATGTTGTCTTTCCTCTAGTGGTGTTATGTGAACGTCGACTACATGACACTTCACCATTATTTGGGCCTAGAGAAAGGCATTGGGAAGTAATAAGTAGATGATGGGTTGCTAGAGTGACAGAAGCTTAAACCCTAGTTTATGTGTTGCTTCGTAAGGGGCTGATTTGGATCCATATATTTAATGTTGTGGTTAGGTTTACCTTAATACTTCTTTTGTAGTTGTGGATGCTTGCAATAGGGGTTAATCATAAGTGGGATGCTTGTCCAAGTAAGGGCAGTTCCCAAGCACCGGTCCACCCACATATCAAATTATCAAAGTACCGAACGCGAATCATATGAGCGTGATGAAAACTAGATTGACGATAATTCCCATGTGTCCTCGGGAGCTTTTTTCTCATTATAAGAAATTGTCCAGGCTTGTCCTTTGCTACAAAAAGGATTGGGCCACCTTGCTGCACTTTATTTACTTTCATTGTTTATTACTCATTACAATTTATCTTACCACAAAACTATCTGTTACCTACAATTTTAGTGCTTGCAGAGAAAACCTTACTAAAAACCGCTTGTCATTTCCTTCTGCTCCTCGTTGGGTTCGACACTCTTACTTATCGAAAGGACTGCGATAGATCCCCTATACTTGTGGGTCATCAGCGAGACGACAGCGATGTACTCCTCGGCTGTAGTCACGCCGAATCTTTCGAGTTCATCAAGTATCTCCTCTGGGCGATAGAGCAGACTGATTCGCCCGAGGTGAAAGTCAGGCAGAGGTGGTGGGCGTACAGATCGAAGGTCGAGCATCTAGAGGATGACGAATCGATCAAGTACGGTGTGCCATTCATGTGGGTGCAGTGCTAGGGGAGCCACCAGAGTATTCATTCTCCCACCACAAGAGTAGGAAGTCGGATGGCGTGACGTCGCTTCCCCACTGTTCTCCACGGTTCCCTCGCCGCTCACCTCGTCTCAACGGTGGCGGTAGGATTTAAAGTAAGCTTCAAACTAGACCTAATCTTCCATCTGCTCATGCTTACAATCAGTGTGATGGCTAATAAAAATCATACGGGTAAGTACTGGGTAGTACTCTGAGACTACGCCAATCACCCTAAAAGAGCTCTGGAACTAAAACAAAGTTGTGAGAATGTTTACAAATAAAGAAAAAAGTACTCCCTAGAAAAGTGTCAATATAAGATTTTTGATTAGAGGATTTGCTGCAACACTGAAACAAGTAAAGTGCATGTCAAACACTGAAAAATTAAGATGTTATGTAGGGCAAGAACTTTAGGAACCATCTGAGCATCTGTGCTTTTTCCAAGCCACGTTTATGTTAGACATTGTCACCTCACACTCTGCATATATGCTGGTTCCATCCAAACATTTGTGCATTTTCACTAAAATGTAGCTAGATAACCCTGTTTGTAGAGATAATGAAAAAGCGTGATTACATTGTAGTAACACTAGTTGATGAAATATACACTAATAAATACTCCCTCCGTCTCAAAATAAATGTCTCGTCTTTGTACTAACTTTAGTACAAAGTTGTACTAAACTTGAGACACTTATTTTGGGACGGAGCGAGTAGAAGAAACTTCATTTTTAATAGGAAAATATTGCGATACAATACCTTTATTAAAAAATACAATAGTACCACAGTATGCCATGTTGCGAGGGGGAGATGGGCCTTGCGATGCCTCATACGGTAGGCCTGATACTGGAATCCTGATACACCTTCTGCAAGTGATGAACATCAGTGTACATCAGTAGTACAAGGAGGGGCCTTGAGCCATTCCAATCTCTATTTTTGACCAACTTCCCGTTTAGACTGAGATGATGTCAGATAACGGTTCTCTATGGTTTGGTTTCTTTAATGAAATCGGAGGGAACACCCCTCTTTTTATAAAAAAATATATCAGTGGCACTGGCGGTGCCAAAACATTGCCTCAAATTAATAGTGCCATTAGATAAACATGCAAAATAATAACATTACTGCTTTATCATGGCAGTGCCAAAAACAGTAGCACAAGAGTAGAGTCAATATGTAGGATCGTTCTGGCAAACGGTAGTACCAAAAGGAACATACCTCGTCATGGAAACCATATCGGCAGTCAACGCCATCGTAGAAGGGATGACATCAGTCACCAACATGGACGATTCAATTCATGCGACCTTTTTGTGCAGTTCACCTAAAATGAAGCAATGTTTGCATCATGCAGTTAGCAACTACTTGATCCCATGAGCTAGTAACTTCATCTTCATTAGTTGCAATAAAATTGAGCAGCACCAAGGTTGGTCATGAAGCTCGTGGAATGTACAAATGTAATTTGGATATCCTTTTGTGTAGTTCAACTAAGATCAGACGACCATGTTCGCGACACAAATATGTGGAAAGTGCCATTATGGTGACGGTGACAGCTAATTAACTGTTGGAGGAGATTACCCGCAGAGTTCTACGAGGTGAAATGTATATCTCTATTTGCACAAAAATGTGGAAAGGAGGGTAACTAACAAGTGATGAAAAATACATCAAATGAAAAAAACATGTTCCTTATCTGAATGGCAATCATACAAGGACAGTAACAATTTATAAAGTTGCAACATTGCTAGATATTAGTGTGGGCACTAAGATTAACTATGACAACCGTTAAATACAACGTAACGGATTTGCTTACGCGAGAGGTAGATCATGCCTCTCGCAAAAGAAAAAAATGCGTTCATTTTCCTACCACGAGAGGCACGAATTTACTTGGAGGCACGGATTTGCTTCCGCAAGAGGCATGATCGTGCCTCTCGAAAAAAGGAAAACATATTTTTTTTATTTTTTCCTTCCGCAAGAGGCACATATTTACTTATCGTGGAGACACGGATTTGCTTTCACAAGAGTCTCAGAAAAGGAAAAATATGTTCCCGGTTCATTTTTTTTGTGAGAAACCTATCAGCATGGGATCTAGTTCTGAAGATTTCGATGCGAGGAATTCAATGGTGAAAATGATTCATGATTTGGACTCACAGTTTGAGAGATACACATTTTGAATAAACGAATCTACGAAAAAAGAGAAGATCCCTAGATTGCGATAAATGCCGCACATGCAGCATGACACTTGTCACAACCCGAGAAGATGATAGTGACATTTGAAAATAGTACTCTAACCTAAGAGGATGAGAATGACACTTGAAAATAGTATTCCCTCTGTTCCAAAATAAGTGTCTCAATTCCAAAAAAGTGTCAAGCTTAGTAGTATCATTTTTGTACTAGAGTTAGTTTAAAATTGAGACACTTATTTTAGGAAGTAGTGATATAAATGCTCTTATATTATTTTACGGAGGGAGTACAATTTTGTACTCCCTCCGTTCGGAATTACTTGTCGCAGAAATAGATGTATCTAGACGTATTTTAGTTCTAGATACATCCATTTCCGAGACAAGTAATTCCGAACGGAGGGAGTACTAGAGTTAGTATAAGGCTGGTCATAGTGGGGAGTAACTTAGACTAGTAACATGCATATGTTACTAGTCTATATTACTACCTCTATAGTGCATAGTATTATATAGTAGTATCATAGGTGGTCTCATTTATTGCCATGCATGACACATAGTAGCATCATATTTATTATGTTACGGTATCTACCTATGTGACTATAAGGCTGGTTGTAATGGGTAGTATCATAAGTTAGTATCATGCATATGATACTAGTGTATGATACTACCTCCCTAATGCATAATATCATATGTTAGTATCATAGATGACTTTATTTATTGCCATGCATGACACATACTAGTTTAGCATTTATTATGATACGGTATCATGATATGATACTCAACCCTCTCTTACTTCATTTAATTGTATGTCATCTCATCAAAGTTGCCTAGTTGGCATGCATGATACTAGCTATGATACTCCCATTACAACCAGCCTAACCATCTCTCTTCTTTAATTACCTGCCACATAAGCATGTTTACGAATCCCAAGTACATGTTACTACTTATGTTACCCCACTATGGCCAGCCTAAGACTAGCCACAATGCATAGTAACATACACCAGTAACATACACAAACCCCTAGACTATGTTACTACCTTCATAGTGGGTAGTAACATAAGTGTGGTAACATGCAAAGCTTCATTTATTAGGTTATAGACTCATATTGCATTGGGACATGTGATGTTACAGTAACTACTCCCTCCGTCTTAGTTTACAAGTCTTACGCGTATACCTAGGTTACCAATTTTATCATCCTAATATAAATTATATAACAAAAAAATTATACCTTTGGAAAATAGAACATCTAAAGTTTATATTGGTATATTTTTGTAATATATGACTTGTATTAGGTTGGTCAAATTGACGACCTAGGGGTACGCGCACGCCCTGTAAACTGAGAGAGAGGTAGTAGCTAAGTTACTGTAACTACCTCTCTCCTCATTAACTCATTGCCACATAAGCAAAATTGCTGAGTTGGACTCGATGTTACTATTGAAGTTACTCCCACTGTGGCTAGTCTAAAACTGAGACACTTATTTTCGGACGGAGGAAATACTATTTAATTTTTGGGGATTTGCTAGGATGCTCTTACCAAAGCACATGCTCTCCATATTTAAAGAGGTAATAGCACCCCAAGTCCCTGAACTTGCACATCATGTGATGGTTTAGTCCTTATACTTGCAAAAGTGGATTGGGCAGTCCCTGAACTTGCAACAGATGTGCAAGTTTAGTCCAGGGCCAATCACGTGAAGCCAAGTGGACGCCAAGTGGACGAGTTGGTCAACGCTGCACCTTTTGCAATTAGGCCCCTGCCTTTTCCCTCTATCTACCTGCAGTATACCACAATTAGGCCCAGCGAGGAACCAACTGCGGGTAGATTAGATTCTCCCCATTGACGATGAACGATGGATGTAGTGCATCATCCACAGCAAAGCAAATCTAGATGGAGTGTCATCTACACCTATTTTAACCAGAACACCCGTGCACTTACGGGTTCCAAGAAAACAATCAAGAACACAGATTATGATAGAACATGTGAAGTAGCAAAAAAAATCTCTATACAAAGATGATAATATGTGTACCAGACTATCTCACATAGGTTGAATTCCTATAGTGGTTAAACAGACCAAATGCCCTCTCAAAATCATGACAAGAGTACAGTATACAAACCGCAAGTAGCACAGAGAAGGAACCTACTAGTTAGGATCGAAACTATAGCATGATCGATGCAAAGAAGCTTTTTTTCCTAAACGCGGCAGTAAACAAACTTTCTTCGGCTTGGTAACGGTTCAAAGAATCAAGAAGACAAATAATGTGGTCAATGGAGGCTTAGTGAGTAGTCGATGAATTTGATGAAGAAAGCAAGTTTCATTCGATCGGACATCACGAAAGAACACGCAAGTTTCGGACTTGAAAACTCTTCCCTTCTTCATAATTCGACCGATGAACGGCTCCTCACCGCCATTCTTTCTGCGAAACTTAGTCCTTTGTCAAACTGAAACAACATAATCGGTGATTGATGATAGGTACTAATTCAATTCAGGCAGAAAAGCAACTACTTTCTTCATCAGACCAACTTATGTGCAGCTCGAACTTGATCAAAAACATCACCGAAGGCTAAAAAACTCTTCTCTTTTTCTTCGGAAATTGATGGCTCATCCCTGAAGGAACAGTTCCTCGCTGCCGTTACTTTCTGCAGAAAGTTACTACTACTTGTCAACCTGAAACAACATATCTCACGGATAGAAGGATGCAAATCCAATTCATTCAGGCATGAGCACAACAACTTTTTTTTTTTGAAACGGAGGCAAAAGCTTTGCCTCATCCATACAACTTTCTTTAGGTGACCTGAAATTTTTATCAAAGGGAAGTTTCAGCTCCAACCGAAGGCTAAAAAACTCTTCTCTTTTTCTTCACAAATTGCTGGCACATCCGTGAAGAAACAGTTCCTCGCTGCCGTTACTTTCGGATTCTTCGCTGTATTTGTATTATACCATACATATTATGATTTTTCTTTGCACGTGATCTTGCCCTTTTCGGGCAAAAAACTGTAATGTTTGTGAATAATGCCGCTTTTGCTGCTGCTTGTAATTTATGTTAATTCAGCGCTACTGGTGATCGAAATATTTTGTAATCCTTCATTTCCTCGGATATTTATCATGCTAGTGCGTATACATTTCTTGTACATTTTGTTCTTCCGCAACTTTTCAGGTCGATGATCAGCCGGCTGTTCGGCGCCACCAGGTTTCTAAGCTGGTCGGCTGGAGGAGACAAAATAAATCCCAGTGTTTTCAATTATGGTGTATTGCGGGTAGATGGAGGGAAAAGGCAGGGGCCTAATTGCAAAAGGTACAGCGCTGACCAGTTCGCCCACTTGGCTTCACGTGATTGGCCCTGGACTAAACTTGCACACAAGTTCAGGGACTACCCAATTCACTTTTGCAAGTATAAGGACCAAAACATCACATGTTGTGCAAGTTCAGGGACTTGGTATGCTATTACCTCATATTTAAACCTATAAGGTTCCGGGAAGATTCGTTCCCATGGTTGTCCCTCGATCGCATGCATTCTTGCCCGCTGGATGTTGGTCAATTCGCTCTTCTACTTCGTTTCAGCCGCTGGATATTCGCTGCTCGTTTTCACCACGCGGTAAGCTCGCATTGACCAATGATGGGTGGGCTCTCGCAGTGTGCTGGTTGGCTAGGTCAACCATTTCGAGGTGCGTGTGCGCCCTCTCCCTGCACGCCGCATGCGCGTCGCGCCGTTTGTGGGAGAGCGTGCGGCAGCCGTGGATGGTTTCGTTTGTTGCCTGCGTGCCTGTTTCTTTCACTGCAGGTGGGCTCTGTTTTGGTCTGGTCCCATTTGTCTGTCATTCGTGCTGTTGCGTTGCGTCTCATCTGCATCTAGAGAGAGAGAGAGGCTAGGCTGACTGATGCATGTGCGTGTGGGGCCTGGCTGACCGATGCATCATGCGCGAGTCGTGCGTGCCTCACCTTCGTCTGCCGTTGGAGAGAGGAGGTGGACTGGCAAAATATCTCACGAGCCTTGGTCGCCTCCAGTTTCCCTTCCCTGTCTCCAATCTCTCTTGACCTACCGCCGTCGCCTCTTGGTTATTGATGTTGCCGCTCCGATGAAGATCACCGTGCCGCTGTTGCTTAGATCCCTGGAGAGAAGGGGAACAGTAGCTGCGCCAGGCGGCATGCCTCGTCCGAGCCGCGTGGTGGCCGACACATCGGCCGTTTCATAGCCGGTCCTGGCGGTGCCTCGTCAGCGTCGTGGATGGCTTGGGCAGCGCCTTGGCATCCAAGAGGGGCGAAGTGGGCTGACCAGCATGCGTGGGGTGCAAAGGCCACGAGCAGGAAGGAGATGCGTTGGAGGTGATGGAGGAGGAAGTTGGAGGCGGCATCAGCGTCCATGGCGACGCCGCTACGGGACCCCCTGCCTACCTCGGCATGCCTAGTCCGTGCCACATGGTGGCCGAGATGCGGCCGCCCATGCTCTGTCGGTGCCGTCTCATCCTCTTCATCAAGAGGAGGCATCTCTGTCGGACCACGCCTCCCCATCTACCGCACTCTAATGGTGGATGAGGTATAGCACTGTGTTGGCCGTCCTCTGCTGCTCTGGTCCCTCCCCTCTGCTCCTGCCGAGATCGTTTGTTCGTCCAGGCATAAAGACACCTCAGTTTTCTTGTCTTTTTCCCTTTTTCTGTTCTTGCATCTGTTTCTTCTTCTTGGACCTCTCTGTATGCTGCTTTAATCTTGTTCGTGTATATGTAGTTACTGATAAAGTACTCATCAGGCTTAGATTAAATTTTATGTAATTGCAGGCCGAGGTGAGCATCATGACGATGAGCAGGCCTGTGGCTGATACAGAGAGCTCCTCGAACGGGAAGTAGCAGTGCTAGAGGAACTCGAAGATGAGCAGGTCAATTTTGGCATGTCTAGTTAGTTCATGTAACCTTTGCGTCTTTACATGTCTTTGACTTACTGACATTTTATTTTTTCTGCGTTGCGATTAGGTTTCGAAGTCATGCCTTCGCCTTACTGTTGTGCTGATACTGGATGCCACATTGAGGAATATTGGGATCACAACTTAACTTAAATTAGCAATATAGTGTCAATGGGCGTCATCTGAACCTAATGAGATGTTGTTTACTGAAGAACAACCCCTTGCTACTTGCACAGTACGTGAAAAAACACCCTAAATAGATTGAAGAAATCATACTTGATTGTGGTTGCATTTAGTTGATGCTTACGTGTATTTCCCATCAGTGGACCAAGTGGGTACTGGGTAATCTTCTATATTTCAAGTCCAAGCTTTCTATGCATTTTTCTATCTTTTTTTTGCATGTCTTAGTGATCATCTACAGGGCTGAATTATGCCATTGTTGATGGTGCACATGTCTATTGCATGGTAGACCCAGTATTGGCCCTCCTTTCAAGCTCATGTGTTCACTCTAGAGAAAAATCTGGAAAATACATCTAAACTATCTTTTAATCTGCCTATAGTGTAATGCTACTATTATATATATGGATACATCATATCGATATGTCAAGAGACCTAAGGCCTTAAGAGTTAAAGTGACAAACTGGGGACTGATGTCATAATTGCATATGGGCTTTGTTCAATTATTTTCTTGCCTAGAACAATGATGTTTGCAGATGGAATTTGTTCAGTCATAAGAGCTTATCGGTTTAGCAGGCATAATTTTGTTTCTTCAGTGTACTGTGTCTGAGGAAAACATTTATTTTGTTTCCTGTTTAGGTGAATTCATGGCCAAGATGGACGGATTTCTATTGTGTGGGCTGGAGGTTCTTGATGTAGGGCACCAACACCAACTAAGCTTCCATTCTGGTAAAATGTATGACATTCTTGATGAGCATGCATGTCTATGGTTTTGTGGACACTGATTTAGTTCCATGCCAGTTTATTTCCAGTGGTTGGTCTGCTTCTTTATAGGGATTTTTACTACTAAAATAAATTAGAAACTGAATGTATACTGCTTTCACCTTCAGTTTGAACATGACATCGTCTTATTTGTGACATAGGTGGAAATTAGCAAGCACACTACAGTTGGTGCATGGATAACCAAGTTTACTTATTACTTTATGAAGATGATGATTCCTAAATGGAATTAGGAGCTAGGTCTAGCATGTTGATTGTGCTTCAAGGTACAGTTGTTCGCACCTTATAAAATTAATGCTTTTTATTGGTGGTGCATCTTAGGAACGAAAGCTTGATTCATAGATAGCTTCTCTTTGGCCGTGTGATGATTTGAAGATTTTTGCTCTATGTTGTTGTTTCCCTTGATTAGATTTAGAAGATGATTGGAGCAGTTAGTCCAATTAGTATTTTGTTCATATGCTTTGAATAAAATTGTGTTCAGAGATCATGTTGTATGCACTTAGGGTGCATCCAATCATTTTTGCAGGTTGAAAGATGAGAAGAAGTACTATCTTGCCTACCCGAAATTAACATGAGCTTAGTTTGAATGTCGAAGAAATACTGGAATGTAGGATGGAGAGGTTAGCATGCTTACTCCAAGTAATAATTTCAGAACTACTGTGTTTTAGTAATGTATTTAGCTAAACCTTTCATTCGGCACATCCATAACTCAACCAGTTTATGCATGATGATTTAGGGCATATTTGTTTCCAAAGCAAACAAACTACTGGTCTTCGTTAGGTAAGGATAGGTGTTTGGTACCAAAACAAAAATTAACTTTGTCAGGCTAATGAGCATGCATGGCTAGAGAATCTTGGCACACTGGGAAAACAATGTAATGCTACAGCATGTCAACATCATGTTCTGAACCATTTTTAGTGGCTGAGAGAAGAAACAATTATCTAGGCTCGTAAGAAAGAGCTTTTATTTCAGGCCATTGTTTCGACGAGCTGATGAACACACCACCTGGGTGTCTAATTTTATATGAGCCAGGGAAAGCAATTTTATACCTAACAGCTCTCCCCTGATTTGGGTCTTTGCTGGCCGTTCGATCTTGCTCATTTCAGTCAACTATGCCAGTTTGGTCGTCCGATCCTTGCATTGCGTTATCAACTTGCCTATTTTATTCTCCTCACTTTGTCATGGATTAACGACATATTACTAATTTTGTGTATTGAACTAACCAATTTAACAATCAAAATTGCTGGCCTTGCATCAACTGTTGTTGTTCTGCTAGCCATAGGCTGCCCCTCGGGATCATAATTCTAAGCTTGGACCATGTGCCCACCTTAACCAATACAACTTGATGACTCTGTGTGGTTGCTAGGGGCACAGGTTGTGCTGATAAAAGTCCATGAACTTTTTGATAAGCATCATTATTTTCCAATTTGATCTATTGTTTTCTAGCTTTTTTGTGTATGAACTTCCATATATGGTACTGTTTGTCAAGCATTACTATTGTTCTCACTTAGATTTTCTTCTTCTTTTTTGCTACTTTAAATTTAGATGCTCAAGAAATTTGGTAAGCGTCATAGTGGTTTGGGCCTTGGTGCTACATGAGACACAAGCGCCTTCAAAGTACATGCGTGTATTTATGGATATTAGTGCTTTTGCTCATTCTAATTTTTTTACTTAAGGTGGTTACACTTTCTTACTTTTTTTTATGAAAGAGAGTGAATTCAGTCATGAACATGCATTGATATATTTATTGTTAGTTTATCTTCGTGTTATCGGTATGCTTTGGATGGCTGCAACCTGAACTAATTATATCACTATTCCCATCTTACTTAGTGGCATTGCTATGCTTCACAGTATACAATGTTTTGCATGCCAGTACAATTCGTAAGTGGTTTTTCGTATTTAGGTGTTATTAATATGGTGAGTGATTGAAGGGGAGGCATGAGGAGAAGAGCAGTCCAAAGGGCGGATGGAGCATGCCACTTGTTGATGTTAGTTTCCATTTCCGGAAAGAACAAATTTTCTATGATTTGAGTGTATGCTGATGTGTGAAAGTCAATCATTTGGATTCCCAACTAGACAATTGTGTGTTCAATATTTTATTGTGCATTGACAAAATGTTTCGGTGCCCGTATGCACAAGTTAATTTTTGAAATAGATGAAAGGACAACACGGCATAAGGGAGTTTGCCCTTTAGGAAGATTCTTGTTTGCTGTTGTGATTAAAATTAGGAAATTTATATACCTATAGCTGGATAGTTGCTCAAGCTAAAGTTTTATGTAACATGTAACATCTGAACTCTATTTGTGGTAATAATTTTCCTATTGTCAAAGGCCATGTTTGATCTCCAAATGTGTTTTGGGTTTTAGTTCAGGAAGGTGACACCAATTATGTGTTTGATCTCCAAACGTGTTTGAACATAATTAAGTCAAGGAATCTTCGCGGTAAAGTTGTATGTCATATACCTTGCGCCATTTGGCTCCGTGCTGCTCGAATAAGACAACAAAATATGCATGCTACCCTAACTGGTAGCTAAAACCCACTTCTACTAGCAAAGTCAAATATTTTCAAAACACTTTGGGTTTGACATGGTCTTTGCGCTTGCTCAAACATAAAGTCATTGAAAAATGCAAATATTTTCGACATGCTCATGGTATCAAATCGCACTCTGCGCCATTTTGCTTAGAGATAAACTAAAATGTGTGTGCGCATCATCATAGACAACAATCTTCATTGTTTTTAATTAAAGGGGGTAAATTTTGTTATCATATGTCCTTTCCCACAACTAAACCAACTAAACACATGGAAAAAGTTCTTCATAAAATCTTTGATGAGGTCCTGAAAAATATACTCACAAAGAAAGATAGCATAATATGATGTCATTAAATTGAGGATATCTCAAGAAGAGACTCCCACTAACACCTGCAAGTCCCTAAGTCTTCGCATACCAATTCCATGAACACATTTCTGAAATGTAGAATTTGGTATAGACTTGGTAAATAAATCAGCAAGGTTGTCGCATGATTTGACTTGCAGAATGCTTATTTCCCCGCTTTTCTGAAGATTATGGGGAAAGAACCATTTAGGAGAAATATGCTTGGTGATATTACTCTTGATGTATCTTGTTTGCATCTGCGCAACACAAGCTGCATTATCTTCATAGATAATGGTAGGTGATTTTATCGAACCCATTCCACATGACTGTTGTATGTGGTTTATCATTCTGCGAAGCCATACACATTCGCATGTTGCTTCAAATAATGAAAATATTTCAGAATGATTGGTTGATGTTGCCACCAGAGTCTGTTTCGAAGACTTCCATGATATAGCAGTACCACCATGTAGGAACACGAAGCCGGTCTAAGATCTGGCATTATGGGGATCAGACAAATAGCCGACATCTGCATACCCAAACACATCAGAGTCCTGATTTTTCTGGAACTGGAAAAATAGGCCAAGATCCTTTGTGCCTTGGAGATATCGAAAGATATTCTTCACTCCAGACCAGTGACGTTTGGTAGGAGCTGCGCTATGCCTAGCAAGTAGATTCACTGCAAATGCAATATCAGGTCTTGTGCAATTTGCAAGATACATAAGCGCTCCAACAACACTAAGGTATGGAACTTCAGGTCCCAACACCTCTTCTCCATCATCCCTTGGTCTGAACGGATCTTTCTCTACGTCTAGAGATCGAACCACCATGGGAGTTTTAGATGGATAGGATTTGTCCATATTGAATTTCTCCAATATTTTCTGGATATATGTAGATTGGTGTACCATGATTCCTGAGGGAAGATGCTCAAGTTGAATACCTAAGCAAAATTTGGTTTTACCCAAATCCTTCATCTCAAATTCCATCTTTAGGTGATTGCGTGCTTCATCAATGTCGGTGTCTTTGCCGATGATGTTGAGATCATCAACATACACAGAAATGATGCAAAATCCTGTAGAGGACTTCTTGATGAAAACACATGGGCAATCAGCACTATTGGAGTAACCTTTTTGAAGAAGGAACTCACTGAGTCGGTTGTACCACATCCGTCCCGACTGCCTTAAGCCATATAATGACTTATTCAGCTTTACACAATACATGTTGCGTTTTGCATTTTTATTCAGGACATGGATTCCATCAGGAACCTTCATATATATGTCCGAATCTAGTGACCCATAAAGGTATGCGGTCACGACGTCCATCAACTGCATAGATAGACGATTTTGCACTGCCAAGGATATAAGATATCGGAAAGTGGTTGCACTCATCACTGGAGAATATGTTTCAGTGAAATCAATGCCGGGTTTCTGCGTGAAACCTTGTGCTACGAGCCTTGCTTTATATCTCACCACCTCATTGTTCTCATTCCGTTTCCGGAGAAAAACCCATTTGAATCCCACAGGGAAAACACTGGGAGGTGTAGGTATAGCTTCAGTGAATACCTTTCTTTTGTTAAGCGAGGCAATTTCTGCTTGGATTGCATCCTTCCATTTAGGCCAGTCGGAGCGCTTTTGGCACTCAACGATAGACCTTAGATCATGATCAGTGAGAAGGGTATCTGCAATCTTGTCAGCAAAATATATGTCGACAGTCGTAGTCTTACGGTCAAATAATTCTCAGAATCAACATAGTTGATGGAAATTTCCTGCACCCCTATTGACTCTTCGTGATTTCCCAATACGATCGAGTCTGGGTGTTCCGATGTCCCAGTCAGTTTGTGCATACTGGAACTGGGTTGTGGAGGTTGCCCTTCCACTGGGTGTATACTACCCATCAGGTGTTTGTCAACATTGAGTTGACCTGCATTTACTGACTCCGAGGTTTTTCTCCTCGCTTTCCTTTGCTGCTTTCTAGAAGCATGCTCCAGGTCAGAGGCCATACTACTCCCCCTCTTTTTGGGAATAGGGAGTTGAGTGGTTTTTATTGGTACCTCCACTCTTTCTGGCGCGCTTCTGGCCAGATTTAAGGATTTTGTAACACCTTTCAGATCAGTAAATGAATCTGGCAGATTATTTGCAAGATGTTGCAAATTAATGATCTTCCGAACTTGAAGTTCGGTCTCTTGGGTACGTGGATCAGAGGATGAAATGGCATGAGCATTCCAATCAATTTCCGGGCATTCATTCTGGTACTTGAAATCTCCCCCTAATGCCGGAAAATGTTCCTCATTAAATATGCAATCAACGTGACGGGCTGTGAACAGATTGAAGGAAATATGCCCTAGAGGCAATAATAAAGTTATTATTTATTTCCTTATATCATGATAAATGTTTATTATTCATGCTAGAATTGTATTAACCGGAAACATAATACATGTGTGAATATATAGACAAACAGAGTGTCACTAGTATGCCTCTACTTGACTAGCTTGTTAATCAAAGATGGTTATGTTTCCTAACCATGGACAAAGAGTTGTTATTTGATTAACGGGATCACATCATTAGTTGAATGATCGATTGACATGACCCATTCCGTTAGCTTAGCACCCGATCGCTTAGTATGTTGCTATTGCTTTCTTCATGACTTATACATGTTCCTATGACTATGAGATTATGCAACTCCGTTTACGGAGGAACACTTTGTGTGTTACCAAACGTCACAACGAATCGGGTGATTATAAAGGTGCTCTCTGGTGTCTCCAAAGGTACTTGTTGGGTTGGCATATTTCGAGATTAGGATTTGTCACTCCGAATGTCGGAGAGGTATCTCTGGCCCTCTCGGTAATGCACATCACTTAAGCCTTGCAAGCATTGCAACTAATGAGTTAGTTGCGAGATGATGTATTACGGAACGAGTAAAGAGACTTGCGGTAACGAGATTGAACTAGGTATTGGATACCGACGATCGAATCTCGGCAAGTAACATACCGATGACAAAGGGAACAACGTATGTTGTTATGCGGTCGACCGATAAAGATCTTCGAGAATATGTAGGAACCAATATGGGCATCCAGGTCCCGCTATTGGTTATTGACCGAGAGACGTGTCTCGGTCATGTCTACATTGTTCTCGAACCGTAGGGTCCGCACGCTTAAGGTTTCGATGGCGGTTATATTATGAGTTTGTGTATTTTGATGTACCGAAGGAGTTCGAGTGCCGGATGTGATCACGGACACGACGAGGAGTCTCGGAATGGTCGAGACGTAAAGATTGATATATTGGACAGCTATGTTCGGACATCGGAATGGTTCCGAGTGGTTTCGGATAATACCGAGTCTTTGGAGGGTTACCGAACCCCGGGAAGTAATGGGCCTTAATGGGCCACGAGGGAGAGAGAGGGCTGCGCCAGAGGTGGCGCGCTTCCCATGAGGAGTCCGAATGGACAAGGAGGGGGACGCGCCCCTTTCCTCTCCTCTCCTCTCCTTCCTTCCCCTTCCCTCCTAGTTGGACTAGGAAAGGGAGTCCTACTCCCACTAGGAGGAGGACTCCCCTCCCTGGCGCGCCTCTAGGGCCGGCCGGCCCTCCCCTTGCTCCTTTATATACGGGGCGGGGGCACCCTAAGACACACAAGTTGATCCTTGAGATCGCTCCTTAGCCGTGTCGGTGCCCCCTCCACCATATTCCACCTCGGTCATATCGTGGCGGTGCTTAGGCGAAGCCTGCGTCGGTAGAACATCAAGATTGTCACCACGCCGTCGTCTTGTGGAACTCTCTCCCGGAGCTTTGCTGGATCGGAGCCCGAGGAGCGCCACCGAGCTGTCGTGTGTCAAGAACTCGGAGGCGCCAAGTAACGGCACCGGGATCGGTTGGATCGCGAGGATAACGTCGACTACTTCCTCTACGCCAGATCGCTTCCGCCGGGTCTACAAGGGTATGTAGACAACGCTCTCCCCGCCGTTGCTATGCATCACCATGATCTTGCGTGTGCGTAGGAAATTTTTGAAATTACTACGTTCCCCAACAAAGGCATCCGAGCCTAGTTTTTATGCGTTGATGTTATATGCACGAGTAGAACACAAGTGAGTTGTGGACGATATAAGTCATCGCCTACCAAAGATGTCATACTTTGGTTCAGCGGTATTGTTGGATGAAGCGGCCCGGACCGACATTACGCGTGACGCTTACGCGAGACCGGTTCTACCGACGTGCTTTGCACACAGTGGTGGCGGTGTCGGTTTCTCCAACTTTAGTTGAACCGAGTGTGCTACGCCCGGTCCTTGCGAAGGTTAAAACGGAGTCTATTTGACAAACTATCGTTGTGTTTTTGATGCGTAGGTGAGAACGGTTCTTGCTAAGCCCGTAGCAGCCACGTAAAACTTGCAACAACAAAGTAGAGGACGTCTAACTTGTTTTTGCAGGGCATGTTGTGATGTGATATGGTCAAGACGTGATGAGATATAAGTTGTTGTATGAGATGATCATGTTTTGTTGAAGTTACCGGAAACTGGCAAAAGCCCTATGAATGTCTCTTTGTTGCATAAGATGCAAGTGCCAAATAATAGCTTTACTTTATCGCTATGCGATAGCAATAGTTGCAAGAGCAATAGTTGGTGAGACGACCATGTGATGACACATTGATATAGATCAAGATGATGAAGATCATGGTGTCGTGCCGGTGACGATAGAGATCATGACAAGATTACTTTGGAGATGGAGATCAAAGGCGCTAAGATGATCATGGCCATATCATGTCACATATTTTGATTGCATATGATGTTTATCTATTATACATCTTATTCTTGCTTTGATTGACGGTAGCATTTTAAGATGATCTCTCACTAAATTATCAAGAAGTGTTCTCCTGAGTATGCACCGTTGCCAAAGTTCGTCGTGCCCGCACACCACGTGATGATCGGGTGTGATAAGCTCTCGTCCATCTACAACGGGTGCAAGCCAGTTTTGCACACGCGAATACTCAGTTAAACTTGACGAGCCTAGCATATGCAGATATGGCCTCGGAACACGGAGACCGAAAGGTCGAGCGTGAATCATTTAGTAGATATGATCAACATAAGATGTTCACCATTGAAAACTACTCCATCTCACGTGATGATCGGTTATGGTTTAGTTGATTTGGGTCACGTGATCACTTAGATGACTAGAGAGATGTCTGTCTAAGTGGGAGTTCTTAAGTAATATGATTAATTGAACTTAAATTTATCATGAACTTAGTCCTGGTAGTATTTTGCAAATCATGTTGTAGATCAATAGCTCGCGTTGTTGTTTTCATATGTTTATTTTGATATGTTCCTAGAGAAAACTGTGTTGAAAGATGTTAGTAGCAATGATGCGGATTGGATCCGTGATCCGAGGTTTATCCTCATTGCTGCTTGAGAAGAATTATGTTCTTGATGCACCGCTAGGTGACAAACCTATTGCGGGAGCGGATCGCACGTTATGAACGTTTGGCTAGCTCAATATGATGACTACTTGATAGTTTTGTGCACCATGCTTTATGGCTTAGAATCGGGACTTCAAAGATGTTTTGAACATCATGGACCATATGAGATGTTCTAGGAATTGAAGTTAATATTTCAAGCAAATACCGAGTTGAGAGATATGAAGTCTCCAACAAGTTCTATAGCTAAAAGATGGAGGAGAATCGCTCAACTAGTGAGCATGTGCTCGATTGTGCAGGTACTACAATCGCTTGAATCAAGTGGGAGTTAATCTTCCGATAAGATAGTGATTGATGAATTCTCTAGTCACCATCACCAAGTTAGTAGAACTTCGTGATGAACTATAGTATGCAAGGGATGATGAAAATAATTCCCGAGTTTTTCATGATGATGAAATCGATGAAGGTAGAAATCAAGAAAGAACATCAAGTGTTGATGGTTAACAAGACCACTAGTTTCAAGAAAAGGGCAAAGGGATAGAAGGGAACTTCAAGAAGAACGGCAAGCAAGTTGTTGCTCAAGTGAAGAATCCCAAGTCGGACCTAAGCACGAGACTAAGTGCTTCTACCGCAAAGGGACCGATTCTCGAAGCGTAACTACCCCAAGTATTTGGCGGATAAGAAGGATGGCAAAGTAAACAAAGGTATATTTGATATACATGTTATTGATGTGTACTTTACTAGTGTTTATAGCAACCCCTCGGTATTTGGTACTGGTTCGGTTACTAAGAGTAGTAACTCAAACGGAGTTGCGTAATAAATGAAACTAGTTAAGGGTGAAGTGACGATGTGTGTTGAAAGTAGTTTCAAGATTGATATGATCATCATCGCACACTCCCTATACTTTCGGGATTAGTGTTGAACCTAAATAAATGTTATTTGGTGTTTGCATTGAGCATGAATATGATTTGATCGTGTTTATTGCAATACGGTTATTCATTTAAGTAAGAGAATAAATTGTTGTTCTGTTTACATGAATAAAACCTTATATGGTTACACACCCAATGAAAATGGTTCAATGGATCTCGATCGTAGTGATACACATATTCATAATATTGAAACCAAAAGATGCAAAGTTAATAATGATAGTGCAACTTATTTGTGGCACTCGCCGTTTAGGTCATATTGGTGTAAAGCGCATGAAGAAACTCCATGCTTGATGGGATTTTGGAATCACTTGATTATGAATCACTTGATGCTTGCGAACCATGCCTCATGGGCAAGATGACTAAGACTCCGTTCTCCGAACAATGGAGCGAGCAACCGACTTATTGGAAATAATACATCCGATGTATGCGATCCAATGAGTGTTAAGGCTCATGGCGGGTATCATTATTTTCGACCTTCATAGATGATTTGAGCAGATATGGGTATATCTACTTGATGAAACATAAGTCCGAAATAGTTGAAAGGTTCAAAGAATTTCAGAGTGAAGTGGAAAAATCATCGTGACAAGAAAATAAGGTTTCTATGATCGATCGCGGAGACAAATATTTGAGTTACTGAGTTTGGTCTTCAATTAAAACAATGTGGAATAGTTTCACAAATTCATGCCACCTGGAACACCACATCATAATGGTGTGTCCGAACGTCATAACCGTACTTTATTGGATATAGTACAATCTATGATGTTTCTTACCGATTTACCAATATTGTTTTGGGATCATGCATTAGAGACAGCTACATTCACGTTAAATAGGGCACCATCTAAATCCGTTGAGACGACACTATATGAACTGTGGTTTAGCAAGAAACCAAAGTTGCCGTTTCTTAAAGTTTGGGGCTGCGATGCTTATGTGAAAAAGTTTCATCCTGATAAGCTCAAACCCAAATCGGAGAAGTGCGTCTTCATAGAATACCCAAAGGAAATTGTTGGGTACACCTTCTATCACAGTTCCGAAGGCAAAAACATTCATTGCTAATAAATGGATCCTTTCTAGAGAAGGAGTTTCTCTCGAAAGAAGTGAGTGGGAGGAAAGTAGAACTTGATGAGGTAATTGTACCTTCTCCCTTATTGGAAAGTAGTTCATCACGTAAATCTGCTCTGTGACTACTACACCAATTAGTGAGGAAGCTAATGATGATGATCATGTAACTTCAGATCAAGTTATTACCGAATCTTGTAGGTAAACCAGAGTGAGATCCGCACCAGAGTGGTACGGTAATCCCATTCTGGAGGTCATGTTACTTGACCATGATGAACCTACGAACTATGAGGAAGCGATGATGAGCCCAGATTCCGCAAAATGGTTTGAGGCCATGAAATCTGAGATATGATCCATGTATGAGAACAAAGTATGGACTTTGATGGATTTGCCCGATGATCGGCAAACCATAGAAAATAAATGGATCTTCAAGAGGAAGACGGACGCTGATAGTAGTGTTACTATCTACAAAGCTAGACTTGTCGAAAAAGGTTTTTGAAAAAGTTCAAGATGTTGAATACAATGAGATTTTCTCACTCGTATCGATGCTTAAAAGTCTGTCCGAATCATGTTAGCAATTGCCGCATTTTATGAAATCTGGCAAATGGATAAACAAAATTGCATTCCTTAATGGAGTTATTAAAGAAGAGTTGTATGTGATGCAACTAAAAGGTTTTGTCGATCCTAAAGGTGTTAACAAAATGTGCATCTATGAACTGGTGCGAGCATCTCGGAGTTGGAATATACGCTTTGATAAGTTGATCAAAGCATATAGTTTATACTGACTTGCGAAGAAGCCTCTGTATTTACTAGAAAGTGAGTGGGAGCACTACAAAGATTTCGATAAATATATGTGAATGACATATTGTAGATCGAAAATAGTGTAGAATTATTCGCAAAGCATAAAGGAGTGTTTAAAAGGAGTTTTTCAAAGAAAGACCTCGGTGAAGCTGCTTACATATTGAGCATTAAGATCTATAGAGATAGATCAAGACGCTTGATAAGTTTTTTCAATGAGTACATACCTTGACAAGATTTTGAAGTAGTTCAAAATGGAACAGTCAAAGAAAGAGTTCTTGCCTGTGTTACAAGGTGTGAAATTGAGTAAGACTCAAAACCCGACCACGGCAGAAGATAGAAAGAGAATGAAAGTCATTCCCTATGCCTTGGCCATAGGTTCTATAAAGTATGCCATGTCTGTGTACCGATCTATTGTATACCCCTGACCGTGTTTGGCAAGGGGTACAATAGTGATCTAGGAGTAGATCATCGACAGCGGTCAAAATTATCCTTTGTGGAATAAGGATATGTTTCTCGATTATGGAAGTGACAAAGGTTCGTGCGTAAAGGGTTACGCCGATGCAAGTTTTGACACCGATCCGATGACTCTAAGTCTCGATCTAGATACATATTGAAAGTGGGAGCAATTAGCTAGAGTAGCTCCGTGCGAGCATTGTAGACATAGAAAATTGCAAAATACATAACGGATCTGAATGTGAAAGACCCGTTGACTAAGATTCTCTCACAAGCAAAACATGATCACACCTTAGTACTCTTTGGGTGTTAATCACATAGCGATGTGAACTAGATTACTGAATCTAGTAAACCCTTTGGATGTTGGTCACATGGCGATGTGAACTATGGGTGTTAATCACATGATGATGTGAACTATCGATGTGAATCACATGGTGATGTGATCTAGATTATTGACTCTAGTGCAAGTGGGAGACTGAAGGAAATATGCCCTAGAGGTTAATAAAGTTATTATTTATTTCCTTATATCATGATAAATGTTTATTATTCATGCTAGAATTGTATTAACCGGAAACATAATACATGTGTGAATATATAGACAAACAGAGTGTCACTAGTATGCCTCTACTTGACTAGCTTGTTAATCAAAGATGGTTATGTTTCCTAACCATGGACAAAGAGTTGTTATTTGATTAATGGGATCACATCATTAGTTGAATGATCTGATTGACATGACCCATTCCGTTAGCTTAGCACCCGATCGCTTAGTATGTTGCTATTGCTTTCTTCATGACTTATACATGTTCCTATGACTATGAGATTATGCAACTCCGTTTACGGAGGAACACTTTGTGTGTTACCAAACGTCCACAACGTAATCGGGTGATTATAAAGGTGATCTACTGAGTGTCTCCAAAGGTACTTGTTGGGTTGGCATATTTCGAGATTAGGATTTGTCACTCCGAATGTCGGAGAGGTATCTCTGGGCCCTCTCGGTAATGCACATCACGTAAGCCTTGCAAGCATTGCAACTAATGAGTTAGTTGCGAGATGATGTATTACTAAACGAGTAAAGAGACTTGCGTAGCGAGATTGAACTAGGTATTGGATACCGACGATCGAATCTCGGGCAAGTAACATACCGATGACAAAGGGAACAACGTATGTTGTTATGCGGTCTGACCGATAAAGATATTCGTAGAATATGTAGGAACCAATATGGGCATCCAGGTCCCGCTATTGGTTATTGACCGGAGACGTGTCTCGATCATGTCTACATTGTTCTCGAACCGTAGGGTCCGCACGCTTAAGGTTTCGATGACGGTTATATTATGAGTTTGTGTATTTTGATGTACCGAAGGAGTTCGGAGTGCCGGATGTGATCACGGACACGACGAGGAGTCTCGGAATGGTCGAGACGTAAAGATTGATATATTGGACAGCTATGTTCGGACATCGGAATGGTTCCGAGTGGTTTCGGATAATACCGGAGTGCCGGAGGGGTTACCGGAACCCCCCGGGGAAGTAATGGGCCTTAATGGGCCACGAGGGGAGAGAAAGGGCTGCGCCAGGAGGTAGCGCGCGCCCCCCCATGAGGAGTCCGAATTGGACAAGGAGGGGGGCCCCCCTTTCCCTCTCCCTCTCCCTCTCCTTCCTTCCCCATTCCCCCTCCTAATTGGACTAGGAAAGGGGAGTCCTACTCCCACTAGGAGGAGGACTCCCCCTCCCTTGGCGCGCCCCTCTAGGGCCGGCCGGTCCTCCCCCTTGCTCCTTTATATACGGGGGCAGGGGGCACCCTAAGACACACAAGTTGATCCTTGAGATCGTTCCTTAGCCGTGTGCGGTGCCCCCCTCCACCATACTCCAACTCGGTCATATCGTAGCGGTGCTTAGGCGAAGCCCTGCGTCGATAGAACATCAAGATTGTCACCACGCCGTCGTCTTGACGAACTCTCTCCCGGAGCTTTGCCGGATCGGAGCCCGAGGAGCGCCACCGAGCTGTCGTGTGTCAAGAACTTCGGCGCCAAATGCACGCAGACTTTGGATCGGTTGGATCGCGAGGATAACGTCGACTACTTCCTCTACGCCAGATCGCTTCCGCTTGGTCTACAAGGGTATGTAGACAACGCCTCCCTCTCGTTGCTATGCATCACCATGATCTTGCGTGTGCGTAGGAAATTTTTGAAATTACTACGTTCCCCAACACGATCCCCATCGGGGTTCCGTACTTAATAGTCGACGGTGATTTGTACCCACATAGATCCCCAACTTCTGTGTGGGCCCATAGATGTCATTGTGGTGGTGAGATCGGGATGTATGCAAAGACATCCGAACTTCGCAGATGGGAAATGCTTGGAGGATTTCCACGTACCAATTCCAGAGGGAAGAACTATGATATGCATTGGCCTCAATTGTATCAAGTCGGAGCGTAAAAAAACAGCGTGACCCCAACAAGAGGTTGGCAAGTTGCAATTAAATCAACAAAGGTCTTGCAATGAGTTTGATCCTCTTAATCAATGCTTCACCAAACCATTTTGTGTATGGACATATGGAATGTCTTTGAACTTCAATCCCCAAAGCCATGCAATAATCATTGAAAGCACGTGAGGAGAATTCTGCAGATTGTCCATTCGAATTGATTTAATTCGACTTTCTGGATAATGGGCTTGCAACTTAATGACTTGTCTCATTATCTTGGCAAATGCATGGTTTCGTGTGGATAGAAGACACACATGTGACCACCGTGTAGATGCGTCAATCAGAACCATGAAATACCGAAAAGATCCAGATAATGGCTGAATGGGACCACAAATGTCTCCTTGAATACATTCAAGGAACTGAAGTGGTTCAGCTTGTATTTTGAGGTGTGAGGGCCTCAAAATTAGCTTTCCCATGGCACAAGATGTGCACACAAAATCAGAAGATTGAGGAAATTTTGACTCAAGCAAATTATGACCAATGGAATTGCTAGTAATTTTTCTCATCATCCCTATTCCAGGATGGCCTAGGCGATCATGCCAGGTTTGGAATGCGTTAACATTCTGAAAAATTACTTTGTATGCAACATGTTTCACGGGTTTGATGTACGTATAGTACAAACCAAACGATAGAGAAGGAATTTTCTCATGTACCTTTTTGCCATATCCGTCATCTTTAGTAAAGAGTAGATACTCCTCTTTGTTGTCTTCATGGGTTTCAATATGAAAACCATTTTTACGGATATCTCGATAATCGATCGAGAATGCGTGCGTAATCGAATACAGTAAAGCATCCTCAATTGTCACATATGTACCACTTGGGAGGGTGAATATGGCACGTCCAGTACTAACAATCACAGTATCGCGTCCAGCGATAGTTAGAATATCTCCATTTGTCTTTTTCAGAGTTTGGAAATATTTCATCTCCCTCAGTATGGAGTTTGTGGCACCACTGTCCACAAGGCATAATTCCTCTTCCATCGGATTGTCCCCGTAGAAAACGGCGACGAGTGCTTCCTCTCTTCTCCTTTCTCTGTTGCCTTTTCGCTCTCGCTGGCTGTTCTACGTGCGTGATAACGTATTTTAAATCAGAATGATCGAATCCTTTGAACGATGGTTACATGTCCCTTTTTATATCTCCCGAAGAGACACGACGATCCCTCGAGGAGGCGTCGGTTCCAGGAGATCGAAGGGAGGCGTCGATTGCGGGACAAACCGCAACGACGGCTTGGGCAAGGGGAGATTTTCCCCTAATTACAAAATTATTTTTAACAATAAAGTCATTGAAAAATGCAAATATTTTCAACATGCTCATGGTATCAAATCGCACTCTGCGCCATTTTGCTTAGAGATAAACTAAAATGTGTGTGCACATCATCATAGACAACAATCTTCATTGTTTTTAATTAAAGGGGGTAAATTTTGTTATCATATGTCCTTTCTCACAACTAAACCAACTAAACACATGGAAAAAAATAAATCAACACACATATGGATTCAGCGGGTCTCTGCGTCATATATTCTTGCAAAATGAAAACTATTTACATCGACAACATGGTTTTAGTAGGTCTTTGCGGCATTTGGCGCAACTGGTCAACGTATCTGAAAAAAGAAGAATAGAATCCCCCTCTCGGAGTTGTATCATCTATACCACTCATCACGCATATGCCGATGTATCATTTATACCACTCATCACGCATTGCCAGGCCACAATCCGAAGACAGGGAGGAAGCGAAAAACCCACCACCACACGAACGGATCCGCCTCCCCCACCATTGTCGTATTTAACGCCACCCACTCCCCCTCCGGTTCCGCTCGCCTCCCAACGCTGAACCGAACCCACACACCGCCATCGCCACGCCCTCTGCCTCGCCGGAGAAGAGAAGAGAAGTGAGGGAGAGGGATTTCGGATCCCTCGCGGCAGTCCCACCTGGAGCTTCACCCTCTCCCCTTTTGGGCCGTTGAAAGTCATCACGGCTAGCGTTGCAGCCCTCCGGCGCGGCCACGCTGCTGCGCAGGTGGAGCCAACGGCCACCATCGCTTCCTCCAGCCCCGCCTCGCACGGCGGCCGCGGGGCCCTCCCGTCCGCCGGCGGCAGCCCATCTGACCTCCTCTTCCTCGCGGGCGGCGGTCGCCTCTGAGCCTCTCGCCCGCCCACTAACCAAATCCCACCCTAACCATCATCCGCTGACTGACTGACCGACTGACTCACTCTCCGAGAGAGAAACAGAGGAGTACAACCAACAGAGTGGGAGACTTTTCTTTGTAAGACGTTGGAGATGAAGCTGACGATTAAGAGGGTACCCACCGTCGTGTCCAACTACCAGGAAGACGCTGGCGAGCGGCCACGCGGAGGGTGTGGGAGGAACTGCCTCGGACATTGCTGCTTGCCTGGTGAGCCTCCTTGCCCTGGGTGAATCTAGTGTCGTTTTCTTCCCGATTCAGATCGGAATCCTGTTGCTGTAATGATTGTTTTGTTTCGGGTCTGTTAGATGCTTATGGAATATGCAAAATTTTATTGCTATTTTTTGGTATGCAACTTTTTCTTATGATGTTTCTGTGGATAAAGGAAATATCTTGGTTTCTCCAGAAAGCTGGGATCTTTACAAGTAAACAATTGCGTTTACCACTTTTAGAAATGATATCCTTTACTGAGGAATTTTACTATTTTAACTGTTATATAAAACTGTCACCGTGGGTGTTTTTTTTTCGCTTGAACAGATGTAATTTCTTTTTCCAACTGTGGGTAGGTAGGCTAAAAATAAGAGCCACAGGTTTTACTTGCATGTTTGAGGATTTTAGGGATCTGGAGGAGAAAGAATTATATTGAACTTCTAAAAGTTTGTTATCTTGTTTGAGGATTTTAGGGATCTGGAGGAGAAAAATATTATATTGAACTTCTAGAAGTTTGTTGTCAGCAGAAACAAAGGTTTTTCCGTCTGTTAAATTAACATCTGGTTGCATTTTCCGAGCAGTTTCTGAGCTTCCTGTCTATGCTTTCAAGGCAAATCCAACAAAGCTGCCTTTACAGGAGGATGCTGTTCCTACTGATTTCTTCATCAATCTCCTCCTTGGGCAGGTAAGCAGAAGTTCACCACTAGTAATTTTGCGCAAGAAGTTTGAATAGTGTAGAATTTGTTATGGACGACATTCATAAATTGCACTAGCTTCTAGGAGAGTACAGAGATAATTTTTGAAAATATTTGCCATGCATAGTAAGGTAGGGGCAATCTGTTAGGCAAGCAGTAACAACTGCTTACACACTTAAGAGTAATATTCTTTAATTGCCGACATGTCGACATGCATGTGTAACCGTATATTCACTTCTTTGGTTTGTTTGTTTACTGTTGTTTATCTAACCGGCAGACCGCAGATATATTTCAAATAGCATCGCTGGGGGTGGGGGGTGGGGTGTATCTTGAATAACCATAATTAAAAAAAAATAGTATGTCAATTAGAGTTATCCCAGCTCACTGCGATACTAAATTAGACTATAGCAAATCTTTTGTAAAATTAATATCTTGCTTCGCACATTGCAGTGGGAGGACAGGATGACCCAAGGCTTATTTCGATATGATGTCACTGCATGTGAGACCAAGGTGATCCCTGGCAACCTTGGTTTCGTTGCCCAACTAAATGAAGGGCGCCACCTCAAGAAACGTCCTACAGAGTTCCGTGTGGATCGTGTGCTTCAACCATTTGACTCTGCCAAGTTCAATTTCACCAAAGTTGGCCAGGAGGAGGTGCTCTTCCAATTTGAGAACAGTGGTAGTGATGACAGCTACTTCCTGAGGAGTGCCGCAGTCACTGTTGCTGATCGTGCTCCTAATGTTGTGGCAATCAATGTACATCCTGGCCCTGTGCCAATCTATTTAATTTCCAGCTTGTGTATTCTTAGTGCTGAATTGCTGATACCTGTTTTTGACATTTTGAAGGTGAGCCCAATTGAATATGGCCATGTTCTTCTTATTCCCCGGGTCCTGGACCATCTGCCTCAGAGGATTGACCAAGAGAGCTTCTTGCTAGCACTGCACATGGCGGCTGAGGCAGCTAGCCCATACTTCAGGCTTGGTTACAATAGTTTGGGTGCCTTTGCAACTATCAACCACCTCCACTTTCAGGTATTGTACTTCAGATTGCACTTTAGCTTACTTTTCACAGAACCTCCTAGTTGTATAGCAGTATCCATTATTGTGTGTGGGCAACAGTATTACTGGACTGTATTCTCTTGTACTCTCTAGATATATCACAAATCACCCATCACGCACAGTTGAGGATCTCTGTTTCTCCTTGGGGCTATGGCGCTATGTATGACTTCCTCAGTTTCATTGAAGTTGTGGGTTCCTTGCTTCAGAAAAGCGACAAAGCTGGAGTCGTGGTTTCTTGACAACGGAAATTAGCCTCGCCATATGTGTGCATTTGGCGTGAACAATTTAGCTGAGAAATCAGCCTGTTCATAGCATGTCTACCTTTGTGTAGTAATGTTTATGTCAATTATTTTCCTCCACAGGCATACTACTTGACAGTGCCTTTTCCTGTCGAGAAGGCAGCTACCCAGAGGATTCCCCTTGCTGAGGGCGGGATAAAGAGTGGAGTGAAGGTGTCGAAGCTAATGAACTACCCCGTGAGAGGGCTGGTTTTTGAGAAAGGCTACACCCTGAATGATCTGGCCAATGTGGTTTCCAGTGCTTGCATTTGGCTGCAGGACAACAATGTGCCTTACAATGTGCTCATTTCAGACTCTGGCAGGAAGATCTTCCTCTTTCCCCAGGTAAAATCATTATTACATGGTTGCCTATTTTTTCAGTTCTTACTGAACTATAAGTTGATGAAATTTACTAGTAATTTAGCTCAATAATCCAATCCATTTCCAAAATGCAGTGCTATGCTGAGAAGCAGGCTCTGGGCGAAGTGAGTCAGGAACTGCTGGACACACAGGTGAACCCTGCTGTTTGGGAGATCAGTGGCCACATTGTACTGAAACGTAGGGATGACTACGAAGAGGCATCAGAAGCTTCGGCATGGAGACTCCTCGCCGAGGTCTCTCTGTCGGAAGCACGCTTTGAGGAAGTGAAGGCCTACATCTTTGATGCTGCTTGTTTGGTTCAGTCCCAGGTGGAGGAGGAAATTGATGACGCCATTTATGCACCTGTCCCGGTTGGCCCTTCAGCTGTTGGGGAGGGCTGCCTCGTAATTCCGTGAGACGATGATTCAAAAGGTTATGCCCTAGTAAGTGCCGATGTCTTCATCGTCTTCATCTCAGTCAGTCATTGGTCGCCTAGCTTCGCGATAGTTGTGGTTGTTGGTCTTAATAAAAATCCATGTGATCGAACTGCCTGGTGTACTCACTCTTGTTTATTGTGTTATCTGTTTCTCTCCTGTGGAGAGCAGTACTCTGCAAATATTTCCCAGAGCATCGTGTGCTCTCTTTCTGTGGCTCATGTACTCTTTCTGTTGCTTGGCACCGACTTAAATATGAACATAACATTGTTAGTAGATATCTGTTTCATCGTCGTTTCAAGGAGTGCAACAGTTTGTCTATACTTGTTGTATATATGTTCACTAGCACATATGCCTGTGCGTTGCAACTGAAGAAGTAATGGACATGTACACCAAAATGCGACACGACAACATCCGGACAGTGCCACCCGACGGCAGCAGGGAGATGCACGCTGAGGTTGAAATCTACTCCTTCCCTTTTTTTTTTGAATTAAAACGAAATTTTATTCATTATCAATAACCAATACATCGTTTGTGAGAAACGTTACAATTTCAGTAATAGACTCCTCAAACCAATCCGAAGTCGGAAAAAACCTAGCTAATCTAGCAAGTTCATGTGCTACTTTATTTGCCTCCCTATTACAATGTTTGAATTTAGCCATGATAAAATCACAAGCATAGTGATAGCAGTCATCGAAGATTGCCGCCGCCGCCGCTCCCGTTGACTGTCCTCCGTCCTGCATGGTCTCAATCACCTCCAGATTGTCAGAGTTGATGATTAGGCGATTACATCCAGCCCTTTGCGCTAAATTTAGGCCAAATTTGAGAGCTAAGGCCTCTGCCATGAGAACATCCGCGCAGTAGTCTATCTTTCCATTCCCTCCTGCAATAAACCTACCTTTGTCGTCTCTCAATACTGCCCCCATCGTACCCTCCAACAGGTCGTGGTCAAAAGAGGCATCAACATTGAGTTTCACAAAGCCCCTAGAAGGACATTGCCAACCCTCCTTTTTCATGGACGCCTTTGAAGATGATGCGTTTACAAAATTATATGTAAGAGCTATGATCCCCATTGAGATTTGAGTCGCATTTTGAGTTAGCTCCTTGTGCACTAATTTTCTTCTTTCCCACCATAGATACCAAGCTGAGATAGCTATCATTTCTCGAACATTTTCGCATTCCCCATAATGCAGATTTTGATCTCGGAAGGAGTAATAGGTATTCCAATGTTGCCTCTCCAAAGACGATCAATCTCACAAGCTCTCTCAATAATCAAATCCAGCCCTAGCCTTTTCCAAACCTCCTTCGCTTTTCTACAAAGGAAAAGCAAATGCTTCGTATCTTCTACACCCTGAGAGCAGGTAGGGCAAGAGGGTGAGACCTTCATGTGCCTATTAGTGAGTGTTGCCCGACATGGGAGAGTGCCATGTAGTGTCCGCCATACAAAATTTTTGACTTTAGCCGGACAAGATAACTTCCATATCTGACACCATATAGGGTTAGGTGTGCTTCGTCCCATCCCGCTGGAATATTTTAGTTTGCTCCCATCTTGATAGTTCCACTCCACGAGTAAGCAGACCGCATCGAAAATATACCATTTTTCGTATAACTCGTGCAATAAAATCTGTCATATTATGTTGTGAAATTGGGATTGAAAGAATTCGTTGTGCATCAATGGTCCACATAGTTTGTCTAATCAGGTCCTCATCCCAATTGTTGGAGACCGGGTCAATCAAATCTACGACTTTTGATAACAAGTGCCCTCCCCTAGGTGTAACAATCTTCCTAGTGGCACAATTTGGGATCCAGGCATCTTCCCAAATGTTGATGTTATGTCCATCCCCCACTCGCCAAATATAACCTCGCTTGAGAGTAGTGATGCCTTCCATAATACTTTGCCATGTGAAGGAAGCACCATGCTTTGGCTTGGAGTTCAGCAAATCACCATTAGGATAGTACTTGGCCCTTAAAAATGGACTACTAATGCAAGATTGATGTACTCCGGACGGATTAATTCAATAAATTCAATAACTATAGAGTCTCGCTCTTAGCGACGATCCTGAAATCTCGTATTACCCCCAAAGCCGTTAAATGTTTATTGAAGCGACCATACATGTAGATCCAACAATCTTATTTCGGGCCTTTGGGACAGGAGGGGAGTTACAATCCCACAAAGCACAAATATTTTTTGTCCTTAATCTACAGAAAAAAGGTGCAATGCAGGCCTTCCGAACATACTTCATTTAACATATCTAGCCAATTTAAATGGGGTAAAGCATATATACGTATTCGCTACTCCTTACTCGGCAGAAAAAAGATGCAATGATGGCCTTCCTAATATACTTCATTTCACATATCTAGCCAATTTAAATTGGGTAGAAAACATTTAATATATATAGCATTTCTTAAAATACTCCATAACAATTAATTAGGTTAATTAAGATTATGCCGCAAATAGAATTTTATATTAGTTAACAGGAAGAACTAATAGCACGACTGGAAACTACACATCTTTCTGGTCAAACTACATATATAAATTATTATAATTCAAGTTATGGTTACAAAGTTATAATACAATCATGTTTAACACATTCTTTGTAAATAGGCCCGAGACTTAAACGGGCTGAAAACAGAGCGAACTGGGCCTACGGCAGCTAAATATGGAATACTAACCAGCGTCCATGTGCGCGGGACAATGGCTACGTGTGTTGGGCCGCAGCCCAACAAAGAGAAAAAGAAGAGGGCACTTAATATTGAACAACGGGTTATTTGAAAAAGACACCAGTTTTTTTGGTAAAACGTACTATGATAGACGGATAGGCAGAAGCACTCAATACTTTATTAGTGACTAGCAAACATGCCCATGCGTTGCAACGGGAGAGTAAATATTCTTTTTACCCGAGCCACTGTTTTCATTTTGATTCAATTTTGATTCTGACTCATAATATTGATGGCGTGCGCCTATGGCCAGACTCAGATAGCTACCGGTCAGTGTCGTTCGACACTACGGAGGTCGCCTCTATAAACTAAATCTATTTAGTAAAGTATATATGTGTCACCATCACATGTAGCAGATAAAACACAAATTAAGATCCTATGCATCGGTTCCAATATTAACGTTCATGACTATCACAAGAATTGTTTGGGTATTTTCAAAATAAATCTTCATGTACTTTTGATGTTCATGAATTTTATAAGTGTATGCATATGCTATAAAAATTATTTGTGCATTCACTATAAAAAGAATAGTGTAGTCCATTGGTAAATACATATGTGGATTTCGTTAAAAAAAAATACATACATAGGGTCTTTGATTGTGGGACATGTATAAAGAGAGAAGGTGGTGGAAGTACAACATGCCTACGGATTGTAATTTATTCATTGTAATAATTTCCCTCACTCGCTCCTTGCCAGGCAACATAGAGCAACCCGTGTGACATGTTTATTTGCAATACGAATCAACGCCGATATAAAGGAATGACGGATCATGCACCATTGATTTAGGTTGCATCCTAAATAGCATTTTTATTAGTTAATAGATAAATATAACATCATATTCAGATTGTACACATTTTTCTAATTAAATTTCATTTTTTTTGAGGAACTGGGACAGTGGGAGAGGCTCCCAATGTCAAATATATTATATTATATAATGTACAGAATTACAAGGCTGCAATTACATCATGTGCAAGTTTCATCTCCACTACATTTGTAGTGGATTAGAGAACAACTAAGAGGGTGTAATTAATCATTGGGTAGGGAGTCTAAAAGTAAGAAGATAAACTCTTTCTTGTTATCTTTAACCCTATATTGAAGGAGACTAAAATCCTCCTTGAATCTGCTCAGCCAAGAGTGGTAGGATGGATTTATATCTCTGAAAAGTTTATTGTTCCTTTCTTTCCAAATGCTCCAGGATGCTTGAAGGATGATCTCCATGAACAGAGGCCTGCCCCAATTGATTTTAGCTTGTTCTAACCAGGACAGCCTAGTGGCCTGTAACGCCCTCGATGCGGCTATATCTCCCACGTGTCGAAGCACGACTTAGAGGCATAACCGCATTGAAAGCAACGCCGCAAGTGAGGTAATCTTCATACAACCCATGTAATACATAAGGGAAAAAGATACATAGTTGGCTTACAATCGCCACTTCACACAAATACATGAATAAAGCATTACATCATCTAGATACAATCAAGGTCCGACTACGGAACCAAAATAAAAGAAGAACCCCAAATGCGACAAAGGTCCCCGATCGACCCCAACTGGGCTCCACTACTGATCAACTAGAACGGAACAACACAAAAGGCAAGATCTTCATCGAGCTCCTCCTTGAGCTTGGTTGCGCACACCGCCGGTAACATAGGCACCGCAAACCGGTTTTGAAGTATCACGTGAGCCACGGGACTCAACAATCTCGCACCATGCGAGATCAAGACTATTAAGCTTATGGGTAAGGTAAAGGAATGAGGTGGAGCTGCAGCAGCGACTAGCATATATGGTGGCCAACATACGCAAATGAGAGCGAGAAGAGAAGGCAAAGCACGTTCGATAAAAGTATGATCAAGAAGTGATCCTATAGCAACCTACGTCAAGCATAACTCCAACACCGTGTTCACTTTCCGGACTCCGCCGAGAAGAGACCATCACGGTTACACACGCGGTTGATGTATTTTAATTAAGGTCAACTTCGGGTTTTCTACAACCGGACATTAACAAATTCCCATCTGCCACATAACCGCGGGCACGGCTCTCGAAAGTTTATACCCTGCAGGGGTGTCCCAACTTAGCCCATGACAAGCTCTCGCGATCAACGAAGGAATAGACCTTCACCCAAGACACTCCGATCATACTCGGTATCCCGGTACATCAAGACATTTCGACAATGGTAAAACAAGACCAGCAAGACCTCCCGGCGTGCCGACATCCTAATAGTAGCCGCACAGATCTCGTCTCGAGCCACGACCGGATGAGCAGTCCGTATAACTAAAACCAGACCTCAAGTTTCCTTGAGGTGGCGCTTTAAAGCGCTCTAGTTTGGACCAACACTTAGACAAGCATTGGCCCAGGGGGGCTGAATAAAGATGACCCTTGGGTTAATTACTCCCAAGGGAAATATAGGTGGTGGTGAGGCAAATGGTAAAAGTCAATGTTGGGCCTTCTTTGGACAAGTTTTGTTCAAAGCGAACTGTCGTGGGGGTCCCATAAATCACCCGATCACGCGTTAGGAACGCCAAATCCGGGAACATAACACCGGTATGACGGAAACTAGGGCGGCAGAGTGGAACAAAACACTGCATAAGGCCGAGCCTTCCACCCTTTACCAAATATATAGATGCATTAAAAATATAAGAGATATTGTGATATCCCAACAAAACCCTGTCCACCATGGAGAAATCTTCAACTTCACCTGCAGCTAGCAACGCTATAAGAGGGGCTGAGCAAAGCAGTAACATAGCCAAACAACGGTTTGCTAGGAATGGTGTCAAAGATTAGGGGTTCATGGCATTTTGGGAGGCTGACAAGCAAATGGTGGGCATCGTAGCATTGGCATAGCAAAAGAGCGAGCAAACTAGCATAGCAAAGATAGTAGTGATTTCGAGGGTATGGTCATCTTGCCTGAAATCCCGCAAGGAAGAAGAACGAGTCCATGAAGAAGACAAACGGACGTAGTCGAACGAATCCTCACAACTCCGGAACGAAACCGAAGCTAACGAGAGAAGCAAACCGGAAAGAAACAACCAACATGGTAAACACACAAGCATAAATATGGCATGATGCACAACCAAGTATGATGCATGTCCGGTTTAATGAGGCATGGCATGGCAAAGTGCAAACAAACAACACTACAAATTAAGTGGGGCTCAATATGCAACGAGTTGCATATTGACGAAGCACCACATCCGAGTTATTTAGTTCGCTCTCATTTAGATACACAAAAATGTTAAATGTTATTAAACATGGCAAGGGGTGTAACAAAAGTAAACTAACTATTTAGGCAAGTTTAAATGAGGTCGGAACAACAAACAACAATTCCGGAAAATCCCATATGCATATTTATGGATTTGCTACTGTTCTGCCCTAAAACATATTTTAAAGTTGTTAAACAGGAAAATAAAGTGGACCATGTTAATCTAGGCATTTTTCCACCCCATTTACATATAAAGTTTATTAAATTCGGAGTTACGGTTAAATAGTTATGAAATAAATCATTTTAGCATGGCATAGGAGCAATTTAATGTAAACAACATTTTAAACATATTAACATGGGATGAAAGTGGCATATTGTTAAACTAGACAAAATTCTAAGCATTTTACATGTTTAAATCATTTTAATCCGATGCACGATTAATGAGTTATTAATGCATGAACTATAGGGGTTTTTCTGTAAAACTGTAAATCGCTTGGATAATTAGACAAATTCACAGATGCTAAAAAACCTACGCGGGCCGAAACTGATTGGCCCAACAATGCATAGGAGGGGGATCTGGAGGGGGCTGCTCACCCTATGCCTTGGGCCAGTTCGGTGGAGAAGCTGGTCAGCAATGTGAGGCCCACGCGGAGGGGGCGCCATTGGGCACAGAGGCCACTGGCCGAGGCGCTGGCCTACCCGTGTGGCCCAAGCGGCAGCAAGCAGACCTGGCCTTCGCTTCGTTCAGCGAGACGAAAGCGGCAGACGGCGGCGGGGCTCCGGCAAGGGCCAGCGAGGCCGGAGGAGGCTACGGGGGCGGCGGCGACCTCCAGATCCGACGAGGGAACAGCCGGATCTGACGACCCCGAGGCTGAGGGAGGCCGGCGACGAGGTTCCTGGGGGCGGCGGCGGGGTCCCTGCAAAGACAATGTCGATGGCGCAACGTTTAGCGGAGAGGGAGAGCACCGGAGAAGGTGAAGGGAGGAGGAGAGGGATGGGGCCGGCCTGCTGCTGGAGTCCGACGGCGACGGCGTTCCTCCGACGAGGCGGTGGGGTCGAGCATGGCGGGGCGGCGCGGATAGCCTCCCTGACCCTGAACGAGCGAGGGCGAGCGGGGCGCTCGGGCAGGGAGCGGGAGGCGGCGCAGCACGGGAGCGTGGCGGCGGCGCGGATGGGCCAGGCGGGCCGGATCTGGGCCTGGAGGACCCGTGCGGTGGCTAGTGGTGCCGAGGACAAGTGGCGGCGGGGGAGAGGGCCGGTGCGGAATTTGAGGAAGAAGGAGGCTGGCGGCTGCGGGAATTGAGGAGGGGGTAGGTAGGAGGCCAAAAATGGAGAGAAGGGGTCTATATATAGCCAAAGAGGCTAGGGTTTGGGGTTTTGAGGGGTTTCGGAGCCCTCCGATCTCGATCGGACGACATCGGACGCGAGGAGGGGTATGGTAGGTGGGCTAGTGGGCTGTGAAGAGGAGTAGGGCCGAGGGGAGAGAAGGGAAGTGCAGCCCGACAACTGTTTCCGGAGACCGAAAACGTCCGACGATAGGCCGGCTATATTGCGGATGTAGGTTAAACGGTTGGGCTATCAAATGGACTCCGAATGCGACGAAACTTGACAGGTGCTCTGTCTACACTATAATAAGACCGCACGACAAGTTGCAACCCATTCCGAGAACATTTTATGCCACTTATAAAATAATATTTCGGAGGAGCCGCGGGCGCGTGCGAGGGTGTCTGGCTCAGAACGGACAACGGAGAGAACCGGCGGAACCCGAACGGATGCAAGTTTTGAAAAAACATGCGGATGAAATGCAGATGATGACATGGAAAAATGCAACACGCAAGCGCATGACATGGCAACGACGGCGAATAACTGGCGGACACCTGGCGCATCGAACCCGGGGCGTTACAACACTCCACCACTACGAGAGGATCTCGTCCCGAGATCTAGGATGGCACCGGAGGGAAAAGGAAGAGGAAGATAAGAGGTAAAACTAAGTTGCTTCTTCGACAAACGAGTGAAAACCATGAACCTTGAGAGGTTGAGCAAAATGAAAGGAAGAAAATAACGAAGATGAGCAAAGTTGAAAACACTCCGTTAGAAAAGAGGAACAAGGGAACATTACGAGAACTTGAAGGTTACAAAGACATGAATCAAGAGTTTAATGGACTAGATAGAATTCGAAACCACTCCGGTTAAAACAAGATGGGAGAGGAAGAAGATTGAAATAATTTGGGCAGCACTCCGTCTGAAAGAAGAAGGAAAACTTGATAAGATGAAAAGAACTTGAATGAGAACACAACACTCCGGTTAAATGGATAAGCACGAAAAGAACATGATCCTCACAATTCGAGATGATGAGTGAAAAGAGCAACATCACAATGCCTCCGGAAGGAAGAATAGAAGATAGATCATAGGAATAACAGAATGTAGGAGAAAATGACATCTTCTGCCACAATTGAATTTGGAAAGCATCCTTGCAAAGAAGAATCGGACGGAGTTGTTGGAAAATCAACAACTAGAAGCACAAGCTTGTTGTGGGCTTATGGCAAACATCTCAAAATGATGAGGTGACAACTGGCCACTAATGGAAACAATTGATTTGATTGAGAGCACCAAAGAGATGAAAAACTGCTTTCGCCGAGAGGATAGGAGAAAACTTGGATCATTGATAAACACCATAATAGCAACATTCCTTAGGGAAGGCTTTAGGTGAAATCTTTACCAAGATAACTCCAACGAAGAGATTGATGGATATAGAGTACCTCATTCTTGACAACATGTGAATCACGAAACATGAATGGAAATTATCAAGAATGACATATCACCATCTCAAAAGATAAGGTAGAAAGAATTGCACTTTGGAATGCAAGATGAAGAATGCTTGAACTCCTCAAAACAAGACATGTGTTGAACACCATGTTTAAGTTTTAGAGTATAGCTTGACGGATCTTAACTTCGAGAGAAATCTTGATGAACAATTGAAGAATGAAAAGAATCCTTGACGAACCACCATTTAGAGCCTCCATGAAGAACTCCGGTAATAGAAGGATGATGAAAAGAAAGAGAAGTTGAAAACACAAGGTGAATCCTTGCAATGATTTAGATGGAGCTTCGCGACGAGATAATTGAGAGAGCTTGGAACTCCGAAAAGAAAAGATGAAGCCTCTCGAACCGAGAATGTGATATGATGACCAACTCCGGAAATAAAGATGAATCACTTGTAATCAAGAATTTATTCATCATGAATAATCTCCGTAAAAAGAATTGAGTCACCTTAAGGAAATAAGAATAAGATTTATTGTATGCTATCCTTCATCAAATTTAATTGATGACAAGCAACGGATTTGCATACTACTTATCCTCGTAGAAAGGATTGAAGGGAGATATTGCTCAAAACTTGAGAAGGTATTCAACAATCCACCGGTAGGATTTGGAGAATGATAGCTACACACTGAGAATGAAGAATTATGACATGATGACCTTCAGAGGAAATAAATGGAAACAACTCATGAAATGCTCCAGATGGTAAGAAAAGAGTTGTCTCAAACGAAAGCAATTATGAGAGGATGGCATCAAGCTAGGACTATGAATATTCAAGAGAATGGACCAAGATTTAAGAGAAATCCTTCTTCGGTCTTCAAATGATGAGAATGACAACGAGAAACACCACCAAGAATTGTATGAGATACTCCGGGAGAATGAAAAAAAAACAAGGTTGCTGAGCCAACAATGAAAAGAATTTGAAAGATCTTGAAGAAAAGCATTTGACTGATGATAACTCATTCTTACGTCAAACTTGGAGAAGAATTTAGGATAGCTCTAGGAAAATAGAAGAGTCAGGTAAGATCCTGGGAAAAGACCTGTGGGTTAGGGCCCACTCAAAAGAAAACACCGTTGAAAATGATTTTAAAGAGAAATTGGACCGGTTGAATTAAATGGCTTGAATGAGATAACAACCTCGAAATATCTTGAAGGGATTGAGAATGGAAACGCAAGTCTTGTGATATATCTTCAGCACTCCAGAACAAATGAATAGGAAGAAGTGAATGATTAAGAGGTGCATCGGTATGAGAAAGCATTAGAAACGAGGAAAGGAATATGATGAATATCGAAAGCTTGAATAGGATCCACCGGAGAAGAGACATCAATAAAGGATGATGAACTTGAAGCTGTTGAGCATCTTCATGGGAAAACACCGGATCAGAACATTGATTGAAAAGAATGAAGAGACTTCACATGAATAAATGGATACTTGATTAAGAAATCTGAGTCCTTGAAGAAAAAGGGTGGGAGGGCGGGAAAAACAAAGGCAACTTGGGATGAATGAAACAAACACCGTTGATAAAACTTAGAATTGATCTTGCAGATGGGGAGAATGATGGGATCCACTTGAAGAGAAACACGCCGGTTGGAAAAGGACTAACATGACAACCTCGATGATCAAAAAGGATTAGTATTCACATAGGAATATGAGAACACCGTTTAGGAAAAGTATGGATTCAACATTTGACTTCGAAGCAACTCGAATACCACAAATAAAACAAAACAAAGGATTTGGCTTGCATAATAAGCCGGAACAAACATATGATAGAGATTTACCAATCCCATATCATGCATCTGTCGGAAAGATATCCTAAGAGCTACTTGAATTCCCACCTATAAAACTCCCAAACTTTACGGTTATGCAACTGTGTTGGGGATACAGGAAGCAATATATCTCACCCAAACTAACAATACCTACATCCAAATTGTATCCATCCGTCAACACATAACCAAGAAACCTTCGAAATCGTCTACCTCAACCTTCAAAAGCATCCGTTATACGAGTCATGGCAATACTCCCAGACTCACCTCAAGATCAAGTTAGCGGGTTATCTCACCAACAACTGCATAAAAGAGATTTTCGATGTCGGCGATTAAACTCGGGCATTCCAGAATCTGCAACAATAAAATTATGACGACAACACCTCGAGCTCAACTCCTGGGACACCTCCACTAAACCCTCGCCGACGGAGGCACCAAGACAATGTTGTCATCATAAAACCATCGAACGATTCCAAGATACCCGCGTGATCCTAAATTTTTTTAGTGAAATTTGAGAAGAGAAGAGTCAAAACTCTACGCCAGAGACCTCACCAGAGCGATTTAAGGGACTAAGGAGTAAAAGAATTCCTAACTCTCCGATATATATAATCCTAAATGACTCAAAACATTTTCTAGACACAACTCGCCGCTAAAAACGATCAAGTAGTGGGGCTCCTAAGGTCGGGAAGGCTCGATTACCAACTTGTAACGCCTCGATGCGGCTATATCTCCCACGGTCGAAGCACGACTTAGAGGCATAACCGCATTGAAAGCAATGTCGCAAGTGAGGTAATCTTCACACAACCCATGTAATACATAAGGAAAAAGATACATAGTTGGCTTACAATCGCCACTTCACACAAATACATGAATAAAGCATTACATCATCCAGATACAATCAAGCTCCGACTACGGAACCAAAATAAAAGAAGAACCCCAAATGCATAAAGGTCCCCGATCGACCCCAACCGGGCTCCACTATCGATCAACTAGAACGGAACAACACAAAAGGCAAGATCTTCATCGAGCTCCTCCTTGAGCTTGGTTGCGCCACCTTTCCGTAACATAGGCACCGCAAACTGGTTTTGAAGTATCTGTGAGCCACGGGACTCAAAGAATCTCGCACTCGCGAGATCAAGACTATTTAAGCTTATGGGTAAGGTAAAGGCATGAGGTGGAGCTGCAGCAAGCGACTAGCATATATGGTGGCCAACATACGCAAATGAGAGCGAGAAGAGAAGGCAAAGCACGTTTGATAAAAGTATGATCAAGAAGTGATCCTATAGCAACCTACGTCAAGCATAACTCCAACACCGTGTTCACTTTCCGGACTCCGCCGAGAAGAGACCATCACGGTTACACACGCGGTTGATGTATTTTAATTAAGGTCAACTTCGGGTTTTCTACAACCGGACATTAACAAATTCCCATCTGCCACATAACCGCGGGCATGGCTCTCGAAATTTTATACCCTGCAGGGGTGTCCCAACTTAGCCCATGACAAGCTCTCGCGATCAACGAAGGAATAGACCTTCACCCAAGACACTCCGATCATACTCGGTATCCCGGTACATCAAGACATTTCGACAATGGTAAAACAAGACCAGCAAGACCTCCCGGCGTGCCGACATCCTGATAGTAGCCGCGTGTATCTCGTCTCAGGCCACGACCGGATGAGCTGTCCGTACAACTAAAACCAGACCTCAAGTTTCCTTGAGGTGGCGCTGCAAAGCGCTCTAGTTTGGACCAACACTTAGACAAGCATTGGCCCGGGGGGGCTGAATAAAGATGACCCTTGGGTTAATTACTCCCAAGGGAAATATAGGTGGTGGTGAGGCAAATGGTAAAAGTCAATGTTGGGCCTTGCTGGACAAGTTTTATTCAAAGCGAACTGTCAGGGGGGTCCCATAAATCACCCGACCGCGTTAGGAACGCAAAATCTGGGAACATAACACCGGTATGACGGAAACTAGGGCAGCAAGAGTGGAACAAAACACCAGGCATAAGGCCGAGCCTTCCACCCTTTACCAAATATATAGATGCATTAAAAATATAAGAGATATTGTGATATCCCAACAAAACCCTGTCCACCATGGAGAAATCTTCAACTTCACCTGCAGCTAGCAACGCTATAAGAGGGGCTGAGCAAAGCGGTAACATAGCCAAACAACGGTTTGCTAGGAATGGTGTCAAAGATTAGGGGTTCATGGCATTTTGGGAGGCTGACAAGCAAATGGTGGGCATCGTAGCATTGGCATAGCAAAAGAGCAAGCAAACTAGCATAGCAAAGATAGTAGTGATTTCGAGGGTATGGTCATCTTGCCTGAAATCCTGCAGGGAAGAAGAACGAGTCCATGAAGAAGACAAACGGACGTAGTCGAACGAATCCTCACAACTCCGAAACGAAACAGAAGCTAACGAGAGAAGCAAACCGGAAAGAAACAACCAACATGGTAAACACACAAGCATAAATATGGCATGATGCACAACCAAGTATGATGCATGTCCGGTTTAATGAGGCATGGCATGGCAAAGTGCAAACAAACAACACTACAAATTAAGTGGGGCTCAATATGTAACGAGTTGCATATTGACGAAGCACCACATTCGAGTTATTTAGTTCGCTCTCGTTTAGATAGACAACAATGTTAAATGTTATTAAACATGGCAAGGGGTGTAACAAAAGCAAACTAACTATTTAGGCAAGTTTAAATGAGGCCGGAACAACAAACAACAATTCCGGAAAATCCCATATGCATATTTATGGATTTGCTACTGTTCTGCCTAAAACATATTTTAAAGTTGTTAAACAGGAAAAGAAAGTGGACCATGTTAATCTAGGCATTTTTCCAGCCCATTTATATATAAAGTTTATTAAATTCGGAGTTACGGTTAAATAGTTGTGAAATAAATCATTTTAGCATGGCATAGGAGCAAATTAATGTAAACAACATTTTAAACATATTAACATGGGATGAAAGTGGCATATTGTTAAACTAGACAAAATTCTAAGCATTTTACATGTTTAAATCATTTTAATCCGATGCACGATTATTGGGTTATTAATGCATGAACTACAGGGGGTTTTCTGTAAAACTGTAAATCGCTTGGATAATTAGACAAATTCACAGATGCTAAAAAAACCTACGCGGGCCGAAACTGATTGGCCCAACAAAGGCACTGGAGGGGGATCTGGAGGGGGCTGCTCACCCTGGGCCTTGGGCCAGTTCGGTGGAGAAGCTGGGCTGC
The DNA here is from genome assembly GCA_021437245.1 of Aegilops speltoides. Taxonomy (NCBI): domain Eukaryota; kingdom Viridiplantae; phylum Streptophyta; class Magnoliopsida; order Poales; family Poaceae; genus Aegilops; species Aegilops speltoides. The sequence continues at coordinate 137,318,522 of CM038145.1, read as the reverse complement.
AGCTGGGGAGGCCCACGCGGGAGGGGGCGCGCTGGGGCCCAAGCGGGCAGCAAGCAGGGGCACGAGCGCTTGCTCGTTCCCGAGCGAGACGAAAGCGGCAGACGGCGGCGGGGCTCCGGCAAGGGCCAGCGAGGCCAGAGGAGGCTACGGGGGCGGCGGCGACCTCCAGATCCGGCGAGGGAACAGCCGGATCTGACGACCCCGAGGCTGAGGGAGGCCGGTGACGAGGTTCCTAGCGGCGGCGGTGGGGTCCCTGCAAAGACAATGGCGATGGCGCAACATTTAGCGGAGAGGGAGAGCACCGGAGAAGGTGAAGGGAGGAGGAGAGGGATGGGGCCGGCCTGCTGCTGGAGTCCGACGGCGACGGCGTTCCTCCGGCGAGGCGGTGGGGTCGAGCATGGCGGGGCGGCGCGGATAGCCTCCCTGACCCTGAACGGGCGAGGGCGAGTGGGGCGCCGGGCAGGGCGGGAGGCGGCGCAGCAGACGGGAGCCTGGGCGGCGCGGGACGGGCGGGCGGGCGGATCTGGCTGGAGGACCCGTGCGGTGGCTGGCGGTGTCGAGGACAAGTGGCGGCGGGGGAGAGGGCCGGTGCGGAATTTGAGGAAGAAGGAGGCTGGCTGCTGCGGGAATTGAGGAGGGGGTAGGTAGGAGGCCAAAAATGGAGAGAAGGGGTCTATATATAGCCAAAGAGGCTAGGGTTTGGGGTTTTGAGGGGTTTCGGAGCCCTCCGATCTCGATCGGACGACATCGGACGTGAGGAGGGGTATGGTAGGTGGGCTAGTGGGCTGTGAAGAGGAGTAGGGCCGAGGGGAGAGAAGGGAAGTGCAGCCCGACAACTGTTTCCGGAGACCGAAAACGTCCGACGATAGGCCGGCTATATTGCGGATGTAGGTTAAACGGTTGGGCTATCAAATGGACTCCGAATGCGATGAAACTTGACAGGCGCTCTGTCTACACTATAATAAGACCGCACGACAAGTTGTAACCCATTCCGAGAACATTTTATGCCACTTATAAAATAATATTTCGGAGGAGCCGCGGGCGCGTGCGAGGGTGTCTGGCTCAGAACGGACAACGGAGAGAACCGGCGGAACCCGAACGGATGCAAGTTTTGAAAAAACATGCGGATGAAATGCAGATGATGACATGGCAAAATGCAACACGCAAGCACATGACATGGCAACGACGGCGAATAACTGGCGGACACCTGGCGCATCGAACCCGGGGCGTTACATGACCTGATCACCAGGGTCTAGCCCAAAGGTTGCCCAACAGTTTCTGCTAAATGGGCAAGTGAGGATCATGTGATCAATGTCTTCTTCTTTTTGGCCACAAAGCAGGCAGTTGAGGTTAGTACCAATGTTATAATGCCTTCTCTTCAACATGTTTCGTGTGTTCAATCTATCAGATAGCATGAGCCACCCAAAGACCTTGAGTTTAGCAGTGACCCTTGATTTCCACAACCAGTGGTATGTCTTGTGGGCCTTCATATCCATAAAGTAGAATTTGTAATATTTGCTGGCTGAAAATTCTCTTCCTTTCCAAGGGTAAGTCCAGCTATCTTTTGCATTCTGGCTGTTGTCTAGTGTAATGTTTGTCACCAAGTTTTGCATATCTTGTAGCTCCCCCAGGGCTTGTGTAGAGAGTGGTAGAAAGAATGCTTCTTCCAGTGAGTTAATGGTCAAGAAATCTTTGACTGAGCAGTCTTCATTTCTGACATAAGAAAATGCCCTAGGATGTGTGTCAGATAAGACTTCTTCTAACCACATGTCTTTCCACATTAGTACATTCCCCACATCTCATTTCCACCTATGAAATTCCTCTAAAGATAGGAGTTAGTTTGAGGATGTCCCTCCACCAGAATGATCTACATGGGTCCGAGGCATGTGGAATTTTATTGGTATAGTAGGTGGTCCAAAGCAGTTCCACCCAAGGAAGGTCATGACGATTGTAAAATTTGTGTAAATATTTGAGTAGCAAAGCATCACTTTGCACCTTGAGATTTATGATTCCAAGCCCCCCACTCTTCTTAGATCTGCACACTCTATCCCACATAGCTAGTGAGTTGCATTTTTCACCTTGTTCTGTCTTCTTTGTCCAGAGACATCTCCTTCTTAGTTTATCCAATAGCTCTAGGATTTTAGGTGGGAATCTCAGAGTGCATAGTGCAAAAATTGTAAGTGAGGTGATGACTGTGTTTAGTAAGGAAAGTTTAGAGCCATATGACATCAGGGCTAAAGTAGATGTGGGCCTTCTTTCCATGTTGCAGACAATAGGCATTAGATCCTGGACTGAAGGTTTGGAAGTCCCAAGAGGTAATCCAAGGTATGTAAATGGCATTTTGCCAATTGTACATCCAAAGATTTGAGCTAAATCTTTACTTAATACCTCATCACAATTTATTGGTATCAATGTTGATTTATGGAAGTTGATTTTGAGACCAATAGAAGTAGCATAGTCAGTGAGAATATCCTTCATTGTTTGTGCTTGATCAGGGCATGCCAGCATAATGATAATAGTGTCGTCAGCGTATTGAATGACCAGGTAATCAATTTGGTGTTGTTTAGGGAAAGGTAGTTGTAGCAGACCATGTCTGAAAGCATCATTAATGGCTGCTTGTAAGAGATCACTAGCAAGAACAAAAATGAGAGGAGAGAGAGGATCACCCTGTCGAACACCACTTTTACAGATGAATTATCTGCCCGGTACACCATTCAGGAGAACAGAAGATTTGCCAGAAGAGAATAAAGATTTGATCCATAAAAGCCATCTATCATTGAAACCCATGTGTTTCATTATTTCTAACATTGCATCATGTTCAATGGTGTCAAATGCTTTGGCAAAGTCAAGTTTAAGGAGAACAATCTTATTCTTGGAGTTCTGGCATTGGTGTATGTATTCCAAGGCCCAAGCGAGGTAGTCTTGGATTGCTCTTCCCTTAATGAAACCATATTGATTCCTGTGTATTATCTTCAGAATAATCTTTTGCAGGCGGTTGGCAAGTAGTTTTGTAATCACTTTAAGACAACAGTTAAGGAGTGTAATAGGTCTGAAATCATTTACTGTTTCCGAAGAGGAAATTTTAGGAATCAAGGTGATATATCCTTCATTGATACTTTCTAGGTTTAAGGTACCAGCATGAAATTGATCACATAGATTGTAGAAGTCCTCCTTAATAATGTGCCAACATGTTTTAAGAAATATACCTGTAAAACCATCAGGTCCAGGGGTTCGGTCTGCAGGCATTTCTTTAATGACATTATCAATCTCTTCCCTAGAGAAAGGAATTGTCAATTGGTCTAGGTCATTCCTTTTTTGATTATGTTTGCTAGGTTGAATTTCATTTGAAAAGCTCCCGAGGTTCCCAATCTCTGTTTGAAACTTTGGTAGATTACTGCTTCTTTTCCAATGTGGTCTTCTACACTAGTACCATTATCCAACTTAAGAGAGGGAATAATATTCCTTCGATACCTCTCAGATGCCATTGCCTTGAAAATTTTTGGGTCCTCATCACCAAACTTAGCCCATCTTATGGTACATCTTTTCCCCCAGTATTGTTTTTGGTAATCTAATAGACGGAGTAAGTGATTTTTGAGAATTCTCCTGAAGTTCCTCTCTGGTATTGTGAGAAGCCGTTTATTTTCCAATGAGTCTAGTTCAGCAAGTGTAATATTAGAGTTAGCTATGGCTGTAGCAAGCTTCGAAATGTGCTTACTCCATCTTTTTAGCTCATATCTGAGTGCTTTGAATTTCTTGGAGACAATTGTGGCATAGTTATCTGAGTGTACACTTTTGTTCCAAGTAGAAGCAACCAAATCCATAAAACCAGGGTGCTGGATCCAATAAGACTCAAACCTAAAGAGGTTACTTCTAGGAATGTCTGTTTCTATGGAAATCACGCAAGGTATGTGATCTGAGACTGGTTTGGAGAGTGGTTTTACAATTGTGTTGGGGTATGAATTGGTCCAATTGGTTGAAGTGAAAAACCAGTCTAACTGTTCAAGTAATGGATCCTCCTGCATGTTACTCCAAGTAAAGGTTCTTCCCTTTAAAGGAAGTTCAATCAGGCCCTGTGTACGGATGAAATCATTGAAGGTGATCATATCATTAATGTTTCCACCAGGTTTATTTCTGTTAGTGGGGCTGCGGTTATAGTTGAAATCTCCCACTAGAATCCAGTCCTCATTGTTTGGTATATTAAGGTTGAGTAACCAGTTTGTGTAGTCAATTCTGGCATCACCTTGACATGGACCATATATGTTAACGAGAGTCCACATTTGGGCAGTTTGGGTTGATTTAAAGTTAATTACTAGGGCAAAATCTTCCTCAATCAGCACTGTACCACTAAAGATAACACTATTCCATATAGTTATAATACCACCTGATGCACCCCTTGAAGGGATGAAAGTAAACTTGTCAAAGCGTTTGGGGCAGCAGGACTTAATATAAGAATTATCAAAAGCAGACTTTTTAGTTTCCTGTAAACAAACGACAGAGCAGCCACTAGTAGCAATTGCATTTGATAGAGCCAAAAGTTTAGGGTCTGAGTTCATGCCCCGATATTCCAACATAAAACATTCCAGTTCGAAAGGAAGGCCATAAAAGCAAGGAAATAAAGCTTAAATTAAGATGAAGAGGAAGAAGGGCCAGCCCCCTTGTCTGCCATGAGCACTTCTTCAGTTACTTCCTCCAGCGGCACAACACATTTCTGCACAGCAATGTTCTGAATTTGTTCAACTGACATGGGAGGTGGTATTTCACCCTCTTCAACCTGATCTTCAGTGTTCTCAGTGATAACCACAGCAGAAACAACATTTGGTATGATTCTGGGCTTCACCTTGGAAGTTTTGGCCCTGCTGTCAGTGAGTGCAGGCACCTTGAAACCATCATATTTGTTGGAACGAGAGCTTCTACACACGTTGGCAACAGAGAAAGGAGCTTTATTCTTACTACGTTTGCCTTGAGCCCCCACCCTTGAAGAGACAGCCAAAGTTTCCGTTATATCCCCTGCAACAGTATCTTCAGAAGTTTCAGAGAAGGACACAGCCTGAATATCTGCAGGGAGAATCACTGTCTGGGTCTCATCAGGAAGAGCTTGCACCTCCTCTATGTCAACAGACCAGACTTGGACAGTCGAAGTAACTGTGCCATCATCTTCACCTTGAGAAATGCAAGAAGTAACCTGAACTGAACCTTCAAAATCAGAGAGGGACAGTTGAATATCCAGCCTAGTTGGCCTAATTCCATATCCATGTGCCCAAGGGCCAATAGTGGCCAGAGTTGGCATAATGGTACTTGAAAGAAAATTAGTGATTGGCACATATGACAGAGGTTCTGCAATTAGCATCCCATTCATGAACTCATTGTCAGCAGAGAAACTAATGTTCATACCAGCATTAGTGATAGAAATACTGAGCTAAATCTGTGGGGTCTGGGTCTCTTCTCTGGGAATCATCAGTTCATTGTGCAGTACTGAAGGAGTAGCAGAAGTGTTAGCCAAGTTCAGAGAGCCATTCCTTTGCAGAGCCTGCAGAATACTAGCTGGAACCAGCACCAAAGCATCAGAATCAGAATTTGAAGTGGAGCTGCTATATGTAATGGAATCATTCCAAGCTGCATATGGGCTGTCTTGCAGGTTGTTGCTTGGCAAGATTCCATCCTGAACTTGTAGTCCTTCATTGGCCAACCACTCCTGGAAGTTATACAGAGCAGGTGGTGCCGGTGGGGGAGAAGCTGGCCATTCACCCCATTGAGGATGTATTTCAATGTCATCTTGGCCTGCAGCATTTTCCCCCACATCTTCTGCAACATTGTTGCCAGCACCTTGTTGTGCCATCCAATTATTGAGCTGCATCTGGTAGAGCTGTTTAGCATTGAGGCCTTCCCCATAGAGAGGGTGAGGGATGCCGTCAGCAGGAGGTGGATCTTCTCCAGCAGGAGGAACTTCAGGCAAATGAGCATTCCAATCAGAGCTTCTCAGCATTGTGACACAGACAGTCCAGCACCGGCGATTTCCACCCAGCTGGCGGATCACCAAGCTCTTTGGAACCTGCCTTAGGTGTATAACTTTAACACGGAGAAGAACTAGCTTCCTGTCTCCCCTCGAATTGTGCCAGTGTGTCAGACTACCAAAACCATCATCAGATCTATGCAGGTAATGATATGTTTGGTAATCTTGAGGAAAACCAATGTAAAGAATCCAAACATCCGGCCCAAAGGTAGTGAGCCTCATATTGAGTGCCTCATCATGCGGAACAAAAGAAACTACATTGTTTACAGCCCCTTCTTCCTCAGCATCAATCTCAAAAGTAGTACCCACCACATTGTCCCGCATCAACGGACTGGGAAATCCATATATAGCAATGCCTAGTGGGTGATCATCTACTTCGGTTGGAACAAAGTTGGATTCATGCAACAGACCAGTGATTACCTGCCTCAGAGCAGCCTTGTGGTGGAACGGGACATGGTGGTTCACCTCGGCAATGGCCAGGAAGTCGTGGTTGAGGGGAGGGACCGGGTGCACCGCCATGTCATTGCGAACAATCCGATCTGCTGGCCCTAGCTCGATGGTCATCCCCGTAGGTATGCAGGGGACGACGTTGACAGGGTAGTTCGCCATTGTTGCAGGAGGAGGAGCTCTCGAGGAAGGCTGAGGAGGGGAAGTGGAATACGTAGCGACAGCGGTAATTGTTTTAGGCTTCCATATTAGTCTCTGCGCCTCTCTCTCCTTCCAACAGGAGTGCGCCAGGTGTCCAAACCGGCCACAGATACTGCATCGCAGGGCTATAAATTCCTTTGCATTTTTTCCTCAGTCAAGGTAGGTAATCAGTGAGCTATGGCAAGTGGATATCTGATTTTGATGTGACATTGAGTTGATAACACAAGAGGCATCAGATTGTTTTGCTATATGCCCTCTGTTAGGAATACAATCCTGGCCTTTATTTTTGTCTAAAATTGTATCATCTGTAGAGAGACGCGCCTTGGAAATCTCAATGGGTTGCCACCACAGATAGGTACAATCCATCTTGCCACAGTCAATAGGTAAGTGACCTAAAAGGTGGCAATACTGGCAGAATAATTTGGAAGGGCAGAAATCCGAGAAATGATCCGCAGAAGAACAAATAATGCAAGATAACCTTTGTTTTAGATTATTGGAAATGGTCTCGGAGGGCACACGGTCCGGGTTGGGCTTTGTGGCATTTACCGGGGCCGTCTGATTTTCAATATCCTGGATGGTACAACTAGGTCCAAGGTGGCCCAATTGTGTGCACCGTGAGCAAATGTTGGCCTTGTTACAAATGAATTCTGCGGACGGGACCGAGTCCAAGGCCCAAATTTTTGCAATTTGTAAGTCATCATATCCCGCCTGTCGGAAATCCATAATGCGTAAAAGGATAAAAGTTGGAATAGAATCCCAATAAGCGACCCGGTAATTATTGCCAATAAATGTAGATTGATGCTCTTGATTACCAGCATTAAAAGCTGAAAGGAAATTGCCAAAACGGATAGACTTGTTTCCTTTGTCATGCATGGAAATGTCCGATTGGAAACTACCAAAAATAAGCTTGTCGGTCTGGATCATAGTATGATCCGCTTGAGTGTTTGAATCATTTCCAGCCACAATACTTGAATGAGGTATATTGAAACCCAATTTTGCAAGCTCCTTGGCAGAATTACAATGTTGATGAACATCAGTAGGCTGAAATTGAAACTTTGTCTTGATAGCCAAAGGAGAACGTAAAACCACCTCATTTAGTTCTTGGTCTGAATGCCAAGTTTGATCAGAATGAGAGTTAAACCAAGCATTGTGCCTATATAGGTTGAAATGACAAACAAAATCGGGCCAGACCCGGTCCTTAAGACCGTAGATGAAATGACCAACTTTGTTTGAGGCCACAGAGAAACGAAAATGTCTACCAGCAAGATGCTTGACCTTGAAACCCAGAGATGATCCACCAATGCAACATTGTAAGGCAAGACCTACCGAATCAACCGAAAGGGGGAAGGAGGTAGAGGAGAAAGCCACCACTAGGAAAAACTCCTTTGCATCTCCAATGGGGGAGAAATGAACAGTAGTACCAAATCTTTTGCGCACTTGAGTCTCCACTGCTTGGCCAGGGGAGAAATCCCAATGTAGAAGGCCCTCCATTGATCTAGACTAGAGGTCGCCATTGTTAGTGGGAGAGGGGAGAGGTGGGAGGGGTGGGAGAGGAGCCCATTGCTCCTCCTCTGGAGTATGTTATAATCAAATTTCATTTATAACATGTTAAAATTGGAATTAGGGTTTAAAATATATGATTACTTTGAAAAAATATTTATTGTAGATGTACCGCAGGTTGATTAACACAAATATTAGGGGCTTTTATGTAAAACTTTAGAAAACAGTTTGCTATAACTTAATGTTAGACTGCGGGTTGATTAGTATAAATATCAGGGGGTTTTATGTAAAATAAAAAATGATTCGTCCCTACTTAAAGATGGACTACGAGTTGATTTCAATAAACCGCGATAATCTTTTTTTTTTTGCAAAAGGGCGCGACGGGCGACCAAAAGCGATGCATGCTTTATTATTAGGTGAAGATATAGACAAACTGGTTTTATCCGATAAAAAGGTTCCTTCATATACAACCAATTTGCCGAATTGGATTTCCGCTAAAAAGGTTCCTTCATATACACAATCAATTTTGCAGATTGTCTATACTCTCTTTCCTATATTTTAATATTATCATTTTACTACCAATTCAACTACCATTTCAACAATTATAAATCGATTGATTTATTATTGCAAGGAATGGAATCTGCATCTCTTGCTCCCCAACTAGACTATCCGGTTGTTGTTGTGAGACACCAAAACTAACATTTCAAGACAACTTCCATCTACAAATAATCAATACAAGTATTATATAAAAACAAAAATTGCGAGCACATCTATGACATCATAGCAACATACGCTGTAGATCAGCTTGGTCGTCCACGGGTGGTTCACGCGCCACAAAAGCCGTTTTGTGGGCTGCTGCTCTGCAGAGCGAGCACCCGTTTATGTTTGTAATCGGGCCAGAAAGGCCCACGTTTAGTCGAAGCACACTCGCATGGGCCAAGTCGTCCTATGTGTTGGCAACCCTATCCCTCTACCCACAATGCGCTATCGTTACTTCACTGCGATGCACTGTCATCGTTACATCCTCTCAATGGGCCGCCGCCGTCCTCCGTCCCGCCGGTGAGCTTCCTCTGGGTGTCTGCCTCTGTGTAGTTGCCCTTTACTCGCCCATATTCTTGCACTGCAGGCCCCTTGTTTATTGTTCTTAATCTCCAGTCTTGCTGCATACCTCCACGGCGGTTGCGGCGGCTGCCCTCGTCGTAGGCGTTCATCACAGGCTATCGTCCTCCATGCCCTTGCAATTGGAGCGCGCGTTCCTCTCAATTCCATAACTAAGGCTGCATCTGCTACGTGATTATGCTTATAAAGTTCCGCTGTCCATCTCCCGTGTCTTATTACTACTTGGTGATGGTGGAGAGCAGCGTCGATGGCAGAGCTAAAAATCCTAACTTCACAGCGCTGAAGGACTTGGCTTCCCTATCTCACCCTCCCCGTCCACGGTGAGGCGTCGTGGAGTCTGCATCTGAGAGACCACCATAATCAGGAAATTACACATCGCCTCTAAACATTCCGGACCTCTCCTGATTTCTTACCAATTGTTAAACTATGCCGCTTGACCTTTTTACCAATTTGTAAAACATGCTGGCAATGTGAAGAATTGTGAGTGAATGACTGAATGTCTACAAAGCCATCCGAGCAAGTGTGCGATGCCGTGCTGGCAGCGGTGAATGAGTTGTTGTCGGCGACGACGTCAATCTGATGAGCCTGAGCTCCTTGGTCTCAACATCAGGTTCAGGTACCAGCAATGGGAAACACTCCACCTCTACAACGACTCCAATGGCAGTAAGCCGCCTTGTTGCATATCACAGATGCCGGTATATGCCATTAATTATTTTTGTTACTTAGTAATTTACTCATGAATTACTACTTCTATACTACTGTTGGTGACGCAAAAAGACCATGTGTAGTTGAACCTTTTCAAGGATGCTACATATTGTTGATTTATCTTACACCATGTGCATGATACGAAGCCATCCTACTTTGACACAGAAGAAGGAAGATATTGGGGCTCTCACGATTTCCATGTAGTGGTCGAGTTATCTCAATTTTCCTCTGCTCATCTTGATGATTCTATCCTTTCCATATTAGGATGAACGGGAGCGGCAATGTGCACCTTTATGTTCTAGTTTCTTATAAAGGATGCTGGAGTACCCACCTCCTGAGGGCATGTGACGCCCCCGATTCAATCGTACACTAATCATGCACACAAATGTGTACGATCAAGATCAGGGACTCACGGGAAGATATCACAACACAACTCTAAAAGTAAAATAAGTCATACAAGCATCATATTACAAGCCAGGGGCCTCGAGGGATCGAATACAAGTGCTCGAACATAAACGAGTCAGCGGAAGCAACAATATCTGAGTACAGACATAAGTTAAACAAGTTGCCATAAGATGGCCAGCACAAAAGTAGCAACGATCGAAAAGGTGAGACCTCCTGCCTGGGACCTCCTAACTACTCCTCGAAGCCGAACTCCAAGTAGACTCATCCTCTGGATCCTCTGGCTCCTGGACTCCATCATATGATCGCAATAACCGGGAAAGGGAAAAAAAGAAGTAGCAAAGCAACCGTGAGTACTCATCCAAGTACTCACAAGCAAGGATCTACACTACATATGCACGGGTATATGTGTAAAGAGGCAATATCGGTGGACTGAACTGCAGAATGCTAGAACAAAAGGGGGATAGCTAGTCCTATCGAAGACTACGTTTCTGGCAGCCTCCGTCTTGCAGCATGAAGAAGAGAGTAGATTGAAGTTCTCCAAGTAGCATCGCATAGCATAATCCTACCCGGCGATCCTCCCCTCGTCGCCCTGTGGAAAAGCGATCACCGGGTTGTCTCTGGAACATGTCTGGGTGTGTTTTATTAAGTATCCGGTTCTAGTTGTCATAAGGTCAAGGTACAACTCCGGGTCGTCCTTTTACCGAGGGACACAACTATTCGAATAGATAAACTTCCATGCAGGGGTGCACCACATAACCCAACACGCTCGATCCCTCTGGCCGGACACACTTTCTTGGGTCATGCCCGGCCTCGGAAGATCAACACGTCATAGCCCCACCTAGGCCTAACAAAGAGGTCATCACACCGGTCTAAATCTTAAGCACGCAGGGGTCTGGGCCCATCACCCATTGCACACCTGCACGTTACGTGGGCGGCCGGAAGTAGACCTAGCCCCCCTAATACAAGAGCAGGCGTTCCAGTCCAATCCGGCACGCGCCGCTCAGTCACTGACGTCTAGAAGTGAGGGAGTCCCGGACTAGGGGGTGTCCAGATAGCCGAACTATCATCTTTGGCCGGACTCCTGGACTATGAAGATACAAGATTAAAGACTCCGTCCCGTGTCCGGATGGGACTTTCCTTGGTGTGGAAGGAAAGCTTGGCGATACGGATATGTAGATCTCCTACCATTGTAACCGACTTTGTGTAACCCTAACCCTCTTCGGTGCCTTTATAAACCGGAGGGTTTTAGTCCGTAGGACAATGAACAACAATCATACCATTGGCTAGCTTCTAGGGTTTAGCCTCTCTGATCTCGTGGTAGATCTACTCTTGTACTACCCATATGATCAATATCAATCAATCAGGAGTAGGGTTTTACCTCCATCGAGAGGGCCCGAACCTGGGTAAAAACATCGTGTCCCTTGTCTCCTGTTACCATCCGCCTAGACGCACAGTTCGTGACCCCCTACCCGAGATCCGCCGGTTTTGACACCGACATTGGTGCTTTCATTGAGAGTTCCTCTGTGTCGTCATCTTTAGGCCCGATGGATCCTTCGATCATCAACAATGATGCGGTCCTGGGTGAGACTTTTCTCCCCGGACAGATCTTCGTATTCGGAGGCTTTGCACTGCGGGCCAATTCGCTTCGCCATCTGGAGCAGATTGAAAGCTACGCCCGTGGCCATCAGATCAGATTTGGAAGTTTGAACTACACGGCTGACGTCCGCGGAGACTTGATCTTCGATGGGTTCGAGCCACAGCCAAGCGCACCGCACTATCATGATGGGCATGATCTAGCTCTGCCGCCGAATAGTGCCCTGGAGGTCGCACCAGAGTCCGCTCCGACCTTGAGCTCGGAGCCAACTACGCCGATCGAGGACGGGTGGCTGGACACCACCTCGGGGGCTGCAATCTCTGTGGTGATTGAGCCGAACACCAACCCTGTCCTTTGCGAAGCTCGTGACTCCAAGGTGTCGGACTCCTCTCCGGACTCCGAACCTCCCACCCCCTGCCAATCGAATCCGATTGGGCGCCGATCATGGAGTTCACTGCTACGGACATATTCCAGCACTCGCCCTTTGGCGACATCCTGAATTCGCTAAAGTTTCTCTCTTTATCAGGAGAGCCCTGGCCGGATTATGGTCAGGAAGGTTGGGATGCGGACGACGAAGAAATTCAAAGCCCACCCACTACCCACTTCAGAGCCAATTGCCGATGACTTAACCGACATGCTCGACTTCGACTCCGAAGACATCGACGGTATGGACGACGATGCAGGAGACGACCAAGAACCAGCGCCTACAGGGCACTGGAAGGCCACCTCATCATACGATATTTACATGGTGGAGATCCCAAAAGATGGGAATGACGATGGAACAACAGAGGATGACCCCTCCAAGAAACAGCCTAAGCGCCGGTGTCAGCGGCGCCGGTCTAAATCCCGCCACAGCAAAAATGGTGATTCAGGCACGGGAGACAATAACACCCCGGTCAGTGCCGAAGACAACTTCCTCCAGCAGGATTCAATGCGGGAGGATGGAGAAGCCAGCCCTCATGAGAGAGCGGCAGGCAAAGAGGTAGAGGACGATAATTACATGCCTCCCTCCGAAGACGAGGCAAGCCTAGACGACGATGAATTTGTCGTGCCGGAGGATCCCGTCGAACAAGAGCGTTTCAAACGCAGGCTTATGGCCATGACAAGCAGCCTCAAGAAAAAGCAGCAACAGCTTAGAGCTAACAAGGACTTGCTAGCCGACAGATGGACTGAAGTCCTTGCGGCCGAAGAGTATGAACTCGAACGCCCCTCCAAAAGCTATCCAAAATGCAGGCTGCTACCCCGATTAGAGGAGGAAGCACCTAAACCTACATCACCAGCGCACAATACGGCCGACCAGCCACCTCGTGGCCGCGACAGAGAGGCCTCTCGGCCCTACACTCAAGCCACACCCCGGCGCCGCTCAAAAAATACCAAGGCATGAGAAAATGCGCTGGACCTGCGGGATATACTTGAGGACAAGGAAAGGCAAACAAGATCGATATACGGATCGCGTGGGCGCCCCACAATACGTGATGATAACCGTCACGCCGGATATGGTAATTACATCCGGGCCGAACATAGTAGACCAAGCTCATTTGAGCTACATCGTGATATAGCCCAATACAGAGGCGCTGCACATCCACTATGCTTCACAGACGAAGTAATGGATCATCAAATATCTGAGGGTTTCAAACCCGTAAACATTGAATCATACGATGGCACAACAGATCCTGCGGTCTGGATCGAGGACTATCTCCTTCATATCCACATGGCCCGCGGTGATGATCTACACACCATCAAATACCTCCCACTCAAGCTTAAAGGACCAGCTCGGCATTGGCTTAACAGCTTGCCAGCAGAGTCAATTGGTTGTTGGGAAGATCTGGAAGCCGCATTCCTCGACAATTTCCAGGGCACTTATGTGCGACCATCAGACGCCGATGACCTAAGCCACATAATTCAGCAGCCAGAAGAATCGGCCAGACAATTCTGGACACAGTTCCTAACCAAGAAAAATCAAATCATCGACTGTCCGGATGCAGAGGCCCTTGCAGCCTTCAAACATAACATCCGCGACGAGTGGCTTGCCCGGTACCTAGGACAGGAAAAGCCAAAATCCATGGCAGCCCTCACAACACTCATGACCCGCTTTTGCGCGGGAGAGGACAGCTGGCTAGCTCGTAGTAACAACATGACCAAGAGCCCTGGTAATTCGGATACCAAGGACAACAACGGCAGGTCGCGTCGCAACAAGCACACGCGCCGCATTAATGGCGATAATACTGAGGATACGGCAGTCTATGCCGGATTCAGAGGCTCAAAACCCGGTCAGCGGAAAAAGCCATTCAAAAGAAATACTCCGGGCCCGTCCAATTTGGACCGAATACTCGATCGCTCGTGCTAGATACACGACACCCCCGAAAAGCCAGCCAATCACACCAACAGGGGTTGTTGGGTGTTCAAGCAGGTAGGTAAGTTAACTGCCGAAAACAATGACAAGGGGTTGCATAGCGATGACGAGGAGGAGACCCGGCCGTCGGACAATAGAAGACATAAGGGGTTCCCCCCACAAGTGCGGCCGGTGAACATGATATACGCAACCCACATACCCAAAAGGGAGCGGAAGCGTGCACTAAGGGACGTATATGCGATGGAGCCAGTCGCCCCAAAGTTCAATCCGTGGTCCTCCTGCCCGATCACTTTTGATCTAAGGGACCACCCCACTAGCATCCGCCATGGCGGATTCGCCGCATTGGTTCTAGACCCAATAGTTGACGGATTTCACCTCACTAGAGTCCTAATGGACAGCAGCAGCAGCCTGAACCTGCTTTATCAGGATACAGTGCGCAAGATGGGCATAGACCCCTCAAGGATTAAACCCACAAAGACGACCTTCAAAGGCGCCATACCGTGTAGAGGCCAACGTGCAGTGCTCGCCACACTTGAAGTGGTCTTTGGATCCCCGGATAACTTCCAAAGCGAGGAGTTAATCTTCGACATAGTCCCGTTCCGCAGCGGCTATCATGCACTGCTCGGACGAACCTCATTTGCAAAGTTCAATGCCGTGCCGCACTATGCATACCTCAAGCTCAAGATGCCAGGCCCTCAAGGAGTCATTACGGTCAACGGGAACACCGAACGCTCTCTCCGAACGGAGGAGCATACAGCGGCTCTCGCGCCGGAAGTACAAAGCAGCCTCTTAAGGCAATTCTCGAGTCCAGCTATTAAACGTCCGGACACCGACAAGCGCGCCCGGAGTAACCAACAACAAGACCGCCTGGCACGTTCCAAGCATGCGTAGCAATGCGGCCCCAACCCCAGCCCTCGTGAAATTGCGAAACCAATACTACGCCTACATAATTACTCTCTGGAAATATCATGGGCATAGGGGGAGGGGCATGACCACGGCAGGCCCAGAATGCGGCTCAACCGCACCAGGGGCTCCCAATTGTGTCATTCTTCTTTTTTCTCTTACTTTCATGACTCCTTTTTCAAGAAGCCCTGTCCGGCAGTAGAATTGCCGAACACACGATGCAACTGCCAGGGAAGCAGAAAGCTACGTCAAGTGTACAGGTGGTCTCTATAACGAGCAGTATACTTGTTTTACATATCATCCCGCAGCACGCTCCTGGAGGGGGACATGTCAAATAGTCCCGTCCCTTGCTTATCGCACTATTTGTATCGTTCTGCTTTTATTGCAGCTTTTTTAATAAACAATGCATAGCTTTTGCCTATTATTACATTCCTTTTTCTTATCTATATATGTTCACTTATGACATGTTGCATCCGTACGCTTTGGTACGGCCAAATACACCAGGGGCTTAAGTACCCCAAAATATGGTGTGATAAGTCCAACACTTTCACAAGTGCGGCACCCAACTTATAGCATTATATGCATCGGCTCAATCATGTCTTGGGTCAATAGTTGGGTTTGCCTGCCCCATGTTTTGGTACCTTACGCCCATTATATCGCCTAAGGTAGGCCGGGAGAACCACCGCGATTGTGCCTCGTTGAGCTGGGTTGAGCACCTCAAGGAGAAAGCTAAAACCGACCGTCATGATAGGGCGAGAGCCGGTCGCTGTTCGAGAGGTTTCTTCGAGTCCCTAAAGACTTATGCCGCTTAGCGAGGAGTCGGCTTTGTCCGCCCAGATGGATAGCGCCTAACTCGGTCTTCCAATACTAGGGGCTTCACCAAATTTAAAATTATAGAATTCTATGGCTAAGGAGACTGTTCAAGCATTATAGTCCGGTTGCCTCGCTCGTTGCATTGAGCGCCTCAAGGACCCAAGAATGGGAAAAAGAGCGCTCAAGTTTATCCCAACACCCCAACACTCGTGGCATGGGTGCGGGTTTACCACTCGCCATCTCTCAAATTTAATAAACGGCCGCATGTAAGGTAATATTTTAAATTCATAAGCGTGCTTAGTGCATATGAACAAGTTTTCAAGCGTACAGGATAACAAATGCGAGTTTACTCAAAAATTACATCTTTGGAGCATTCACCCGCTATAAGGCGGGCACCCTTCAGGACGTTCTCATAATACATCTCGGGCTTGCAATACTCCTTGCTCGGCGGTGGAGCGTCCGTCACAAGCTTCTCATCGTCCATCTTTCCCCAGTGCACTTTAGCATGGGCAAGGGCCCTACGGGCACCTTCGATGCAGATGGAGCGCTTGACGACTTCAATCCATGGACAGGCGTCCACTAGCCGCCGCACCAGCCCGAAGTAGCTCCCAGGCATGGCCTCCTTCAGCCACAGCCGAGCTATGAGGCCCTCCATGGCCCGTTCGTCCACTTTATGGAGCTCGACCAGCTTCTTTAGCTGGTCGCTCAAGGGCACCAGGTGTCCGGCCTCAGCATACTGAGACCAGAACACCTTCTTCGTCGAGCTCCTTCCTCACTCAGAGAATGCGGCAATATTGACACATCAAGGGCAGATCTGCGAATGCTCCTGAAGAGCTCCGGATTCGGGTAAGTAACAAGTAATTCACTTTCACGTGCTTGCTTTGCATGAAGAATGCCTTACCCGTCGCTATCTTCTTTATTGCCTCAATTTCCTTGGGCTTCGGCCTTAGTTGCTTTGGTGCTCTCAAGAGCCGAGGCGAGCTCGGACTCTCGAGTCTTTGAGTCACGCTCCAAACTCTCGTGTTTTTCCACGAGAACCTGGAGCTCTTGCCGCACCTCCGCCACCCGCGCCTCCTGCTTCTCTCGCTCGGTGCGCTCAGGACGATTGCTTTCGCCCCAACACCGCCTTTAGGGTCGCCACCTGCTCGTGGCCCCTGCAATTTTCACGTTATTCCTGTATTTTTGCAACCACATTTTTATATACTCCCATAAGGTATTACTTACCTTCCTTGTCCTCGAGCTGCTTCTTGGCAAGGCCGAGCTCGCTCGACCGCCGAGGCTCGCTTCAATGCATTGACCTCCGCATCGATGTGTGGCGAGGTCACAGCAAGAACCTGCATTCCCATATTGACATACTTATGTTAGACTCTCACAGACATCTTTTAGATCCTCAATTCGACTTTTCTTTCCTAACACCAAACTGAGCATCAGGGCTACCGCCTATGTGGTAATATTTTTACATATCTTAAATACATACCTCAAAGCCTCGTTAGAAGGCTGGTGCAGTTTTGACCAGCCCGCTTGGTGGATTGAACTTTTGGATCACCACACTCATAACAAAGGCATTGCTCTTCGTCGATGGAGGCGCCGCTAAGCGCCCAAAGAATTATCCGCGCCCGGTGGACGGAGGTCACGGTGTCGCAGCCTCGCCTTCTACGAAGGGGTCATTGGACTCGAACCACCGGTTCCGGTATGGAGTCTGCCCAGGTCGACTCGTAACCCTTTGGGGTTTGATCCCCCTTGTGCCCGAAGTCCGGAAGGTTGCCTTGCGGCACCTCTGGGACCTCCTCCTCCTGGCTGGGCCCCTTTTGGGACCCCACCTCAGTGTCGTCCGCAGCACGAGGAGAGGAGACGGCCGGAGTGAAGTGCTATTCACATCCGACGGAGCCAGGGAGCCGCTCGTTGAAATGTCGAACCCGTCCTTGGGCGGGCTGCAGGGTTATATTCGGCGTTAGGAGATTCTATGTGACAAACAAAATGCCATGAGTAATTCTGGTATCCGGACACTTACGATGTCACCAGGGGCTTAGTCCTCGGTGGCCACTCCTCTTCGCCGTCGTCGGCGTTGGTGGAGTAGTCCGGAGGGAGGGTCCTTCCTTCTTGACCTTTTGGCCTCTGCTGGGGCGGCCTTCCTTTTCTTCTCTCCCCACCGGGAGAGGCTCTTTTCCTCCTCCCCGCCTTCGTGGAGGAGTCTCGCCGAGTCATCGGACGCGAGTCCGACAACACCTGGCGCCGGGAACTCCTTCGAGCTCCCATGGCCTTCTTCTTGTTTTCTTCTCCGCACCACGAAGGCGCCGAACCAGCAGCCCGGTTAATTGGGCGCCTGCTAGGTCTTCCGGCAAGGAGCTTGACAGCTTAACCTGCCGGACGCCTTTTGCCAGCCTGCCAAAGGTAAAGGGAGTTTAGACCCCGCATGATTCATACTATGAAAACAAGTGTCCTATAAAGGGTAAAAGCTTACCTCGCCGGCTTGACGCCATGAAGCTAAATCGCGATCTTTGGTAGCGGATGCGGAGCCTCGCGCGCTTTGAACAAAGACCTTCCTGCATCTTTGTACGTAGTATCAAGAGCCTGCTCAAGGTTTGGTGCTGTGCCAGATCAAACTCCCACAAATTAAAGGCCCGTTGTTGGCACGGGAGGATCCGGCGGATGAGCATGACCTGGACTACATTGACAAGCTTGAGCTTCTTGTTCACCAAGGTTTTTACGCAAGATTGAAGTCCGGTCAGCTCTTCCGAATCACCCCATGATAGGCCCTTCTCTTTCCAAGAGAAGAGCCGCGTAGGGAAGCCAGATCGGAATTCGGCGGCCGCTACCCATTTAGGGTCATGCGGCTCGGTGATGTAGAACCACCCCGATTGCCACCCCTTTATGGTCTCCATGAAGGAGCCCTCGAGCCATAGGACATTGGGCATCTTGCCCACTATGGCACCTCCAAGACTGGCTTGGCGGCCGCCCACAACCTTCGGCTTGACATTGAAGGTCTTTAGCCATAAGCCGAAGTGAGGCTGGATGCAGAGGAAGGCCTCACACACGACGATGAACGCCGAGATGTTGAGGATGAAATTCGGGGCCAGATCGTGGAAATCCAGGCCATAGTAGAACATGAGCCCCCAAACAAATGGGTGAAGTGGAAAACCTAGTCCGCGGAGGAAGTGGGTGAGGAACACCACCCTCTCATGGGGCCCTGGGGTGGGGATGAGTGCGCGATGTCGCTGGACAAGTATCTGGCCTTCCGCAGTCTCTTGATGTGCCCCTCTGTGACGGAGGAGTCCATCCACTTGCCTTCCGCTCCGGACATGGCTAGGGAAGGTTGAGGCGAAATGTGCGGACTTGGGCGCTGGAGCTTGAGTGCGTGGAAATGGATAAGCAAAGGTGGAAGAAGGCGTAGGTAAAAAGGTGGATCCTTATCCCCTTATATGGACAGACGAAACTATGCATCCCCGCCAGCCTGGTAAAACTCGCTTATCTCCCAAGCACCGTAATCAATGGCGCGGTGGGTTACCCACACCCGTATTGATGAGAATCCCAGAATAAGGGGACGCGATCTCTGCTTTGACAAGACGTGCCAAGGAAACCGCCTTGCTAAACGCGCTGAGGTGGGACAGTAAAAACTATTCGAATAAAGGCTTGTCCGTGGTGTGATGTCACGCCACGGAATACGTCAGCAGATTGAACTTGTGTAAATGTTATTCTCTCTACGGTGGTATGTGGAACTTTTTTTGCAGAGCCGGACACTATCCTTGTGTTCAAAATCTTCTATGAAGTATTCGAAGGAGGAACCCGCCTTGCAATGCCAAAGACAATATGTGCGCCGGACTCGTCGTCATTGAAGCCTGGTTTAGGGGCTACTGAGGGAGTCCCGGACTAGGGGGTGTCCAGATAGCCGAACTATCATCTTTGGCCGGACTCCTGGACTATGAAGATACAAGATTGAAGACTCCGTCCCGTGTCCGGATGGGACTTTCCTTGGCGTGGAAGGCAAGCTTGGCGATACGTATATGTAGATCTCCTACCATTGTAACCGACTCAGGTAACCCTAACCCTCTTTGGTGCCTATATAAACCGGAGGGTTTTAGTCCAGAGGACAATGGACAACAATCATACCATAGGCTAGCTTCTAGGTTTAGCCTCTCGATCTCGTGGTAGATCTACTCTTGTACTACCCATATCATCAATATCAATGAAGCAGAGTAGGGTTTTACCTCCATCGAGAGGGCCCAACCTGGGTAAAAACATCGTGTCCCTTGTCTCCTCGTTACCATCCGCCTAGACGCACAGCTTCGGGACCCCTACCCGAGATCCGCCGGTTTTGACACCGACAAGAAGGCTTCGCCGATACCACGACGCCGAGTGCCCATAACTGCTCCTCAGCAGTAGTTGGTTAGTGCGATAGGCCAAAGGCCGACTCGATCAAATACCAAGATCTCATTAAGCATGCTATTTTGAAGTAACCACAGACGCCGACCAGGCTGTGCCCACCTCTCGCCTAGGTGGTCTCAACCTACCCTGCCGCCTCCGAACAAAAAGTAACAATGGGGTCATTGGGAACCTGTGCCCACCTCTACCGTGATGGAGCCACCTGTCCTTCTAGCCCCCACATCAGAATCACTTGCGGGTACTCTACGAGCTGACCCGACTTTAGTCACCATCTGTAAAGTAGGTACGTATGTAAGTATATACCCTTGATCACCTCCCAAGTGATCACGACCCGACAGTATAGCAAGGCAGACGGACAAGAATGTAGGGCCATAGATGATAAACTAGCATCCTATACTAAGCATTTAGGATTGCGCGTAAGGTATCAACAATCAGCAACAATGACAAAGGCTATGCAATGTAATAGGATTAATCAACAAGAATATGCTACACTACTCTAAAGCAAGCAAGAGAGGGAAGAATAGGCGATATCCGTGATCAAAGGGGCTTGCTGGTTGCTCGCAAGAAGGAGGGGGTCGCCAACTCCGTAGTCGCATCGGTAGCAGCAAGGCCGGTCTCGTAGTCTATCGGAGAGAAGAGGGGGAAGAAACAATAAATATAATTCAAACATAGGCATGACGATGCATGACATGACAATGAGTGGTGCTAGGTGTGCCCTAACGCGGCAGTAGGTGGTACCGACGAAGGGGGAAAACATCCGGGAAAGTATCCCCGATGTTTCGAGTTTTCGGACAGATGAACCAGAGGTGAAATGTTATAGGTTCGCTATGATAGGGATGCGTGGCTGACGAACAGGCTGTGTATTCGGATTTGTCTCGTCGTTCTGAGCAACTTTCATGTACAAAGTTTTTCCATACGAGCTACGGCTTATTTTATATTAATTTTAACAGATTTAATCAAATTTTGGATTTAATAAATTAATTTAATTCAAAAATTAAGTAATGCATCAGCATGATGTCAGCATGACATCGGCAGTCAACGTTGACCATTGACCTGGTCAACCTGACACGTGGGTCCCACCTGTCAGGGACTGTTTAGCTAATTAACAGTAGTTAGTTAGGTTAATTAAACACAATTAATTAAGTTAATTGATTTAATTAATTAATTAATTAATTAATATTTGTATTTATTTTTTAATTCTTTTTTTCCTTTTTTTAATAAATGTTCTGGGTCAGTCATGGTCATAGGCCCATAGGGCCTTAGCAAAGCGCCGCAAGCGGGCACGGGCAAGAACGGTGCCCAAAGACCTGCTCGTTCGGGCAAGACGCCTGTGGGCGGATCGATGCAGGCGCCAGAGCAGGGGGAGGCTGCACACGGCGCCGGTCAAGCGGCGGGCGGTGACCGCTAACAGCTGCGAGGGCGGAGCGCACGAGGGTGAAGGCGGGCGACATGGAAGCTCCCATGAGGGGTACGACGCTGGGCGAGGCGAGGGCACCGCGGGGCAAACGGAGCTGTGGCGGCGCGAGCAGTGGCGGGGCGCGATGGCTGTGTAGAGCAGCAGCAGGGGGGTCGCGTGCGAGCGGCGCAGGAGGAAGCGGGAGGCACGGCCGCGCTAGGCGTGCGGTGCAGTGAGCACGAGATGGAGCAGCAGCAGTAGTAGACGGCCGCAGCGGCGTGCGGCGGGCGCGATGAGTGGCGACGAGGGCATAGGGGGCAGTGACGCACGGGGTTCCAGGGGCGCGGGCTCGTGCGCCGGGGCGCGTGCAAGGGTGCACGGGGCGCCGGCCAGTGCGGCAGGGGGAGGTGAGCGCGGTGAGCGGGGGGAAGCGGAGGGAGGCGGGGCGTCACCACGGGGCATAGGGCACGGGGCAGCGGTGCTCGAGGCGGGGGACAGGGACGCATCGCCGGCGAGGAGGAGACGAGGAGGACGAGGCGACGGGCGGCGGCGGGGTCCGTGATTTGCGTCGGGCGGCGGCGTCTGTGACGCCGAAGCGGCGACGGAAATGCAGCCTGATCCAGATCGGATTGGGAGGGGGGAGCGAGAGGGAGTGGGGGTGCGGTAGTGGCTAGGGTTTTGGGGGAGGGGGGTTATGGAGTGAGGGGGAGCCAGACTGGGCCTGGCCTGGCTAGCAGCTGGGCCAACCTTTAGAGCATTTTAGTATTTTCTGAAACAAGTGTTTGATTCACAATAATTACCTATGTAATATTTGGCACTAACCGAACATTTTTGTTTTAATGTTTGAAAACTTTGGTTGTTTGACATCAATTCAAATTTGAATTCGAAACGTTTTGAACTAACACATGATTAGCATCAGTAACAGAGGTGACGTGGCATCTTTAGCAGAGGTTTACAGTAGCTTGATTATCCGGGCGTCACATGGCATTTGTGCTCGCGCGTGCTCCACGCACTCCCTGCATCACTACCTGCCTAGCGCCCTCCCCATAGTTCGATCAGGTTTTTCCTTGCCTCACCTCCGTATAGGTTTTGGGGGTCCATGACCTCTGAGCCGAGGGCATAAGGGGGGGGGGGATTTCCTTATTGTATTTCACCTTTCCTTTCTGTGTGCATTCCCTAAGTGGGTAAGAGCATGTGTGTAGGATCGAAAGTATGTCTAGAGGGGGGGGGGATTAGACTACTTGACAATATAAAAATTCAGCCTTTTGATTAAGACAAGTTTTGGCAGATTTCAAGATGATGATCAAGTCAAGTATCACCCTACACACGCAATTCTAGAGTATTGGCAGCGGAAAGTAAATTGCACATGTAGTAAAGAGAGGTGGAGAAGAGCAAACGCAATTTGAGACACGGAGATTTTTCTCGTGGTTCCGATAGGTGGTGCTATCGCCAATCCACGCTGATGGAGACTTCAACCCACGGAGGGTAACGGCCATGCGAGAGTCCACGGAGGGCTCCACCCACGAAGGGTCCACGAAGAAGCAACCTTGTCTATGCCATCATGGCATACGCCCACGGAGGACTAGCCTTACTCGGGTAGATCTTCACGAAGTAGGCGATCTCCTTGCCCTTACAAACTTCTTGGTTCAACTCCACATCTTGACGGAGGCTCCCAAGCGACACCTAACTAATCTAGGAGGCACCACCTCCAAAAGGTAATAGATGGTGTTGATGATGATGAACTCCTTGCTCTTGTGCTTCAAATGATAATCTCCCCAACACTCAACTCTCCTCACTGATTTGGCTGTGGTGGAAGAAAGGATTGAGTGGAAAGCAACTTGGGAAGGCTAGAAATCAAGTTTCATATGGTGGGAGTGGAGCAACTTGATCTCAACACAAGGGTAGGTAGTTTTCTTCTCGTAAATGTAAGGTAGGAGTGGTAGTTCTTTCGATGGCTCTCTCCACGAATGAAGAGGAGGTGGAGGGTATTTATAGCCTCCACACAAAATCCAACTGCTACACACATTTGACCAATCTCGGTCGGACCGAAGTTGACAACTCGGTGAGACCGAAAGTTCAAATCTTGTGAACGTTGGGATTTTCGTGGGACCAAAATACAATCTCGGTGAGTCCGATTCTTCCAAAGACTAGGGTTTTCCAATCTCGGTGGGATCGACTTTATCATCTCGGTGACACCGATATGATGACGTATGTTCTGAAGCTTGGCAACACTAGTTTCGTGAGACCGAGTTTGGAATCGGAAAATCCGAAATTTCTAGGGTTTGGCTATATGGCTGAGGTGGTTCATCTCGGTGTGACTGAAGTTTATGGAATCGGTGAGACCGAGATTACTTATGAGTGTATGTTGGAATGAAAGATTGCCGATGGTTTGGGAGATGTATCACTAAGCACTTGAGCAACCAGATCATCAACATAACCTCATCCCTTTTAATAGTATTGGCTTTCCTATAGACTCAATGTGATCTTGGATCACTAAACCAAAAATGGAGTCTTGAGCTTTTGCCAATGCTTTCCTTAGCATTTTGAGGGTCCACTTCTTCACCATTGCCATACCCATATCAATCGAACTTTCTGAAATGTTCTCAAGAAACTATTAGTTCAATGATATATATGTTGTTATTAATTACCAAAACCACCCGGGATTAGTTGCACTTTCAATCTCCCCTTTTGGTAATTGATGACAACATATAGATCAAAGCTTCACAAAGGATATAATCAATGAATAATATCGTCGCTTTGAGAAGTATGTGATAAGCAAGAGCTCCCCTAAATTTGTGCATTATTTAAGATTTGCGCTTGAATGCAAATGCACAATCGATTAGGATCATGGGTCACTCTTCCATGTCACATACATCTTGGTGGAGCGCACAAAATGATAAGAATGAATAGCATGCACCCAATCACCAAGACATGAGTAAATGGTCATACAAGATATGAATAGCATATGATAAGCATTAAGCACACATTAAGGCATAGTACGACCAAGCACTCATCAAAGTAGAGCAAACGAGTATCAAACACACTAATGTCTCAAAAACTCAAAAGTATCTCAAAAGACCGCAAATGAAACGAAGAGCAAAAGCGAGCACTCTCTCTCTCGAAGTCCTATGATCTATACACTTTCTCCCCTTTGGCAACAAGTTACCAAAAAGTTCGAAAGGTATAGAGCTAAACGTCACTAGGGACTCTGCGGGCGGCTCCTGCAGGTTGATGGAG
Source organism: Aegilops speltoides (assembly GCA_021437245.1). NCBI lineage: Eukaryota > Viridiplantae > Streptophyta > Magnoliopsida > Poales > Poaceae > Aegilops > Aegilops speltoides. The sequence continues at coordinate 137,293,459 of CM038145.1, read as the reverse complement.
TTGAGATGGCTGCATCCGCAAAGGCTTCACCGATGTCTGTGGAGCCGGAGGAGTGTTCACCGGAGCCGGAGCTGGAACCGATGGAGCTGTGGAGGTGCTGATGTCAGTAGCCCCGTGTCTGCCACTAGGATAGCAGCTGATCTGGGTCTTGTGGGAACCGGAGCAGGCTGCTCATAATCATCTGGACTAGGTCATCCTGCATCTCCTGCATGAGCTCGCTTTCTCCTCTTTGCTTCCTCGATATCCGCCTCAAGCTTGTTGACAAGGACTTGCACTTCATCCACTTGACATCCAGAGCATGGAACTTGTCTTCAACTATCCTCTCAAGACTCTCCCGAGATCGCATAATGCTGGCCAGCGTTGTTCAATCCTCTGGGTAGCTTCAAGGAGCTGCTCTCCAACACTCTTGGGTTTAGCTGCTGCTGCTTTGCTGCTTCCTTCTCAGCTTTAGCTTGTTTGGCAGCTTCAGACTTGGCTTGACCTTCAACAGACGTGGGATCATCCTCATCCATCACAACTTCATTGTCCTCATGCTCAGCTGCAATGGCAAGTGTGGTCTATCCAACAAGTAGGTGCCCGTGCAAACTTGGCATTGATAAGCATCTGAACGCGGGCAAATCCACATGACCTCTTCTCGTCTGCTGCAGTCCTCTTGATAGTCTCAACTATCGTGTCCATCACCTTGAAAGGTGCCTTCGATCTAGTATATGCAGCATGTTGATAGAATAGCCTCTTATCATGCGATGATCTCGCACTTGGGCATCAAGGTATGCCTCGTAATTGTGTTCGTGGTAGGAGACCTGCTCGAGATGATACATCGAGCCGAGCTTCCAGATTTCCACATCCTTTGCTGGTACCTCATTGTACATATTTCTCATAGACTCATGGTTCTTCTTGGGAATTCCATAGACATCAACATCATCCTCTCTCAGACTTTGGAGCATTCAGCAAGGCTGCCCATTCTTCAACAGTTGAAGAGAATCTTTGGCCTTCACCATCCATGTGATCTTACCATCTAGATAGAAATGAGCAAAGGGCATAGAATTGCATGATCATCTCATCATTCCAAGCTGTCAGCTTCTGACCAACGAAATCAGCAACACCACATGCAATGAAGCTCTCATGCACATGTGGAAAGAAGTCTCTGTGCTCTTCACTGTCAATATATGCCCAGTCAACATATCTAGTATCTGCAACAATGGGCTTCTTGTCCATAAGCACAGTCTCATAGAAATCCTGCTGCTCTCTGGTGTGGAACCTTGGGTCAACAAAGAGTCCTTCTCCTCACAAAGATATGGATCAGCTTGTCTCCATAGCCCGAGACCTTTATCCTTTCTTTCCTTCATGTTTTCAGCTCGAGGATGAGCATCATTGTGAATTGGCGCTTCGACGGAGTTTCAAGAATACAGTGCCTCATCATCCGACTCACCGGTGGCACATTATCTTTCTTCTTCTCTCAAGGTGAATGTTTCTCAGCTTTTCTTGGGCTTGGCAACAGGCTTGGCTTGAGCTGCCTTTGCCGGAGCAGATGGCTTAGACTTTGAAGGTGCTCCTGCCTCGATGGCATCACCCATCAACTTAGGCTTCGAGGAGGTGGGGTGGTTCCTCATCATCATCATCATCTGCCGCTTCATCATGCACAATCCTCTTCCTCTTGGAAGTTTTTTCACCTTGCTGGAAGTTTCCTCTTCCATACTCAGCTTCTTGGCAACAAAGGGACTTCTTCACTTTATCGGGTGCCTTTCTTGGTTTGTTGCCCTTGATGCTCTTTGGCAACCACTTTCCTCTTTGGCTTAGAGGAGATCTCTTCCTCAAAGAATAAAATCGAATCTTCTTCATCGTAATTCTTCTTCTTCCCGCCCTGGTGGCAGCAGGAGGCAAACCACTTGGTGTGCTCCTCTCACCATCATCCTAAAAGCTGCTGGCCTCGTGACTAGTGCCTCCTCTGAATCTCAACAATTGGTGATTCAGACTGTTCGCTGTCACTAGCATCCGACATGGCCGACAACCCGTGAATAGATTAGGTGTAGGCGAAATAGAAGAGTTATCACAAACTCGAGAAGATTTTGCAAAAAAATGAGTTCAAATTTCAGTTTTAGGTTTTCACAGAATGCATTTCGTCGATCCGAGTCTAAAATTCGTGAATCCAAGTGTTCTAACAGAACATTCACACCACTTTCGTTGGACCGATGTGGGTTTCGTCCCGCCGAAAACACTAGGGTTTCACTAAATCCTCATTTCGTCGCACCGATTTGCACAACTCGGTTGGACCGAAAAGTGCAAAGGCAATGGCCAGAGGCCAAATCGGTCTTACCGAAATGTAGAATCGGTCACACCGAGATGTGTTCGCGAAACCTAACCCTAAAACTTTTACTCAATTTCGCTTCTAAGAACTAATCTGCTGGATAGGAAGATCTCAAACATGGCAAGATGCTAGGCAAACCAATCGTGCATTGAATCGGAGGTTGAAGCACGAGAGGATCAAACTCACCCTAACTTGGTGGAGTTCTCACGGCGCAACGGCGCTGAGAGATGTCCGCTGACGGCGACGGAGACTGCGGCAAGGGCGCACAAAGCGATTTACGAAGACGATCCGGAGACCACGGCGACGGCAAAGAAAGGGTTTGGGGGCGAGGCGTTTGAAGAAGGAATCAACGCTGCTGCCCTCGATATATATACCCTTTAGTTATCGGTGGGACCGAGTTGTAAAACTCGTGGCACCAAGATGGATAATCGCAAGCAGCGATTACACACTTCGTCACGCCGAATTTGTAACTCGGTTTCACCGAGGTGAAAACCTAGATCAATCCAAGTGCTTTGGTCCGTCCGAGTGTGAGGGGTTGGTCTGACCGAAAATACTTAGAAGGTTTTGGAAGTTTAGCCCTAGACGGATCGGTGGCTCGAGTGCTCCTCACTCGGTGGGTCCGAAAATGACTTGATCAAAGTTTGTGATATAAGCATGAATAGAGTTTGAGACAAGAAAGCATAGATAGCTAGGGAGGAACTTAGGCATTCTTGTCCATCCATTTGGTCAAAAAATCCAAAAGACCAAAGCAACAAATGGATGTCCTTGAATGGATAAAATTATGCATCCAACATGCTCACACAATAAGATAGCAAATGAAATATGTGTCAAACATGCACAAACAAAACACTAGCTACTATCACACAATTTGTCGATGACTAGGTCATCTATATATGAGTATATTGACTTAGGAGTCAAATGAAAACATTTGATCATAGGTCATACTCATCGCTTAAGCACAAGTGGGGTTACCACTTTTACATAAAGCATTAATGTGTTCACATCATTTGAAGATGCTTTAGCTCAATTCTTTAGAGCAAAGCTCCCTTGATGTGAGAACCCTTTTAAAGGGTCAAACTAACCTTGGGTTGTCGAGAAGACTTCATGTAGATGTTGAAGATGTGGATGCTCAATGTTGATGAAGATCATCAAGAGTTGGGAGCAATCCTTTGGATTCGGCACTTTCAATACCTACATGGGTTAGTCCCACAAGGAACAAACAAGGATATCCATGGACATAGATTGAAGTACACAATTGATGATGTCCATGAAAGCAATGATTACCTTGTCCCTTGACTTACCAACAAGAGGGTTTGTGACTCCATGAACTAGTGCAAGATGTGGAAGTTGATTGCACAAGTTCTTGCCAAAATGAATGTGAGTGAAGTATGTTGGCGAGTCACCCTCAAGAACTCTCTAGTTCTTCTTCTTCGATCCACATCATCTTGATGGGAATCCTTGGGGTAGAAGTTGAGCTTGACGAAGTAGAACTTGACGCTTCCTTGGGAACCCACTTGACCATGGCTTTAGGTGCTTCAATAAATGCATCAATCTCCTCTTGAAGCTTGTCCTTGCCTTTTAGCTTGTGGTCTTGTGGTGGAAGATCATCTTGAGCTTGTTCCACATTGGAAGAAGTAGGATCATACTTCTCCTTTTGAGAAACAAACTTTGGAGTGGGATATTGACCTTCTTCCCATTCAACACCCTCGGCGTTGAACTTTCGCTCAAAACCAATTCCTTGATTCTTCCGTGCCTTCCTTGCTTAAGTAACAATTTCTCAAAGTTCTTGCTTCCGCAAGGCTCTTGTAGACACCTTTCTATAATCCCTTTCAATAAACTATTTTCTTGCTCAAGTGTAACTTGGCTTGAAACATTGTTAGTGGAATCAAGAGAACTACTAGAAGTAACAACATTGGATTTAGCATGGTTATTGTTACTACTAGATGAAGAATTTTTCTTATGCTTGTCATGCTTAGTTTTAATAGGTGGCAAGAAATTAGACAAGAGAAGTCGCTTGGCAAGATATGAAGAACTCTTCTTTCAAGATCGCCATTGATAGCTTTTAGAAACTCATGTTCTTGCTCTAGATTGAGCTTCTCGAGCGTAGCTTCTCATGAGATCTTAGGAGCTCTCTATGATCTTCTTGAGTTGTTTCATGAGCTAACTTAAGAGTGTTTAGTTCTTTAGTTAGACGCTCAATCTCCTTCATAGCATTGTCATTCGACTCTTCTCGACTATAAAGACTACTAGCATGTTCATCATTACTAGGCTCACTAGATTTGTCATGTAAAAGCTCATCTTCACCAAGCAAGTCATCCTCATCACTATCAAAGTCAATGAATTCAGGGTGTGATACCTTGGGGCCTTTAGCCATGAAGCATCTTCCAATTCCCTCATTTGGTGAATCAAATAAGTCATAGGAGTTGGAGTTGGAGGATACGAGAGCAAGACCGCAACACCTTCATCTTGATCAGATTCGGAGTTGGAGTGATAGCTTCTTTCGAGTGATTGTCTGAGTCGGAGCCGAGACCCATTCACCTACATGAGCTTGATGTTTTCTTCTTGTGTAGCTCCTTGATGACTTGTCTTTCCTCTCCTAATCCTTGCTTCTCCGAGAGGATCTTCGCTCATAACGATCATCTCTACTCCTTCTCTCTTCCGAGGTGACTCTTCTCTTGAGCTTCTTCTTCTTGGAGATTCTTCTTCTCTTGTGGGGAGCCGAGCACTCATTTGAGTAGTGTCCGGTCTTCCACAATTGTAGCAGCTTCGATCACGACTAGAAGATCTCTTTTCATCATATGATCTAGACTTTGAGCTTCTTTCCTTGCTTCTACTCTTGTAGAATTTGTTGAAGTTCTTCACCATTAGGCTTATCTCTTCATTGGAAACTAGCTTGTCACTTGAGGTTGTGGGAGCATCACATGTAGCTTTGTAAGCACCACTTGACTTGTTGTGAAGCTCTTCCTTATCTTTAAGTGTCATCTCATGAGCAACAATTCTTCCAATGACTTCGTAGGCTTGAGATTCTTGTAGTTTGGCATCATTTGGATCAAAGTGCACACGGTGTCATACTTTCCATCCAAAGCTCGAGAATCTTCTTGATGATGAATCGGTCGGTCATTTCTTCGCTTCCTAAGCCGGCAATCTCATTTGTGATGAGAGCAAGCCTAGAGTACATTTCAGCGACTCCTTCACCTTCCTTCATCTTGAACTTGTCAAGTCGACCTTGAAGAACATCTAGCTTTGATTCCTTCACGGACTCGGTACCTTCGTGCATTTCACCAAAGTATCCCAAATCTCTTTTGCATTCTCAAGACGGCTGATTTTGTTGAACTCCTCGACACAAAGCATTGAAGAGAATGTCACAAGCTTGAGCATTGTTTTGCAACATCCGCAATTCATCCGCTGTAGCTTCACGATCCGAACTTTTCCTTCCTCAAGAACTCACCTTGCAAGCCAACACAAATAATGCCCCATGTGGCGGGGTTATGTCCAAGAATATGCATTTTCATTTTATGCTTCCAACTAGCAAAGTTTGAACCATCAAAGTAAGGACCTCTCTTAAAATTACCTCACTAGACGCCATACTCTCCTAGGTTGTGAAACCAAGCTTATGGAGTCCAATGCAATGGAAACCAATACAATGGAGACCAAAGCTCGATACCACTTGTAGGATCGAAAGTATGTCTAGAGGGGGGGATTAGACTACTTGACAATATAAAATTCAGCCTTTTGATTAAGACAAGTTTTGGCAGATTTCAAGATGATGATCAAGTCAAGTATCACCCTACACATGCAATTCTAGAGTATTGGCAGCGGAAAGTAAATTGCACATGTAGTAAAGAGAGGTGGAGAAGAGCAAACGCAATTTGGAGACACGGAGATTTTTCTCGTGGTTCCGATAGGTGGTGCTATCGCCAATCCACGCTGATGGAGACTTCAACCCACGGAGGGTAACGGCCATGAGAGTCCATGGAGGACTCCACCCACGAAGGGTCCATGAAGAAGCAACCTTGTCTATGCCATCATGGCATACGCCCACGGAGGACTAGCCTTACTCGGGTAGATCTTCACGAAGTAGGCGATCTCCTTGCCCTTACAAACTTCTTGGTTCAACTCCACATCTTGACGGAGGCTCCCAAGCGACACCTAACCAATCTAGGAGGCACCACCTCCAAAAGGTAATAGATGGTGTTGATGATGATGAACTCCTTGCTCTTGTGCTTCAAATGATAATCTCCCCAACACTCAACTCTCCTCACCGATTTGGCTGTGGTGGAAGAAAGGATTGAGTGGAAAGCAACTTGGGAAGGCTAGAAATCAAGTTTCATATGGTGGGAGTGGAGCAACTTGATCTCAACACAAGGGTAGGTAGTTTTCTTCTCGAAATGTAAGGTAGGAGTGGTAGTTCTTTCGATGGCTCTCTCCACAAATGAAGAGGAGGTGGAGGGTATTTATAGCCTCCACACAAAATCCAACTTACACACATTTGACCAATCTCGGTCGGACCGAAGTTGACAACTCGGTGAGACCGAAAGTTCAAATCTTGTGAACGTTGGGATTTTCGTGGGACCGAAAATACAATCTCGGTGAGTCCGATTCTTCCAAAGACTAGGGTTTGCCAATCTCGGTGGGACCGACTTTATCATCTCGGTGACACCGATATGATGATGTATGTTACGAAGCTTGGCAACACTAGTTTCGTGAGACCGAGTTTGGAATCGGAAAATCCAAATTTCTAGGGTTTGGCTATATGGCTGAGGTGGTTCATCTCGATGTGACTGAAGTTTATGGAATCGGTGAGACCGAGATTACTTATGAGTGTATGTTGGAATGAAAGATTGCTGATGGTTTGGGAGATGTATCACTAAGCACTTGAGCAACCAGATCATCAACATAACCTCATCCCTTTAATAGTATTGGCTTTCCTATAGACTCAATGTGATCTTGGATCACTAAACCAAAATGGAGTCTTGAGCTTTTGCCAATGCTTTCCTTAGCATTTTGAGGGGTCCACTTCTTCATCATTGCCATACCCATATCAATCGAACTTTCTCAAATGTTCTCAAGAAACTATTAGTTCAATGATATATATGTTGTTATTAATTACCAAAACCACCCGGGGATTAGTTGCACTTTCAATGTACCAGTTTTCCCTAAGGATGGCTGACAGGTGGGTGGTCGGAGGGGGTTGCTCGGTCTATGTTGAATCTTTTTTCCCCTATCCGGTATACTTAGTGTACCCAGCTCGGTATGTGGTTTCTCTGCGTCTCATGGACCCGGGCCGCCGAGATTGGCCCATGAAGGGATAGTTGTTGAGGGTACTCCGTTTGTGCTAATTGGAGTTCCCGGGTCGATCATGTCTCGGCATGTGCCAGACATGACCCGTAGGGTTTTTCCATGATGGGATGTTTGGAGGTTATTTAGCTTGTGTGAGTTGTGGTGTCCCGAGTCAGAGTTCGCTGGGATGTTCTTCATGGGTAGTTTGTTGGACAATGCTTGTTTGTTGCGTTGCATAGGCAGTGGGTGCAGTGTGTACTGGGTTGGTACAACGTTTGTTTGTCTCATTTGTACTTCACCACCACATGCTTCATTGCTTTTCTAGATGTTCTTTCCCTGCCATCCTAGGACTTCATGATGATGGGATCATGTTGATATTGCGATGGGCCGTCACAGATGACTCTCACCATGTCACACTCACATTCAAAACAAATAAAGTACTTGCTATTACCCAAGTAGTGGTACTTGAGGTCCTCCTTCAAGTTCCATGCAGGATGGACCATCTCGAAGAAGGTATGTGGTGTTGGCCGGTGTAGCGCGTAAAGCTACGCAATCACCGTCCATGGGTGTTCATGTTCCTCCACCACCCCCGGCTCCTCCAGGTCAAGTGTAACCAGGTCATCTTCTTCCCCTTGGCCTCCCCTTCCAAAAAGTCCTTCGGTCAATCGACATTTGGTTGCTCCATTCACTCCCTCACCGGTGCTTCTTCCTGTAGCGCCATCGTGTTCCCCTTGACTGCCATCACCAGGTCGTGAATCGACGACTTCACTAGCGTGAGTGTTTTGGCACCCATTTGCCTCCTTCCTAGGTGAAAGGGCATTTCCCGCCTTAAGTATTTAGATTTTGATGACAACGCAATTTGCGGACTAACAGTGTGCTTGAGCTACACATGCATATTTACATAGTAAAAGACGGTTAGGAACCCCTCTCAAAGGAAAAGAGCGAAGACGGAATTTCTAACGCATTTATTTCTTTGGTCGTAGGAAATCCATACTTCTAATTATGGGAGGGTCTACATCACAAGGTGCAGTTGAAATCAAACCACCTTTCTGTTTCGAAGAGAGAAACTCAATTCCAGTTGTGAAGAAAAGGGTACCTAGCGGTTGTACCGCTGGTATCTACGGCTGTAATGATGACTGTTATTTTTACGCTCATCACACCTGAGATTAAACTGTTTTATTTCATAAAATGGAGATACCCGCTACAATATTCATACTAATGACTCATAAATGCGAAGGGTTTCAAAATCCTCTCTTACTGTTCCTTCGACAGGAAAATGGGCTATACATGAACTAAATCAAGCTAATATATGGAAATGAGCAAAGAGGAGATGAGAGAGATCAAGTGGGAGGTGCAAAAATCATTTGAGAGCCCAAGCCAATGTCTGGTATGAGCGCACACACTTGTACCAACGCTCATACGAGGTGCCAACGACATCGTGGCATCCAACCCATCAACTTCTGTTAAAGGGTCAACGCCAGAATCAGATCAAAGCATCACTTAAACATCCATCTTCATCACCAGTTGCATTCACAAACCCTAGCAGCTGCCATTTCCATCTCCATCTCCATAGCCACCACCATCACCATCACTACAACATGCATCTCCAAGTTAGCCATACCTTTTTATCATGTATCGCATCTGGAAACCATTGTAAGACATATTATCAATAAAGCATTTGTCTTGATGTGTTCTTCAATGATTTCTTCTTGCGATCTGATCGCCATGTGTGAGTAGTTCCATAAGGTCATGGGTTGAGGCATAGCCTTGCAATCCTATGTATTTGTTGAAGGGATCGATGGAATGACTTTAAACTAGCATCTCATATGTGTGAAACAAAACTGCATCATATTTGTCTCTTGTATCTCCCAGTTCTTCAACCCTGCAGGTACTCAAGATCATAGAGTTCGAGCGATGAGTAGGCTAAGGGCAGAGAGACCGTGAAGCGCTATTCTGAACACCAGTGACAGAAAGGTTTAGTACGGTAGCGTGAATCCTACCTCTGGGGATACAAGAGGTGTAGTCATTAAACATTTCTATGATATATTTTAGTTATTGAGGCAACTCCACGAGATAGATAGGGCCTTTGCTTCGACAACTGACTCTTGATGCAGGGCGTGTTTCGATCAAGACATAATTTGGATACATCCCCCACTTTGATATGTTGCGAGCATAACTTGACGGGTGTATTCTAGGGCACAAATTAATATCACAGTGATCTTGTTCACAAGTATATGGTTGTAAGATTTAAGACCTCATACACATGCCTATTTTTATTATAAGTGTTCACCATTGCAACTTGATTTTGATCTGGTCTAAAAACCCAAAAAATGGACTCATCGAACCTTTTTCTTTTGCCATTTCCATGGAGGAATTGTGTGCTACTCATTGTGTTAAAGTTTTGTTATGGTCTTTATTTCAGCTTTTATTTCCATTTTTTATTTTTGTTGCAAGTGTTGTCACAAGAAAACCCAAAAAAATATCATGGCTCGCAAACTTGGAGACTTTGCTTCTCCAAGCAATAACTTTATGCGCAAACCCATAGCACAATATGTCGCTGCCGAGCAATATGACACTAAACCTAACTTAGTATTTATGGTTCAACAAAACCAATTTGGAGGCTCCACTTCTGAAGATGCCGATATGCATTTGCATAATTTTTCTGAGTTGTGTAATATGATACACATAAAATACTATGATCCTGATGCTTTGAACTTGCGTCTATTTCCTTTCTCTTTGAGACAAAAAGCTAATGAATGGCTTCTAGCTTTGCCTAGAGATTGTATAACTTCATGGACTGAAAGCTGCAGTAAATTTTTGTCTAAGTTTTGCCCACCTGCAAAGATTGTGCAACTACATTTGTAGGTAACAAGTTTTAAGAAGGAAGATCGTGAGCCACTAGCGCTTGCAGGGGATCGCATGAAGGAGGCTACACTAGTGCAGGAAGGTCGTAAGACAACACATATATAGAAGGCCAATCAACCGAAATGTGTGCGATACATGAATCACCAACGGTATGGTATTAAAACCGTCACCGATAAAATGAACTGTGTGCGACGGCTGATCCATCAAGCACGATTCAGAGACGAGTTGCGTGTGTGAAATGGGGCATATAGTTGATCTAGACAAACTGTTTGCGATGAGACAAAGCAATATAAATGGTTAGCCAGATCAATGTGTGTGCGATAAAGGTCATATAGGTCACTCAGATGAACTGTTTGCGATGATCCAAAATAACACAAGCGATTCGGCTTAACAAGATGTGTGTGATACCCCGCAAACAAGTCAGTAATGAGAATGTGTGGGAAGACCGATAATAACATAGATGATTTATGCTAATAATCTATGTGTGTTGTGGGCAAACGCTTGTTGGTATACAATTTTCATTGATTGATGAAATCATCACCGATGGGTTCCGTACTTAATCTATGTGTGAAGTGAGTTGCTTAGTCTGCACAACCTCTATGCTCTGTATACAGAACAACAACATCTATACTTATAAGAACATGATTGCACAATCAAATTAAAAATCAAATTACATAAGTGAATACACATAACATTTGCACACACCTCAATAAACAACTACATGCACACTAAACTAGAAGAAACGATCATCTAATCATCTACTTCTTGTGATGCTTGCTGCCATTGCTCTACTTGTGGCTCGTTCCCTCGCCTGGGGCAGGACAAAGGCGCTTCCTTATGTCAATGATCCGTTTGTACATCTCATAGCTTGTGTACACGTCCTTGGTGTTGGGAAACATAGTAGAAAACAAAAAAATTGCCCTATGATCACCCAGGAAGAAAATGAAGATGCATATAAGGTTTGGACCAACGATCGTTATCGTCTCCAGAGTGCAGCAGAAGTAAACGAGTCGATGTAGATCGTAGTTGGAGTCCCACAAACCGTAGGTGCCAATCCTGCAAATCGCCCTCAGATGATCCCTCGAACGGAAGACCGAAAGCACGACCTCTCTACTTGGTTACAAGAGTATGGTCTTCGCGATCTGGCAGCGCTTTGCCATCCAGAGCTATACATGCCCGGAGAATTAGAGGGAGGAGATTAGCACAACACTGGGCTTCTAATTATGAGGATTAGAGGAACTAGGTCTAGCTCTTATTACTCAACTAGGACCAACTAGAACTAGAACTAGATGAACTAGTGGTGGATCCAAAACTTGTGTGTTCAAAAGGGCACAATACCTCAAGTATATTTTGGTTAGAGGGGAGAGGAGGGCTGCCACTGTCGGGGTCAAAACCGGCGGATCTCGGGTAGGGGGTCCTGATCTGCGCGTCTAAGGCTAATGGTAATAGGAGGCAAGGTACACGATGTTTTACCTAGGTTCGGGCCCTCTCGATGGAGGTAAAACCCTACTTCTGCTTGATTGATCTTGATGATATGAGTATTACAAGAGTTGATCTACCACGAGATCGTAGAGGCTAAACCCTAGAAGCTAGCCTATGATGATTATGATTGTTCTTGTCCTACGGACTAAACCCTCCGGTTTATATAGACACCAGAGGAGGTTAGGGTTACATAGAGTCGGTTACAAAGAAGGAGATCTAATATCTGGATCGCCAAGCTTGTCTTCCACGCAAAGGAGAGTCCCATCCGGACAGGGGACGAAGTCTTGAGTCTTGTATCTTCATGGTCCATTAGTCCGGCCAAAGTATATAGTCCGGCTGTCCGGATACCCCCTAATCAAGGACTCGCTCAGTAGACCCTGAACTAGGCTTCAATGACGATGAGTTCGGCGCGCAGTTTGTCTTCGGCATTGCAAGGCGGGTTCCATCTCCAAATACTCCAAAGCAGATTAAGGATTGTGTCCGGCTCTGTGAGATAATTTCAGCACACCACCGTAGAGAGCATAACACTTTACAAATCTGATCTACTGACAATTTTTCTTTTCATGGTGTGCCCTTACGCCATGGCCCGGCTCAATATGAACAGGTTTTTCTCGGCCCGCCTTGACACGCGTTGTGAGGCGGTTTTATTGGCATGCCTTATCAAAGCAGAGATCGTGTTCCTCTTATCGCGGGATCCTCCATCAATACGGGTGCGTGCAACCCCACGACGCCTGTTGGTATGACTCCGTGTTTTTAGGTAAGTCCCAAGCGGTTACGCCGAGGACGCTTGATATTCACCCCCTTTATAGAGGGGCCGAGGCCTATCCCTCTTTCATACCACGCTTGCTCCTTTCCGCATCTCGAGTTCCAACACCCGCAGCCCAAGCTTAGGCACTTCGGATCTTCAATCATGTCCGGATCCAACCTTCAAGGCCGGTGGATGGCCTCCTCCATCACAGAGGAGGACATTACGAAGCTTAGGGAGGTCAGATATCTGAACGCTGACATCAAGCACAGGCTTCCTACTCCAGGGCAGGTCATCCCTACTCCCGAGCCTAATGAGAGTGTCGTATTTGTTTCTCACTTCCTCCGCGGCTTAGGCTTCACCCTTGATCCCTTTGTGAGAGGGCTCATGTTCTATTACGGGCTAGATTTTCATGATCTAGCCCCGGACTCCATCCTTCACATCTCGTTGTTCATCGTTGTGTGCGAAGCCTTCCTCCACATCACCCCGCACTTTGGCTTATGGCTTAAGACCTGCAATGTGAAGGTGAAGATGATTGAGGGGCGACATGCGGAGTGTGGAGGTGCTGCAATAAGTAGGAACGCCGACGCCCCATGGCCAGAGGGCTTCTTCCCAGAGGTGTCCGATCTATGGCAGCGGAGGTGGTTTTACGTCACGGCTCCCAGAGGCACAAAGTGGGTGGCTGCCCCCGACTTCCGTTCGGCCCCTCCACCTCAACTGGCGTCATGGGCCAATGTGGGACTGGATTGGAGGCCTGCTAATGACGTTCCAACATTGCAGAGCCGCATTCGGGAGCTTCTTGAGAGGGACATTAGTCTTGTCAGTGTAATTCAGGTAATGCTAGTCCAACGGATCTTGCCGTGCAAACGTCGGCCTCTCCGGATGTGGGAGTTCAACCCAGAAGGTCCGTGGACTATTTTGCATTTCTTCGGCATGACGTTCTAAGGGATGTGTAAGTTATTCTTCGGTCCACAAGTAAAGTGTCCGGACACCACCGAGGATGCGGGCCTGAGCTGCAACCGCCCAGATAACCAAGTAAGTAACCCAGAAACCGAACACCTCGTTTATATTTATCATAACATTGTTCTGAAAACCATCCGCGGCCAGGAATGGCTCAGCAAGGCGGAGAGAATCGTGTCCAAACGCTTCTCAAGGCTTCGCCTAGTCCTGCCATAGCCAGGATGCTTAGTCGTGTGCTAAGTCAAGTGCCCTCGGGGAAAGACGAAGGGAAGAACAGAGAAGCAGAGCTTCACACGTTACACATCCAAACCGGGGGAATTACTACCTCCGCAAAGGAGGATAGTCGGGGAGGGGAATCTATGGTCTCCTCCCCCCGCGGGAAGAAGAGGGCCGCCTCCGAAGACTTGGAGACGGAGGTGCCTAGACAAGGGAAGAAAACTTCACCAGGGGGCCCTGCCCCGAAGGGTGTCCTCACCGCGCCATGCAAGCAAACAGGCTAGCCCTCAACCGAGCTGTAAGTTAATTGTAAATACAAAGCTACTGCTTCCTCCTCCGAGAACAATAACCAGGATCCATTCTTTGTAGTCCGGCTAGCAGCTCTTCTCGATAGAGTTCGTCTTCGGGGGATCTTCTTTCGGAGACGATGGAGAGTGAAACCCCACAAGCCTCTCCGCCTCATGGGGCGGGCGACCCCGAGGTGTCGTCATGGAGGAGTCCAGATTTGCCGAGGCCAGATGCTAATACTTCAGCTGCCCTGAGCCCGGAGCGTTCGTCTCCCATGGGGGGCGATAAGAAGGGTCCGGCACAGTTCGGCGACCGGCCAGACACGCTGACGGGCCTTCTAGAGCAAGCTGCTCTCTCGGAGGATCACCATTCATTAATGAGCACGCTGCTTGAGAAGATTTCATCTGCGACAAGCGGGTTGAATGAAGCTTTTACGAGCCTGCTCAAAGGCTTTGAGGTATGTAATGAAATACGTAATTTTTTGATTGTGGCGCACGCGCTAGGTGTGCTCCGTATAGATAGTAGCCCCTAAGACTCTGGTTGCCAGCCCTAGGCGGCAAACGGAGGATCACATTGTTAAGTAATGATCACACTGTATTCATGCGCAGGTGGCTAAGGGTCCGGCGGCCGACCGGTCCGTTGAAGTTGCTGAACTGAGGCGACAGATTGGAGTTGTGGATGCCGACATCACACTTGTGAATGAGCGGCTTAACGAGTCACAAAGTATGTGCTCTGCTTTCCTTATTTTTATAGTAAATATTTAAGAGGAGCATAATGTTAATGCGGCTGCCCTAAAGGCGTCTGAAGAGTTGAGAGCCGAACAGGCTGCTCATCGCCGAAGTGAAGATAAAATAGCCGAGATGGCTATGGAGATGAAAAACGCCACCAGCCGGTATGAGCTCCTTGAGAAAGAGAATCAGGCGAAGTCGGCTGACCTGAAGAAGGCCCTTGATGCGGCCAAGGAGACGCGTTCCAAATTTAGGGGTGCATGGGAGGAGCTTCTACAGGCCGGAGAAATCACTGCTGGAAGCCCCTATTTTGTTGCGGATGAAGTTCTTAGATCCAAAGTACACTCCTCTGGATCGGTGCTGGAGCCCTGCAGACGTGTATGCGGATCTGGCAAAGAGTACGGCTGATGCGACCAAGTTTTTCGAGGATCAAAAATATAATGAAGTGGAAAGGCTGTTCTTGTCGCAATTCAGTGCTCCAACGCGCCCGTTGCCATTAAGCGAAAGGATGGCCGCTGTGGCCGAGCTCCATAGGTTGTCCGGTCTTGCGATGAGGTCTGTAATAGACCATCTATGGCCAAAGGGGTCGAAGCCGGACAATTATTTTGGTTAGTGCAACAATTCCTTGGTGTCGTATCACGAATCGATGCCATGAAGAGGTCGGCATGCGTAGAGGGTGCGCGGATGGCTCTTGCCCGTGTTAAAACATATTGGACAGACATGGAGGCCACCATCATTGCAACCCGGAATCCGGCGGGAAGCCAGGATCCAGCCGAGCACTACTTGGAGCAGGTAACAGATGGTGCTCATTTAAAAGAGGCTCAGTGGTCGAAGAATGTCATGTTCAAGTGACAAATCTTTCTGTTGTAAAAACAATTGTATTTTAATTATAGAGGCTATGTTTATACTTTTGCCCGAAAGTGTTATTGTGCCTCCTCTGCAGCCATTTGATGTATATATAACCTGAAAGTTAGCAGTCATCGGCTTCGGCCCCCACGCTTACAATGCGGGGGTGTTTGCAAAAAGATGCGTAATCACACTTGATCCAACGTCCTGGTCCGTTAAGAAGGTGATCGCATGTCGAACTAGGCAACCGGACTATATAGCTTTAACACTTTCACTTAGCCATAGGAGTTTGACGGTGGCGCTACTATGTAGCCCCTTGTACCTTCGTGTGCATCCGGATATGGGCGCGTGTGTACATGACCGGGGAACGGCCCTTCGTTAATGCGGAGGAACCCTAAAGATTCCGATGAGTCCTCGAGTGGTTGACCAGTCTCTCACTATATCATGACAGTCAGTTTTTGGCTTTCTCTACTGAGGTGCCCATCCGGAATAACCAGGGCACAATCACAATAGTTCTCCTTTGGCCGCCTTAGCCGATAAAAACGAAACGTAAGGCAGCAAACCCAGGAGCCGGGCAAACCCAACATTGACCAAAGACATGACTCGGAGCTGATGCATATAAGGCCAAACTCACGACGCCGAACACTCCCGAGGGTATTCGGACTTTATAACATATACCGGGCTGAGTAACGCCCTTTTTTATGAACCCTGCATTTCCAGGTACGTGCATTATTCTGTCGTGGCAAAATGCCAATAACGCCAGTATCCCCTGTGGGTATATTGAGTACCCCTGGGATGTTGAGCAACTAGAGACGATAAAGAAGGTTTACATAGGGGCTTAATCTAAAGAGAAACCTTTGAGCGGGGCCCTACTGCACATCTGCGCCTTTGTCTTTGTTGTGCCGTGTCCTGGGAGGGTATCGCACGAATGGTGTCTGTAAAAAAGGAAAACTCATGTAAAAGAGTATGACGTAAGCGTGCGAAGAGTTGGTTATTATCAATGGATAGTAGAAGTGTAAGACATTGGCCTGTTAATAAGGTCAAGCCAAAAGGTGGGCTTTATTGAATATCTATAGCCCCTGGTGTCCTCTATGGGATTACATGTATAGCACCCAGCTCAGGTTTAACTGGGCTGTTACCCACGATGGTGTACCGGACTCGTCTAACCGTGTTCGTGGTCTTAACGGCCGATCATGCGTTCTTATATAAGAGGCCACTTAGTGTCCGGCTGCTAGAGCCGCCGCATACTCTTCCGCACGTAAGGAACACTATGTATTTCCATTAACTGTGATGACGCCACGTGGACCGGGCATCTTGAGCTTAAGGTAAGCGTAGTGCGGTACTGCGTTGAAGCGAGCGAAGGCCGTTCTTCCAAGCAATGCATGATATCCACTTCGGAGGGGAGCGATGGTGAAGAGTAATTCTTCGCTTCTGAAGTTGTCTGGAGAACCGAATGTCACCTCTAATACGAGGGAGCCCCTGCAGCGGGCCTCAACACCTGGTATCACCCCTTCAAAGGTGGTGTACTTTGGCTGATTCTGGATGGGTCTATCCCCATCCTGCGGACAATGTCCTGGTATATTAGATTGAGACTACTGCCGCCGTCCATGAGGACACGAGTGAGATGGTATCCGTCGATTATTGGGTCGAGCACCAAGCCAGCCGATCCTCTGTGCCGCATACTAGTCGGATAGTCCCTGTGATCAAAGGTGATCGGGTAGGCCGACGAGGGGTTAAGTTTGGGGGCGACGGGCTCTACAACGTATGCGTCTCTGAGCGCGCGTTTGCGCCTTCTCTTGGGTAAGTGAGTCGCGTAGACCATGTTTACTGTTTTTACGTCTGGTGGGAATTTTTTCTGTCCCCCAGTGTTCGGCTGGCGAGGCTCATCCTCGTCTTCACTTGGTGTTTCCCTTCCCTTGTGTTCGGCATTTAACTTCCTGGCCTGCTTAAAGACCCAACATTCTCTATGAGTGTGGTTCACAGGTTTTTCGGGGGTGCCGTGAATTAGGCACAGTCTGTCCAGGAGTTTGTTCAGGCCGGACGGTCCCTCTTTGCTGCCTTAAAATAACTTCTTTTGTTGACCGGGTCGAGAGCCCCTGAATCCGGCATTGACCGCTGTGTTGTCCGGACTTTCTTCCTTGTTTTGACGCTTGTTTTTATTGCACCGTGGCTTCTCGTTGCCATCCCTGATTTCGGATGTGCCTGGGTCGCTGGTGCCTCTACGGGCCAACCAGCTGTCTTCACCCACGCAAAAGCGGGTCATAAGGCTTGCTAAGGCTGCCATTGTCCTCGGCTTTTCTTGGCTGAGGTGTGTGGCGAGCCACTCATCCCGGATACTGTGCTTGAAGGCCGCTAGGGCTTTGGCATCCGGACAATCGACAATTTGATTCTTCTTAGCGAGGAATCTATTCCAAAGCTTGCGGGCGGACTCTCCGAGTTGTTGAATTATGTGACTTAAATCGTCAGCGTCAGGAGGTCGGACATAGGTTCCTTGAAAATTGGCCCTGAAAGCGTCCTCAAGTTCCTCCCAACTTCCGATTGAATTTTCGGGGAGGCTTTTCAACCAGTGCCGAGCTGGTCCCTTCAACTTGAGGGGAAGGTATTTGATGGCGTGGAGGTCGTCCCCACAAGCCATGTGGATATGAAGGATGAAATCCTCAATCCAGACCCCGGGGTCTGTCGTTCCGTCATATGCCTCTATGTTCACGGGTTTAAAACCCTGTGGAAATTCGTGGTCCAGTACCTCTACGGTGAAGCACAGAGGGTGAGCAGCCCCTCTGTATCTGGACATGTTGTGACATGCTGTCGACTGTTGTTGTGTCCGGTGCTGATTCCGAACTGGTATTCGATCAGCCTGTTCATTTTAGTGACCATAATCCTGCGCCGGAGCGTGTCGTCTAGATCCATAGATGGACCTCGTCGCGCCAGCCTTTTTGTCTAGGAGCTCACGTAAATCATGTGCGGTGTCAATAGCTGCTCTGTTGTGGTCATGAAGTGGTTGGTACGGCCTACTGGCCGTATTGTTCTTCGGCGGAATGGCCTCATCATCGAATTCTGGCAGCAGCTTGCGCTTTGGGTAGCTCTTTGTGTGGCGATCATCTCCGTATTTTTCTTCAGCGTCTAGCACTTTATTCCATCTATGGTTGAGCGTTTCCTGCGTGGCCTTAAGTCTTTGCTTCTGCTTCTTTAGACTTCTCGCAGTGGCCATAAGCCTTCTGTGGAGGTTATCTCGTTCCAAACATTTTTCCAGGATGATGAATGCATCGTCGTCCGGACTGTGCTCCTCTCCCGGGGCAGGTTGATGAGTTCGTCCCTCGGGATCACTGTGATCGGGCGTCTGCTCCGGTCTGTGTTCGGCGTGACCTGGCTCATCCTGCTCCATCGCTGGGTCCATATGGTCGTCGTTGCCTTTAACTGGGGTGTCGATCTTTCTAGTGTTGTTATCGCTGCTTTTGCTTTGGCTGGACTTAGAGCGGCGTCTGCGCCGTTGTTTTGGCTTTTGTCCGGGGGTTTTATCCTCCGGTTGTCTCCATCGTCCTCCTTCGGCGTGTCCACCATGTATATATCATATGGTGAGGTGGCAGTCCAGTGCCCTGTGGGCGGTGGTCTGAATCGTCCCCTGCACCGACGTCCATACCGTCGGTGTCATCGGAGTCGAAGTCAAGCATGTCTGTTACATCATCGACAGTGGCTATGAAGTGGGTGGTGGGTGGGCAACAAATTTCTTCGTCGCCTTCTTCCCCCTCGAGCCGGACATAGTTCGGCCAAGAGTCTCCTGACAAAGAGAGAGACCTTAATGAATTCAGCATGTCGCCGGGGCAAGTGCTGGAAGATATCCGCAGCGGCGAACTCCATTACTGGAGCCCAACCAGATTCGGCGGGCTCGGGGTGCTGGTTCGAACCTACAAATGACACAAGTCGAGGTCCGATGACACGACTTCCTTGGGGTGGAGTCTGTGTTCGCCTCTGCTGATGAGTGTGCGGCCTCCGGTGGGGTCCATCCACCGCCCTCGACGACGGATCTGCCCCGGATTTAGGTCCGGAGCTCGCAAAGCGATATCCCGAGTCTTGCTCGACAGCAGGTCTAAGCCGTGCTCGTCGTGATTGTTCGGCGCTCCTGGCGTAGGCCCGAATCCGTTGAAGATCAAGTCTCCATGGATATCGGCTGTGTAGTTCAAGTTTCCGAACCTGACTTGATGGCCAGGGGCATAGCTGTCGATCTACTCTAGATGGCCAGGTGAATTGGCCCGCAGTGCGAAGCCGCCGAACACAAAGATTCGTCCCGGGAGAAAAGATTCACCCTGGACCGCGTTGTTGTTGATGATTGAAGGATCCATTGAGCCTTGTAGTGATGACACAGAAGAATTCTCAATGAAAGCACCAATGTCGGTGTCAAAATCGGCGGATCTCTGGTAGTGGTTCCCAATCTGCGTGTCTAAGGCTAATGGTAACAGGAGGCAAGGCACACGATGTTTTACCCAGGTTCGGGCCCTCTCGATGGAGGTAAAACCCTACTTCCTGATTGATTGATCTTGATGATATGAGTATTACAAGAGTTGATCTACCACGAGATCGTAGAGGCTAAACCCTAGAAGCTAGCCTATGATGATTATGATTGTTCTTGTCCTACGGACTAAACCCTCTGGTTTATATAGACACCGGAGGAGGTTAGGGTTACACAGAGTCAGTTACAAAGAAGGAGATCTAATATCCGGATGGCCAAGCTTGTCTTCCACGCAAAGGAGAGTCCCATCCGAACAGGGGACGAAGTCTTGAGTCTTGTATCTTCACGGTCCATCAGTCCGGCCAAAGTATATAGTCCGGCTGTCCGGATACCCCCTAATCCAGGACTCCCTCGGCCACCAAGTAGGGAAAGGCCCGTGGTGGCGAGGGGGAGGAGTAGGACTCCCCCCACTTGGATTTGCCCCCCCCACAAGGAGGGGGTGGGGCGCCAACTCCATTCGGCCTTTTTGGCCCAAGTTACCTTCCACCTCTTAGCCTTTTAAGGACCATTGATATTTAATTAAATATAAAATTCTTCTAATATTTACTAGATCCTTTTATATATAATTTAATTATTATGAATACCCGGTATTGCCCGGTAAACTACAAAATCCTTCCGGTGACCCCGAAATGATTCCGGTTCCTCTCAAAACTATTATGAATATTATTGAAATAATTCCACAAATAAATCCTTGATACTATCATCCTACTAACACTCAGAAGATCATGATTATCTTAAGCTTGTGATCCTATGGGTTTGGTAAATCATACACATGAATGAAACCCCTTCGTTCAAGGACTGATAGCGGAACCATGGACATCCATATCGATCCCTATGATAACACGAATGACATTTGAGTGAACCATTGGTTATAATGTGATGTTCCCTTAGCTTCGTGATACTTTACAAAACTCGGGATGCATCGGTATCCTCCCGATTCATGCACATGCTCACTATACCGTTGATCTCGTTACCAGTTTTGTTCTTCTTTCTCGTTGAAGTGTTCCAGCATCCCCGTGATGTAGTCACCTGCGTCTGGCCAGACGATGATGGATGCCATCACACTGAGAGGGCCCTAAGAATATATCTGCATCATCGGAGGAGCAAATCTCACTCTTGAGCTATCCAGTCCCTTGTCAAATTTTTGATAAACTTGTAAGTTGTCATTATGATCACCTAGTTATATATGACGTTTGAGAAACCCCAAAGTCCACCGTACGATAGGAAGTGACTACGATACTCTCATGGTTTGAGGAACTAAAACATATGCTAACACTCCATGTTATAACAATTGATTTCAGAAGATATTATCACAAAGTATAACAAACAAGATTGGGTCAATGCAATATGATCGTTCTTCTAACGTCATATTCTCATTGTTGTTTTAGGACTATCATTACACTTAACGATGTCTTGGGATCCGGAAACCATGATCACCAACAACACTTGAGCCAATCTTAGAGGCAAGAGTGGGAACCTATATTATACCATTTATCATTCCACACGTGCATATGAGTTTTCCACTGAATCACATATTCCAGGATTATAGCAGTTGTAAAATGAAATATAAACTCATGAACAAGAAATATAATAATACAATATTATTGCCTCTAGGGCATATTTTCCCACTTGCACTAGAGTCAATAATCTAGTTAGCAAATTTTCTTTTACATTGATGATAATCTGGTGTTAGTCCATGCTATGCTTGTGGTATAGCCTTTGTCCTATCAGATATTGACAACTTCAGATCTGTGTGCATCATTTGCATATCTTTGCATCTATTATGATTTCACAAGAATTATATTTTTTGTGAAAATAAGCTTTGTATATATTGAATCACCGGCAGGACCTTTTATTCCTTAGACTTATCTACGGAACCACTATTGAGAACAATGTTCCATTGGCACAATCATCTATATCCCATGCCAAGTTCATAAATGAACCTTTGATTCATCACCCTCTATTGTTGCTTCTAAAGCGACAATATACTCAGCCTTCTGTTATAGAATTCACCATAGTAACTTTCTTGGACCAATTCCAACTTACCGTGCCACCGTAAATCATTTAACTGAAACTAAAAAATCGCTTAGAGCACTGATGAAGATTTTATCGATGTACTACTTACAACAAGCCTGCATTGATCTAACTCCTTACAATAATCTCTTCATATTCTCCTTATGCGAGAAACATGTCGTTAGTACTTAACAACATTTTCACTGTTGTCCTATGATCATCAATTTGGTCATTCTAGTAAATTCACTCACAACTTACTTGGAGTACTAGACATATTTGGTGTTTACATACCATGGAATATTTTTAACAAGTGTATTCCTCTCATCATTATTTTAGGATACCGATTCTTGCTTAAAACTCCTTCCATGTGACTATGATAAGAAACTCTTCTTGCGTACTTCATACTAAACTACTTTAGTATTCCGTCAATATGCATTTTGGCTAAGCCCGATTAGACACTACTATCTCCATAGATCATTATGCCTAATACCAGGACTATATATTGCCTAAGTACTGTATTGTAAAACTAGTTTCAATAAAGTCTTAGTCCGTGTCAAGAAATTTATATAATTTCAATCAACAATATGTGATGCACACATAGTGTTTAGAAATATTATCATGCTCCCACTTACTTTCTTCGTTTTACTTCATGAAATCAAAATTTTGAATATTTCATCAGTACAAAGAATCCAACTCCATTTTGCTTGCTTCAGATCATTATAGAATATCATGAAGTTTGCACACTTACTAGCATCCCCCGGATCGACAAAGTTACCTTGGACTGTATCAAATATACAACCTTGGTTCTATTTCCATCTTATGGGAATCATTTTGACTTCCATCTATTACATCTCATAATTGAAATATTTAATAATTGCTAGTTTAACCCGAACTGGCTTTAAGTGTTGCTATGTTGAGACAATCTTGTCATAGTCAACTCCTTGATCTTGTCAACCTATTTTTAAACCCCTTGATCTTGTCAACTCCTTAATTGAAATATTTAATAATTGCTAGTTTAACCCGAACTGACTTTAAGTGTTGCTATGTTGAGACAATCTCGTCATAGTCAACTCCTTGATATAGTCAAACTATTTGTAAACTCCTTGATCTTGTCAACTCCTTGATCTTGTGATAAACTATTTGTGGCTAAATTTATTGATAACCCGCAAGTATAGGGGATCGCGCCAGTCTTCGAGGGTAGTATTTCACCCAAATTTATTGATTCGACACATGGGGAGCCAAAGATTATTTATGAGCTTTAGCAGTTGAGTTGTCAATTCAACCACACCTGGAGAACTAAATATCTGCAGCAAAGTTTTTGGTAGCACAATAGTTTGATAGTTTTGATAGTAGGAACAATAACAAGAACAGTAACACTAGTAATTTTGTAGTGATTGTAACTTAGCAAAGATCAATATGAGAAAAGCGTAGGCATTGGATCAGAGGCGGATATTTGTTTTGGATGATATTGATCACATAACATTCATAACCTAGAGGCAATGCACAGTATCTCCAATTCATCAATTCAATGTAGGCATGTATTCCATATATAGTTATACATGCTTATAATAAGAACTTGCATAACATCTTTTGTCCTACCCTCCGGTGACAGTGGGGTCCATAAGGAAACTAAGGGACATTAAGGCCTCCTTTTAATAGAGAACCAGAACAAAGCATTAACACATGGTGAATCCATGAACTCCACATACTACGCCATCATGGGAGTGAATCCCAATTATTGTCACCTTGGGGACTACAGATGATAACACCTAATAGGTGCACAACTTGCAAGATAGGATCCAAAACTCACTTATATTCATGAAAACATAATAGGTCCAGATCTCAAATCATGGCACTCGGTCCCTAATGACAAGCATTAAGCATAGAAAAGTCATAGCAACGTCAATCTCTCAACATAGTGGACACTAGGGATCAAGCCCTAACAAATTGACTGGGTTACATGATAAACCTCATCAAATTAAACATCAAATTACATAAGTGAATACACATAACATTGCACACACCTCAATAAACAACTACATGCACACTAAACTAGAAGAAACGATCATCTAATCATCTACTTCTTGTGATGCTTGCTGCCATTGCTCTACTTGTGGCTCGTTCCCTTGCCTGGGGCAGGACAAAGGCGCTTCCTTATGTCAATGATCCGTTTGTACATCTCATAGCTTGTGTACACGTCCTTGGTGTTGGGAAACATAGTAGAAAACAAAAAATTGCCCTACGATCACCCAGGAAGAAAATGAAGATGCATATAAGGTTTGGACCAACGATCGTTATCGTCTCCAGAGTGCAGCAGAAGTAAACGAGTCGATGTAGATCGTAGTTGGAGTTCCACAAACCGTAGGTGCCAATCCTGCAAATCGCCCTCAGATGATCCCTCGAACGGAAGACCGAAAGCACGACCTCTCTACTTGGTTACAAGAGTATGGTCTTCGCGATCTGGCAGCGCTTTGCCATCCAGAGCTATACATGCCCGGAGAATTAGAGGGAGGAGATTAGCACAACACTGGGCTTCTAATTATGAGGATTAGAGGAACTAGGTCTAGCTCTTATTACTCAACTAGGACCAACTAGAACTAGAACTAGATGAACTAGTGGTGGATCCAAAACTTGTGTGTTCAAAAGGGCACAATACCTCAAGTATATTTTGGTTAGAGGGGAGAGGAGGGCTGCGACTGTCAGTGTCAAAACCGGCGGATCTCGGGTAGGGGGTCCTGATCTGCGCGTCTAAGGCTAATGGTAATAGGAGGCAAGGTACACGATGTTTTACCTAGGTTCGGGCCCTCTCGATGGAGGTAAAACCCTACTTCCTGCTTGATTGATCTTGATGATATGAGTATTACAAGAGTTGATCTACCACGAGATCGTAGAGGCTAAACCCTAGAAGCTAGCCTATGATGATTATGATTGTTCTTGTCCTACAGACTAAACCCTCCGGTTTATATAGACACCAGAGGAGGTTAGGGTTACACAGAGTCGGTTACAAAGAAGGAGATCTAATATCTGGATCGCCAAGCTTGTCTTCCACGCAAAGGAGAGTCCCATCCGGACAGGGGACGAAGTCTTGAGTCTTGTATCTTCATGGTCCATTAGTCCGGCCAAAGTATATAGTCCGGCTGTCCGGATACCCCCTAATCCAGGACTCGCTCAGTAGACCCTGAACTAGGCTTCAATGACGATGAGTTCGGCGCGCAGTTTGTCTTCGGCATTGCAAGGCGGGTTCCATCTCCGAATACTCCAAAGCAGATTAAGGATTGTGTCCGGCTCTGTGGGATAATTTCAGCACACCACCGTAGAGAGCATAACACTTTACAAATCTGATCTACTGACAATTTTTCTTTTCACGGTGTGCCCTTACGCCATGGCCCGGCTCAATATGAACAGGTTTTTCTCGGCCCGCCTCGACACGCGTTGTGAGGCGGTTTTATTGGCATGCCTTGTCAAAGCAGAGATCGTGTTCCTCTTATCGCGGGATCCTCCATCAATACGGGTGCGTGCAACCCCACGACGCCTGTTGGTATGACTCCGTGTTTTTAGGTAAGTCCCAAGCGGTTACGCCGAGGACGCTTGATATTCACCCCCTTTATAGAGGGGCCGAGGCCTATCCCTCTTTCATACCACGCTTGCTCCTTTCCGCATCTCGAGTTCCAACACCCGCAGCCCAAGCTTAGGCACTTCGGATCTTCAATCATGTCCGGATCCAACCTTCAAGGCCGGTGGATGGCCTCCTCCATCACAGAGGAGGACATTACGAAGCTTAGGGAGGTCAGATATCTGAACGCTGACATCAAGCACAGGCTTCCTACTCCAGGGCAGGTCATCCCTACTCCCGAGCCTAATGAGAGCGTCGTATTTGTTTCTCACTTCCTCCGCGGCTTAGGCTTCACCCTTGATCCTTTTGTGAGAGGGCTCATGTTCTATTACGGGCTAGATTTTCATGATCTAGCCCCGGACTCCATCCTTCACATCTCGTTGTTCATCGTTGTGTGCGAAGCCTTCCTCCACATCACCCCGCACTTCGGCTTATGGCTTAAGACCTGCAATGTGAAGCTGAAGATGATTGAGGGGCGACATGCGGAGTGTGGAGGTGCTGCAATAAGCAGGAACGCCGACGCCCCATGGCCAGAGGGCTTCTTCCCAGAGGTGTCCGATCTATGGCAGCGGAGGTGGTTTTACGTCACGGCTCCCAGAGGCACAAAGTGGGTGGCTGCCCCTGACTTCCGTTCGGCCCCTCCACCTCAACTGGCGTCAAGGGCCAATGTGGGACTGGATTGGAGGCCTGCTAATGACGTTCCAACATTGCAGAGCCGCATTCGGGAGCTTCTTGAGAGGGACATTAGTCTTGTCAGTGTAATTCAGGTAATGCTAGTCCAACGGATCTTGCCGTGCAAACGTCGGCCTCTCCGGATGTGGGAGTTCAACCCAGAAGGTCCATGGACTATTTTGCACTTCTTCGGCATGACGTTCGAAGAGATGTGTAAGTTATTCTTCGGTCCACAAGTAAAGTGTCCGGACACCACCGAGGATGCGGGCCTGAGCTGCAACCGCCCAGATACCCAAGTAAGTAACCCAGAAATCGAACACCTCGTTTATATTTATCATAACATTGTTCTGAAAACCATTCGCGGCCAGGAATGGCTCAGCAAGGCAGAGAGAATCAGGTGTCTAGCACCGCTTCCCGAAGGCTCGCCTAGTCCTGCCATAGCCAGGATGCTTAGTCGTGTGCTAAGTCAAGTGCCCTCGGGGAAAGACGAAGGGAAGAACAGAGAAGCAGAGCTTCACACGTTGCACATCCAAACCGGGGGAATTACTACCACCGCAAAGGAGGATAGTCGGGGAGGGGATCTACGGTCTCCTCCCCCCGCGGGAAGAAGAGGGCCGCCTCCGAAGACTTGGAGACGGAGGTGCCTAGACAAGGGAAGAAAACTTCACCAGGGGGCCCTGCCCCGAAGGGTGTCCTCACCGTGCCATGCCCGCAAACGGGCTAGCCCTCAACCGAGCTGTAAGTTAATCGTAAATACAAAGCTACTACTTCCTCCTCCGAGAACAATAACCAGGATCCATTCTTTGTAGTCCGGCTAGCATCTCATCTCGATAGAGTTCGTCTTCGGGGGATCTTCTTCCGGAGACGATGGAGAGTGAAACCCCACAAGCCTCTCTGCCTCATGGGGCGGGCGACCCCGAGGTGTCGTCACGGAGGAGTCAAGATTTGCCGAGGCCAGAAGCTAATACTTCAGCCGCCCTGAGCCCGGAGCGTTCGTCTCCCATGAGGGGCGATAAGAAGGGTCCGGCACAGTTCGGCGACCGGCCAGACACGCTGACGGGCCTTCTAGAGCAAGCTGCTCTCTCGGAGGATCACCATTCATTAATGAGCACGCTGCTTGAGAAGATTTCATCTGCGACAAGCGGGTTGAATGAAGCTTTTACGAGCCTGCTCAAAGGCTTTGACGTATGTAATGAAATACGTAATTTTTTGATTGTGGCGCACGCGCTAGGTGTGCTCCGTATAGATAGTAGCCCCTAAGACTCTGGTTGCCAGCCCTAGGCGGCAAACGGAGGATCACATTGTTAAGTAATGATCACACTGTATTCATGCGCAGGTGGCTAAGGGTCCGGCGGCCGACCGGTCCGTTGAAGTTGCTGAACTGAGGCGACAGATTGGAGTTGTGGATGCCGACATCACACTTGTGAATGAGCGGCTTAACGAGTCACAAAGTATGTGCTCTGCTTTCCTTATTTTTATAGTAAATATTTAAGAGGAGCATAATGTTAATGTGATATGCTTCGACTGCAGGCGGAGCTGCTGCCGTGGAGGCCCTGAGGGCGGAGCTTGCCCTAGCCAAGGAGCAAGCCTGGGCCAGCAATGCGGCTGCCCTAAAGGCGTCCGAAGAGTTGAGAGCCGAACAGGCTGCTCATCGCCGAAGTGAAGATAAAATAGCCGAGATGGCTATGGAGATGAAAAACGTCGCCAGCCGGTATGAGCTCCTTGAGAAAGAAAATCAGGCGAAGTCGGCTGACCTGAAGAAGGCCCTTGATGCGGCCAAGGAGACGCGTTCTGAATTTAGGGGTGCATGGGAGGAGCTTCTACAGGCCGGAGAAATCACTGCTGGAAGCCCCTATTTTGTTGCGGATGAAGTTCTTAGATCCAAAGTACACTCCTCTGGATCGGTGCTGGAGCCCTGCAGACGTGTATGCGGATCTGGCAAAGAGTACGGCTGATGTGACCAAGTTTTTCGAGGATCAAAAATATAATGAAGTGGAAAGGCTGTTCTGGTCGCAATTCAGTGCTCCAACGCGCCCGTTGCCATTAAGCGAAAGGATGGCCGCTGTGGACGAGCTCCATAGGTTGTCCGGTCTTGCGATGAGGTCTGTAATAGACCATCTATGGCCAAAGGGGCCGAAGCCGGACAATTATTTTGGTTAGTGCAACAATTCCTTGGTGTCGTATCACGAATCGATGCCATGAAGAGGTCGACATGCGTAGAGGGTGCGCGGATGGCTCTTGCCCATGTTAAAACATATTGGACAGACATGGAGGCCACCATCATTGCAACCCGGAATCCGGCGGGAAGCCAGGATCCAGCCGAGCACTACTTGGAGCAGGTAACAGAAGGTGCTCATTTAAAAGAGGCTCAGTGGTCGAAGAATGTCATGTTCAAGTGACAAATCTTTCTGTTGTAAAAACAATTGTATTTTAATTATAGAGGCTATGTTTATACTTTTGCCCGAAAGTGTTATTGTGCCTCCTGTGCAGCCGTTTGATGTATATATAACCTGAAAGTTAGCAGTCGTTGGCTTCGGCCCCCACGCTTACAATGCGGGGGTGTTTGCAAAAAGATGTGTAATCACACTTGATCCAACGTCCTGGTCCGTTAAGAAGGTGATCACATGTCGAACTAGGAAACCGGACTATATAGCTTTAACACTTTCACTTAGCCATAGGAGTTTGATGGTGGCGCTACTATGTAGCCCCTTGTACCTTCGTGTGCATCCGGATATGGGCGCGTGTGTACATGACCGGGGAACGACCCTTCGTTAATGCGGAGGAACCCTAAAGATTCCGATGAGTCCTCGAGTGGTTGACCAGTCTCTCACTATATCATGACAGTCAGTTTTTGGCTTTCTCTACTGAGGTGCCCATCCGGAATAACCAGGGCACAATCACAATAGTTCTCCTTTGGCCGCCTTAGCCGATAAAAACGAAACGTAAGGCAGCAAACCCAGGAGCCGGGCAAACCCAACATTGACCAAAGACATGACTCGGAGCTGATGCATATAAGGCCAAACTCGCGACGCCGAACACTCCCGAGGGTATTCGGACTTTATAACATATACCGGGCTGAGTAACGCCCTTTATTATGAACCCTGCATTTCCAGGTACGTGCATTATTCTGTCGTGGCGAAATGCCAATAACGCCAGTATCCCCTGTGGGTATATTGAGTACCCCTGGGATGTTGAGCAACTAGAGACGATAAAGAAGGTTTACATAGGGGCTTAATCTAAAGAGAAACCTTCGAGCGGGGCCCTGCTGCACGTTTGCGCCTTTGTCTTTGTTGTGCCGTGTCCTGGGAGGGTATCGCACGAATGGTGTCTGTAAAAAAGGAAAACTCATGTAAAAGAGTATGACGAAGCGCATGGAAGAGTTGGTTATTATCAATGGATAGTAGAAGTGTAAGACATTGGCCTGTTAATAAGGTCAAGCCAAAAGGTGGGCTTTATTGAATATCTATAGCCCCTGGTGTCCTCTATGGGATTACATGTATAGCACCCACTCAGGTTTAATCGGGCTGTTACCCACGATGGTGTACCGACTCGTCTAACCGTGTTAAGTGGTCTTAACGACCGATCATGCGTTACGATATAAGAGGCCACTTAGTGTCCGGCTGCTAGAGCCGCCGCATACTCTTCCGCACGTAAGGAACACTATGTATTTCCATTAACTGTGATGACGCCACGTGGACCGGGCATCTTGAGCTTAAGGTAAGCATAGTGCGGTACTGCGTTGAAGCGAGCGAAGGCCGTTCTTCCAAGCAATGCATGATAACCACTTCGGAGGGGAGCGATGGTGAAGAGTAATTCTTCGCTTCTGAAGTTGTCTGGAGAACCGAATGTCACCTCTAATACGAGGGAGCCCCTGCAGCGGGCCTCAACACCTGGTATCACCCCTTCAAAGGTGGTGTTACTTTGGCTGATTCTGGATGGGTCTATCCCCATCCTGCGGACAATGTCCTGGTATATTAGATTGAGACTACTGCCGCCGTCCATGAGGACACGAGTGAGATGGTATCCGTCGATTATTGGGTCGAGCGCCAAGCCAGCCAATCCTCTGTGCCGCATACTAGTCGGATAGTCCCTGTGATCAAAGGTGATCGGGTAGGCCGACGAGGGGTTAAGTTTGGGGGCGACGGGCTCTACAACGTATGCGTCTCTGAGAGCGCATTTGCGCCTTCTCTTGGGTAAGTGAGTCGCGTAGACCATGTTTACTGTTTTTACGTCAGGTGGGAATTTTTTCTGTCCCCCAGTGTTCGGCTGGCGAGGCTCATCCTCGTCTTCACTTGGTGTTTCCCTTCCCTTGTGTTCGGCATTTAACTTCATGGCCTGCTTAAAGACCCAACATTCTCTATGAGTGTGGTTCACAGGTTTTTCGGGGGTGCCGTGAATTAGGCACAGTCTGTCCAGGAGTTTGTTCAGGCCGGTCGGTCCCTCTTTGCTGCCTTAAAATAACTTCTTTTTTTGACCGGGTCGAGAGCCCCTGAATCCGGCATTGACCGCTGTGTTGTCCGGACTTTCTTCCTTGTTTTGACGCTTGTTTTTATTGCGCCGTGGCTTCCCGCTGCCATCCCTGATTTCGGATGTGCCTGGGTCGCTGGTGCCTCTACGGGCCAACCAACTGTCTTCACCCACGCAAAAGCGTGTCATAAGGCTTGTTAAGGCTGCCATTGTCCTCGGGTTTTCTTGGCTGAGGTGTGTGGCGAGCCACTCATCCCGGATACTGTGCTTGAAGGCCGCTAGGGCTTTGGCATCCGGACAATCGACAATTTGATTCTTCTTAGCGAGGAATCTATTCCAAAGCTTGCGGGCGGACTCTCCGAGTTGTTGAATTATGTGACTTAAATCGTCAGCGTCAGGAGGTCGGACATAGGTTCCTTGAAAATTGGCCCTGAAAGCGTCCTCAAGTTCCTCCCAACTTCCGATTGAATTTTCGGGGAGGCTTTTCAACCAAAGGCCGAGCTGGTCCCTTCAACTTGAGGGAAGGTATTTGATGGCGGAGGTCGTCCCCACAAGCCATGTGGATATGAAGGATGAAATCCTCAATCCAGACCCCGGGGTCTGTCGTTCCGTCATATGCCTCTAGGTTCACGGGTTTAAAACCCTGTGGAAATTCGTGGTCCAGTACCTCTTCGGTGAAGCACAGAGGGTGAGCAGCCCCTTTGTATCTGGACATGTTGTGACATGCTGTCGACTGTTGTTGTGTCCGGTGCTGATTCCGAACTGGTATTCGATCAGCCTGTTCATTTTGGTGACCATAATCCTGCGCCGGAGCGTGTCGTCTAGATCCATAGATGGACCTTGTCGCGCCAGCCTTTTTGTCTAGGAGCTCACGTAAATCATGTGCGGTGTCAATAGCTGCTCTGTTGTGGTCATGAAGTGGTTGGTCCGGCCTACTGGCCGTATTGTTCTTCGGTGGAATGGCCTCATCATCGAATTCTGGCAGCAGCTTGCGCTTTGGGTAGCTCTTTGTGTGGCGATCATCGCCGTATTTTTCTTCAGCGTCTAGCACTTTATTCCATCTACGGTTGAGCGTTTCCTGCGCGGCCTTAAGTCTTTGCTTCTGCTTCTTTAGACTTCTCGCAGTGGCCATAAGCCTTCTATGGAGGTTATCTCGTTCCAAACATTTTTCCAGGATGATGAATGCATCGTCGTCCGGACTGTGCTCCTCTCCCGGGGCAGGTTGATGAGTTCGTCCCTCGGCATCACTGTGATCGGGCGTCTGCTCCGGTCTGTGTTCGGCGTGACCTGGCTCATCCTGCTCCATCGCTGGGTCCATATGGTCGTCGTTGCCTTTAACTGGGGTGTCGATCTTTCTAGCGTTGTTATCGCTGCTTTTGCTTTGGCTGGACTTAGAGCGGCGTCTGCGCCGTTGTTTTGGCTTTTGTCCGGGGGTTTTATCCTCCGGTTTGTCTCCATCGTCCTCCTTCGGCGTGTCCACCATGTATATATCATATGGTGAGGTGGCAGTCCAGTGCCCCGTGGGCGGTGGTTCTGAATCGTCCCCTGCACCGACGTCCATACCGTCGGTGTCATCGGAGTCAAAGTCAAGCATGTCTGTTACATCATCGACAGTGGCTATGAAGTGGGTGGTGGGTGGGCAACAAATTTCTTCGTCGCCTTCTTCCCCCTCGAGCCGGACATAGTTCAGCCAAGAGTCTCCTGACAAAGAGAGAGACCTTAATGAATTCAGCATGTCGCCGGGGCAAGTGCTGGAAGATATCCGCAGCGGCGAACTCCATTACTGGAGCCCAACCAGATTCGGCGGGCTCGGGGGTGCGCGGTCTGGAACCTACAGCCGGACACAAGTCAGGGGGTCCGATGACACAGACTTTCTTGGGGGTGGAGTCTGTGTTCGGCTCTACCGCTGATGAGTGTGCGGCCTCTGGGGTGGGGTCCATCCACCTGTCCTCGGACGACGTGATCTGCCCCGGATTTAGGTCTGGAGCTCTGGCAGGTGCGATATCCCGAGTACTGCCTGACAGCAGGTCTAAGCCGTGCTCGTCGTGATTGTTCGACGCTCCTGGCGTAGGCCCGAATCCGTTGAAGATCAAGTCTCCAAGGATATCGGCCGTGCAGTTCAAGTTTCCGAACCTGACTTGATGGCCAGGGGCATAGCTGTCGATCTGCTCTAGATGGCCAGGTGAATTGGCCCGTAGTGCGAAGCCGCCGAACACAAAGATTTGTCCCGGGAGAAAAGATTCACCCTGGACCGCGTTGTTGTTGATGATTAAAGGATCCATTGAGCCTTGTAGTGATGACACAGAGGAACTCTCAATGAAAGCACCAATGTCGGTGTCAAAATCGGCAGATCTCGGGTAGTGGTTCCCGATCTGCGCGTCTAAGGCTAATGGTAACAGGAGGCAAGGCACACGATGTTTTACCCAGGTTCGGGCCCTCTCGATGGAGGTAAAACCCTACTTCCTGATCGATTGATCTTGATGATATGAGTATTACAAGAGTTGATCTACCACGAGATCGTAGAGGCTAAACCCTAGAAGCTAGCCTATGATGATTATGATTGTTCTTGTCCTACGGACTAAACCCTCTGGTTTATATAGACACCGGAGGAGGTTAGGGTTACACAGTCGGGCCATAAAGAAGGAGATCTAATATCCGGATGGCCAAGCTTGTCTTCCACGCAAAGGAGAGTCCCATCCGAACAGGGGACGAAGTCTTGAGTCTTGTATCTTCACGGTCCATCAGTCCGGCCAAAGTATATAGTCCGGCTGTCCGGATACCCCCTAATCTAGGACTCCATCGGCCACCAAGTAGGGAAAGGCCCTCCTTGGTGTGGTGGCGAGGGGGAGGAGTTGGACTCCCCCCACTTTGATTTGGCCCCCCCCCCACAAGGAGGGGGTGGGGCACCAACTCCATTGGGCCTTTGTGGCCTAAGTTACCTTCCACCTCTTAGCACTTTAAGGACCATTGATATTTAATTAAATATAAAATTCTTCTAATATTTACTAGATCCTTTTATATATAATTTAATTATTAGGAATACCCGGTATTGCCCGGTAAACTACAAAATCCTTCCGGTGACCCCAAAATGATTCCGGTTCCTCTCAAAACTATTATGAATATTATTGAAATAATTCCACAAATAAATCCTTGATACTATCATCCTACTAACACTCAGAAGATCATGATTATCTTGAGCTTGTGATCCTATGGGTTTGGTAAGTCATACACATGAATGAAACCCCTTCGTTCAAGGACCGATAGCGGAACCATGGACATCCATATCGATCCCTATGATTACACGAATGACATTTGAGTGAACCATTGGTTATAATGTGATGTTCCCTTAGCTTGTGATACTTTACAAAACTCGGGATGCATCGGTATCCTCCCGATTCATGCACATGCTCACTATACCGTTGATCTCGTTACCAGTTTTGTTCTTCTTTCTCGTTGAAGTGTTCCAGCATCCCCGTGATGTAGTCACCTGCGTCTGGCCAGATGATGATGGATGCCATCACACTGAGAGGGCCCTAAGAATATATCTGCATCACCGGAGGAGCAAATCTCACTCTTGAGCTATCCAGTCCGTTGTCAAATTTTTGATGAACTTGTAAGTTGTCATTATGATCACCTAGTTATATATGACGTTTGAGCAACCCCAAAGTCCACCGTACAATAGGAAGTGACTACGATACTCTCATGGTTTGAGGAACTAAAACATATGCTAACACTCCATGTTATAACGATTTATTTCAGAAGATATTATCACAAAGTATAACAAACAAGATTGGGTCGATACAATATGATCGTTCTTCTAACGTCATATTCTCATTGTTGTTTCAGGACTATCATTACACTTAACGATGTCTTGGGATCCGAAAAACATGATCACCAACAACACTTGAGCCAATCTTAGAGGCAAGAGTGGGAACCTATATTATACCATTTATCATTCCACACGTGCATATGAGTTTTCCACTGAATCACATATTCCAGGATCATAGCAGTTGTATAATGAAATATAAACTCATGAACAAGACATATAATAATACAATATTATTGCCTCTAGGGCATATTTCCAACCGTTTCCCACTTGCACTAGAGTCAATAATCTAGTTAGCAAATTTTCTTTTACATTGATGACAATCTGGTGTTAGTCCATGCTATGCTTGTGGTATAGCCTTTGTCCTATCAGATATTGACAACTTCAGATCTGTGTGCATCATTTGCATATCTTTGCATCTATTATGATTTCACAAGAATTATAATTTTTGTGAAAATAAGCTTTGTATATATTGAATCACCGGCAGGACCTTTTATTCCTTAGACTTAGCTATGGAACCACTATTGAGAACAATGTTCCATTGGCACAATCATCTATATCCCATGCCAAGTTCATAAATGAACCTTTGATTCATCACCCTCTATTGTTGCTTCTAAAGCGACAATATACTCAACCTTCTGTTATAGAATTCACCATAGTAACTTTCTTGGACCAATTCCAACTTACTGTGCCACCGTAAATCATTTAACTGAAACTAAAAAATCGCTTAGAGCACTGATGAAGATTTTATCGATGTACTACTTACAACAAGCCTGCATTGATCTAACTCCTTACAATAATCTCTTCATATTCTCCTTATGCGAGAAACATGTCGTTAGTACTTAACAACATTTTCACTGTTGTCCTATGATCATCAATTTGGTCATTCTAGTAAATTCACTCACAACTTACTTGGAGTACTAGACATATTTGGTGTTTACATACCATGGAATATTTTTAACAAGTGTATTCCTCTCATCATTATTTTAGGATACCGATTCTTGCTTAAAACTCCTTCCATGTGACTATGATAAGAAACTCTTCTTGCGTACTTCATACTAAACTACTTTAGTATTCCGTCAATATGTATTTTGGCTAAGCCCGATTAGACACTACTATCTCCATAGATCATTATGCCTAATACCAGGACTATATATTGCCTAAGTACTGTATTGTAAAACTAGTTTCAATAAAGTCTTAGTCCGTGTCAAGAAATTTATATAATTTCAATCAACAATATGTGATGCACACATAGTGTTTAGAAATATTATCATGCTCCCACTTACTTTCTTTGTTTTACTTCATGAAATCAAAATTTTGAATATTTCATCAGTACAAAAAATCCAACTCCATTTTGCTTGCTTCAGATCATTATAGAATATCTTGAAGTTTGCACACTTACTAGCATCCCCCGGATCGACAAAGTTACCTTGGACTGTATCAAATATACAACCTTGGTTCTATTTCCATCTTATGGGAATCATTTTGACTTCCATCTATTACATCTCATAATTGAAATATTTAATAATTGCTAGTTTAACCCGTACTGGCTTTAAGTGTTGCTATGTTGAGAAAATCTTGTCATAGTCAACTCCTTGATCTTGTCAACCTATTTTTAAACCCCTTGATCTTGTCAACTCCTTAATTGAAATATTTAATAATTGCTAGTTTAACCCGAACTGACTTTAAGTGTTGCTATGTTGAGACAATCTCGTCATAGTCAACTCCTTGATCTTGTCAAACTATTTGTAAACTCCTTGATCTTGTCAACTCCTTGATCTTGTGATAAACTATTTGTGGCTAAATTTATTGATAACCCGCAAGTATAGGGGATCGCGCCAGTCTTCGAGGGTAGTATTTCACCCAAATTTATTGATTCGACACATGGGGAGCCAAAGATTATTTATGAGCTTTAGGAGTTGAGTTGTCAATTCAACCACACCTGGAGAACTAAATATCTGCAGCAAAGTGTTTGGTAGCACAATAGTTTGATAGTTTTGATAGTAGGAACAATAACAAGAACAGTAACACTAGTAATTTTGTAGTGATTGTAACTTAGCAAAGATCAATATGAGAAAAGCGTAGGCATTGGATCAGAGGCGGATATTTGTTTTGGATGATATTGATCACATAACATTCATAACCTAGAGGCAATGCACAGTATCCCCAATTCATCAATTCAATGTAGGCATGTATTCCATATATAGTTATACATGCTTATAATAAGAACTTGCATAACATCTTTTGTCCTACCCTCCGGTGACAGTGGGGTCCATAAGGAAACTAAGGGACATTAAGGCCTCCTTTTAATAGAGAACCAGAACAAAGCATTAACACATGGTGAATCCATGAACTCCACATACTACGCCATCATGGGAGTGAATCCCAATTATTGTCACCTTGGGGACTACAGATGATAACACCTAATAGGTGCACAACTTGCAAGATAGGATCCAAAACTCACTTATATTCATGAAAACATAATAGGTCCAGATCTCAAATCATGGCACTCGGTCCCTAATGACAAGCATTAAGAATAGAAAAGTCATAGCAACGTCAATCTCTCAACATAGTGGACACTAGGGATCAAGCCCTAACAAATTGACTGGGTTACATGATAAATCTCATCCAAATCCATCACCGTCCTACAAGCGCACAAAGGAAATACTCACTCCCGGTGGTGAGCATCATGTAATTGTTGATGAAGAAGGGTTGGTGATGATGATGGCGATGAATCTTCCTCCCCGGAGCCCCGAAAGGACTCCAGAACAGCCCTCCCGATGAAGAACAGGAGGTGACGGTGGCTCCGTATTGTAAAAAGCGATTAAACTTCTTCTCTTATATTTTTTCTCAGGGAAACATAATTTATAGAGTTGGAATTAGGTCAGACGGCCGCCTGTGGGACCCACAAGGCATCAGGCGCGCCCTATTGCCTTGTGAGCAACTGGTGGCCCCCCTCTGGTGGATCTTCGTTCTAGTATTTTTTTATTTATTCAATAAAAATCTCCTAAAAGTTTGTCTGATTCCGAGAACTTTTATTTTTGCACAAAAACAACACCATGGTAGTTCTGCTGAAAACGTCGTTAGTACGGGTTAGTTTGATACAAAGTGTGGAAATTTAATGTCCAAAACAAGAGCAGAAGTGTTTGGAAAAGTAGATACGATGGATACATATCAACTCCCCCAAGCTTAACTCATGGCTTCTCCTCAAGAAATTCAGTTGACAAACTGAAAGTGATAAAGAAAAACTTCTACAAACTCTTTTATTCTTGTATCCGTATATAAGCTTAAATAGTAACCAAGTTTCTAGCAAAGATCATGAACTAACAATGTGAATGATAACACTCAGAACTCACATTTACTCATATCAATGGCATAATCAACTAATGAGCAATAATAACATATCTCAGATGCCAACAATTTGTCAAAATAATCATGATATAATATCATAACATGGTATCCTGCTAGCCCTTTCTGAGACCGCAAAACATAAACGCAAGGCACTTCTGAAGTTCAAGTAGTAACTAAACATTATAATTCATGATAGAAGAGATCCAGTCATGGCAACATATAACATTAACTAGACTCATTGCATGTTAAACTAAGAATGACGATCACGCTCTCTATGTTGGTGCTTGAATGAGAAGGTGATGAATGAACAATAAAAGTAAATAATATGAAAGTAAATAGAAAAGCCCTTCGTAGAGGGAAGCAAGGATTTGCAGATGTGCTAGAGCTCGAAGCTTAAATCAGAGATGAATACAATTTGGAGTGATGTGCTTTTCCTGTCAATGTCACGATAAAGGATTTCAATATATTCCATGCTAAACACACTACAAAAAAAGACAGAACAGTGACATTTTGGTTCGAATGAGTTTTTTTCCTGTCATACTTATGACAGTTCTATGACAATAATTATGACAAAACCCAGTATCATCATAGCCCGTGGATGAACAGTCACAGGTGGAGGCTGGAGGAGGTCGATAGTGGATGAACAGTATCCCGTGGAGGCTGGAGGAGGTCAATAGTGGAGATGAACAGTAGCCTGTGGAGCCCCGTTTTATGGTACGCCACACCCCTCCCAATGAACAATAGCCCATTTCGATCATAGGCGCTCCAAAACAAGTCTGTTTCCTCCGTTTTGCGGTACGCCACACCCCTCTCCACCCCTTTTCGACCGTACGCGGTGGAACACAAGTCCGCTTCCTCTGTTTTGCGGTATGCCAGACCCTTCCCGATGAACATGACCCCATTTCGACCGTACACGGTCCCAGAAGGCCCGTTTCCTCCGTTTGCGGCACGCCAGACCTTGTTTCGGTTGTTCCGTCCAAGCCGGTTGGCTCCCGATGAACACAACGTATTCCGTTGCCTCCCGATGAACATGATGCATTTCGTTGCCTCCCCATGCATACGACGCAGTTTCTCCGTTCCGACCCAGCCGGTTGGCTTCTGATGAACATGATGCCGTTGCTGCCGTCCGTGGTCTCTCCATGTACATGAGCCCTGGCCGTACGTATGTGCGAGTACGCATTCGAGACCCTGCCCGTTTTACATACATGGCTGCATTTTCTTTCTTGCACCCTGGCTGTACGTACGTGTACATAGTTTGGACTGGACTGCCTGAACTGCTACCGCTCCTTACTCGGCCACGGTTCATCATGGCAGACAGACCGACTGACTGATATGTACACATACAACACTACGTACGCTTCGACCAGGTGGGTCCCAGCTGTCAGGGAGGATAAGGATGCACTTCCTTGTGTGCGAAGATATAGCTGGTTGGCCCTAGCTATCAGGGGGGAGAATCATTTTTTTGCCCGTAATAAGTACGCACTTCATTGCGTGCGAAGATGTAGCTGGTGGGTCCCAGCTGTCAGTGGGAGAAAACATTGTTTTTAGGGTAAAAAGGATGTAGTTGCATGCATGCGTCCATGGGCATGGTGTATCCCCACTGTCAGCCTCTCCAAGTACAGTCATCTTCCGGTGACTCTCATTTGTTGACCACGTTGACCACACCGTGCAGAGCGCACCAAGCCGGTGGACGACGGTGAGGCCTCAGACTGGAACACCCTAGAGATGGGGATGACGCGACAGTGGAGTCGCAGACGAAGAGGAGTGGGAAACTTGATTGCTTTGCGTGTAGGGTGGGCTTACACTCGACAGAGAACAACAGGAGGTGCAGAGGAGTGGAGGCATGGCCTGGCCGTCAGTGGGGTAGCATTTCGCTGCGAGGCATGCAAATAAGCCCCGCTGGACACCGGAGGCTAGAGCAGGCGGTCCCGGCAGCGCTGGAGGAAGAAGACGAGAGATTGAAGAAGAATGCCAGCTGTTGGATGTGAATCCAACGCCTTGGTTAGGCTTGGACCTTTGTATCTTTATTTTTTGTGAAAGTGCTTTGCCTTTGACCTACTAGCCCACATGTCAGCCAGTCCATTTGTTATTTAGTCCATTTGGTTGGCTAGGTGAAACAATGATGGAGTGCCTATGCAGCCCGTTTATATATTATGGTAGAATTTAAAGCCCTTTTGCATTTTTCTAAAAATCTAGGAACTTGCTGGGCTGGGTGAAAATATCATGTTGGGTTGGACGGAGAAATGTTATAAAAATATAAACACATGATTGCATGTCTATTACTGCATTTGTCAGTAAAATCTTTGCAAGCTTATGTACGCAATTACCAGGAGTTAACTTGCCAAGTTATATATAAACATTATTATTATTAATATTTTGTAAGAACTTTTGATTTACAAAATAAAATATCATTTTAATTTGATGAGTTAATAGGACGTGGGGTATTTTTTAGGATAGACGTGGGAAAGATGAGTTGGTTCTAGGGAAAAGTAAAAGGAGAAAACTCAGATTACATCGAAAAATAAAGTGGGAGAAAATTCAGATATAGGATTAATGAAAACGAAAAATAATGGAAGCAGGAAGGTTTATAAAATGGTTGGACGAACGACAGGTTTAACGGAACCTTATGTTATTTGTATTATGTATATGTAATAAAATAAGATATAAATATAAATATATGTACTATTATAGAAGGGAAAACATAGGTTTAGTTTTGCATTCTTATAGAAAAATAGAACGAAGCTGTGCGTCGTCTTGAAAAAACAAACATAACTTGGGTTGCTGATGTTATAGACAAGCTAGGATTGGAGGCCCAAAGGCCGCTTGATACCTGCTGGATCCAACAAAAAGTTGAAACATGTCGTGGGTTGCACATGTTAAACAACAAAACCTAGGCCATGGACCTGGTGGACCCGAGACTGTCAGCCTCTCAACGAACCATCGTCTCCCGATTCCTCTTGTTTTGATGACCATGTTGGGAATGAAAGACGGCGGTGCCACGGAGAGAGCACCAAGGCAAAGGACGACATCGAGACGTCGGACCGAACAAACCGAAGCGGGGGAAGACGTAGGCAGAGGGGAGTACAAGGGTTGACTTGTTCGGGTGCAGGGTGGGCCGATGGAGCTGCCGCCGTCGGACATTGTGTGGGAGTAGAGGGGTGGCCTGGCCCACGCCATAGGCTATGATGGGTCACCGAGTTGTGCGTTCAGGTCCTTTGTATCATTGTTTTCTTTCATGTTGGCGTAGAGGGGTCGATGATGGTCTCGGCGAGGTCAACCACGGAGTCCTTCTCCCGCCCGTTGCCGATGATCTTGTATTGCTGCTGGATGTCGACAAGCCTATTGCACCAAATGGCCGAATCATCACGTTCTTCCTTCTCTCCAGCGCAACGAAGGTGCAGTCGGTGCTACCGATGAAACAGGTGAATGCTCCCGAACCTCTGATGGCCCTACAACAGTGTTAGACGAGAACCTCGTCCCGCACGCATACCTGGGCTATGGCGATCCACTGGTCCCTGCCAGGAGATGAATAGATGGGCACAAGGTCTAGTCCTGCGACCTTCTGCTTTCTTGCCCTGTGAGTTATTTACCCAAAACCACGACACTTGGGGCTAGGGTAACAACTTCGTACCACGTTGAAGCCAGGGCACAAAAAACCATTGAAAATGCGCCTAATGCGTAAGGCGGAACACTGACACTCCAATTTGGGCTGGAAAACAACAAAACTGACAGATGGGGCCCGCCTGTCGGGATGAAGTGTGCTTGTGTGGACAATATGCTGAGTTGGACGAGGGTCCCACTTGTCAGTGACTAAAGTTTTTATTAATTTTTCAACTTTTCTTTTTTGTTTGTCCTTGTTTTCTCTCTGGCATTTAGCCGAACAGGTTGTGAGGGCTAGAACATGGACATCACCAGCGCAGCCACCGAAGAGGATGTGCGCAATGATGACACCTGACTAGGCCGTCGTGCCGGGAAACCAGGTTGTGTATGCGGGCTGCGTCCTAGAAGTGGCAGCCTGTCGGAGGGGGACGCGGGCATAGCCGGTGCGGGATCTCGCCAGAGCTTGGCGTACCGCCGCGGAGAGGTGTGTGGGAACCACAATGCTCACGCGGCCCGAACAACAATGGCGGTCGGCGGCAAGGCATGGCCACGAGGAGGCGCGCGGGAACCATAGTGAGCATGCGCAACACGAATACCAATGATGGTCGGCAGCAAGGCGTGGCCACGGGGAGGCGCATGAGAACCACAGTGCGCACACGCGACACGAACAACTATGGCGGCCGGTGGCATGTTTGGACCACGCGAGTGCGCGTGGAGTGCGTCCATGCGGTCGAGGTTAGCCATGGCCCACGACCAAGGTCAGCGCAAGACGAGCTGCTGCTGAATCTCGCGGGAGTGGTGATGGGCGCATGTTGGTGAGTGCGTGCTCATGGTGTGGGGGCCACGTGTAGGTGTATGTGTGCTTGTGGCGTGGGGCGTGCTCGTGGCAGTTGCTCTGCTGCCATGGCCACGGTGGCCATGGACCTCACAGCTCGCACGCGGACAGAGAGCTCGGGCGTCCACGCCAAGGGGAGCAGCATCGGGTTGCGAGGCCTCACGGCGCCGCCCGCCTCCCCTCGCGATGCTCGCCGATGTGGGCATAGTCACCGGAGTCCGACCGCCCATAAGCTATTCGATGTAATGTCGCACAGAAAAAGAAATGGGAAGAAGATGATCATGTAGTCACAGACAGGTGGGGTCCACGTCTCATTTGCCACCTCAGCTGGTCAAAGCTTTTTGTGTGCTTGGTCTTTGCCACATCAGCCCCGATAGGCGGGCCCCATATATCGTTTTCGTTGTTTCCATGTCCAAATTGGAGCGTGAGTGCTCCGCGTTGTGCATTAGGCGCATTTCTGGTAGTTTTTTGTGCCCTGCCTTCAATGTTGTATTAAGTTGTTACCCTAGCCTCAAGTGTGGTGGTTTTGGGTAAATAACTCTCATCCTATAGGCTTGAACTCGGCGAGGCAGAGCTTCACCGAGTCCGGATCATTGGTGTACATCACATTCAACTTGGTGCAGCCATGGGACTGAATGGAGAACTCAAAGGTGAACTCCTTGCCGAAGTCCATATCCAGCAGGCTCACCCCTCGAATCTCCATTGGAGTCTATTGAACGAGTGAGTAGGCGGTAGCAACCGTTCATTTTTCAGCTCTTGGGGAACTGGATTCAACAGTAAACTGAGTGTGAGGCGACAACAGTTACTACCCCTCCCTCGCCTGCTGGACGCCCGGCAGAACATGGACCGTCGGCACATTCAAACACCTCCATTAAGAAATATTCTGGCCACACACGCCGGTTCATGAGTGGGTCTATATTGGTACTGTAATAACAAGTGTTAGTGGTTACTTTACTTAAATTTAATTAGCTTTAATTAAAATTTATTCTTAAAACAAGCAATGCATTGGCTCGTTCTATCAGTGCCACAGGATCAACATGTACAACAATTAGAATTATTATTCTCAGGACGCACACGATCAGCACATTTGCCGCACTTGCACACAGATAATACTACCAAGTTTGAACAGTTTGTTATGATTGCTGTCCTCTGTTCCCAGCTTGCAAGATTCAGAACCAATAAGATTCAAATAATAAGTAAAATAAAGATGCCTACACATCTCATTGATTCCCAGCTTCCAAGATTCAGGACCAACAAATAAGATTCAAATAATAAGTACACCAAAGATGCCTACACACCTCATTGATTCCTAGCTTGCAAGATTCAGAACCAACCAATTAGAGCCTTTTCATATAGTGAATATCGGGATTAAATCCATCTTGGCTAGCCGTGTCATACAACCCAAGATCTTGGCTAATGCTCTTGACCATCACAACATCTGTAGTTGAGTATTCCTGTTTGCACAACATAGTAATTGTTTTTCGTCCTCCGCCACTAAGTGGCACTAGTGGAAGTCAACCTACAGCTCCACTCGATGATTCAATTCATGCCACTTTTTCTGCAGTTCACCTGAAATGAAACAAAGATTGCATCATTCAGCTAGCAAGAAGTAGTTGCTCTCCTGAGCTGGTAGGTTCTTCTTTAGTAGTTGCACTAAAATTGAGAAACATTAAGGTTGGCTGTTC
This sequence comes from Aegilops speltoides, assembly GCA_021437245.1. Lineage (NCBI taxonomy): Eukaryota > Viridiplantae > Streptophyta > Magnoliopsida > Poales > Poaceae > Aegilops > Aegilops speltoides. Next base: position 137,249,178 of record CM038145.1, on the reverse strand, counting down.
TGCTCATGTAAGGTGCAACTATAATTTACTTATCCTTTTGTGCAGTTCCACTAAAATAAAGTGCCATTGTGGTGACAGTGATGACTCAGCTTGCAAAGGGTAATAAAATGTTGCACGAGATTACCAGCAGAATTTGACGGAGATTTTGGAAACTCTAGTCACCATTTTTTGTGCAATTCCACCAAATTGAGAGATGTTGCCCACATGACATTTTAGTTGAACTGCACAAGACACTCATTCCAAAAAAGTGTTTTGTGCAGTTCACCAAAAGGTCACAATAGCAACAAGGTGAAATGGATATCCCTATCTGTACAAAAAGATAGACAGAAAATAGTTTCTGGTCAACAACAAGATACGAAACATACACGAAATGAAAAGAAGCATCTTGTTTATCTTCATGGAAATCACGGAAGGACAGTAGAAATTTTAAAACGTCGGCAATGCTTCATGTTACCGAAAGCATTACAATAAACAATGACATTTGTCAAATATGGGATTACTTTAATGGTGGCATTGCTTGTTTACCAGATATAGTAGATCAATAGCAGCTAAAGAGTTTGTTATAGGGCATGGGACCGTGGGGACACCAGGACACTCAGCAGCGTAAAGAAGCATCTTACTTATCATACTGGGGAAATCAGCAGGAGTACCATTTGTAACACAGTTTAATTGCATCATATTCACCAGAGGCATTAGATTAACAATAACACTGGTTAGACATGTCCTTGAGGTAACAGTGTGATCGCTTCATTTTACATGCGCCCTTACATTAACAACAGTATAAGGTTGGTAGAAGGACATGCGACAGTGGACGCATCAGCACAATGTACCTACAAGGAGGCATAAAGTGGTGATGCCAAGTTTGTTCACACTCTGTGAGGGCAGCAAATCTAATCATGGAAACCTTTTACTATGTGAGGGCAGCAAATCTAATCCTGGACATACTCTGTTGACTTCTCCACCAGCCTCCACTTTCTATCCTTTTTTCAACCAATAATAGATTTGTTCCTTATCCAATTTGTACTCCTTTTCCCTTCATTTCTCTTTTCAACCTAGAGACCGGTTGGGTATCCAGTCACTACTACTCCCCCACCTATTATTTCCTCTTTGAATCAAGTCCTAGATTCATGCTACAACTTTCCCCTCTTTCTTCGTTGTTTGAACCAAGTCCTAGATTCGACTGCTTAAAGTAGCTCCTGCGCCACCTAACCCTCCCAGAAACCACTCCCAACCACCGGTCCGCCGGTACCCCAGCCACCCCTCTACCCACCCGCCCCATGCACCGAGCTTTTTCTCCGGCGATCCCCACGCCACCACCCCCCACTGCGCCCCCACCACCGGCGACCACCGCCCCCACCCTGAACCCTAAGATAGATAGTGGGGTACCTATCCGGCAAGCCCCCTGCCCGCTGCGGCTGGTTCTTCCTGAACTCTGGCAAGCCCCCCACCCCCTGAAAATTGACTGACCCAAAAGTCCATTCAGTCGACTGAAGTGTAGCCAAATCAAAAAGATGCACATGCAGACACGGGGGGAGCTGGGGCAGTAGAACAAGGCCGCTTTTGAAGAACTTATACCCGAGGGTCATCGGGATTTCGGCGGCGGCAGGTCGGATTTGCACACAATACGGCTAGGAGGAAGAAGGATCAGAGGACCTCCCGAGCCAGTGCTATGTCGGAGAGAATGACACGGGCAGAGGATCGGGACCCACCGGTAGCTATAGGTTTCCTCCCTCGCCGCTGATGACCGCGTGAACAATGCACTAGTCCTCTACACGCACCGTCCGAAGGGATCCGGCCGGATCTGTGACCAGCGGTGAGCAGAGAGAAAATGTTGCTACCGCTGTCTTGTTTAGATTTGAAGAGGGTGAGAGAATGAAGAGAGCAACCCTAGTAAAGCAAGCGCTCAAGCCCCTGCCTATATATATAGTGGAGTGATTGTCCTGTTCTCTCCACAACAAGCGTTTCAATTTATGTACGTGGCATTAAAGAAAAGAAACTCTCTATTTAACGTGACTAACTGTACAACTCCTACTTACCTAGTACAGTAGTAGTATTGTTTCATTGTGCTCCCTGGCCCTCCATTCATTGAACAACCCCACGGGTGAATAAACATACAGTACTAGTATTTATATAGAACGAACAAGCTCGAACTATTTTGGCTTTGAGATATTGATGGTACAGTTTGACCACATTGCATCAATGGATTCAGTACTCCTACTTTGAAGTAACCTATATGTATATGCACGGTTTACATTCCGAATCGCTAGCTAGAGCTTGAATCGTATTTCTTTACATGTACGACATTTTTCTTTTGGTTTTCTGCTCCATGGCGCAATTCATCGATACAAAATTATATTTTGAGTATTTAAAAGTTGAGGGCGGGGCTTCTCCCGGGCAGTACACGCGACAGTTTTCACGTAGGTGGTTTGACAAAGAGGCGAGGAGGGTGAGGGAGTAGCTGATTCAACTTACTGCTGGAAAGGTAGGGCTGTGCGATTTTACGTTGCGTTACTGCTGGAAAGACGGGGTCTTGTGATATGACTACTCACTATCTCTACTCTTATAAAAACAGAGTTGGTGATAATGGTGTGCCTGCCATTCTGCAATATAGGCCGTCCAATTTATATCTGATGGATAGGACGGAAACAATGGCAATTTTGCAAAAATATACCTACACCCCTCTCCACATTTGCAAATAAGGCCTTCCCTCGTTCATCCTTTTCTCCCACAAGATAAACTACTCATGCAAATGCATATTGATGTTCCGTGCAACGCATGGGCATCTTGCTAGTAGTCATGAATTACTGGCGCTACGACCGGGGTGATGCCCCCCATCCATTCCCCACTCTAATCTGGTGCATGACACGTCGACCCGGATGCTGGCTCTCCCACATGTTGTTGAAGTATGTAAGAAGGAGCAAAGAATCATGCGGTATATAAAGTGTATATATACTAGTACTACTACTCACGTTGGAGGAGTGCCAACCACGGCAGCCTAGTGAACCAGCAGGCGATAGGCCATAGAAAACAATGTGGTGATATGCCCATACAAAACAATGTGCTACAGTCCAGTCTATAGCATGTACAGTACTACTACTATTCTATCAACATGAGAGCCATCTGACAATAGCGTCTGTGCTACAGCTAGCTCTTCTCCCTCGTTTCTCTCTTCTAATTCTAACTCAGCCAACACGCGGTGGGCGGGGTGGGGATTTGCCGATGGTCGGTTTGCTCAACTGCGGCCTCACCTCACAGTGAAAATGTTATGACTGGAGAATGGAGCGTACGCTCCGTTGGCAAGGCGCGGGATTTCATAGCCAGCCCACAAGGGTTCGAGTCTCGGATCGAGCTCTTGGTGCTCACGGAGTTTTCTTCTATAAAAAATCCAACAGGCTAGTCTAGCCCGGGTTGGTCTCTTTTTTAAATGTTACGACTGGAATAAAAGTGCCATACACTAATAAAACATTAAGGCCATGAGGCAATGCGGTGCTGGTTACAGGAGGCAAGAAGAAAGATGCATCCATCAACGACGTCCACCTCCTCGACTCAGGTTGCCGGCCCACCGAACGGTGGCTAAGTAGCAACGGCTTTTGTGGAAAGGTCGACGTGCTTCTGAACGATGGCATCCAAATATTCCAGCCGCTGGAAGAAGGCCAACGTCTTTCTGTCCTCGCCGGCCTTGTAGTGGCCTATGTAGACGATTTCCTCGTAGACGTGGATGTGCAGGTCGACGATTTCTTGCATGGCGAGGCGCTGTGGGGCGAGCCTGGCCTCGAGGTGCACATGCTTGATCGCGACCTCCGGCACCTGCAGGGCCACCAGGGCTTGAAAGAGTTTGTCACCATGGAGGCCGATGAGGGTGGCAGGAAATGAGGAGCTTGGGCACGCGGGCTGGAGCAGTACGACAAGGTCATCCACGCGCTTCATGACGGCGATGAACTTGCTGATGGAGCGGACCATCATGTCATCCATGCGAGAGGTGAAGCCAGTATCGGCAAGGGCTACGACGCTGGCGGCCGCCAGCATAATCTAGAAACGCTGCGTGGTGTGGGGTAGCAGGCTGGCGTCTTCGATGATCTAGCACAGCCGACTGCCGCTCGGGTCCATCGCCTGCATAGGTGCTTGTGGCTTCTTGTCACTTGGTATTGGATTGGAGTGAGCAGTGTTGCGCTGAGACTAGGAGTAGATGGATTGGAGTGGTGGGGCGCCTTTATATGAGAGTCCAAACTCTATTGCATTCACATCGTGCTGGCTCTATTCTACTTCTCAAATTAATCCCCTCTGCATGCTAATTGAGGATGCATCATTGACCGTTCAATGTCTCAGGAATCACTACCCTCTCCCTCCTTGGCATTCAATCAGTATCATTGTAAATGCGGGTCAAGAAGAGACTAGTCATTTACTACATTGTGCATCACAACTGTGTGGGGGTGCGACACGAACGTCACAGGCATGCTGTACTTGTTCCACTTTATCGTTTTTAACTCGTGACTTGTAGTAACACTCAGTTTTGAATATATAAGTTTGGTTGTCGCGCCAATATATACAACACTCCCTCCATGTAGGTTGGGTCGTTGAAGTCAAAATTAGACACAAAGCACGATCGTGACGAACCAGTCTACCTCCGTCCTGGTTTATTACTCCCTATCGTAATCCGTGCCAAATTTTGACCATAAATTTGTCTAACAAAAGGTTTATGCATGTCACCAGAATTATATCATTGAAAAGGACCGCCCCTCTCCCCACGGGAAGAAAAGGACCGCCCCTAAATACTTGGAAGGAGAGGTCTCCAAACGAGGGAAGAAACCTTCACCAGGGGGCCCTGCCCCAGAGGGTAACATTGCTACACGACGCCCACAGGGGGGCCAGCCATTAACCGAGTCATAAGTGAACAAAGGTGCTTAGTAAGCATACCCTGTTCTTTTCCTGAGAATAACGAACGAGACATATGTTTTGCAGTTCGGCTCATAGCCTCCCTCCACAATGTTCGTCCTCGGGAGTTCTTCTTCCGGATATGATGGAGAGCGAAACGCCTCCTCACACTTCTCTGCCACATGAGGCGGACGATCCTGAGGTGTCGTTCCGGAGGATCTCTCCCGATCCGCAAAGACCGCAAGGTAACTCTTTGGCCGCCCGGAGTCTGGGGTTTTCGGCTCCTAGAGAGACCAAAATAAAAAGCCCTGAACTGTCCGATATTCAACCGGAGACATTGACGGGTATTCTGCAGCAAGCGGCTTTCTCAGAGGCACATCGTACCTTAATGGGTACGGTGGTTGAGAAGATATCATCCACAAAAAGCGGGTTGAATGAGGCTTTTACGAGCCCGCTAAGAGGCTTTGAGGTACGCAAAGTGATATTCTTTGATTGTACCATGAATGCAAGGTGCACTTTGTATAGGTAGTAGCCCCTGAGACTCTGATTGCCATCCGGACGAGGCGAGCAGAGAATCATAGTCTCTGGTAATCATGGTGCCAATTTTATATGCAGGCGGCTGCAGCTCCGGCGGCTGACCAAACTGTCGAATTTGCCGAACTGAGGCGGCAACTTGACGTGGCAGATGCAGACATCACGCTTGTGAACAAGCGGCTTGACGAGGCACAGGGTATGTATATTTGGGTGGTCAGCAAATATTAATAGGAGGATGATGCTAGAATTTATAATATACTTTGACTGCAGATGGTGCTGCTGCTGTGGAGACCCTTCGGGCAGAGCTTGCCAGGGCCAAGCAGCAAGCCAGGAGAAGCAATGCGGCTGCCATGAAGGCAACTGAAGAATTAAAAGCCGAATAGGCTGCTCATCGCTAAAGTGAGGATAAAATAGCCAGCATGGCTCTTGAGCTACAAAATGCCGCCAGCCGATATGAGCTTCTCGAAAGGGAAAACCAAACAAAAACGGCTGACCTGAAGAAGGCCTTACAAGCAGCAAAGGAAACGCGCTCTGAGATCAGAGCGACGTGGGAGGAGCTTTGGCAAGCCGGTGATATCGCGGCTGGGAAGCCCTTTTTATTGCGAACAAAATTCGGCGATCCGAAGTATGCCCCTCTTGATCAATTGTGGAGTTCTTCAGACACATACTTGGATTTGGCAAAGAGTGTTGCTGATGCGACACTGTATTTCAAAGATCAAGAAGATCATGATGTGGAAAGATTGTTCTGGTCGCAGTTTGGTACTCCAAGGCGTCCGCTGGTGTTGAATGAGAAAATAGCCGAATGGGCCGAGCTCCATAGGTTATCCGGGCTTGCCATGAAGGCCGTCGTGGATCATCTGTGGCCAAAGGAGCCGAGCGCGATAGTTATTTTGGTTTGGTGCAACGATTTATTCGTGCTGTGCCGCATATCGATGCTGTCAAGAGGTCGGCGTGCATAGAGGGTGCGCGGATGGCCCTTGCCCATGTTAAGACATATTGGGCGAAGATGGAGGCCACCAATATTGCAACCAGAGGTCCGCCCGAGGGCCAGGACTCGCCCGAGCACAATTTTGAAGAAGTCTTAGAAGGTGCCTGTTTAATAGAGGCTCAGTGCTCAAAGAATACCATGTTCGGATGACATGTATCTTAATTGTAAAAACAATGCTTTTGATAATAAAGGATATATTTATACTTTTGCCCGTGAAGTATTGTGGTGCCTCCTGTGCGGCCGTTTATGTATATATGTATATAACCTGAAAGTTTGCAGTCGTCGGCTTCAGCCCCCTCGCATATAATGCGGGGGTGTTTGGCAAAGCGCGTAATCACACTTTATCCAACGTCTTGGTCCGTTAAGGAGGTGGTAGTGCGACGAACGAGGCAATCAGACTATATAGCTTTAACACTTTCACTTAGCCATAGGAGTTTGACGGTAGGGCTACTATATAGCCCATGGTATGTCCGTGTTCATCCGAATACGGTGCCTGGACATACGTGGCTGGAAAACTGGTCCTTTGTTAATGTGGAGGAATTGTGAAGATTCGCTGAGTCATCGAGTGGTTGACCAGTCTCTCGCTTTATCATGACAGTCAGTTTTCGGCTTTCTCTACTAAGGTGCTCATCCGGATGAACTGGGGCACAATTGCAGTAGTTCTCTCGGTGCCACCTTAGCCGATAGAGTGGAATGTAAGGTAGCAAAACACGGGAGCCGGGCAAACCCAACTATTGACCAAAGACATGATTCAGAGCTGATGCATATAAGGCCAAACTCGCGACGCCGAACACTCTCGAAGGTATTCGGACTTTACAACATATACTGGGCTGAGTACCACCCTCGATAATGAACCCTGATTTTCCAAGTACGTGCATTAATCCTGCGTGACGAAAGGGCGGCTGTGGTGACAGCATAGATCCCAAAAACACATTGGTTGCTGCCCCTGTAACATCTGTTTTAGATCGGCGAATCATAAGCTTGCCAATAACACCGGTATCCCTCTTGGTCATTTTAAGGACCAGGAGGGTGTGGGCCAACAAGAGACAATAAAAAAGGTTTACACAGGGTCTTAATCAAAAAAGAAACCTTTGAACGGGGCCCTGCTGCACGTATGCGCCTTTGTCTTTGTTGTGTCGTATCCTGGAAGGGTATAACACGATGGTCATCTGTAAAAAGAAAGAAAAACCCAGGTGAAAGAATCTGGTGTGACCGTGCGTAAGGTCGGTTAATCTTAATGAACCGTGAAAATTCAATCTCTTGAGTGTAAATAGGGTCGGGCCAAGCTATGGGACTTTTACATACAGGCAGCCCCTAGCACCACATATGGGGGCATAGCCGTTAATCAAGCTTAGGTTTATTTGGGCTGCGACAACTAGTGGTGCGTCGAACACGTCTAGCCGTGTCCGTGGTCTCGAAGACCGATCAGTTACTCGGGTTGGAAAGGCCGTTCAGTGGTTCGGCTGCTAGAACCGCCACGTAGTCCTCCGCACGAAGAGAACGTTCTATGTTTCCGCTGATAGTGATGACGCCACGTGGACCGGGCATCTTAAGTTTGAGATAAGCGTAATGTGGTACTGCATTGAAACGAGCGAAGACCGTTCTTCCGAGTAGTACATGATAGCCGCTTCGGAACAGAGCGATGTCGAAGATTAGTTCTTCGTTTCGAAAGTTGTCGGGAGAACCGAATACAACCTCTAATGTTAAAGAGCCCGTGCAGCGGGCTTCTATGCCTGGTATTACTGCTTTAAAGGTAGTACTGCTTTGGTTGATTCTTGACGAGTCTGTCCCCACATTGTGGACAGTGTCCTAATATATCATATTAAGACTACTGCCGCCGTCCATGAGGACTCGGGTGAGATGGTATCCGTCGATTATTGGGTCGAGCACCAAGGCAGCCGAACCTCCATGCCGGATACTAGTCGGATGATCCCTGCGATCGGAAGTGATTGGGCAGGCCAACCATGGGTTGAATTTGGGGGTGACGGGCTCTACAGCCTATACGTCTAGGAGGGGGCGTTTGCGCTTCTGTCGGTGTCAAAACCGGCGGATCTCGGGTAGGGGGTCCCGATCTGTGCGTCTAAGGCTAATGGTTACAAGAGGCAAGGGACACGATGTTTTACCCAGGTTTGGACCCTCTCGATGGAGGTAAAACCCTACTTCATGCTTGATTGATCTTGATGATATGAGTATTACAAGAGTTGATCTACCACGAGATCGTAGAGGCTAAACCCTAGAAGCTAGCCTATGATGATTATGATTCCACCTCTAAGGACTAAACCCTCTGGTTTATATAGATATCGGAGAGGGCTAGGGTTTACACAGAGTCGGTTAAAAAGAAGGAAATCTAATATCCGGATCGCCAAGATTGTCTTCCACACAAAGGAGAGTCCCCTCCGGACACGGGACGAAGTCTTGAGTCTTGTATCTTCACAGTCCAATAGTCTGGCCAAAGTATATAGTCCGGCTATCTGGATACCCCCTAATCCAGGACTCCCTCAGTAGCCCCTGAACCAGGCTTCAATGATGATGAGTCCGGCACGCAGTTTGTCTTCGGCATTGCAAGGCGGGTTCCATCTCCGCGTATTCCAACGCAGATTGAAGATTGCGTCCAGCTGTGCGAGATAATTTCCACACACCTCCATAGGGAGCATAGCACTTCATAAATATGATCTGCTGGCAATTTTTGTATGGTGTGTTCTTACGCCGTGGTCTGGTCCAACACGAACCGGTTTTTCTTCGCCTGCCTCGATACGCGTTGCAAGGCGGTTTTATTGGCACGCCTTGCCAAAGCAGAGATTGTGTCCCCCTTATCACGGGATCTTCCATCAATACGGGCGTGCGCAACCCCACGATGACTGTTGGTATGACTCTATGTTTTTTAGGTAAGCCCCAAGCGGTTACGCTGAGGACGCCTGATATTCACCCCCTTTATAGAGGGGCCGAGGCCTATCCCTTTTTTCTACCACGCTTGCGCCTTTTCGCATCTCGAGCTCCAACACCCGAAGCTCGAGCTTAAGCCCTCCGGATCTCCAATCATGTCCAAATCCAACCTTAAAGGCCGGTGGGTGGCCTCCTCTGTCACAGAGGAGGATATTGCGAAGCTTAGGGAGGTTGGATACCTGACCGCCGACATTAGGCACAGGCTCCCTGCTCCAGGGCAGATCATCCCTACTCCCGAGCCCAATGAGAGCGTCCTACTTGTTTCTCACTTCCTCCGCGGCTTAGGCTTCACTCTTGATACCTTCGCGAGTGGGCTCATGTTCTACTACGGGCTAGATTTTCATGATCTAGCTCCGGACGCCATCCTTCATATCTCGTCGTTCATTGTTGTGTGCGAAGCTTTTCTCCACGTCCACCCCGCACTTTGGCTTATGGCTCAAGACCTTCAGTGTGAAGCCGAAGATGATTGAGGGGCGACACGCGGAGTGCGGAGGTGCTGTAATAAGTAGGAACGCCGATGCCCCATGGCCAGAGGGCTCCTTCCCAGAGGTGTCTAATCTATGGCAGCGGAGGTGGTTTTACGTCACGGCTCCCAGAGGCACAAAGTGGGTGGCTGCCCCCGACTTCCGTTCTAGCCCTCTGCCTCAACTGGCGCCATGGGCCAACGTAGGACGGGAGTGGGGGCCTGCTAATGATGTTCCAACGCTGCAGAGCCGCATATGGGAGCTTCTTGAGAGGGACATCAGCCTTGTAAGCGTAATTCAGGTAATGCTAGTCCGACGGATCTTGCCGTGCAAACGCCAGCCTCTCCGGATGTGGGAGTTCAACCCGGAAGGTCCGCGGACTATTCTGCACTTCTTCAGCGTCACGCTCGAAGGGATGTGTAAGTCATTCTTCAGACCACAAGTGAAGTGTCCGGACACCATCGAGGATGCGTGCCTGAGCTACAACCGCCCAGATACCCAGGTAAGCAACCCAGAAACCGAACACTTTGTTTATTTTTATCATAACATTACTCTGTAAATCCTCCCTGCCAACAATGGCTCAACAAGGCGGAGAGAATCAGTTGTCTGGCGCCACTTCCCGAAGGCTCGCCTAGTCCCACCATAGCCAAGATGCTTGGTCGTGTGCTAAGTAAAGTGCCCTCGGGGAAAGACGAAGGGAAGAACAGAGAAGCAGAACTTCACACATTGCACATCCAAACCGGGGGAATTGCTACCTCCCCAAAGGAGGATAGTCGGGGAGGGGAATCTAAGGCCTCCTCCCCTCGTGGGAAGAAGAGGGCCGCCTCCGAAGACTTGGAGACGGAGGTGCCCAGACAAGGGAAGAAAGCTTCACCAGAGGGCCCTGCCCCGAAGGGCATCCTCACTGCGCCATGTCCGCCAACTGACCAGCCCCTAGCCGATCTGTAAGTTAATCGTAAATATGAAGGTACTTCTTCCTTCTCCAAGAGCAATAACTAGGATCCATTCTTTGTAGTCCGGCTAGCAGCTCTTCTCGACAGAGTTCGTCTTCGGGGGATCTCCTTTCGGAGATGATGGAGAGTGAGACCCCACCAACCTCTCCGCCTCATGGGGCGGGCGACCCCGAGGTGTCGTCATGGAGGAGTCCAGATCTACCAAAGCCAGAAGCTAATACTTTGGCCGCCCTAAGCCCGGAGCGTTCGGCTCCCACGGGGGGCGATAAGAAGGGTCCGACCGGACACACTGACGGGCCTTCTGGAGCGAGCTGCTCTCTCGGAGGAGCACCGTTCATTAATGAGCACAGTGCTTGAGAAGATTTCATCTACCACAAGCGGGTTGAATGAAGCCTTTATGAGCCTGCTCAGAGGCTTTGAGGTATGTAATGAAAATACATAATTTTTGACTGTGACGCACGCGCTAGGTTTGCTCCATATGGATAGTAGCCCCCGAGATTCTGGTTGCCAGCCGTAGGCGGCAAACGGAGAATCACATTGTTAAGTAATGATCGTGCAGTATTTATGCGCAAGTGTCTAAGGATTCGGCAGCCGACCGGTCCATTGAAGTTGCCGAACTGAGGAGGCAGATTGGAGTTATTGATGCCGATATCACACTTGTGAACGAGCGGCTTAACGAGTCACAAGGTATGTGCTCTGCTTTCCTTATTTTTATAGGAAAAATTGAGAGGAGCATAATATTAATGCGATATGCTTGGACTGCAGATGGTGCTGCTGCCATGGAAGCCCTGAGGGCGGAACTTGTCCTGGCCAAGGAACAAGCCCGGGCTAGCAATGCGGCTGCCCTAAAGGCGGCCGAAGAGTTGAGAGCCGAACAGGATGCTCATCGCCGAAGCGAAGACAAAATAGCCGAGATGGCTGTGGAGCTGAAAAATGCCACCGACCTGTATGAGCTCCTTGAAAAAGAGAATCAGGCTAATTCGGCTGACCTGAAGAAGGCACTTGATGCGGCCAAGGAGACGCGGTCCGAAATCAGGTATGCGGGGGAGGAGCTTCGACAGGCCGGAGAAATCGCGGCTAGAAACCCCTATTTATTGCGGATGAAGTTTTTGGATCCGAAGTATGCTCCCCTGGATCCACGCTGGAGCCCTGACGCATATGCGGATTTGGCGAGGAGTACGGCTAATGCGGCCAAGTTTTTTGAAGATCAAAAAGATAATGAAGTGGAGAAGCTGTTCTGGTCGCAATTCAGTGCTCCCACGTGCCCATTGCCGTTGAGTGAGAGGATGGTTGCTGTGGCTGAGCTTCATAGGCTGCCTGGTCTTGCAATGCGGTCTGTAATAGACCATTTATGGCCGAAGGGGCCTAAACCGGACAATTATTTTGGTTTAGTGCAGCAATTCCTTGGTTCCGTATCACAGATCGATGCCTTGAAGAGGTCGGCATGCATAGAGGGTGCATGGATGGCTCTTGCCCGCGTTAAAGCATATTGGACAGATATGGAGGCCACCATCATTGTGACCCAGAATCTGGCAGGAGGCCAGGATCCGGTCGAGCACTACTTGGAGCAAGTAATAGAAGGTGCTCGCTTAATAGAGGCTCAGTGTTCGAAGAATGTCATGTTCGAGTGACAAATCATTTCATTGTAAAAACAATGCTATTTTAATTATGAAGGCTATGTTTATACTTTTTGCCCGAAAGTGTTATTATGCCTCCTGTGTGGCCGTTTTATGTATGTATGTAATCTGAAAGTTAGCAGTCGTTGGCTTCAGCCCCCACGCATGCAATGCAGGGGTGTTCGCGAGAATATGCATAATCACACTTGAACCAACGTCTTGGTCCATTAAGGAGGTGATCGCACATTGAACTAGGCAACCAGACTATATAGGTTTAACACTTTCACTTAGCCATAGGAGTTTGACGGTGGGCCTACTATGTAGCCCTGGTACCTTTGCGTGCATCCGAATACGGGCGCGTGTGTACATGACCGGGAAATGGTCCTTCGTTAATGCGGAGGAATCCTAAAGATTCCGATAAGTCTTCGAGTGGTTGAACAGTCTCTCGCTATATCATGACAGTCAGTTTTCGGCTTTCTCTACTGAGGTGCTCATCCGGAATAACCAGGGCACAATCGCAGTAGTTCTCCTTTGGCCGCCTTAGCCGATAAGAACGGAACATAAGGCGGCAAACCCAGGAGCCGGGCAAACCCAACATTTGACCAAAGACATGATTCCGAGCTGATGAATATAAGGCCAAACTCGTGACGCCGAGCACTCCCAAAGGTATTCGGACTTTGTAACATATACTGGGCTGAGTAACGCCCTTTATTATGGACCCTGTATTTCCAGGTACGTGCATTAGTCTGTCTTGGCGAAATGCCAATAACGGCAGTATCCTCCGTGGGTGTAGTTCCCATGGGATGTGTAAACAACAAGAGACAATAAAAAGGTTTACACAGGGGCTTAATCTAAAGAGAAACCTTTGAGCGGGGCCCTACTGCACGTCTGCGCCTTTGTCTCTGTTGTGCCGTGTCCTGGGAGGGTATCGCACGAATGGTGTCTGTAAAAACAAAAACCCATGTAGAAGAGTATGACGTAAGCGTACGAAGAGTTGGCTATAACCAATGGATAGTAAAAGTAAAAGGCATTGGCCTGTTAATAAGGTCAAGCCAAGAGTTGGGCTTTATTAAATATCTATAGCCCCTGGTGTCCGCTATGGGATTACATGCGTGGTGCCCAGCTCAGGTTTATCTGGGCTGTCGGACTCGTCTAACCGTGTCCGTGGTCTTAACTACCGATCATGCGTTTCAGATTAGAGGTCACAGAGAGTCCGATCGCTAGAGCCGCCTCATACTCTTCCGCTGCAGAATAAACGACCAGATTTCCGCTGACAAAGATGACACCACGTGGGCGGGCATCTTGAGTTTAAGGTAGGCGAGTGCGAGATGCGCTGAAGCGGGCGAAGGCCGTTGTCTCGAGCAAGGCGGATAACCACTTTGAGAGGCGGCGGCGAAGAGTAGTTCTTCGCTTCTGAAGTTGCCTGGGGAGCCGAATATCACCTCTAGCACGAGGGAGCCCCTGCAGTGGGCTTCGACGCCTGGTATCACCCCTTCAAAGGTGGTGTTACTTTGGCTGATTCTGGATGGGTCTATCCCTATCCTGTGGACCGTGTCCTGGTATATTAGGTTAAGACTACTGCCGCCGTCCATGAGGATGTGAGTGAGATGGTATCCATCGATTATTGGGTCAAGCACCAAGGCAGCTGATTCTCCGTGCCGCATACTAGTCGGGTAGTCCCTGTGATCGAAGGTGATCGGGAAGGCCGACCAGTGGTTAAGCTTGGGGGCAACGGGCTCGATAGCGTATGCGTCTCTGAGCGCGCATTCGCGCCTCCTCGTGGTATGTGAGTCGCGTGGATCATGTTTACTGTTTTTACCTCTGGTGTGAATTTTTTCTGTCCCCCAGTGTTCGGCTGGCAAGGCTCATCCTCGTCTTCACTTGGTGTTTCCCTTCCCTTGTGTTCAGCATTTAATTTGACGGCCTGCTTGAAGACCCAGCATTCTCTATGAGTGTGGTTCGCAGGTTTTTCGGGGGTGCCATGAATTTGGCATAGTCTGTCCAGGACTTTGTTCAGGCCGGACAGTCCCTCTTTGCTGCCTTTAAATGGCTTCTTTTGTTTACCGGGTTGAGAGCCCCCTAAATCCGGCGTTGACCGTTGTGTTGTCCGGACTTTCTTCCTTGTTTTGACGTTTGTTTTTATTGCGCCGTGGCTTCCCGTTGCCATCCCTGATTTCGGATGTACTTGGGTCGCTGGTGCCTCTACGGGCCAACCAGCTACCTTCACCCATGCAAAAGAGGGTCATAAGGCTTGTTAAGGCTGCCATTGTCCTCGGCTTTTCTTGGCCGAGGTGTCTGGCGAGCTACTCGTCCCGGATGCTGTGCTTGAAGGCCGCTAAGGCTTCGGCATCTGGACAATCGACAATTTGATTCTTCTTAGTGAGGAATCTATTCCAAAGCTTGCGGGCGGACTCTCCCGGCTGTTGAATTATGTGACTTAAATCGTCCGCGTCCGGAGACCGGACATAGGTCTCTTGAAAATTGGCCCTGAAAGCATCCTCGAGTTCCTCCTAACTTCCGATTGAATTTTCGGGGAGGCTTTTCAACCAGTGTCTAGTTGGTCCCTTCAGCTTGAGGGCAAGGTATTTGATGGCGTGGAGCTCGTCCCCATGAGCCATGTGGATATGCAGGATAAAATCCTTAATCCGCACGATCGGGTCCGCTGCGTTCCGTCAGATGCCTTCTATGTTCACAGGTTTAAAACCCTGTGGAAATTCGTGGTCTAGTACCTCTTCGGTGAAGCACAGAGGGTGAGCAACCCCTCTGTATCTGGACGTGCTGTGACATGCCATTGGCTGTTGTTGTGTCCGGTGCTGATTCCGAACTGGTACTCAAGAAGTCTGATCGTTTTGGCGACCATAGTCCTGTGCTGGGCCGTGTCCTCTAGATCCATAGATGGACCTAGTCGCGCCGGCCTTTTTATCCAGGAGCTCACGTAAATCGTGTGCGGCGTCGGTAGCTGCTCTATCGTGGTTACTAAGTTGTTGGTCCGGCCTATTGGCCGTATTGTTCTTCGGTGGAACGGCCTCATCGTCGAATTCTGGCAGCAACTTACGTTTTGGATAGCTCTTTGTGTGGCGATCGTCGCCGTACTTTTCTTCAATGTCTAGCATTTTATTACATCTGCGATTGAGCGTTTCCTGTGTGGCCTTAAGCCTTCTATGGAGGTTATCTCGTTCGAAACGTGTTTCCGGGGTGATGAATGCATCTTCGTCCGGACTGTGCTCTTGTCCCGGGGCCGTTTGATGAGTTCGTCCCTCGGGATCACTGTGATCGGGCGTCTGCTCCGAGCTGTGTTTGGTGTGACCTGGTTCATCTTGCTCCATCGCTGGGTCCGTATGGTCGTTGTAGCCTTCGGAGTTGACTAGGGTGTCGATCTTTCTAGCGCTGTTATCGCTATTTTTACTATTGCTGGACTTGGAGCGGCGTCTGCGCCGTCGTTTTGGCTTTTGCCCGGGGGTTTTATCCTCCGTTTTGTGGCCGTCATCCTCCTTAGGCGTATCCACCATGTATATATCGTATGACAAGGTGGCAGTCCAGCGCCCCATTGGTGGTTGTTCTGATTCGTCTCCTGTGCCGGCGTCCATACCGTCGTTATCATCAGAGTCAGAGTCAAGCATGTTTGATACATCGTCGACAGTGGCTATGAAGTGGGTGGTGGGTGGGCAACGAATTTCTTCGTCACCTTCTTCCCCCTTGAGCTGGACATAGTTCGGCCAAGAGTTTCCTAACAAAGAGAGAGACTTTAATGAGTTCAGCATGTCGCCAAAGGGCGAGCACTGGAAGATATTCGCAGCGGTGAACTCCATTACCGGAGCCCAACCAGATTCGGCGGGCTCGGGGGTGCGCGGACTGGAACCTATAGCCGGACACGAGTCCGGAGGTCTGGTGACACAGGCTTCCTTGGGGGTGAAGCCGGTGCTCGGATCTACCGCCGATGAGTGTGCGGCCTGCGGGGCGGGTTCCATCCACCTGTCCTCGGACGACGCGATCTGCCCCGGATTTAGGTCCGGAGCTCCGGCAAGTGCGATATCCCGAGTATTGTCAGACAGCAGGTCTAAGCCGTTCTCGTCGTGACTATTCGACGCTCCTGGGGTAGGCCCGAATCCATCAAAGATCAAGTCTCTACGGATATCGGTCGTGTAGTTTAAGTTTCCGAACCTCGACTCGATGGCTGTGGGAGCTATCGATCCGCTTCCAGATGGCTGCGAATTGCCCGCAGCGCGGCCACCGAACACGAAGATCTGTCCGAGGAGAAAAGTCTCACCCTGGACCGCGTTGTTGTTGATGATTGAAGGCGCCATCGAGCCTTGAAGCAATGACACAGAGGAACTCTCAATGAAAGCACCAATGTCGGTGTCAAAACCGGCGGATCTCGGGTAGGGAGTCCCGATCTATGCGTTTAAGGCTAATGGTAACAGGAGGTAAGGGACACGATGTTTTACCCAGGTTCAGACCTTCTCGATGGAGGTAAAACCCTACTTCCTACTTGATTGATCTTGATGATATGAGTATTACAAGAGTTGATCTACCACAAGATCGTAGAAGCTAAACCCTAGAAGCTAGCCTATGATGATTATGATTCCCCATCTAAGGACTAAACCCTCTGGTTTATATCGACACCGGAGAGGGCTAGGGTTTACACAGAGTCGGTTACAAAGAAGGAAATCTAATATCCGGATCGCCAAGCTTGTCTTCCACACAAAGGAGAGTCCCCTCCGGACATGGGACGAAGTCTTGAGTCTTGTATCTTCACGGTCCAATAGTCCGTCCAAAGTATATAGTCCGGCTGTCCGGATACCCCCTAATCCAGGACTCCCTCAGCTTCCTCTTTGGTATGTGAGTGGCGTAAATCATGCTCAGTGTTTTGACCTCCGGTGGGAATTTTTTCTCTCCCCCAATGTTCGGCTGGCGAGGCTCGTCCTCATCTTCACTTGGCGGCTCCCTCCCTTTGTGTTCGGCGTTTAGCTTGCCGGCCTGCTTGAAGACCCAACATTCTCTGTTGGTGTGATTCGCAGGTTTCTCGGGGGTGCCGTGAATCTGACAGGACCTGTCTAGAATTTTATTTAGGCTGGACGGACCATCTCTGCTGCCTTTAAATGGCTTTTTCCGTTGACCGGGTCTAGAGCCCCTGAAGCCGGTGTTTACCACTGTGTTGTCTGGGCTATCTTCATTATTTCGGTGCTTGTTTTTACTGCGTCGCGGTTTTCCATTGCCATCCCTTATTTCGGATGTGCCTGGATCGCTGGTGCCGCTTCGGGCTAACCAACTGTCCTCGCCTGCGCAAAAGCGGGTCTTAAGAGTTGTTAGGGCTGCCATTGTCCTTGGCTTTTCCTGGCTGAGGTGTCTGGCAAGCCATTCGTCCCGGACACTGTGTTTGAAAGCTGCTAGGGCTTCGGCATCCGGACAGTCGACGATTTGATTCTTCTTGGTGAGAAATCTGTTCCAAAGCTTAACGGCTGACTCTCTGGGTTGTTGAATTATGTGACTTAAATCGTCTGCATCCGGAGGTCGGACATATGTCCCTTGAAAATTAGCCCTGAAAGCGTCCTCGAGTTCCTCCCAGCTTCCAATGGAATTTTCGGGGAGGCTTTTCAACCAGTGCTGCGCTCATCCTTTCAACTTGAGGGGCAGGTATTTGATGGCGTGGAGATTGTCTCCGTGAGCCATATGGATGTGAAGAATAAAGTCCTCAATCCAGACTGCAGGGTCTGTCATTCCATCGTATGCCTCGATGTTTACGGGTTTAAACCCCTCTGGAAATTCATGATCCAGCACCTCATCAGTGAAGCACAAGGGGTGTGCGGCGCCCGTGTACTTGGATGTGTCGTGGCGTGGATCCGACGACTGTAGTGTTCGGTGTTGATTCCGAGCTAGTGGTCGATCAGTATAGTCGGTTTGGTGGCCGTGATCCTGTGTAGGAACACGTTTCCTAGATCCATAGATGGACCTGGCCATACCAGCTCTTTTGTCCAAGTGCTCACGTAGGTCGTGTGTTGACTTGTGTGCAGCGTCATCAGCCGCTCTGTCTCGGCCATAGGGTGGTCGGTCTGGCAGATCGGCTGTATTGGTTTTCGGCGGAATGGGCGCGATAGCCTCGTCTTCAATTCAGCAAAGCGGCTTGCTTTGGGTAGTTTTTGTGTGGCGATCACCGCCGTATATTTCGTCAGTGTCGAGCACTTTGTTCCATCTGTGGTTGAGCGTATCCTACGCGGCTTTAAGCCGTTGCTTCTGCTTCTTCAAGCTCCTCGCAGTGGCAATAAGCCTTTTGTGCAGGTGCTCTTGTTCCAAGTGATTTTCCGGGATGATGTCTGCATCACAGTCCGGACTATTCTCCTCTCCGACAGGTTTATAGGTTTTATCTTCGGCATCGCTGTGCTCGGACAGCGGCCCCAGATTGTGTTCGCCATCTCCTTGCCCATCCTGCTTCATCGCTGGGTCCACGAGGTCGTCGTTATCTCTAGCATCGTTCGAGGTGTTATTCTTTCTTATGCCGTTATCACTGTTTTTGCTATGGCGGGGTTTAGAGCGGCGCCGCTGACGTCAGTGCTTTAGCTGCTTCTAAAGAGGATTATCCTCCGTTGCATCTTGTTGATCCTCGCCATTGTTTCCTTTGCGTGTGTCCACCATCTATATGTCATATGATGAGGTGGCTGTCCAGCACCCTGTGGGCGATGGTTCCTGTTCTTCTCCGGCATCGTCATTCATACCGTCAATGTCTTCGGAGTTGAAATCAAGCGTGTTGGTTAAGTCGTCGATAGTGGCTATTAAGTGGGTGGTGGGTGGGTAACGAATTCCTTTTTCGTCCGCTTCCCACTCAAGCCGGACATAGTTCCGCCAAGAGTTTCCTGATAAGGAGAGAGATTTTAATGAGTTTAGCACGTCGCCGAAGGGCGAGTGCTGGAAGATATCCGCGGAGCTAAACTCCATGATCGGTGCCCAGTTAGACCTGATGGGCACGGATGCACGCGGCTTGGGGCCTATGGCCGGAGACAAGTCCGAAGGTCCGATGACACAGACCTCATTGGAAGTGGAATCTGTGTTCGGCTCTAACGCTGCTGAGTGTGCGGCCTCCATGGCGGGGTCCATCCTCCCGTCCTCGGATGGCACGATCTGCTCCCGATTTAAAGCCAGGGCAGCTGTAGGTGTGATCTCCTGAACACCGTCGGATGACAGATCTAGGTCATACTCGGCGCGACTGTAGGGTGCACCTGTCATGGGCTCAAATCCGTCGAAGATCAAGTCTCTGCGGATGTCGGCAGTGTAATTCAGGCTTCCAAACCTGACCTGGTGGCCAGGGGCGTAGCTATGGATCTGCTCCAGATGGCCAAGTGAGTTGGCCCACAGTGCGAAGCCGCCGAATACAAAGATCTCTCCGGGGAGGAAAACCTCACCCTGGACCGCATCGTTGTAGATGATCGAAGGGTCCATCAAGCCTTATGGTGACGACACAGTGGAACTCTCAATGAAAGCACCAATGTCAATGTCAAAACCAGCGGATCTCGGGTAGGGGGTCCCGAACTGTGCGTCTAAGGCTAATGGTAACAAGAGGCGGGGGACACAATGTTTACCCAAGTCCGGGCCCTCTCTATGGAGGTAATACCCTACTTCCTGCTTCATTGATCTTGATGATATGAGTATTACAAGAGTTGATCTATCACGAGATCGTAGACAATAAACCCTAGAAGCTAGCCTATGATTATGATTGTTCTTGTCCTACGGACTAAACCCTCCGGTTTATATAGACAACGGAGGGGGGCTAGGGTTACACAGAGTCGGTTACAGAGAAGGGAATCTCCATATTCGAATTGCCAAGCTTGCCTTCCACGCAAAGGAGAGTCCCACCCGGACACGGGACGAAGTCTTCAATCTTGTATCTTCATAGTCCAATAGTCCGGCATAAGCATATAGTCCGGCTGTCCGAGGATCTTATAATCCAGGACTCCGTCACCCGTCTGCAGCTACGAAGGCCCGCCGCTGGCACTCTACCACCACATGAACACCGTGCATCCCATTCCCGTGCATAGGATCCAGTATGGCGAGGTGCTCGAGCTGCAAGTGCCAGTGTCAGAGCCACGAATCTTGCTATTCGCGGAGGAGGATGGCCGCGCGTTTTTCTTGGTCGGCAGCGTGCTCGACATTGGTGCGCCTATCACCGTGTCGGTCGTCTGTATCAGAGCGGGAGCGTCCCCACTACCGCACTACACGGCCAAGCTGTGGGCGAACGTCCTATCGAGGGAGCCCAAAGGCAGGACCGATGCCGTCAAGGTGGAAATCAAGGTGGCAACCAACAAGGATCCCGGCGACGTCGACGTGCAGGAGCTGACCTTCTTCATAGTTCCGCCCAAGCTGCTGGCCGGGGCTGGGTTGTCGAGGACGGTGTCCCTCCACATTCAGATTGATAAGCTCACCTCCTAAATGATTCTACAGTGCCTTCTGCTTATCTTAGTAATATGCTAATATAGGGGTTAGCTCGGTCTACTTTAGCTTAAGAGAAGGTGGGTTTTGGTGGCGACGCAACAATTACTTTGACATCAGATTAGCAGTTAAAGTAATTTCCAATAGTCGAACATATATTTTGTGTCTGTTGGATATAAAGATCCTTTAGGTAAAAAGTATAAGCATCTTATATGGTTGTTTGTTCAAGAAGTGTTGCATCCTTCTACGAGTTGACGCCACACATCAAAGTAGTAGTAGTACTCACCCGATTGCGCACCAGGCAGACGAATCTTCATGTCGTGTTGGTGCCGTATGCGGCCCGCACATTAAGCAAAACCACGCGCCTCCAGCTTAGCCTCCGCATTTTAAACTTATCAATCTCAAGGCCAAGGAGCAACGGGAACCTATGATAGAATCAATCGGATGGTTGAGAACACTACAATTTGTAGCTACAGATGTGTGTGTGAGAGAGAATGAGTGCGTGTGTGCACCTCTTGTCTGCGTAGTAAACTCAGAGTACAAGTGTATGTGGGTGGCATCGACCTAGGGAGCTAGTGATGGTGCGTGCAAGAAGTCCCGAGAGACTAGGTGTGTGCGTGGGAAAGAGGGAGGGAGAGAGATGATATGTGTCGATGTAATGCGTTTGAAAAAAAGACTAGTCTTTAGCTCACCACGAGGCTATTCCCGTCGAACGCCCAAATAACCGTAAGATATGTATCCTACGGTGCCAGTTATTGCACCTGCACAGCAGTAGAAAAAAGTACCATGGCATATTATACAAAACAACTACACCATGGCCAAGAACAAGTGCCCACGTTACGCCCTTCGGGAATAGTGCCGCACTTCAAAACTAGAACCGTCAATAAATTTTGAGCTTGCGTCTCGTCACATTCCAAATTACTACTCCTGTTCACACCGATCACACCGATATAGGAGTAGTATTTAATTGCAAACCTGTTCACACCGATCACAACCTAACCAGTTTCCCTCTTAGGAGTGTATTAGTGCTCGGTTATAAATACTATACTACGCCAAGATGACTGCACATTCCTTCCTCAACTCCTCATCCACAAAAGCAAACAAGTCATTCAGCATCATTCTCTTGCGCCTGCCATGGCTAGATTGAGTTCTTGGTCGAGAGATTACCACCAGGGAGAGGTGAGCATGGAAGCGGAAGCACGAGAGATGTCCCGCTTAGCCGCGAAAGCAGCCGACATGTCCCGCCAAACCGCCGAAGCAGCACGAAGGTCCCGCCGCACTGTCGAAGCAGCACGGAGGTCCCGCCACACCGTAAATGCAGCAGACTGGTCCAGTCGCACCGCGGAAGCAGCAGAGATGTCCTGCTGCGCCACGAATGCAGCAGAGATGTCCTCCCGCGCCGCAGCGGCCTGGGAAAATCTCTCGCAGGTAGGCGAGGGCTCTTACAGCCCCATGCATGCGATCGTCCATAGCCAGATGGATCAGATCTCCCGCTGGATGAAGCTGCAGGACAAGTTGAATGCCTCGTTTGAACAACTCCAGGCCGAGCGCGACCTACTGAGGGCGAAGATCGCTGGAAGGATAGAAGCAGGTGGAGGAGACCTCTGCCTTGTTGAAGAGGACAAGCGTCATCGTCGAGAAACTTATGGACGAGAATTCCATGCTCTGCATGAAGCGCGAAAGGCTAGTGGAGGAATGTGCGGTTGCTGCCGAGCAGTGTATTAAGGACATGAAACTGATGAAAGAGATCATTGCTGCTCGCCGCGAGAACTAGTCTTCGTGACGTGCAGCGGATCAAGAAAGTAGAGATCAGCGAGCCAGATCGTTGTTTGCATCTTCTGAAAGTGCGTTATATCGACTAGAGGGGGGTGAATAGGCGATTTTTATGAATTCTTCACTGAGGAATTTGCTGGTGAGGAAATTCCTTAGCGAAGAACTACTTGCAGTGGAATAAGTACTCAGAAGTAAGCATAACAGAATATAAGAATGGTCATCATGATGACATGAAGACTAGCACAGAGTACAGAAAGCGTAATCACAGGATAACACAAGATGAAGACAAACAGACTGAAGAAATTGAACTGAGGAATTTGGGAAAGTCTTCAGTCAAAGTCTTCAAGCACAAATATGAACAAACACTCAACACAAAGAATGAGGAAATGAAAGGGTTGAGGAAATAGAACCAAGTAGTTGGTGAAGACAATGATTTGGTAACCAGTTCCAACTGCTGTCTCGGCTTGTACGTCTGTTGGAGCGGCCGAGTATTTAAACTCGAGGACACGCAGTCCCGGACACCCAAATCGAAAGCACGCAGCTCAGACACCCAGTCCTCACCGTATTCTCCTTGAACTAAGGCCACGCAGACCTCGTCCAATCACTTGTGGTAAGTCTTTAGGTGACTTCCAAACCTTCACAGACTTGGTCACTCGGCGATCCACAATTCCTCTTGGATGCTCTAGACCTTGACACCTAACCATCTGGAAGAAGGACATTCTTCAAAGGTAACAAGCGTCGGATCCACGCAAGATCAATTTCTTCAGTGATGCTCAATCACTTTGGGTTTGTGGGGGTTTGGTTTTGGGTTTTCCTCACTTGATGATTTTCACCAAAGTCCCTGAGGATGGGTTGCTCTCAAATGACAAGTGTCAAGTTCTCTCGAGCAGCCAACCAGCTAGTGGTTGTAGGGGCGGCTATTTATAGCCTAGGGAGCAGCCCGACATGATAAGACATAAATGCCCTTCAATGATATGACCGTTAGGTGGATAGGATATTTTGGGACAGTCAAGCCAAGAAGACAAGAACGACCAGAAATTTGACTTTCAAATTCCTCGTATTATCATGTTCTCATCGTAGGCAATTCGACCATGGCGAATTCCTAACTCCTCGCCGAGCAAAGTCCTTAGTGACCGTAAGAACTGCGTCTCACATCAAGAAATTGACTGAATCTGTATGAGATTTCCAATGGCTTCACTCAAGGGATTGGTAGGTGTAGGATTTTGAGTTGAGCATCACATGGAAATTTTTCCTTAGTATTTCCTCGACCCCCTTAACAAAGACGGTGTTTCCTATGACTCAAGAAAGATAAAATGAAACTACAAAACAAAAGTCTTCACGCTTCATGTTCCTCAAATGAATATCAAGTCTTCAAGGTCACACCAATTTCTTCACTTTCAAAGTCTTCGTAAAGTCTTCGAATATCAAAGTCTTCAATCGAAGAACTTCATTTTAGGGTCGACTTTCTCTAAAATATCAAACTCCTCATAGACTTATAGACATGTGTACACTCACAAGCGATCAGTCCCTTAACCTATAAGTCTTCAATACACCAAAATCACTAAGGGCACTAGATGCACTTACAATCTCCCTCTTTTGGTGATTGATGACAACATAGGTTAAGTTTTCAACGAGGATAAACATATGAAGTGTAAATACTGATATTGAGGAATTTGATTGCAAGATATAGAAGAACTCCCCAAAGATGTGCATAGTGAGGAATTTGCGCTTTGAGGCAATGCACATTTGAAGAGTTGAATCATGGAGATCTCCCCTATATCTTGTAATTCATACACGATTTGATATATAATATGAAGAATTTGAAATGCATGATGAAATATGGTGCCTGATGAGATTCAGCATGTGCAATAATATTAACGAGGAATAAGCATGCAGAATAGCACATCAAAAGTATCAAAGCACAGTGCATCAAAAGTATCAGAGCACAGTGCATCAAAAGTATCAGAGCAGAGTGCATCAAAAGTATCAGAGCACCGTCCAAAAGTATCAAGGGCACCATTGGGTTTAAGATTACAACTCGATCCAATAAACGTTTCGGAAGAACGAGAGTTGTAACTTAAAAAAACACCCTTTATATAGACCCGCTTGAAGACTAACTCAGATTTCTCCCCTTTGTCATCAAATGACCAAAAGGATTGAAACTGAGGACTAACGCCCCTGAAGAATTTCAAGTCGATGGAGGAGCGCCAGTGTTGTCGGGGTTGTTTGTTGTAGTAGGGCCTGCCGCAGTGTCGTCCAAATCTTCATACTCATTAGTGTCACGCAATGAAGAATAAGAGGTGGCCACCAGATCAGGAACTTTGACCCTCTTGAATTTCTTCGGAGGAGGTGCATACCAGTCAAATTCTTCCTTGAGACCCATAGTCTTCGATTCTTCAAATATATAGACATGAGTGAGGACAACCCAAAGCGGTTGAGGGTTTCATGAAGGTAGTAATGGTTCTTCTTCACCGCATTGTGTGTTGAGGTCATGTTGTGAAGAATTGCACCAAACCGACGCTTTACCCATTTGTGATTGCGATCAACCTTCCGATGAAGACCGAGGAGTAACTCACGGTCACCATCACCCAGGTGCCGTGGCTTGAGGATTTTGCTTATTGAGGTATTTATGCAAGTGTCATGTGTGGTAGAGTCGTCATTGGTAGAGTAAGATGTAGCCATTTAAATTGACCATCCAATGGACGAATGCCTTCATCGATCACAAGCAGCTGCCTTGCCTTTATCATCACCGATGAAACCGTCCGCTTGAGGACTTCAATGGGAGGCAAGTAGCTACCATGGTTCAGAGTGTCACTTTGTAATTCAAAGAAGATCTTGCCCTTATGAATCTCATAATCCAAGGCGATAGGGCTTCAAATTAATGGTGACATAGCAAAATTTGCCAGAGTCCTCATGAAGAAATCATGGAAGTTGACGGGAACGCCATGAATGATGTTGAAAAGCATATTCTTCATGATGCCAACGACATCTTCATCATTTGAGTCGTGGCCTTTGATAGGACTCATTGTCTTTGTTAGAATGCGATAGACAGTCCGAGGCACA
The DNA here is from genome assembly GCA_021437245.1 of Aegilops speltoides. Lineage (NCBI taxonomy): Eukaryota > Viridiplantae > Streptophyta > Magnoliopsida > Poales > Poaceae > Aegilops > Aegilops speltoides. Next base: position 137,223,554 of record CM038145.1, on the reverse strand, counting down.
TAGAGTAATTCCTTGACGAGGAATTTGGTTCGTGGGGCCTGCCCAGGCTTCAAAGGCTTCATGAGCACTTGCATATAGTGATTTGTCGCCAGGTCATTGTAGATGCAACGTGCCTTCGTCATGGGGAGGATCAAGAGGAAGGACACGGCAATTCATTGTTGGTGCCTTGTAGTGAGTGTTCTCGGTCATCCAATCCAACACCCATGAGTTGACATCTTCACGTCTCCAAAGGATATGCAAGTAGCGTAGAATCAAGAATGAGTTCTTCATTCCAATCGCAAATGTCAGTGCAGAAATTCAGTAATCCTGCATCATGAAGAACACTGAGGACTGGCTCGAAGCGTGGCAGAGATTCCATATCCACGTGAGGAATATATTCATGATCGAAGATTTTGTCTTTATCAAACAGCATTGAGGAATAGAAGTTGGCTTGACTAGCAGTCCAGAAACGCCTCTTCCTTATGCGAGCAGAGTCATAGGGGTTGTAGTCAGTGAAGAACACATGCTCGGAAAAGAAGTCTTCAGCCTTGAACTTCTATTTGCTTGAGAACGGATTCTTTGGCTTCGGTAGAGGAATGTCAGTGAGTTGCATCACCACCTCAGGAATCGCGAGCTCAGGTTCTTCAGGCTGAGGAATTTCTGGTTCCTCTTCTTGTGCAACCTTATGATCAGCAGCAGCAGGTTCTTTAGCACTAGCGGCTGGAATATCTTCATGAACAGAGGGAGTGGGATGAGTTTCTTCAGAGCCCATTTGAACAGTTGTTGCCGGGGACTGAGGAATCTGTTGGATAGGTGTGAATAAAGGAGTATTGGGATGCTAACTTTCCCAAAAGTCATCATTCATCACAGGTGTGGTGCATCCTATATCCACATCTTCATCTCCAATTTCCTCAACTCCAGCCTCTTCAGCTGTGAACTGAGGCATAGGTGAGGAATTGACTGTCGTTGAAGCGATTGTATCCACTTCAATTTCTTCTTCAATCTGCTCTGATGAAGCAGCAGAATGATTTTCTTCATCAGATCCGCTTGGGATCTTATAGTCTTCTCCAAAAGGAACAATTTCCTTTGATGACATGGAGGAAATTGGAACAACATCAATTGGATGTTCAAGTGAGCTGGTTGTTGGCTTCATTTTCTTCGCAGCCGAAGAATTTGACGCAGCTGATGCCTTCCTTTTCTTCACTGCAGCTCGCTCTGCAGCCTTGGTCTTCTTCACCTCATAGGTAGAAGGAAGAATCGGAGTTGGTGTAGGCGCGGGAGGAGCTGAGGAATCTGGTTGATTTTCTTGGCGCAATCGATGCGCTTGCCTGATCTCTTCAGCTTCTTCAGCACACCACTAGTGGATGCCCCAGCAATTTCTTCAATGGCTGGAATGGAGTCATCAGCCACAGGACTAGTATTTTCTTCAAGAGAGGTTGAAAGTCATCAGCGGTGCTTGGCATGTTCTTCAAAGAAGCTGAGCAGAGTCTGCAGCTCAAGATTTTCTTGTTGCGATGGGGCTGCAATAGTTGTCATTTTCTTCGTCAGTTGATTTAATCTCACTTTGGCTCCTTGCCAATCAGCATAGTATGCATCGAAGTCTTTGCTGAGGGCTTGAATTTCAGACTGAGCCTTGAGAAGTTCCTCAGGTGTCATTCTGACAACATTTTTCTTCAGGAGCTTCTCCTTTCTGTATTGAGCCTTCTTGATTTCTCTTGCCTTTTCAAATTTCCATTTCTCTTGAGTGATGAAATGGGCCAGCATTTGACTTTGACCAGGAGTCAGATGAAAATCAGGCATTGGGGTGTTTGGATCCTTGTGCCAGAGGTCAATGTAGTTGAGGATTTTCCTCGGATCCAAAAGCAGTGGCACAGATGTGCCTTTGGCTCTAGCGCCTTCACTTGTCATCTCGATGATTTCGCAAGTTCATCATCGAAGCTTCATCATCGAGGGCACTTGGAATGCGACTGTTTCTTCCTTGACTTGGTCGAGGACCGCTGGCCCACTGTTGCTTTAGTCTTCAACAAAGTGGGGCCTGATGAGGACATTGGTGCAGTGAGGAACTTGCCGAGACACCGAAGCAATTGAGAAACCCGTAGTCCTTTGACATGTAGCCGATGCACAGGAGCCGAGGACTTTGATGGAGCTGCCGAGGACTTTGGTGGAGCAGAGCAGTCCGAGGAATTTGCCGTGAGGGCATAGCCGAGAACTTGGCCGTGAGGGCGCTGTTGGTGAAGCACTTGGCTTACGAGCGAGCTTCTTTGGCATTGATTTCCTCGGTTTGACCGAGGTCTCAAGAGCAGCAAGCAGCAATGCGTAATCCTCATTGAATTTCTTCACCGCCTCCTTGGTTTGTCTTGCCAATTTGGCTTGGCGCTTAGCCCATTCTTCAGAAAGTCCTCACCACTCTTGATGTTGGTGGGATCAGCTACTTGGCCAAAGCCAATGGAGCTCTTGGGCATGGAGGATTTAAAGCTAATTTCTTCATGTACTTTGGAGTAACATATCTGTATTCCTCCATTCTCTTGCCCATCTCCGCTCAATTCTCCAATGCGCACCTTGCGCTGATTTTTATTCTCTTTGCCAAACTTGGCTTCATCAGTGTGCAATAGTCCTTATATATGTCATCAGGGATCTTGAAAGCAGTCATGACCTCAGGCTTCTTTCCTCCTTTCCGCGGTCTCTTTCCTTCAGCCATATTCTTCAGATGAGGAATTTGAACAATTGAACACTCTGAAGAAGTATGCAATTTTTCTTCGAGGAACGTTGCAAATGAGTTAAGTTGATGAGAACCTAGTGATTCAGCAGCGGAGATGAGTACCTGTGAACAGAGTGTAGGTGCGAGGAATTTGGAGAGGTCATATGCGTTCTCAGAAGGTTTTTCGAAAAGACAAGTTTTGAGGAATTTGACCAGATGAGCCTTGAGGAATTTCACTAAGCGTTCTTTGTCTTAGGTTCGAGAGTTGTACAGATCGAAAATCCACACAATTGAGGAATCTTGAAGAAAATGATTGCTTAGAGAAATGGATCAAGAACATACAACGTGTGAGGTGTTCATATGTGTGAAGATTTGAAGAATAAAACACCTTTGAAGATTTTCAGGAAAGTTTGAGAATCAAAGTGAGTAATAAAAGTAACTTTTAATTACCCGAAGTGAAGAGCACGACGAACTGAGATAAACAGAGGTGAAGTTCGTCAAGTTAGATCTCCCACGCCCTAACTTGGTAGAGGGAAACAGCTACGGCGGCGGCGGAGTGAAGATTCCCACAACCGGCGTGAGTACGACGGCGACGAGGTCGAGGCAGCGAAGCTCTTCCTCACCGGCGACAATGGAGTAGCGGCGGCGCTAGGGTTTGAGGAGCTCGAGCGAGAGACAGCGGTCGAGCGGAGTAAATGAAGTGAGGAAGGGGAGAGGGGTATTTATAGCCACGGTGAAAAACTGTTCGCCCGAAGATTTTGGGACGAACATGCCCTTGCCCTTTCTCCTTCATGCGACATGTGTCACCCATGTACTATGTAGATGAGATCGTGTAAGATCGTGGGTGAATATAATAATGCATCATGGGATGCGGAACGGTTTGAGCGGTAAAACCGAAAATCTGGATAAGATTTGTTTTAAAGTTTCATTCGCAATTTCTTCAGCTGACAAGGACACAGTGAAGATTTTGAACGAGTTTCAATTAGAACGCACATGAAGAATTTGTGAATAGATTGGGTTGAGTATAGCATAGAGGGGGAAGGGTCCGATCACATTCACTTAGCAGAAAACGCAACTTGAAGAAATAGCCATAAGTGAATGTTGTAGAGGACATAAACTCATATATATATATATATATATATATATATATATATATATATATATATATATATACCAATGATGAAAAACGACGGAAACAGTGAAGATTTTGCAAAGTTGAAGAATTTAAAAAATCAAGAATTTCAAAATGAGGAAAACTCAAATTGAAGATTTTCAACTTTTGTGGTGGTGTGACCCAATCAGATAAGAATGATGATTTCAGCACACGCGTGCACAATTGTCGAGGGTTCTCGAGAATCAAATTCTTCATTAATTTCTTCACACTTAGAGTGTTATTCTTCATTGATTGAAGAAAACGCTTTCTTCATGTGTTGCACATCTAAGTCATCAATTTTGCATAAGTGTTAGGATGTGTGTCCTTTTCAAAGAACATTTGAAGATTCTAAGATATTTAGCTCACATCGCAACTTGCTAAATCTCTTCTCATCCAAGGGCTTAGTGAAGATATCAGCTAGCTGTTCTTCAGTCTTCACGTGCTCGATGGAGATGTCGCCCTTCAACACATGATCACGAAGAAAATGATGACGAATCTGAATGTGCTTTTTCTTCGAAAGTGCTGAACTGGTTGTGAGCAATCTTGATGGCACTCTCATTGTCGCAGAGGAGAGGCACATTCTTCACATTGACGCCATAGTCCTTGAGGGTTTGCTTCATCCAAAGCAGCTTGAGCACAGCAAGAGCTAGCAGCAATGTATTCAGCTTCAGAGAGAGAAGTGATACGCAGCTCTGCTTTCTTCGAGGACCAATGCACCAAAGATCGTCCGAGGAAATGACAAGTGCCGATGTTGACTTGCGGTCCACACGATCACCAAAGATAGTCGAGTCGAATATCCAATGAGATCAAAAGCAGAGCCCTTGGGGTACCATAATCCTAGTGTTGGTGTGTGAGCTAGATATCAAGAATATGCTTCACACCTTATGGTGTGATTCCTTCGGTGCAGCTTGAAATCGGGCACACATGCAAACACTAAGCATTATATCCGCCTAGATGCACATAAGTACAATAAAGAACCAATCATGGAGTGGTATACCTTGTGATCAAGTCAATACCATTTTCATCAAGGCATAGATGGCCATTTGTGGGCATAGGAATTTTGACGCCTTTGCAATCTTGCATGCCGAATTTTCTCAAGACATCTTTGAGGTATTTCTCCGAGATATGAATATGCCATTGCGCTTGCACGATTTAATTTGAAGACCTAAGAAGAATTTCAACTCTCCCATCATAGACATTTGATATTCTTCACTCATCATATAGGCAAATTCATCACTATAACGTTGGTCAAGACAGCCAAAGATAATATCATCAACATATATTTGGCACACAAACAGTTCACCATCATAAGATTTAGTAAAGAGAGTAGGGTCGAGTGAACTGGTGTGAAGCCATTCTTCATGAAGAATTCCTTCAATGTATCATACCACGCCCGAGGGGCTTGCTTGAGGCCATAGAGGGCCTTATTAAGTCTGAAGACTTTGTCAGGATTCTTTGGATCTTCAAAACATCGGGGTTGAGCAACATATACTTTTTCCTCAAGCTTACCATTGAGGAATGCACTTTTCACATCCATTTGATATAAGATGATATCATGATGTTTAGCGAAGCAAGTAATATGTAATAGCCTCAAGTCTAGCAACAGGTGCAAAAGTTTCATCGAAATCAATTCCTTCAACCTGTGTGTAGCCTTGAGCTACTAGTCGTGCCTTATTCCTTAGCAAAAGGCCATTTTCATCTTGCTTGTTGCGGTAGATCCACTTTGTGCCAATGATATTATGGTTGCGAGGATCTGGACGATTGACCAGTTCCCAGACATTATTAAGCTCGAACTGATGTAATTCTTCTTGCATAGCCTGAATCCACTCTGGCTCCAGAAATGCTTCATCTACCTTAGTGGGCTCTGTGATAGAGACAAATGCATAGTGCCCACAAAAGTTAGATAAATGTGAAGCTTTTGAGCGTGTGAGAGGACCTGGTGCGCTAATGTCATCGATGATCTTCTCCACTTGCACTTCTTTTGCAACGCGAGGATGAGCTTGTTGTCACTAAGGAATTTGATCAGCATTTTCTTCAGCACCATTTTCCTCAGCATTTTCTTCAGGTGCATCAGCTCGACGTTCTTCATGAACTGGAATGAATTCTTCAGCAGATTCTTCAGTAGGAATGACATCCTTGGTTGCCTTGAACTTGATAGAATCCTCAGGAGCTGGTTCATCTAACACAGAGGGTATGTGCTCTCTTTGCGAGCCATTAGTTTCATCGAACCGCACATCTACAGTGTCAACAATCTTGTGAAGAACAATGTTGAAGACTCTGTAGGTGTGCGAGTCCTTTCCGTAACCAAGCATAAAACCTCATGTGCTTTCGCAAATTTAGAGTTGTGGTGAGGATCTCTAATCCAACATTTAGCAATCAAGACTTTGAAATAACTCACATTGGGTTTCTTGTCGCTGAGGAGTTCATAGGCCGTCTTCTTGAAGAATTTGTAAAGATATACTCTGTTGATGATGTGGCACGCAGTATCAATTGCATCAATCCAAAAACGCTGAGGCATTTTGTATTCATCAAGCATAGTGCAAGCCATCTCAACAAGAATTCTGTTCTTGCACTCCACGACGCCATTTTGCTGAGGAGTATAGGGAGCAGATAACTCATGAGTAATACCAAGTTCATCAAGATAGGCATCAAGACCAGAATTCTTGAACTCAGTTCCATTGTCACTTCTGATGTGCTTGATCTTCACACCAAAGTTGGTTGAAGCCCTCAAGGAAAATCGTTTGAAGACTTCCTGCACTTCATGTTTGTAAGTAACAATGTGTACCCATGTATATCGAGAATAATCATCAACAATGACAAAACCATATAGAGATGCATCATTAGTGACCGCTGAGTAATGATTAGGTCCAAGAGGTCCATGTGAAGCAATTCAATGGACGAGTAGTGGTCATGATAGTCTTCATTTGGATGCTTGGCCTTGGTCATTTTTCCAGCTTCACAGTTCGCATAAGTGATCCTTGAGGAATTTGACATTCTCAATGCCAATGACATGCTTCTTCTTCGCAAGCGCAGTAAATTCCTCATGCTGCGTGACCAAGTCGTCGATGCCATAGCCAGCCTTCTGAAGCTTTTGCAAGTAGACATACGGCTGGTTGTGGTCCTGTAGAGAAATCAACAATATACAGATCTCCTCTCCTAAAGCCTTCGAAGACTTTGGAATTGTCAGCCATAATCACAACACAATGATATTTGCCAAAGACAACAACCATATCAAGATCACAAAGCATTGAGACTGACATGAGGTTGTATCCTAAGGACTCAACAAGCATGACTTTGTCCATGTGTTTATCCTTAGAGATTGCAACCTTACCAAGACCCAATACCTGACTTTTGCCTTTGTCAACAAAGATGATATGCTTCAGAGGTGACGGTGATAAGGGAGCATCCATCAATAGATTCTTGTCACCACCATGTGATTCGTACATCCACTATCGAGGACCCATTCAAGAGTTTTGGGTTGATCATCCGCAGATGAATTAGTGTAGCTTACAATCTCATATGCTTCATCGCTGAAGAATATGATATCAAGTTCATCATATGAATTTCATCAAGCAATAAATGATATATCAAGATGAGGACGTGTGAAATGAAGGTTCATTTCATCATGATTCGCCTGTGTCCTTTCGAGCAATTTTGTCAGTCCCCAAAGAAATTCTTCAGACGTTAAAGCACGATGGAGACCTGACCCTGCAGAAGAGATTAGTTCTTTTTCTTCACCACCCACATCTGAAGGGGTGGCAAAGAGTTCATCATTCTCATGAAAGCACCATATGAGAATGGTGGCAAAGATGCCAAACCATTTCGCTTCACATAAGAGGGGTTAGGGTAAGCATATGAATAAGCAGAGAAATTCTTCGAGGACTTATGAACATAATGGTTTGAAGAATAATGCACATATTCATAGCCCTTAGCTCTACCCTGCGAGAAAGAGTTGTTAGCACGATCATAATCATATGAGGACTTTGATCCTTTTGAGAAATTTGGTCCGTATGAGGACTTGGATCCATATGAAGAATTTGGTCCATATGAAGAATTTGATCTGGGGTTCCTGTTCTTCACAGGTGGTGTCATGAGGACATTCACCTGAAGACTTTCAACATAACTTTTGGGAACCCATATTTTCTTCATAGGGGAACCGTTCCTGCAGTTAGTGCCAACATATCTAGCAAATACTTCACCATTCTGATTTTTGAACAGTTTATAATTGGAGTCAAATGACTCATCAGAAGAATGAGGAGATTCACATGTAAAGCCAGATAAGTTAGATGGATCAACTGGAGGTCCCTTTGCAGCAACCCATGAGGTTTTGGGGTACTGCTCAGGCTTCCAATATGTTCCATCATCATTGAGTTTCCTCTCAAAGGCAATACCCTCTTTCCTAGGGTTTCTGTTGAGGATCTGCTTTTTAAGCACATCACAAAGAGTCTGATGCCCTTTGAGGCTTTTGTACATGCCTGTCATGTACAATTCCTTTAGTCTGCATTGTCAGTGATACTAGCAATGTCCTCAGATGAGGAATTAGTGATAGCAGAGGCAAGTGAAGAATTTGTAATAGTTGAAGCATTTGAACATTCAGGTGAAGAATTAGCAGATTCACGTTCAATGTACTTTAAGCATGGAGGAACAAATTCTTCCTGAGAAGCGCTGATTTGTTGAGCTAGTAATGAATCGTGCTCCTTCTGAAGATCTTCATAACACACTCTTAGCTTTTCAAGATCTTCCTTTCTTTGAAGAGATTCAGAGGAAAGCTTCTCATGATCTTGCTTTTCTTGAAGAAATTCATAAGAAAGTTTCTCATGATCGATAAGAGAGTGTTATGATGACTTTGAAGGTTATCAAACCTAGATCAAGTCTCTGAAGATTTTCAATCGGGGCTTTAGTGCGATCCATTTCTTCACCCAACATATCATCACTTTTGTCTAGCATGTTTTGAACCTTTTCAAAAGCCCGTTGTTGTTTTACAGCAATCTTAGCAAGTTTAGAGTAGCTGGGCTTGAGATCCTCCTCAGATTCATTTTCACTAGATTCAGAGGAGTTGTATTTGAGTACCTTTGCACCTTTCGCCATTAAGCAATAGGTGGGAGCGTAGCCATCATTATCTTCATTAGGCTTGTCGATGGGGTCAGTTTCTTCAGTGTTGAAGATGGACTTGCTGACGAAAGCAGTAGCGAAGGCCAGACTCGCCACACCAGATTCAGATTCTTCAGACGCCTCCTCTTCATCATTTTCCTCAGATTCAGCTTCAGAGTCCATTTCCTTGCCAATGAATGCCCGAGCCTTCTTGGAGCTGCTCTTCTTGTGAGATGAGGACTTCGAGGATTTTGATGACGAAGATTTTGACGATTTCTTCTTCTTGTTCGCATCATCAGAACTGTAATCCTTGTATTTCTTCTTCTTCATTTCCTTTTCCCACTGAGGACAATCTTGAATACAGTGACCAGGTTTCTTGCATTTGTGACACAGCCTTCTCTTATAGTCAATGGATGAGGAATCACTGCTTCTTGAGGATTTTCCAAAGCGACCACATCTTGATAACTTCCGGAATTTCTTCATGAGCAGTGCTAGCTCCTGGCTCAATTCTTCAGGATCACCAAGGCTACTACCAAAATCCTCACATTCAGAGTCAGACACAGCCTTGGCCTTCAGGGCACATGGTTTGCCATAGCTTGAACCATAGAGATATCTCTTTTCAGCAAGCTGGAACTCGTGAGTATTTAGCCTTTCGAGGATATCGGCAGGATCAAGAGACTTATAGTCAGCACATTCTTGTATCATCAGTCCCAGAGTATCAAATGAGGAATCAAGCGATCTCAACAGTTTCTTCACCACCTCATGATTAGTGATGTCAGTGGCACCGAGGGCTTGAAGCTCATTTGAGATGTCAGTGAGGCGATCAAAGGTTTGTTGGACATTTTCATTTTCGAGTCTTTTGAAGCGGTTGAAGAGATTCCGAAGAACATCAACTCGAGAGTCACGCTGAGTTGAGACTCCTTCATTCACTTTGGACAGCCTATCCCAGATAAGCTTAGCAGTTTCCAAAGCACTCACTCTTCCATACCGTCCTTTACTCAGATGGCCACATATGATATTCTTCGCTTGAGAATCAAGTTGCTTGAATCTCTTCACATCGGTAGCGTTCAGTGAAGGTGAGACAGAGGGAACACCATTTTCCACAACATACCAGAGATCGTTATCAATTGCCTCAAGATGCATTCGCATCTTGTTCTTCCAGTAGGGGTAGTCCGTCCCATCAAAGGTAGGACACCCAGCCGAGACCTTGATCATACCTGTGGTCGACATAACTAAAACTCCAGGCGGTTAAACCAAAATCACACAGAACAAGGGAGTACCTGTCTCTGATACCAATTGAAAGTGCGTTATATCGACTAGAGGGGGGTGAATAGGCGATTTTATGAATTCTTCATCGAGGAATTTGTTTGGTGAGGAAATTCCTTAGCTAAGAACTACTTGCAGCGGAATAAGTACTCGAAGTAAGCATAACAGAATACAAGCATGGTCATCATGATGAAATGAAGACTAGCATAGAGTACAGAAAGCGTAATCACAGGATAACACAAGATGAAGACAAACAGACTGAAGAAATTGAACTGAGGAATTTGAGAAAGTCTTCAGTCAAAGTTTTCAAGCACAGATATGAACAAACACTCAACATAGTAATGAGGAAATGAAAGGGTTGAGGAAATAGAACCAGTTAGTTGGTGAATAAAATGATTTGGTAAACCAGTTCCAACTGCTCTCTCAGTTGTACGTCTGGTTGGAGCGGCTGAGTATTTAAACTCGAGGACACGCAGTCTCGACACCCAACATCGAAAGCACGCAACTCAGACACCCAGTCCTCACCGTATTCTCCTTGAACTAAGGCCACGCAGACCTCGGCCCAATCACTCGTGGTAAGTCTTCAGTGACTTCCAAACCTTCACAGACTTGGTCACTCGGCGATCCACAATTCCTCTTGGATGCTCTAGACCTTGACGCCTAACCGTCTGGAAGAAGCACAGTCTTCAAAGGTAACAAGCGTCGGATCCACGCAGGATCAATTTCTTCAGTGATGCTCAAACACTTTGGGTTTGTGGGGGTTTGGTTTTGGGTTTTCCTCACTTGATGATTTTCACTCAAAGTCCTCAGAGGATGGGTTGCTCTCAAATGACAAGTGTCAAGTTCTCTCGGAGCAGCCAACCAGCTAGTGGTTGTAGGGGGCGGCTATTTATAGCCTAGGGAGCAGCCCGACATGATAAGACATAAATGCCCTTCAATGATATGACCGTTAGGTGGATAGGATATTTTGGGACAGCTGGAGCGCAGCACAACAACGGTCGGAAATTTGACTTTCAAATTCCTCAGGGCTATCATGTTCCTCATCGTAGGCAATTCAGACCGGCGAATTCCTAACTCCTCGCCGAGCAAAGTCCTTAGTGACCGTAAGAACTGCGTCTCTTTCATCAAAAAATTGACTGAATCAGTATGAGATTTCCAATGGCTTCACTCAAGGGATTGGTAGGTGTAGGATTTTGAGTTGAGCATCACATGGAAATTTTTCCTTGGTATTTCTCGACCCCTTTAACAAAGACGGTGTTTCCTATGACTCAAGAAAGAGAAAATGAAACTACGAAAACAAAAGTCTTCACGCTTCATGTTCCTCAAATGAATATCAAGTCTTCAAGGTCACACCAATTTCTTCACTTTCAAAGTCTTCGAAAGTCTTGAAATATCAAAGTCTTCATCGAAGAACTTCATTTTAGGGTCGACTTTCTCTCAAATATCAAACTCCTCATAGACTTATAGACCTGTGTACACTCACAAACGCATCAGTCCCTTAACCTATAAGTCTTCAATACACCAAAATCACTAAGGGCACTAGATGCACTTACATCTTCCTTCTTCTTTATGCGCAGGTATTATGGGATGAAATAAGATGTGGATTTTTTAATTTTCTTCCAAGATATGTAAGACAATTATTATCCACTATCAACGTCCTTATATTCATCATGCTTGCTATAAGTCGCAGTCCATGCTTTATAGGCCCGTCGGATTTTACATCAAGATCTGTGCAAAACTTTCTTTTCAGATGTTCACTTTTCTCTCTTAAATCTCAGTCCAGTGAGGCATAGCCACGCCGTGTAACAGGGGCTCGGGCGCCATTAATGGAGACGTTGGGAGGGAGGTGCACGGTGGATAGAGGTCAAAGGGCTCTCCTCCCGATGAGCACACGTAGGGGTCTGATCGCACGCCTCCCGCACACAAATAGCTACCCCGCACGACACCTCCTAGCCAATAAAAAAGGGGACGAATGGCGGCATGTGATTGCTAAGTAGAATGCCCATGGTTTCAATAATACTTGTGTTTCCGATTGTAATGTGACAGCACTTGTGTCGGTGTCAAAACCGGCGGATCTCGGGTAGGGGGTCCCGAACTGTGCGTCTAAGGCTAATGGTAACAGGAGGCGGGGGACACAATGTTTACCCAGGTTCAGGCCCTCTCTATGGAGGTAATACCCTACTTCCTGCTTGATTGATCTTGATGATATGAGTATTACAAGAGTAGATCTACCACGAGATCGTAGAGGTTAAACCCTAGAAGCTAGCCTATGATTATGATTGTTCTTGTCCTATGGACTAAACCCCCCGGTTTATATAGACATCGGAGGGGGCTGGAGTTACACAGAGTCGGTTACAGAGAAGGAATTCTACATATCCGAATTGCCAAGCTTGCCTTTCACGCAAAGGAGAGTCCCACCCGGACATGGGACGGAGTCTTCAATCTTGTATCTTCATAGTCCAACAGTCCGGCATAAGCATATAGTCCGGCTGTCCGAGGACCCCCTAATCCAGGACTCTCTCAGTAGCCCCTGAACCAGGCTTCAATGACGATGAGTCCGACGCGCAGACTATATTCGGCATTGCAAGGCGGGTTCCTTCTCCGAATACTCCAAAGAAGATCTTGAACACAAGAATTGTTTCCAGCTCTGCAAAACAAATTCCACGTACCACCGTAGAGAGCACGATATTCCACAAGTCTAATCTATCGACAACTTTTTCATAGCATGACATCACGCCGCGGCCCGGTCATTATACGAACGTTTTTCTCAACCTGCTACTGCACATATTGCCAGGCGGTTATACTAGCACGTCTTGTCGAAGCAGAGACCGTGTCCCCTTATCACGGGATTCTTATCAATACGGGTGTGGGTAACCCAACCATGCCATCAACACGGCGCTTGGGGAATAAGCGAGTTTACAGGGCAAGTGGGGAGGCGCATAGTTTCTACCGCCTTTCTAAAGGGATAAGGATTCCCCCTTTTTCAGCCACGCCTTCTTCTTCCTCTGCTCATCCATTCTCTCTCGCTCGAGCTCCAGCGACCAAGCTTTCACCTTCTCTGCAAAGTCATTCCGAACATGTCCGGAGAGGGAGGCAAGTGGATGGCAGGAGGACATCATGAAGTTTCAGAAGGCCGGATACCTGTCCGCAAACATCGCGCACCGGCTTCCGGCCGAAGGGCAGATCATCCCTACCTCGAAACCACAGGAGAGGGTAGTATTCCTCTCTCACTTCGTCCGCGGACTGGGATTCCCCCTCCACCCGTTCGTCCATGGACTTATGTTCAACTACGGGCCGAACTTCCATGATCTGGCCCCCAACTTCATCCTCAACATCGCGGTGTTTATCGTCGTGTGCGAGGCCTTCCTCCGCATCACGCCCCACTTTGGCCTATGGCTGAAGACCTTCAACGTGAAGCCAAAGGTGGTGGGTGACCAGCAAGCGGAGTGCGGGGGCGCCATGGTGCGCAAGATGCCCAACGTTACTTAGCCCGAAGGCTCCTTCGTGGAGACTGTGAAGGGGTGGCAATCGGGGTGGTTCTACATCACCGAGCCGCGTGACACCAACTGGGCGGTGACCCCCGAATTTCGATCCGGTGTCCCCATGTGGCTCACCTCCTGGAAAGAGAAGGGCCTAGACTGGGGCTCAGCCATGGAGCTGACCAGACTTTAGACCTGCGTCCAAAATATGATAGGCAAGAAAATCAAGCTTGTCAACATGGTCCAGGTCATGCTCCTCCGCCGGATCCTTCCGTGTCAGAGACGGGCTTACAATCTGTGGGAGTTTAATCCGGCCGAACACCAGATGCTACGAGAGCTCTTCGACACGATGCAGGAAGACGTCTGGAAGGTGCTCTTCAAGGCCAACGAGGTCCCCCCACCCATAACCAAAGATCGCGGACTCAACGCGAAATGCCAAGCCCGTATGGTGAGTTTTTATATTTTGCAAAAGGTGCCTTTAATCAGCACATCCGCGGGAGGAATCTAAGCCTCCATGCCGATTTAATCAGGACTGGGTAGCGATAGCGGAGCGGATTGACTGTCCGCCTCCGCTGCCGGAAGATCAAGCATCGCCTCTTCTAACGAAGATGCTGTTTCTGGCGCCCTATGAGGTGCCGGAGAAGTAGGTCAAGAAGAAGACCGTGGGGACCAGGAAAGGTCTCCGGTGCAAGGTTGCATCGAACGTGTTGTCCGAAGACACCGAAACGCACTCCTCCAACAAAGACGAGGAGGAGGAAGAGGAAATCCCTCCCCCCAACCCGGGAGGGGGGCGGGGGGAGAAGAGGAAGGCTGCCCCGCAGGGGGAAGCTGAGGTGTCCAAGAAGGGAAAGACCATCCTTTCGGACCATCCCACCACAGCCACCTACAGTGGCGAGGAGTGGGAGCCCAGGGACAAGCCCCTGGCTAAGTCGTAAGTATCCGGACACATAATACTTCTTGTATGTTTTGCTTTATTGATTCTTATCATGCCAACCATGCATATGCAGTCCGACCAAGTCCCACATTGATGTATCCTCTTCGAAGGGGTCTCTAGGCCCGTCAGCGATGAACAACCATCCACTCCCGATAGCCTCCTCCCCTAGGCCCGCGGATGACACCGAGGTGTTGTCCCAAAGGCTACCAGGCCAAGGGGAGATAGTTCCGCAGATGCCCCAGGCGAAATCCCAGTCATAGGGCACATGGGGGGAAGACCCCCATGGACTCTGATAACGGAGGCCGCAGCAAGTTTGGCCCCCAGCCGAATATGGCTCCGGAAATGCAAGTGGTTCTGAATTCAGGCAGGCAGCCTCCCTCTAAGGGGGGCAAGCCGCCTTTACCGATGACCTCTGTCCATCCAGAGGCACCGAACAACTTGTTGGAAGCGCTTCGCGGTGCTTCCATTGATGAAGAACACCGTACCATTATGAGTATGGTGATTGAGAAGGTCCGTTCCGCTAAAAGTGGATTGACAGAAGCCTGCGCTAGCCTCCTAACAGGCTTTGAGGTAAGTAATAAAATTGTAAGAGAATATCACAGTATAGACAGTAGCACCTGATGCTCTGTTTGGTGTTCGGAAAGAAAAGCCGAACAGAGGATCAAATAACATTCGCAGGAGTATAACAGAAGATGTCTATGTGAATAAGCAGGCGTCACTGCTGGCCGCTGCCGCTCGTACTGCGGAGGTCTCCGGACTGAAGCGGGACCTAGAGCGGACCGAGGGAGAGCTCGGCCTCGTGAAGAGGCGGCTCGAGGAAACTCAAGGTACGCAATACCCCGTCTGTATATTTGATAAAGGATAAATAAATTCTGCTTAGCAGCGTCATGAACTTTAATAGGGGTGTCACATCCCTGGTCCTGGTATGCAGTAGGCTAGCCCCTCATGTGTGCATCATGTTTTAATTCAAATGAAATTTGAATTGAGGGATTTTCAAAGCCTCAGAAACCTTCTAAAAATGATCAACATTAAAATCTTCTCAAAGAAGTCCAAGAAAATGTTCCTAATATTCTGTAAAAAATATTGGCATGAGGTAAAATGCAAACCAATATTTTTGGAGTGACTGAAACATTTATTTTGGGCCTTTGAACTAATTCAATAACTAATTGCATTGGATATATATTTTATATATAATTAATATATGTCCAATAATTCTGAACATTTTATGTGGTTTGTTATATTTTAGTTCTAGCCACATAATTATTTTCAGGATTTTATAAAATGGTTTAGTATTTTACTAAATCAAAACAAAATGTAATGAAATGTAAAAATAAAAGAGAGAGAAACCTACAGCCCAGCTCCTCCACCACTTACTCGGCGCCACCAACTGCCCAAAGACGGCCCAGCCCACCGCCGCCCCCCTCGTCGCCTTCCTCCTCGCCCAAGAGGGGCGTGTGGCGCAGCGCAGCAAGACGCCTCGCCACCTCCTGCTTCCGCCGCCTCCCGACGCTGCTCGATGCTCGGGCGCCGACACGCACTTCGCCGACCTCTCTCACTCTCCCGTGTCTCCTCGCGTCGCCTCTCTCCCGAGCACCACCGAGTGGAGCTCGTCGCCGCCGCTCATCCCACGAGCCACAGCCACCGCCTCGCCTCGCCGACGCCCAGGAGCTCGCCACATCGCTCTCTACCTCTTCACCGAGCCACACGATCGGAAGGGCCCCTGCCGCCGCCCGATGCTTTTCTCCTTCTCGCCGCGGAGATCCGCCTCGCCCCGTCCGCTTCGCTCCGACAGCTTCCCGAGCTCACCGACTCGCCTGTCGCGATCTACGGAGCTTCGATCATCCTCCCCTCTCCATTCTCTCTCGCACGCCAGAAGCTGCCACGCCTTCTCGCCCGATCAAGGCCACCGCACTTTCGCCGCCAACACGACTCCGGCGACCATTTGGTCCGGGCGTCGTGTCCAACATGCTTGCTGCCTCGCGTAGCTGCTGTAGGTGCCACGAACGCGATACCACGGCCGCTGCAGCCCCGTAGCTAGAAACACCCGAACGCCGGCGCCGCCGAGCTCGTTTCCGGCAAGCTCCGGCCGTCCCCTCTGCTGCCAAGAAGCCTCGATGCGGGCGAGCCCAGCCTCCAGCGTGCACTCGGCCGCCCGTTTGGTCGCCGGAGACGCAAACCCGAGGCTCGCCACCGCGGCTGGCCTCGCCGGCGTCAAGCCGCCGGTGGGTTTGACCCACTTTGACCACGGCGGGACCCCCCCTGTGTCCATGACAGGTGGGGCCGGCCTGTTAATTAGGCTAGGATTAGTGTTAACTAAATATTAGTTAGACTAATGACCTCACACGCGGGGCCCAGTGGTCAGTTTGACCTGGGCCGCCCGTTGACCTGCTGACCTCAGCCTTACGTCATGCTGACGCAGTAAATGATTTTCTGTATTTATTTTTATACAGGAAATTCCAGAAAATTGTTTAAACTTCTAAAATTCATATAAATTCAACCGTAGCTCCAAATCAAACAAGTTATATATGAAAAATGATCAGAAAAATCTAATCTATCCATCTGCACTGGTTTCATGCATGTTTAAACAACTTAACCTTGCTGTTTAGTGCAAAACATGATAAGGCACTATTTGAATTCATAATCTGAATTTGGGGTTGAACCTTTGGCTCAATATGACCCAAATCCATCTGGTTGTAGTTGCATTAGCCCAAAACACATTCATATTGCCATGTCATAGCATGCATCATATTGTGCATTGCATTGATCGTGTTTCTTCTCTGTTTGCCGGTATTGTTCCCCCTCGGTAGACGTTGTTTCGACGATGAGTTCGATGACACCGATGAAGAGATATACTATCTTCGAAGTGCCGTGCAAGCAAAACCCCTTGTTCATTCCGACATAATCCTACTCTCTCGCTCCTGCTTTTTACCGCATTAGGACAACAACGAATCATTTGTTACTTGCTGCGATAGCTGAACCCTTTATCCTTTGCATGACCTGTCATTCCACAAGAATAGATGAAACCCACTAGCATGAGTAGGAGTTGTTTGAGCCCTGATGTGCCTACTCATTCATGCTTGTTTGTCATGCCTGCTACTGCTTAGAGTTGAGTCGGTCTGATTCATCGGGAATGAATCAGAGGTGTGCGAACATGTCCTACTGTGTGTGTGAGCAAAGTGTGTGAACACGATTTGGTAAAGGTATCGGTGAGAGGCCATGTAGGAGTACATGGTGGGTTGTCTCATTGAAGCCGTCATTAGGAACTGAGTTCTGTGTTTGTGATCCATGATCCAGCTACTACCATACATTGGGCCCTGAAATATGACCCCGCTCGACTTCTTATTCACCCTAGTCCTCTGTCCAGGAGTTGCAAGTAGTTTCTGGTGTTTGTAGTTCATCGAGGCCGTGGACAGCGCCGACCGTAGGGGTGGGCTGTGATGCGCTAGGTACGTGGCACGGTGTACCGGATGCCCGCTTGGTATCTCGGGAACCCTGCTCACATCGCTTGGGGCTGTGAGCGAAACTTGCCGAACTCCTCATAGATGGAACCCAAATAGGCGATAAACCCGACTAGAGACTTGAGTGTTTAGGTAGGTCGTGGTCTACACCCACGCCGGCTTTAAGCTGAAGTCCGCCGAGCACATGTCGTGTGCGACGCTAAGTGGTGGAAACATGTATGAAGAAGTACACCCTAGCAGGTTAATATGATCTATTCAATAGCCGTGTCCGCGTAAAGGACTTCGGGTTGCCTATAACAGTTCATAGACAATGAAAGTGGATACTTTAAAATACGCAAGATAGTGTGAGTGCTATGGATGGCGTTCTCGTAGGGAGACGGAGCGGATCCATAGTGGTGTATTGATATGATGAATATGTGGACTCGTAGCGCCACCTCAAAAGAGATACTTGCAAATGTAGTTTAGGATAGCCATCGAGTCAAAGCTGGCTTGCTGCAGCTTAAACCCCACCATCCCCTTTGTTGATAATGATGCATATGTAGTTAGTTCTGATGTAAGTCTTGCTGGGTACATTTGTACTCACGTTTGCCTATTTTATGTTTTTGTAGAGAGACTTCAGTCTCGCTAGTAGTTCCATGTGGACTTCGACGTTAGCTTGTTACCTCAGCTACGATCTTGTGCCCTCGGCAGGATCTGGTAGATAGTCAGGCTTCTAAGCCTTTTTCATTTGTAGATGTCTGTACTCAGACATGTTAGCTTCCGCATGTGTTTGATTTGTATGCTCTGAATGTTGGGTCATGAGACCCCTGTTTGTAATATCTCACTCTTCGGAGCCTAATGAATAAATACTTGAGTCGAGAGTCATGTTGTGATGCCATGTTGTATTTGCACATATCGAGCATATTGTGTGTATGTTATTGAAATGCTTGGTATGTGTGGGATCCGACTATCTAGTTGTTTATCTTTAGTAGCCTCTTACTGGAAATGTCTCTTAGTTCCACCGAGCCATGGTAGCTTGCTACCGCTCCGGAACACTTAGGCTGGCCGGCATGTGTCCTTCTTCGTTTGTGTCCGTCCTTCGGGAAATGTCACGCGTTAAGTACCGAGTCCTGCTAGCCCAGTGCTACAGCCCAAACTTATTCACCGATGACCGACACGCTCGATGTCGGGTCATGGATGCCTCGTCCTCGTAAGTCTGTGCCACTTTGGGTTTACGACTAGCCATGTCAGCCCGGCTCCTTATCATATGGATGCTAGCGACACTATCATATACATGTGCCAAAAGGCGCAAACGGTCCCGGGCAAAGGTAAGGCGACACCCGTGGGAATACCGTGCATGAGGCCGCAAAGTGATATGAGGTGTTACCGGCTAGATCGATGTGACATTGAGTCGGGGTCCTGACAGCTTTGGTATCGAGCTTGACCGCTGTGAGGATTACCAAGCCAAACTGGTCGAAGTTGAGTCTAGAAATGCTTTAGTTATGTAAGGGAATTGATTGTGGGATGGAACGTAAGGCACTTTTTACTCCTTATACCTCATGGCCTTCTGATCTGAGTCAACCTCTTCTTTTCTACGGGGTTTAAGAACTAGGCCTTCTCATCTATCTATCAGGATGACGTGTTACTAATCCATAGACTTATACAATTGTTAGTTTCAAATCTCGCTTCAGTTTTACTACTCCGTATGTTCATAATCATTGATCTCGAAACCTTGACATTGTGCTTCGGAGTGGCTATGCCACCATTTTTGTAGTATGTCTCCAAACTTTTTCAGCATTTACAGCCGTTATGCTGTCCGAGTCATCCCAGGTTTCTAAATAGTCTGATGCACTTGCAAATCCTTTCCCTCTGGTTTTGATGTTCCCTTGGGCCAGGTTAATCACACTAATTGCTGAGTTGAGGTATTCTATTGCCTCGACATATATGTTGGAATTATTATTATGACCCTAGGTGTCTTAGGGGATCATCTAGTAACCTAGCCATGATTTGTGTCCCAGTGTGAGGATTCTGGCCTTTATTCCCGAAAGCATCCTGTGATGCCACTTAGTTAGTAGGTATTCTATTCCTGGGTTTTTGAACCCGAGATTCACCCCACTTACCTCATGTTGATAGTGTTTGCTAGTTCCTTTAGGAAATTAGTAACCCTTGCATTAGTCCTCGAGGTCTGTGGTATTTCCTTCTTCCAAATACTATGAACCACTTATGGCAGAAGATTGTTGGATCAAAAGATCACAGCAGGAGTGCCCTCGATGAGTTCTCCATTCATAATTGTGATTCTGCCAGTTTTACCTTCCCGCATGGATTATCCGGAAGAAAAATGTTGAACTTGGTTTGACATATTAATCTATGCATCCACAACTCAGAAAATGATATGTTCTTTTGAGTCGTCCCTCTTAGTTGTCTTCTGACCATCGTCTATCAATTGATGGACAAGAGTAGTTGTGCACTCGAGCTCATCGATGCTTATTATTCTTGTGGTCCGTCAAGCCATTCTATTCCAGAATGATTAGGAGAAACAAACTCCAAAGACTTCATCCATTTCTAGGATTGGGTCAAAGCGGTTGTATTCCATGATCAAAATGCCAATCCAGCTTTTGTTCGTTTCTACCTTGGAGTATTATTATCTTTATATTAAGAATATCATGAGAATTGCACTGCCTCTTATGATTTCTTGACGCAGTGATACTTCTTGCCATCATTGTTCATTCCTCGGTTTCCGTGTTATTGTAACCGGAATGCTGACAAGTGAATCGTGGTGTGTGAAATCAATACTGCTAGCAACTCCGTTGCTTGGTAGTTAAATGGACGATGGCCTCATTCTTAGTGTGTTGATTATTGAATCTTCATCCTAAGGTTGATTGTGCTACCTAGTCCTTATTTCTGGTGCACTCTATGATTGATGAGTTAGGATTTTGTTAAGTCCTCGCTCATTTGATCATATCGTCTTGCCCTGAAAAGCAAGATTGTTCTCGAGCTTAGTAACATATCGGTGGTTCGTGATTCTCCGAATGTCTTCTCGGAGGTATCACCAGGATGTCACCTGACTGCTATGATTGAGTTCGTGATCAAGTTGGTTTCATATAAACCACCCCTTCTCCAAGAATCTGTGTTGGACACCCTGAGCTAGTTGGTTAAGCCAAACAACAACTTGGAGAGTTGGAAGATAAAAGCTTGTCTGACTTAGTTCATGATAAGGGATATCTTGAGTGTATGTTGAAGAAAGATGATATCTCCATTGATTGATCCTCGAAACCAGTTGTTGGAGCTATCGTCTTGCGAAAACTTTGATTTGAGTGTGGGCTATTCTCAAATCAAATCAGAACCAACGATGTTCGTAATGTTGTCTTACTCGTGGATTTTCCTCGAGCATACACCATTATATCTTTGGGTCTGACCAATGCTATCACTTGTTCTCATAATGATGGAATTCCATCTTCATGGAAAACCAGGATGAATTGTTGTTGAGCCCATCGACAACATCCTTGTCTACTCCATAATTTTGTTGAACATTAAGCTAGTGTTGGAAACTTTTTAAAGCATTTGTTCATGCTAGTTCATGAAGCATATGTTCAGATGTAAGAAGTGACTTACTCTAGTTCATGTGCATTAGATGTAAGTTGCCGCCGTGGATTCGAGAAAGTCAATGTTGCTTCCTTTGGAATCATCCCAAATCATTCATGCATACGTGCGAAGTATTCTGTGGTTCGAAGACTTGCAACCTTCATTCTATATGTATTCCTAGCACACCAAGACACTGATTGAATTGTTCAAGGAGAAGAAGTTCCTTCTTAAGAGCAAGACTTATGCAAGGACTTCGATATCCTCAATGATGGTTTCCCTCCTGAACTCGGTAGTGTCTTATTGTAAGACTACCATGGAATCATGTTTGTCTGGGACAACGTGTTCACATGTTTGTAGCAGGACCAGCTCATGTTTTGGAGCTTGCTATCGTAGTTCTTTTCCCGAGAATCTCGCGACGTCATCTCGTCGATTTGTGTTGCAAACTTTCATTTTACTTTCTAGACTTGATGAGTCTGGAATAACCTGACACCAACTAGATCTGAATCTCAGGCAGATATGATGGTTGGAACGTGTCCCAAGAACTATAATATTGGTCTCTCAGAATCTGGTAAAATGGATGTCGTGGCCAACACACCCAGCCGAAGACCTATTATTGTAGTATCTTGATTGAAGAAGTTGGCCACCTCTCCATAAGGACTTCGTAGGAATTATTCCCTATTTGTGTGCCTTATGATTTTTGTGCTCCCGAAGTCCGACCTGTTACCTGATGCTCTAGATATCAAACCATATCTATGTAAGGGATACGCTAGTACATCATGGAGAACATTAGAAGCGGAGTGCTAAATGTCTCTCGGTCGATCATCCAGATTTCGTCCCTTTGGCCTTGCTAAGGTGAAATCTGAGCAGGTGTTGTCCTCCTTTGCGTCTGCATTGTCCATCACTATTCATCATGGTGGTATGATGTGTTGCCAGGATCCCCGACACGGATGTTGGTAAGATTTTGATGAGTATGGAAATGCTCAAGTTCTTGAGAGCACGCACAAGCGCTAGGTATTGTCATCGGCACTAACTGGGATTGCTCTCAGTTTCCTCGGTTATGCTATAACCATTCCAATAGTGGAATCACACTCTGCTGTTGGGTTTCTTCCCAGTTACTAGAATCATTCCCAACATTTGTGTTTTGTTTCCAGCTTGCACCGTCATTGTGCCATCCTATCTTGGGTCCCATCCATTTTCCGATGATAAGCAAAATCATCCTTTGTGTTGTCTTCAACAAGGTAATCCACATCATCCATTTTGGCCCGAGAATGTCATTCTTTCGGATTCCTTCAAATGATTAATTGTAATTGCCTTAGGCTGGTATAAAGAATTTCAATGATATCGGAATCAAAGGTAATTCTTTTTGCCACTTAAGGGGATATTTCTACGAGTCACCTTCCATAAGGTGTCTCGTTATGGTATCATGGCAATTATTTTCCTGGCTACTTTGAAACCTCATCAAATTGTTTCTTCCGTCCTTCATGATGTGTGTTTTGCCTCTCAGCTCAAGAGATGTTCTACATCTCATTCCGTGAGTTGATCTTGTGATCATTAAAATGATCCATCCTTGTAGAATGTTTCTGTCCTCGTGTTGGATGAAGATCTCAAAAGCAAAGATGTCAAGATCAATTGGAACACTGGATCAGCATCCTTGAGAAGGACATCTGGGTCGTGAAGATCGTGTTAGTTTGTATCCTCTCGCCTTCTTACTCACGCCTTGAATCTCGGGACGAGATTCTTGTTTAGTGGGGGCGAGTTGTCACATCCCTGGTCCTGGTATGCAGTAGGCTAGCCCCTCATGTGTGCATCATGTTTTAATTCAAATGAAATTTGAATTGAGGGATTTTCAAAGCCTCAGAAACCTTCTAAAAATGATCAACATTAAAATCTTCTCAAAGAAGTCCAAGAAAATGTTCCTAATATTCTGTAAAAAATATTGGCATGAGGTAAAATGCAAACCAATATTTTTGGAGTGACTGAAACATTTATTTTGGGCCTTTGAACTAATTCAATAACTAATTGCATTGGATATATATTTTATATATAATTAATATATGTCCAATAATTCTCGAACATTTTATGTGGTTTGTTATATTTTAGTTCTAGCCACATAATTATTTTCAGGATTTTATAAAATGGTTTAGTATTTTACTAAATCAAAACAAAACAGTAATGTAATGTAAAAATAAAACAGAGAGAGAAACCTACTGCCCAGCTCCTCCAACCACTTACTCTGGCGCCACCAACTGCCCAAAGACGCCCAGCCCACCGCCGCCCCCCCTGCTGCCTTCCTCGCGCCAAGAGGGCGGGGTGTGGCACAAGCAGCGCACAAGACGCCTCGCCACCTCCTGCTTCCGCCGCCTCCCCGACGTCATTCTGGATGCTCTGGAAGTCGACACGCACCCCCCCCCCTCGACCCTCTCTCACTCTCCCGTGTCTCTCCCTCGTCAGCCCTCTCTCCCGAGCACCACCGAGTGGAGCTCGTCGCCGCCGCTCATCGCCTACGTAGCCACAGCCACCGCCCCGCCTCGCCGACGCCCCAGGGAGCTCCGCCACCTCGCTCTCTACCTATTCACCGAGCCACACGACCGGAAGGGCCCCGAAGCGCCGCCCCGATGCTTTTCTCCTTCTCGGCCGCCGGAGATCCGCCTCGCCGCCTCGCTCGCTCCGATGCTTCCCCGAGCTCACCGACTCGCCCGTCGCGATCTACGTGAGCTTCTGATCATCCTCCCCCTCTCCATTCTCTCTCGCACGCCAGAGCCGCCACGCCTCTCGCCCATCAAGCCATGCCCACCGCACTCGCCGCCAACACGACTCGGCGACCATTTGGTCCGGCGTCGTGTCCAACATGCTCGCTGCCTCGCGTAGAGTCTGCTTGAGGTGCCACGAACGCGATACCACGGCCGCTGCAGCCCGTGAGCTGAAACACCCGAACGCCGGCGCCGAGCTCGCTTCCGCAAGCTCCGGCCGTCCCTCTGCCGCCGCAAGCCTCCTCGATGCGGGCGAGCCCCAGCTCCCAGCAGGCACTCGGCCGCCTGCTTGGTCGCCGGAGACGAAACCCGAGGCTCGCCATCATGGGTGGCCTCGCCGGGCGTCAAGCCGCCGTGGGTTTGACCCACTTTGACCACGGTGGGACCCCCGTGTCCATGACAGTGGGGCCGGCACATTAATTAGGCTAGGATTAGTGTTAACTAAATATTAGTTAGACTAATGACCTCACACGCGGGGCCCAGTGGTCAGTTTGACCTGGGCCGCCCGTTGACCTGCTGACCTCAGCCTTACGTCATGCTGACGCAGTAAATGATTTTCTGTATTTATTTTTATACAGGAAATTCCAGAAAATTGTTTAAACTTCTAAAATTCATATAAATTCAACCGTAGCTCCAAATCAAACAAGTTATATATGAAAATGATCAAAAAATCTAATCTATCCAACTGCACTGGTTTCATGCATGTTTAAACAACTTAACCTTGCTGTTTAGTGCAAAACATGATAAGGCACTATTTGAATTCATAATCTGAATTTGGGGTTGAACCTTTGGCTCAATATGACCCAAATCCATCCGGGTTGTAGTTGCATTAGCCCAAAACACATTCATATTGCCATGTCATAGCATGCATCATATTGTGCATTGCATTGATCGTGTTTCTTCTCTGTTTGCCGGTATTGTTCCCCCTCGGTAGACGTTGTTTCGACGATGAGTTCGATGACACCGATGAAGAGATATACTATCTTCAGAAGTGCCAGGCAAGCAAAACCCCCTTGTTCATTCCGATACAATCCTACTCTCTCGCTCCTGCTCTCTTTTACCGCATTAGGACAACAACGAATCATTTGTTACTTGCTGCGATAGCTGAATCCCTTTATCCTTTGCATGACCTGTCATTCCACAGTAAATAGATGAAACCCACTAGCATGAGTAGGAGTTGTTTGAGCCCTGATGTGCCTACTCATTCATGCTTGTTTGTCATGCCTGCTACTGCTTAGAGTTGAGTCGGTCTGATTCATCGGGAATGAATCAGAGGTGTGCGAACATGTCCTACTGTGTGTGTGAGCAAAGTGTGTGAACACGTTTTGGTAAAGGTATCGGTGAGAGGCCATGTAGGAGTACATGGTGGGTTGTCTCATTGAAGCCGCCATTAGGAACTGAGTTCGTGTTTGTGATCCATGATCCAGCTACTACCATACATTGGGCCTCAAATATGACCCCGCCGACTTCTTATTCACCCTAGTCCTCTGTCCGGGAGTTGCAAGTAGTTTCGTGTTTGTAGTTCATCGAGGCCGTGGACAGCGCCGACCGTAGGGGTGGGCTGTGATGCGGTAGGTACGTGCACGGTGTACCGGATGCCCGCTTGGTATATCGGGAACCCTGTTCACATCGCTTGGGGCTGTGAGCTAAACTTCGCCGAACTCCTCATAGATGGAACCCAAATAGGCGATAAACCCGACTAGAGACTTGAGTGTTTAGGTAGGTCGTGGTCTACACCCACGCCTTTAAGCTGAAGTCCGCCGAGCACATGTCGTGTGCGACGCTAAGTGGTGGAAACATGTATGAAGAAGTACACCCCGCAGGTTAATATGATCTATTCAATAGCCGTGTCCGCGTAAAGGACTTCGGTTGCCTATAACAGTTCATAGACAATGAAAGTGGATACTTTAAAATACGCAAGATAGTGTGAGTGCTATGGATGGCGTTCTCGTGAGGGAGACGGAGCGGATCCATAGTGGTGTATTGATATGATGAATATGTGGACTCGTAGCGCCACCTCAAAAGAGATACTTGCAATGTAGTTTAGGATAGCCAATCGAGTCAAAGCTGGCTTGTCGCAGCTTAAACCCCACCATCCCTTTGTTGATAATGATGCATATGTAGTTAGTTCGATGTAAGTCTTGCTGGGTACATTTGTACTCACGCTTGCCTATTTTATGTTTTTGCAGAGACTTCGGCCTCGCTTAGTAGTTCCACGTGGACTTCGACGTTAGCTTGTTACCTCAGCTACGATCTTGTGCCCTCGCAGATCTCGTAGATAGTCGCTTCTAAGCCTTTTTCATTTGTAGATGTCGTACTCGCACATGTTAGCTTCCGCATGTGTTTGATTTGTATGTTTCAATGTTGGGTCATGAGACCCTGTTTGTAATATCTCGCTCTTGAGCCTAATGAATAAATACTTGAGTCGAGAGTCATGTTGTGATGCCATGTTGTATTTGCACATATCGAGCATATTGTGTGTATGTTATTGAAATGCTTGGTATGTGTGGGATCCGACTATCTAGTTGTTTATCTTTAGTAGCCTCTCTTACGGAAATGTCTCTTAGTGTTTCCACCGAGCCATGGTAGCTTGCTACCGCTCCGAACACTTAGGCTGGCCGGTATGTGTCCTTCTTCGCTCTCGTTCCGTCCTTCGGGAAATGTCACGCGTTAATAACGGAGTCCTGCTAGCCCAAAGCTACAGCCCGAACTTATTCACCGATGATATTGACACGCTCGATGTCGGGTCATGGATGCTGTCCTCGTAAGTCTGTGCCACTTTGGGTTTACGACTAGCCATGTCAGCTCGGGCTCCTTATCATATGGATGCTAGCGACACTATCATATACGCAGCCAAAAGGCTAAACGGTCCCGGGAAAAGGTAAGGCGACACCCGTGGGAATACCGTGCGTGAGGCCGCAAAGTGATATGAGGTGTTACCGGCTAGATCGATGTGACATTGAGTCGGGGTCCTGACAAGGGGCCACAACCGAAGTGGCGGCTCTTAAGAAGGCGATGATCGAGGCCAAAGACAAAGCGGCCAAGGAACACACCGAGCGCGAGAAGCAAGAGGCCTGGGTCAACGAGGTCCAGCAAGAGCTCTAGGATTTCATCCAGAAATATGAGTCCTTGGAGAGTGACTCTAAAACTCAAGAGTCCGAGCTTGCTAAGGCCCTCCAGAGTGCGCAAGGCGCCAAAGCCGAAGCCCAAAAGGCCCTCCAGGAGATTCAGGCGGCCAAGAAGATTGCGGCGGGTAAGGAATTCATTATGCAAAGCAAGCATGTGAAGGAGACTTTCCTTTTACTTACCCGAATTTGGAGCTCTCCAGGAGCGTTCGCAGATCTTCCGCGCAGCATATCTGATGCCACAGAGTTCTACCAAGCTGAAGAAGGGAGATTGACGGAGAAGTTGTTCTGGTCTCAGTATCTTGGGACAGAACATCCGATGCCCTTGTTCGACCAGCTGAAGCAACTGGTCGAACTGCACAAGGCAGCCGAACTGGCCATGAAGGAGCTCATAGCCCGGTTATGGCCTGCCGAGCCTATGCCCAGCAGCCACTTCGGCCTCGTGAAGCGGCTTGTGAATGCCTGCCCTGGCTTGAAGTCATAAAGCGGTCAGTTTGCTTTGAAGGTGCGCAAATGGCCTTCGCCCGCGCAAAAGTGCACTGGGCGAAGATGGATGCCGAGAAGCTGATGATGGAGGGGCCACCGAAGGGCAAGGAGCACCGCCGGCCTGAAAAGTATTATGACAGTGTCCTGAAGGGCTCCTGCCTTTTGGCGGAGCAATGTGATAAGGATGTAATCTTTGAGTGAATGCACTCAATTTATCCTGTAACATGAAACAAGTTTATTTGTGCAATATAACGCTTGTTGATTTAAAATTTTACCTCATGTGTGTCCGCTTACGAAATCTGAGAGTTGGCCAGTCGTCGGCTTCTACCCCCGTGTAACTAGTACCGGGGTGTTCAGGATAAATCTAAACACTCTTTATCCAATTTTTTGGTCCTTTAAGGAGGTGTTTAGCGCAACGAACAAGGCAATCGGACTATACAGCTTTATCACTCTCACTTAGCCATAGAAGTTCTATAATTTTAAATTTCAGCATAGCCCCTAGTATTCGGAAGGCCGAACTTGGGGCGCTATACACGCCTAAATTGGACAATGACCGATTCCTCGCCTGAAGCGGAAAAAATCTTTAAGGATTTGAAACCTCTCAAACAGCGACCAACTCTCGTCGCATCATGACAGTCAGTTTTTGGCTTTCTCTACTGAGGTGCTTGTCTGGAAGAACCGAGACACAATCGCAGTAATTCTCCCTTTACTACCCTAGCCGATATAGCGGAACGTAGGGTAGCAAGCATAGGAGACGGGCAACCCAACTATTGACCCAAGAGATGATTCGGAGCTGATGCATATAATGCTATAAGTTCGGGGTGCCGCACTGTCGAAAGTGTTAGGACTTTCTTGCCGTATTATGGGGTACACTGAAGCCCCTGGCGAACTGAAACGTACGAGAATGTACATGTGCGATTTGTAATAAATAAACAAAAAAAAAGAAAATAAATGTAGTAATAAGCTAATGATGTACATTATTTTCATTTGTGATTTGAATGATACGTCAAGGCATATGTATACAAGTGGTGCGATAAGCAAAATAGGACTATTTGACATGTCCTAACCAAGAGCGAGCTACGTGTGGGTATGTAAAACAAGTATGGCGATCGTTATCAGAGACCACCTGGGGGTTCCCTTGTACGTCAAAGCTCCTTTCCTCCTTGGTGTTTCCATCCCGTGATGGGTCCGATAGTTAGGCTATCGAAAGGGCCTCAAGAAGATAGGGACCTGAAAGAAAGAAAAGGGCGAAGGTATACAGATCCTGGGGCGGTTGAGCCGCATTGTGGACCACATTTCTAGCCGTGCCTCCGTCTATGCCCATGGTATTTCAAGTGCGTAATTGTGTACACGCGACACAAATTTCACCGCCTGACTGGGACTGAGACGGAGGCCGAATTGCTTGGCGAGCTCTGGACGGGCCGGATGATCTTGTTGCAGAGTACTTTGGACTTGCTTGACGGTGTCCGGAGGCTTTATTGCCGAATTGGAGGTCTGCCCAAGGAGGCTGCCCTGTACTTCTGCTGCGAGGGCTGCAGTGTGCTTCTCTGTGAGCACTCTGTGTTTCCATTGACTGTTATAACCCTGCGAGGTCCGGGCATCTTGAGCTTGAGGTAGGCATAGTGCGGCACCGCATTGAATCTGGCGAATGCGGTTCGTCCGAGCAGTGCATGATAGCCGCTGCGGAAGGGGACGATATCGAAGATTAACTCCTCGCTTCAGAAGTGGTCCGGAGATCCAAAGACTACTTCCAGTGTGATTGAGCCCGCAATGTGCCTCTACACTGTATGACACCTTTAAAGGTGGTTTTGGTGGGTTTGATCCTTGAGGGATCGATGCCCATTTTGAGCACTGTATCCTGATAGAACAGGTTCAGGCTGTTGCCATCGTCCATGAGGACTCGTGTGAGGTGGAATCCGTCAATGATAGGGTCAAGGACCAGTGCGGCCGAACCGCCATGACGGATATTGGTCAGATGGTCCCTGCTATCAAAGGTGATCGGACAAGAAGACCATGGGTTGAACTTTGGGGCGATTGGCTCCATCGCGTAGACGTCCCTTAGTGCACACTTCCGCTCCCGCTAGGGGATATGGGTGGCGTATATCATATTTATCGTTTTTACTTGGGGAGGAAATTTCTTCTGTCCTCCTGTGTTCAGCGTCCGGGGCTCCTCGTCGTCATCACTATGCGGCCCCTTTTCCTTGTTTTTGGCATTCAACTTGCCAGCCTATTTGAATACCCAACATTCTCTGTTGGTGTGGTTGGCTGGTTTATCGGGGGTGCCATGGATTTGACATGAGCGATCGAGTATGCGGTCCAGACTGGACGGGCCCGGATTGTTTCCTTTAAATGGCTTTTTCCGCTGACCGGACTTGGAGCCACTGAATCCGGCATTGACGGTCGTGTCTTCAGCGTTATCGCCATTATTGCGACGCTTGTGTCTGTTGCGCCGGGGCTTGCTGTTGCTATCTCTGGCGTCTGAAGTGTCAGGATTTGTTGATGTGCTGTTGCTACGAGCCAACCAGCTGTCCTCGCCTACACAAAAGCGGGTCATGAGTGTCGTGAGGGCTGCCGTGGTTTTCGTCTTCTCTTGGCCAAGGTCTCGGGCAAGCCACTCGTGATGGATGTTATTCTTAAAGGCCGCTAGGGCTTCGGCATCCGGACAGTCGACAATTTGGTTCTTTTT
The DNA here is from genome assembly GCA_021437245.1 of Aegilops speltoides. Lineage (NCBI taxonomy): Eukaryota > Viridiplantae > Streptophyta > Magnoliopsida > Poales > Poaceae > Aegilops > Aegilops speltoides. Next base: position 137,192,888 of record CM038145.1, on the reverse strand, counting down.
AGTTAGGAACCGAGTCCAGAATTTCCTGGCTGACTCTCCGGGCTGTTGGGTTATGTGAATTAAGTCATCAGCGTCCGGTGGTCGCACATAAGTGCCCTGGAAGTTGTCGAGGAATGCGTCTTCCAGGTTCTCCCAACTGCCAATGGAGTTTGCCGGCAGACTATTCAGCCAATGCCGAGCTGGTCCCTTGAGCTTTAGTGGGAGGTACTTGATGGCATGTAGATCATCGCCGCGGGCCATGTGTATGTGGAGAAGGAAATATTTGATCCATACCGTGGGGTCTGTTGTCCCATTACTTCGTCAGTGAAGCATAGGGGGTGTGCGGCGCCTCTATGCCGGGCTACATCACGATGCAGTTCGGAGGAATCTGGTCTGCTGTGTTCGGCCCAGACGGATTTGTATTTAGTATATCCGGTGTAGCGGTCATCGCCACGCGTTGGGGTGCGCCCCTGATCTCTAGATCAATCTTGACTGTCCTGCTTTGTTTTCCAATTCGTCTTGCAGGTCCTGTGTGTAGCCCCGGGCCTTCGTGTTTTTATTTGTTTGGCGATGGGGTGCGGGCTGGTGTTCGGGCTGATACGCCACTTTGTCTCGGCCACGTGGTGGCCGGTCAGCCGCATCCTGCGCTCGTAGTGTAGGCTCTAGTGCCTCATCCTCGAATTGAGGTAACAACCTGCGCCTCGGGTAACTTTTGGTTGGGCGCTCGAGTCCGTATTCCTTGGCTACCAGGACCTCAGCCCATCTGTTAGTAAGTAGATCTTGATCAGCTTGAAGATGTTGCTGTTTTTTCTTCATGCTCTTTGCAGTGGCTATAAGCTGGCGCTTGAAGCGCTCCTGCTCGACGGGATCCTCGGGCACGATAAATTCTTCGTCGCCGAGGCTCACCTCGTCTTCGGAGAGGGGCATTTAATTGTCATCCTCCGAGTCTCCATCCATTGCGTGTTCATCGGGGCTAGCTTGCCCATCCTCCTGTCTGGCTTGCTCGAAGCTTGGCTGGGCGGGATTGTTTTCGTCTTCGGCATCATCCAGAGTGCTATTGACTCTTGTGCCGGTATCGCTATTTTTGATGTGGTGGGATTTAGGGCAGCGCCGCTGACGTCGGCGAGATTGCTTCTCGAGAGGGTTACCCTCCGTTGCATCCTTTTGATCCTTGCCATTGTTTTCTGTGGGTGTGTCCACCATATATATATCATATGATGAGGTGGCTGTCCAGTGCCCTATGGGCGGTGGTTCCTGTTCTTCTCCGGCATCGTCGTTCATGCCATCGATGTCTTCGGAGTCGAAATCAAACATGTCGGTTAAGTCGTCCACAGTGGCTATTAAGTGGGTGATGGGTGGGTAACGAATTTCTTCATCGTCCGCTCCCCCCTCAAGCCGGACATAGTTCGGCCAAGAGTCTCCTGACAAGGAGAGAGATTTTAATGGATTTAGCACATCGCCCAAGGTTGAGTGCTGAAAGATATCCGTGGAGCTAAACTCCATGATCGGTGCCCAGCTAGGTCCAATGGGCACGGATGTACACGGTTCGGATCCTATGGTCGGAGACGAGTCCGAGGGTCCGACAATGCAGACCTCCTTGGAAGTGAGATCTGCGTTCGGCACCATCGCCGCTGAGTGTGCAGCCTCCATGGCGGGGTCCATCCACCCGTCCTCAGATGGCACGATCTGCTCTGGATTTAAAGCCAGGGCAGTTGCTGGTGTGATCTCTCGAACACCGTCCGATGGCAGATCTAAGTCATGCTCATCACGACTGTGGGGCACACCTGTCGTGGGCTCGAATCCGTCGAAGATCAAGTCTCCACGGATATCGGCAGTGTAATTCAGGCTTCCAAACCTGACCTGATGGTGAGGGGCGTAGCTTTTGATCTGCTTTAGATGGCCAAGCGAGTTGGCCCGCAGTGCGAAGCCGCCGAATACGAAGATCTGTCTGGGGAGGAAAACCTCGCCCTGGACAGCGTCATTGTAGACGATTGAAGGGGCCATCAAGCCTTACTGTGACGACACAGTGGAACTCTCAATGAAAGCACCAATGTCGGTGTCAAAACCGGCGGATCTCGGGTAGGGGGTCCCAAACTTTGCATCTAAGGCTAATGGTAACAGTGGGGGACACAATATTTACCTAGGTTCGGGCCCTCTTATGGAGGTAATACCCTACTTCCCGCTTGATTGATCTTGATGATATGAGTATTACAAGAGTTGATCTACCACGAGATCGTAGAGGCTAAACCCTAGAAGCTAGCCTATGATTACGATTGTTCTTGTCCTACTGACTAAACCCTCCGGTTTATATAGACACCAGAGGGGGCTAGGGTTACACAAAGTCGGTTGCAGAGAAGGAAATCTACATATCCGAATTGCCAAGCTTGCCTTCCATGCAAAGGAGAGTCCCACCCGGACACGGGACAAAGTCTTCAATCTTGTATCTTCATAGTCCAATGGTTCGACATAAGCATATAGTCCGGCTATCCGAGGACCCCCTAATCCAGGACTCCCTGAACTTGTTCCAAAATAACTTTGTTGATTATTAATGTGTGGGCCTTCGCAAATCAGGCAACAAAATTACCACAGCATGTTGGTGTCATGTCTTGACACCAAGCCAAGTTACATGATTTTCATTTGTGTTTTGGATTTACAGGAATTAAAAAACCAAGTTTCTTAATGTTTCTGGCCGAGCCATGACGCCCAGATGTTTGAATTTCATTCTCATTTCTTGCATGGGACCTACAAATTTACCCGAGGACACACATGCGATTTTTCAACCAACTTTGGTGCACCGGAGCATGTGCTTGTAGTTCAAATTTGAATTTTGCACATTAAATGACCAGAAACTCAATTAATGTATAAAAGGCCTAACAATTCTGGAATAACTCCAAAATTTAACACAACATTCATATAGTTCTATGTTGACTCTGTATAGAAAATGAAGGGGGGGGGGCAGCGTATATCATTTCGCACACAAAGGTGGCACGTTCCCTCTTAGAACCACAAGCCTTATTGAGAGAAGCTCCGGTTTGCAAGAAGCTTATGCCAAAAGTTGTTCCAATTAGGACAATTTTTTTACCACAGCATGATAGGACCATGACAAGCCACCATGCCAAGTTTCATGATTTTCGGGCGTGTTTTAGATTTACAAGAATTTTAAAACCAAGTTTCTCAATGTTCTCGGCCGAGATACGCCGCCCAGATGTTTGAATTTCATTCACATTTCTTGCATGGGACCTAGAAATTCACCCGAGGACACACATGCTATTTTTCAACCAACTTTGGTGCACTGGAGCTTGTGCTTGTAGTTCAAAATTGAATTGTGCACACTAAATGACCAGAACTCAATTAATGTATAAACAAGGCCAAAAGAACCCGGAATAATCCCAAAATTTAACATGACAGTCATATAGTTCTATGTTGCCTCTGTAAAGAAATTCAAGGGGGGGGGGGGAACTAGCGTATATCGTTTCACGCTCAAAGGTGACACATTCCCTCTCAGAACCACGAGCCTTCTTGTGAGAAGCTCCGGTTTGCAAGAAGCTTATGCCAAAACTTGTTCAAATTCGGCCAAGTTTTTTTCCACAGCATGTTAGTGGCATGTCATGACACCATGCCAAGTTTCATGATTTCCACGCGAGTTTTGGATTTATAGGAATTAAAAAAAATCAAGTTTCTCAATGTTTCCGGCCGAGCCATGACACCCAGATGTTTGAATTTCATTCCCATTTCTTGCATGGGACCTAGAAATTTACCCGAGGACACACATGTGATTTTTCAGCCAACTTTGGTGCACTGGAGCATGTGCTTGTAGTTCAAATTTGAATTATGCACATTAAATGCCCAGAAACTCAATTAATGTATTAAAAAAAGGCTAAACGAACCCGGAACAATTCCAAAATTTAACACGACAATCATATAGTTCTATGTTGCCTTCGTAACGAAAATCAAGGGGGGGGGGGCGGTGTCTATCGTTTCGTACACAAAGGTGGCATGTTCCCTCTCAGAACCACGAGCCTTCCTGAGAGAAGCTCCGGGTTGCAAGAATCTTGTATCAAAGCTTGTTCCAATTAGGCCAATTTTTTACCACAACATGATAGTACCATGACATGACACCATGCTAAGTTTCATGATTTTCAGGCGTGTTTTGAATTTACAAGAATTTTATAACCAAGTTTCTCAATGTTCTCGGCCAAGCCACGACGCCCAAATGTTTTATTTTCATTCGCTTTTCTTGCATGGGACCTAGAAATTCACCTGAGGACACACATGTGATTTTTCAACCAACTTAGGTGCACTGGAGCATGTGCTTGTAGTTCAAATTTTAATTATGCACATTAAATGTCCAAAAACTCAATTAAAGTATAAAAAGGCCAAACAAACCCAGAATAATTCAAAAATTTAACACGACACTCATATAGTTCCATGTTGCCTCTGTAAAGAAAATCAAGGGAGGGGGGCACACAAAGGTGGCATGTTCCCTCTCAGCCCACAAGCCTTCTTGAGAGAAGCTCCGGCTTGCAAGAAGCTTATATGAAAACTGGTCCTATTCAGCCAAAAATTTACCACATCATGATAGTACCATGACATGACACCATGCCAAGTTTCATGATTTTTAGGTGTGTTTTGGACTTTTAAGAATTTTATAACCAAGTTTTGCAATGTTCTCGGCCAAGCCACGACACCCAGATGTTTGATTTTCATTCCCATTTCTTGCATTGGACCGAGAAATTCTGCCAATGACACACATGTTATTTTTCAACCAACTTTGGTGCACTGGAGCATGTGCTTGTATTTCAAAATTGAATTATGCACATTAAATGACGAGAAACTCAATTAATGTATAAACAAGGCCAAGTGAACCCTGACTAATCCCAAAATTTAACATGACAGTCATATAGTTCTATCTTGCCTCTTTAAAGAAAATCAAGGGGGGGCAGCGTATATCATTTCGCACACAAAGGTGGCACATTCCCTCTCAGAACCACGAGCCTTCTTGAGAGAGGCTCTGGTTTGCAAGAAGCTTATACCAAAACTTGTTCCAATTCGGCCAAGTTTTTTACCACAACATGTTTGTGACATGACATGACACCATGCCAAGTTTCATCATTTCCAGGCGAGTTTTGGATTTACAAGAATTTAAAAACCAAGTTACTCATTGCTCTCGGTCGAGTCACGATGCCCAGATGTTTGAATTTCATTCCCATTTCTTGCATGGGACCAAGAAATTCACCCAAGGACACACATGTGATTTTTCAACCAACTTTTGTGCACCGCAGCATGTGCTTGCAGTTCAAATTTGAATTATGCACATTAAATGTCCAGAAACTCAATTAATGTATAAAAAAGGCCAAACAAACCCGGAATAATTCCAAAATTTAACAAAATGTAAACTCGGGTTCAATGGAGCATTTGTAATCATATAAAAAGGGACACGACTCTTTCTTGTGGTGGGAATTGATTTGATTTTTGTTGTTGTTGAGGGTAGTGCGAATTGATTTGGTACTGTACAGGGTAATCTTGTTCTCCCGATTTTTTAAAATATTTTTTTGTAGTTTTTTCAATGGCATTTATAGCTATATAGTAAAAGGGACATGACTCTCTTGTGTCTTGTATGAATTGTTTTTTTGTACATGTTAAGTTTGTTCTGCCGAACATGGGTTCCGCGCCTTGTTATCCTGAAATTTCAAGCTCCAGAATCTTTTGTCTCTTCTGCTGTGAAACTCCCGCCTCTTCAACCCACGCTGTGCCTTGTTATCCTGAAATTTCAATCCGCGTGAAAACTCCCTCCTCATTTGAAATCAGTTCCGCAGCCCACACACGCGAAATCCCCCTTTTACCCCTCAGCCAGAAATGCCGCCTTGACATCGCGTGGTCAAAACTGGTGGGGGTACATTCGTAACTTACCCTACATTTGGGACAAACGCGTCCCTAAGCCATGGTTCCCCCTACCTTCCCCTTCGCCCCCATTCGTACACCTAGGCCGCCAAAACTAGCAAAACCCCATGCTCCTCCATCGGGCTCCCGACCACCGCCCAGCCGGAGACTCTTCCCAGATGCCGTCATCCATCGCAACAACTCGTTGTCCCTCATCCAACGCATAGGATGAGGATCCGTCGTCGATCTCGTCGTCCCGTCGGATCAGCCGCCCCGTCCTCCACCTCCAAGGGCGGCCCTGATGTTAGCCTTGTCTATCGCGTCACCTCCATCCCCACAACACCGTCTTGACCTGCCTGACCGGAATCACAACACCCTCACCAATTCCTCCGATGAAGCCGAGGCCTACTGGTTGCCACCAAGGAGATTCTGCACTCACCGCTGCATTTTATCTTTTTTCGATCTTGCTTCATGGGCGGCGACTTCCACACGGGCACTAGGTGCTGCTGCTCCGGCTCTCACTCGCGCTGCTGCTGTTGCTCCGGCTCTCGCTCGCGCTGCGTCTCCGTTCTTGTTGTCGGTCGCGCTGCTGCACTGCTCTTGCTTTCGTTCGTGCTGCTGCTCTGCTCTGCTATTGCTGTCGTCATGCTGCTGCTCCACTCTTGCTCTCGTTCATGCTGCTGCTCTGCTCTTGCTCTCGCTCGCGCTGCTGCTATTGCTGCATGACCTCCGACAGCTACAAGAGTTCCTGCTTTAGCACTCGCTCGCGGTGCTGCTGCACGAGTTGCTCTCAGCTAGTGTGTTCCCTGCTCGAGCGGTTGCTGATTTAGATGACTGCTTCTCTGCTACTAGTGCTCGAACGCCCTAAACATCCATTGCAATGCTCTTCTACTAGTTCAATTAGTTTCGACTGTGAAGTTCAGTTTCTTCAGTTAAGTTCAGAATGGATAGTATTTATAGCATCTGTCAGAGCGGCCGTGCTGCGGCTGATGCATTTTACATCTAGCACTTTTTGTTGATGTATTTTAGATCATCTATTATTGATGATATTAGAGTCCCACATCGTATTAACGTTGTCTGTCTTGTCCTGCTTCAGCCTCGCCGTCGTACACCTCACCGGAGCTGCTCCAACGACGAAACCATCCATCACAACCGAGCAGTACCCCCGGCGCCATATCTAGAGGACTCAGATCTTCTTCCCTAACTTCGACAATCATAGCAGCATCACCATCCTCCACGTCCAACCCAATGATGCTGAGGTCGACAAGGCTATGCCAAAGAGTTTGTACACTCCTCGCATCACTTTGTTACTCTGCATTCATGTCGATCCCTCAGGGATCCTTTGGTTCAAAGGAGTTGCAAATATAGAAATAAATGAATCATGGTCACGAAGTTAACAGGGAGAAAACTAAATGATCTTTTGAACCACAATTTTAATCGGTTTAGCAAGATAGCCATTATATGATACTAATTTGGACCAAATGTAAGCTCACAAAATATTTCGAGGTCAGGCTTCAGCCTGTTGAAGACTGCCTACTAGAATCGCCACTGGTTCAAAGAAAAAGTGAAGGGAAGCATAGGAATTGGAAACTTTACTATGGTACTACTATTCATGCATTTGGTTAGAAGGAATGGAGCAAAGCAAAACTGGAGGATTTTTTTTCCTTTGGTGTCTCTTTCAAAGAAAAAACGTAGGAATTTCAATATCCACTTGGACATCCTTTTGAAATTAATTTGCATGGAGAACATGACTAATTGCATTACTGGCATATTAAGATTCTTATTTTTCCATTTTCACGTGGTTTGACTTTAATTTGACCATGTTTCTCCATTCCTGTGTTCATCCAATTCATGTGAACCAAACATGTAGGTTGATAGAAATCCTATGTTTGCAAATGCTCTGTTTTGCACGTGCATTCCTATCCTATTCTTGTGTTTTTCCTATCCCTGGGTTTATATAATCCTCCAATTCTAAGGAGCCCTTACATATTTACTTCATTTTCAGATAGGTGTCAAAGAAAATTCTTTGTGTTATGTCCTGCTCCTGTTGTGCCGTCATCCACCCCACCTGAGGTGCACCATCGACGGAAGTGTTCACTACAGCAGAGATCCCCCCTGCAGACTTCCTTTCGCCGCCTTAGATCATCTTCCCCATTGCCGACAGCCACGCCAACAGCATTACCATCATCGACTGAGCAGATGAACCCAAGGACTACACAGTTCCGAAAGAGAGGTCACACTCTTTCATGTCTGCTTACGTTATACATCGGTTATTATTACTACTACTTTATTGCCCTGTTCACCTCTTAGACTCCGAGACAGGTCCAAACTAATGTTCAAACTTAAGTTTAAAATGCCTGTGGGGCACATATCGAGGCAACAATGAATAGTATCTGTCTACTATCTGGTTCACCTGGGGTCTTCTATGTGGTTCATGCTGGGTGGGCAACAAACGGTAGATGATCCATAGTCTATCTTTTTAAACTGAAGCTATAATCTACCTGCTATCATTAGTTTTGGATTTATCCACTCATTTTCTACCATCTGTCTTGATTTCTGCATGCACCCTATAGGCCTCACATAATCTAACTATGTTTTTATTATTATGCATGTCAGTTATTGTACACAATCGTGTTGAACATGTAGAGAAAAAGAGAAGACTGTTGCATGTGAATATAATGTTATGCAGACGCCGCTCCATGGTGGGCGAAGTGGCCCCCTCCCGCCATTCCAGATTGTATTCCGGAGGAAGATAACTATTCAGAGGGGGGTTCAGAGGGAGCCGACCACTCCTATTTACCCCCTGGAGAGTTTGCTCTAACCTGGCATGCTGATTTTGGTCATATCATGCATATGGCGCCTCACATTGCTTGCATTATACATCTTATATGTCATCAACTTAGTTTAGATTTGCTTTGTGTGAATGCCACCTGTTATGTTTCTATATCATACTCCCACCCTTCCTAAATATTTGTCTTTTTAGAGATTTCAACAAGTGACTACATACGGAGCAAAATGAGTGAATCTACATTCGAAAATATGTCTATATACATTCGTATGTGGTAGTCCATTTGAAATATCTAAAAAGACAAATATTTAGGAACGGAGGGAGTATGTGAGAATTATGCAATGCCATCTTCTTTAGCCAGGCATCATATACGTGAATCATGATATGCCATCCTGTTTAGCCAGTCATCGTATATGTGAATTCTATTGTGCCATATTTATTTTTCATAATGTATTCCAATTGTCAACAATGTTTATACATTCATCTACTCTTCCTGTGCATCAGCTGAAACGCCCTCGATGCGGCTATATCTCCCACTTGTCGAAGCACGACTTAGAGGCATAACCGCATTGAAAACAATGTCGCAAGTGTGGTAATCTTCACACAACCCAAGTAATAAATAAGGGAAAGAGATACATAGTTGGCTTACAATCGCCACTTCACACAATTACATGAATAAAGCATTACATCATCCAAATACAGTCAAGGTCCGACTACGGAACCAAAATAAAAGAAGAACCCCAAATGCGACAAAGGTCCCCGATCGACCCCAACTGGGCTCCACTACTGATCAACTAGAACGAAACAACACAAAGGGCAAGATCTTCATCGAGCTCCTCCTTGAGCTTGGTTGCGCCACCGCAAACTGGTTTGAAGTATCCGTGAGCCACGAGGACTCAAAGAATCCCATTACCATGGGTATAAAGACTAGCAAAGCTTAATGGGAAAGGAAGGGGTAAAGTGGTGAGGTTGCAGCAGCGGCTAAGCATATATGGTGGCTAACATACGCAAATGAGAGCGAGAAGAGAAACAAAGGAACGGTCGTGAAGGTAGCAATGATCAAGAGGTGATCCTGAACACCTACTTACGCCAATCATAACCCGTAAACCGTGTTCACTTCCGGACTCACGAGAAGAGACCATCACGGCTACACACGCGTTGATGCGCTTTAATTCGGATCAAGTGTCAAGTTATCTACAACCGACATTAACAAATTCCCATCTGCCACATAACCGCGGGCACGGCTCGAAAGTTTATACCTGCAGGGTGTCCCAACTTAGCCCATGACAAGCTCTCGCAATCAACGAAGGAATAGACCTTCTCCCAAGACACTCCGATCGACTCGGTATCCCGTACATCAAGACATTTCGACAATGGTAAAACAAGACCAGCAAAGCCGCCCGATCGCCGACAATCCCGATAGGAGCTGCACATATCTCGCTCTCGTGGCAACACCGGATAAGCGAAGCGTCTGTACCGACGTAACCCAAGTTGCCAAGGGATGGTCCCAAGACGGTGCTCTAGTTTGGACCAACGCTAGACAAGCAATCGCCCGGGGCTATAATAAAGATGACCCTTGGGTTAATTACTCCCAAGGTAAATATAGGTGGTGGTGAGGCAAATGGTAAAAGTCAATGTTGGGCCTTGCTGGACAAGTTTTATTCAAAGCGAACTGTCGGGGGTCCCATAAATCACCCGACCGCAAGTAGGAACGCAAAATCCGGGAACATAACACCGGTATGACGGAAACTAGGGCGGCAAGAGTGGAACAAAACACTGTGCATAAGGCCGAGCCTTCCACCCTTTACCAAGTATATAGATGCATTAATAATATAAGAGATATTGTGATATCCCAACATAACCCTGCCACCATGGAGAAATCTTCAACTTCACCGCAACTAGCAACGCTATAAGAGGGCAGAGCAAAAGCGGTAACATAGCCAAACAAAGGGTTTGCATAGGAAAGGTGTCAAAGGATTAGAGGTTCATGGCAATATGGGATGGCTTGATAAACAGGTAATAGGTAGCGCAGCATAGCGATAGAACGAAGCAACTAGCATAGCAATGATAGTAGTGAGATCCAGGGTGGCGGTCATCTTGCCTGAAATCCCGCTAGGAAGAAGAACGAGTCCATGAAAAAGACAAACGGACGTAATCGAATGAATCCTCACAATCGCAACATTACCGGGACTAAGAAGCAACAACGGAAAGAAACAAACAACATGGTAAACACACAAGCATAAATATGGCATGATGCACAATCGAGTATGATGCATGTCCGGTTTAATGAGGCATGGCATGGCAAAGTGCAACACACAATACTACAAGTTAAGTGGAGCTCAATATGCAATGAGTTGCATATTGACGAAACACCACATCTGAGTTATTTAGTTCGCTCTCGTTTAGGTACACAACAATGTTAAATGTTGTTAAACATGTCAAGGGGGTGAAGCATAATATAAACTACCTATCCAGGCAAGTTTAAGTGAGGCCGGAAACAACAAACAACAATTTCGGAAAAACCTCATGTCATTAAGCAATTTAATGCAACAACAAGTTTAAAACATTTTAATTGTTGTTATCATGATGCGGATGACATATGCAAGTTTTATGCAATTATTATGAAAATGTTGACATGAGCATGTTATGAAGCATTTGTCGCCATGGCGGAACAAAAGGGTGCCACGGCGGCGAAACGAAAAGGGTGCCACGGCGGCGAAAAGGAAATGGTGCCACGGCAACATATCCTAAAATAATGCCACGGCAACATATCGGTTCCGGTAGCTCACGGAGATACCGGTGCAAAAGAAGTGGGCGGAGCGTGTCATGCAAGGATGGTGGGTGCTCCCGATTCCGGGTTCCCACGGACGGCGGCATGGCAAACGAGGAACGCGCAAAGGCAACTCGGACATGGTGCAAACATGAGCATCTCATGCATCGTAAACATTCGTTCCCGGAAGGGCATCTCGGCAGTCGTCTCGGGTTATACCTTTGAAGCGTGTGTTTCGAAGCGGTTCGGGTTCGGTACGATGTAGAGGGAGTAAACATTCATGTAGCGGTCGTAGAGGAAGTAGTTGTTCACGTGTTGTCATGGGAAGTAGTCGTACACATGCCGTAGTGGAAGTAGTGGTTCACGGCGACGGTAGTGGTAGTAGTTGTTCATGTCCCGTAGATGATTCGGGGTCCACGGGGTCTTCGAGGGTCGACGGTAGTCGTACACGGCAACCATAGTTGAACTTGACATTTCGGTGTTGTAGTGGAACGAACGTCCGTGTAGCCTTGCCGGTGTAGGTACTTGACGGTTTCCTGTAGACGAACTTGAGGTACTCCGGGGCAGAGGTTGCGACGTTGCAACAGAGCAGCCGTGGGAGGCCTGCGACGGAGAAGGACGGCAGGGACAGCCGTTGGACGAGTGGGCGAGCGGAGGCACATCCTCCTCCCTGCTCGAATGAAGCAGAGGCGGGGCAGGGGCTCCGGACGGCGCGGAGGCGGAGAGGCGTGACGACGGCGGCGCTTGGGACTGATCCTGGCGTTGGAGGCCGGGTCTTGGCCGGCAGCAGGGCGTCGCGGAGGACGGAGCTCTCCTTCCGGCGAGGCAGAGACGCGCGGCGGCGGGGCAGCATGGTGAAGGAGAGGTGGCCGGCCGGGTTGCGAGGAAGATGGCAGGGGCGAGGCGGCCTGGTCCGCTGCTGTAGTGGCCGGCGACGACGTCTACGGGGGGGCGCGACCTGCAGGGTCGGCGAGGCTCGGCCGCGCGGACTCTGCTCCGCAGCTGCGGGCACGGGGACGAGGAGGAGGTTGGGCGCGGGGGTAGCCGGGTGCCGTAGAGGGAGGCGCGCGGAAGATGGAGAGGAGGCCGGGCACTGGCGGCGCTGGAGGGACGGAGAGGAGGAGATGGGATCGACGGGAGGAGGGAGGAGCGTGGGGATTCTCTCCCTGGTGCGATGCGTGTGCAGATGGCTGCGGCACGGGAACGAGGGGGAGAGCGGAGGGATCGATCGGGGCTGGGGCCTCTCGATCGGCTAGGGTTAGGTGTAGTTTGGCCTTAGGCCTTTTTGGGTCGGCCTGGCTGCGGTAGCTGGGAGGCCCAGCTGGGATGGCTTCTCCCTCTCTCTCTTTCTCCAAAGGAAAAAAACAGAGATAAGAAATAAGAGAAAGAGAGGGTTAGGGAAAGAATTTGAGAACAAGGACAATTTTCCTGGACTCATAAAAATGAGCTTGATCCAAGAAAAATAGAGTGGGCAAGATTGCAATAATTAAATTCAAAGTCATTTGAATTTAATTCAAATGGTTTGAACAAGGACTAGGTTTTTGAAGTGTCCAAAAATGTTCGGATTTTTGGTGGAGCTCTGAAAAATGATGAAAGAAATTATGGGCAGAGTTTGAGACCAAGAATTGAGATAACAAAGGCATTGGGATTTTGCAAGTGTGTTATGGTGAATTCCAAAAATGGAATATTTACTATAGCTCTCTAAATATCGAGGATATGTTTTAAAGAGAATCACCATGTGAATTCCCTCGATTTAAATGGATCAAAGATCCATGCCATTTATTTAGTTGAGTTGCAAAAGATTAATGACATGATGGCATGATGACATGATGCAATGCAAAAATAAAAGAGCAAGCAAAAATGAAACACACGGCGAAACCCGGAATATATGGAAGTCTTCTCGAGCATCGGTCTCGGGGCGTTACAACACTCCACCACTACGAGAGGATCTCGTCCCGAGATCTAGAATGGCACCGGAGGGGAAACGGAAGAGAAAAAGAAAGGTAAAACTAAGTTGCCTCTTTTGACAAACGAGTGAAACCAAAGAACCTTGAGAGGTTGAAAATTTGAAAGAAAGAACACAACGGAGTTGAATACAATTGAGAGCACTGCGGTAGAAAATAGAAACAAGGAACACCATTTGAACCTTGGAGGTTGCAAAGCTATGAATGACGAGTACAATTGACAAGAAGGGATTGAACCACTCTTGTTGAAACGAGATAAACAAGGAACAAGGAAGAACAAATTTGGACAACACTCCGGTTGAAAAGAGGTGCAAAACTTCATAAGATGAAAAGAACTTGAAAGAGGACACGACACTCCGGTTAAATGGATAAGCACGAAAAGAACACGATCCTCACAATCGAGATGATGAGTGAAAAGAGCAACAACACAATGCCTCCGTAAGAAAGAATAGAAGTAGATCATTGGAATAAAGGGACGGAGAAGAAAATGACAACTTTTGCCACAAGTGAACTTGGAAAGCATCCTCCCAAGAAGGTTACGACGGGGTTGTTGGAAAAAACCAACAACAAAATGAATAAGCTTGTAGTGGGCTTATGGAAAACATCTCAAAACTATGAGGTGACAACCGGCCACTAACGGAAAACCATTGATTTGATTGAGAGCACCAAAGAGATGAAAAACTGCTTTTGCCGAGAGGATAGAAGAAAACTTGGATCATTGATAAACACCATAATAGCAACATTCCTTAGGGAAGGCTTTAGGTGAAATCTTTACCAAGATAACTCCAACGAAGAGATTGATGGATTTAATATACCTCGTTCTTGACAACATGTGAATCATGAAACGTGAAGGAAATTGTCAAGAGTGACATAACACCATCTCATAAGATAAGGTAGAAGGAATTGCACTTTGGAATGCAAGACGGAGAATACTTGAGCTTCTCGAAACAAAACAAGTGTTGGGCACCCTGTTTAATTTTGAGTATAGCTTGGCTGATCATAACTTCAAGAGAAAACTTGAAGAACAATTGAAGAATGAAAAGAATCCTTGATGAACCACCATGAAGAAACTCCGGTATTAAAAGGATGGTGGAAAGAAGGAGTAGTTGAAAACACAAGGTGTACCTTGCAATGATTTAGAATGAGCTTCGCGATGATAGAACCGAGAAAACTTGGAACTCCGGAAAAGGAAAGGATGAAACACTAGAACCGAGAATTTTAAGGGCCTCCGGAATAAAGAATTAATCACTTGGATGAACAAGAATAAGAATTATGTTATGCTTATCCCTCACCAATTAAATTGATGACAATCAACGGATTTGGCATACTACTTATTCTCGTAGAAAGGATTAAAAGAGATATATCAAAACTTGAGAAGGTCTTCAACGAACCACCGGTAGGATTGGAACAACAAATGAATTGATATGATAACAAAGAAAGAGAACTCTTGAAGGAACCACCGTAAGAATTGAAAATGATCGAAGTAGGGGTGCATCACCGGTAAGAATTAGCAAATGAACGAAGGTGCTTGAGACAAACTAGATACATGAGAACAAAGAGATCAAGAACTGATTATAGGATATTCGATTGATGCACCGACAAGATAGGAGAATGATAACTGACAGCTGAGAATGAATAAACCTGAATTGATGGACTTCGGATGACAAACTGAGAAGACTCTTGAATATCTCCTGATGGGTGAAAAAGATTCTCACAATCGAAAACAATTATGAGAGGATGGCAACAAGCTAACACCATGAATCTTGAAGAGAATAGAGCAAGATTTAAGAGAAATCCTTCTTCGGTCTTCAAATGTTGAGAATGATGATGAGAACCATCATTAATTGTTGAGATACTCCGGGAGAATTAGAAGAGGAAAGGTTCAGCCAAAGATGAAAAGAATTTGAAAACGACCTTGGAGAAGGCATGTGACTGATGGAATCCATTCTTACGTCAAACTTCGAAAGACTTTGGGAATCGCTCCGGATAAATTAGAAGAGTCAGGTAAGATCCTGGGAAAAATCCTGTGGGTTAGGGCCCACTCAATAGAAACATCGTTGAATTGACTTTAAAGAGAGATTGCACCGGTTGAAATAAATGGCTTGAATGAGATAAAAACCTCGAAATATCTTGAAAGGATTGAGAGTGGAAACGCAAGTCTTGTGAGATATCTTCAGCACTCCAGAAAAAATGAATAGGAAGAAGTGAATGATTAAGAGGTGCATCGGTATGAGAAAGCATTAGAAACGAGGAAAGGAATATGATGAATATCGAAAGCTTGAATAGGATCCACCGGAGAAGAAACAACAATGAAGGATGATGAAGTTGAAGCTCGTGAGCATCTTCACGAGGGATCACCGGATTAGAACATTGATTAAAAAGAGTGAAGTGACTTCACATGAATAAATGGATACATGATTAAGAAATCTGAGTCCTTGAAGAAAAGGGTGGGAGGGCGGGAAAAACAAAGGCAACTTGGAACAGATGAAATAAACACCGTTGAGAAAACTTAGATTTGATCTAGCGGATGGGGAGAATGATGGGATCATCTCGAAGAGAAGCACACCGGTTGGAAAGGAGTTGACATGACAAAGTCAATGATCAAAAGGATTTGTATTCACATAGCAATATGAGAACACCGTTTAGAAAAAAGTATGGATTCAACATTTGACTTCGAAGCAACTCGAATACCACAATAAAACAAAACAAAGGATTTGGCTTGCAGAATAAGCTGGAACAAATACATATGATAGAGATTTACCCAATCCCATATCATGCATTTGTCGGAAAGATATACTAGGAGCTACTTGAATCCCCACCTATAAAACTCCCGAAACTTTCTGGTTATGCAATCTGGTGTTGGCGATACAGGGGAAGCAATATATCTCACCCAAACTAATAATACCTACATCCAAGCTGTATCCATCCGTCAACACATAACCAAGAAACCTTCAAAATCGTGGTACCTCAACCTTCAAAAGCATCCGTTATACGAAGTCATGGCAATACTCCCTGCACTCACCTCAAGATCGGGTTATCGGGTTATCTCACCAACAACCGCATAAAAGAGATTTTCGATGTCGGCGATTAAACTCGTATTCCGAACTGCAACGATAAAATTATGACGACAACACCTCGTAGCTCAACTCCCGGACACCTCCACTAAACCCCGACAGAGGCACCAAGACAATGTTCTCATCATAAAACCATCTAACGATTCCAAAATACCCGCGTGATCCTAAAAAATTTTTTTTAGTGAAATTTGAGAAGAGAAGAGTCAAAACTCTACGTCAGGAGACCTCACCAGAGCGATTTAAGGACCGAGGAGTAAAAGAATTCCTAACCCTCCGATATATATAATCCTAAATGACTCAAAACATTTTTCTAGACACAACTCGCCGCTAAAAACGATCAAGCAAAGGGGGCTCCTAAGGTCGGGAAGGCTCGACACCAACTTGACACGCTCGATGCGGCTATATCTCCCACGTGTCGGGCACGACTTAGAGGCATAACCGCATTGAAAGCAATGTCGCAAGTGAGGTAATCTTCACACAACCCAAGTAATACATAAGGGAAAGAGATACATAGTTGGCTTACAATCGCCACTTCACACAATTACATGAATAAAGCATTACATCATCCAGATCATACCAAGGTCCGAATACGGAACAAAAATAAAAGAAGAACCCCAAATGCGATAAAGGTCCCCGATCGACCCCAACTGGGCTCCACTATCGATCAACTAGAACGAAACAACACAAAGGGCAAGATCTTCACCGAGCTCCTCCTTGAGCTTGGTTGCGCCACCGCAAACTGGTTTGAAGTATCCGTGAGCCACGAGGACTCAGAATCCCATTACCATGGGTATCAAGACTAGCAAAGCTTAATGGGAAAGGAAGGGGTAAAGTGGTGAGGTTGCAGCAGCGGATAAGCATATATGGTGGCTAACATACGCAAATGAGAGCGAGAAGAGAAACAAAGGAACGGTCGTGAAGCTAGCAATGATCAAGAGGTGATCCTGAACACCTACTTACGCCAATCATAACCCGAAACCGTGTTCACTTCCGGACTCCGAGAAGAGACCATCACGGCTACACACGCGTTGATGCGCTTTTAATTCGGATCAAGTGTCAAGTTATCTACAACCGACATTAACAAATTCCCATCTGCCACATAACCGCGGGCACGGCTCTCGAAAGTTTATACCCTGCAGGGTGTCCCAACTTAGCCCATGACAAGCTCTCGCGTCAACGAAGGAATAGACCTTCTCCCAAGACACTCCGATCGACTCGTATCCCGTACATCAAGACATTTCGACAATGGTAAAACAAGACCAGCAAAGCCGCCCGATGCAATCGGCAATCCCGATAGGAGCTGCACATATCTCGCTCGTGGCAACACCGGATAAGCGAAGCGTCTGTACCGACGTAACCCAAGTTGCCAAGGGATGGTCCCGCACGGTGCTCTAGTTTGGACCAACGCTTAGACAAGCACTGGCCCGGGGGGGCTATAATAAAGATGACCCTTGGGTTACTCCCCAAGGGAAATATAGGTGGTGGTGAGGCAAATGGTAAAAGTCAATGTTGGGCCTTGCTGGACAAGTTTTATTCAAAGCGAACTGTCAGGGGGGGGGTCCCATAAATCACCCGACCGCGTTAGGAACGCAAAATCCAGGAACATAACACCGGTATGAAGGAAACTAGGGCGGCAAGAGTGGAACAAAACACCAGGCATAAGGCCGAGCCTTCCACCCTTTACCAAGTATATTGATGTATTAATAATATAAGAGATATTGTGATATCCAAACATAACCCTGTCCACCATGGAGAAATCTTCAACTTCACCTGCAACTAGCAACGCTATAAGAGGGGCTGAGCAAAAGCGGTAACATAGCCAAACAGTGGTTTGCATAGGAAAGGTGTCAAAGGATTAGAGGTTCATCGCAATATGGGATGGCTTGATAAACAGGTAATAGGTAGCACAACATAGTGATAGAACGAAGCAACTAGCATAGCAATGATAGTAGTGAGATCCAGGGTAGCGGTCATCTTGCCTGAAATCCCGCTAGGAAGAAGAACGAGTCCATGAAGAAGACAAACGGACGTAGTCGAACGAATCCTCACAATCGCAACATTACCGGGACTAAGAAGCAACATCGGAAAGAAACAAACAACATGGTAAACACATAAGCATAAATATGGCATGATGCACAATCGAGTATGATGCATGTCCGGTTTAATGAGGCATGGCATGGCAAAGTGCAACACACAATACTACAAGTTAAGTGGAGCTCAATATGCAACGAGTTGCATATTGATGAAACACCACATCTGAGTTTTTTAGTTCGCTCTCGTTTAGGTACACAACAATGTTAAATGTTGTTAAACATGTCAAGGGTGTGAAGCATAATATAAACTACCTATCCAGGCAAGTTTAAGTGAGGCCGGAAACAACAAACACAATTCCGGAAAAACCTCATGTCATTTAGCAATTTAATGCAACAACAAGTTTAAAACATTTTAATTGTTGTTATCATGATGCGGATGACATATGCAAGTTTTATGCAATTATTATGAAAATGTTGACATGAGCATGTTATGAAGCATTTGTCGCCATGGCGGAACAAAAGGGTGCCACGGCGGCGAAACGAAAAGGGTGCCACGGCGGCGAAAAGGAAATGGTGCCACGGCAACATATCCGAAAATGATGCCACGGCAACATATCGGTTCCGTAGCTCACGAGATACCGTGCAAAAGAAGTGGGCGGAGCGTGTCATGCAAGGATGGTGGGTGCTCCGGATTCCGGTTCCCACGGACGGCGGCATGGCAAACGAGGAACGCGCAAAGGCAACTCGGACATGGTGCAAACATGAGCATCTCATGCATCGAAACATTCGCTCCCGGAAGGGCATCTCGGCATCGCCTCGGTTATACCTTTGAAGCGTGCGTTTGAGCGGTTCGGGTTCGGTACGATGTAGAGGGAGTAGACATTCACGTAGCGGTCGTAGAGGAAGTAGTTGTTCACGTGTCGTCGTGGGAAGTAGTCGTACACATGCCGTAGTGGAAGTAGTGGTTCACGGCGACGGTAGTGGTAGTAGTTGTTCATGTCCCGTAGATGATTCGGGGTCCACGGGGTCTTCGAGGGTCGACGGTAGTCGTACACGGCAACCATAGTTGAACTTGACGTTTCGGTGTTGTAGTGGAACGAACGTCCGTATAGCCTTGCCGGTGTAGGTACTTGACGGTTTCCTGTAGACGAACTTGAGGTACTCCGGGGCAGAGGTTGCGACGTTGCAACAGAGCAGCCGTGGGAGGCCCGCGACGGAGAAGGACGGCAGGGACAGCCGTTGGACGAGCGGGCGAGCGGAGGCACGTCCTCCTCCCTGCTCGAACAAAGCAGAGGCGAGGCAGGGGCTCCGGACAGCGCGGAGGCGGAGAGGCGTGACGACGGCGGCGCTTGGGACTGATCCTGGCGCTGGAGGCCAGGTCTTGGCCGGCAGCAGGGCGTCGCGGAGGACGGCACTCTCCTTCCGGCGAGGCAGAGACGCGCGGCGGCGGGGCAACATGGTGAAGGAGAGGTGGCCAGCCGGGTTACGAGGAAGACGGCAGGGGCGAGGCGGCCTGGTCCGCTGCTGTAGTGGCCGGCGACGACGTCTACGGGGGGGCGCGACCTGCAGGGTCGGCGAGGCTCGGCCGCGCGGACTCTACTCCGCAGCTGCGGGCACGGGGACGAGGAGGAGGTTGGGCGCGGGGGTAGCCGGGTGCCGTAGAGGGAGGCGCGCAGAAGATGGAGAGGAGGCCGGGCACTGGCGGCGCTGGAGGGACGGAGAGGAGGAGATGGGATTGACGGGAGGAGGGAGGAGCGTGGGGATTCTCTCCCTGGTGCGATGCGTGTGCAGATGGCGGCGGCACGGGAACGAGGGGGAGAGCGGAGGGATCGATCGGGGCTGGGGCCTCTCGATCGGCTAGGGTTAGGTGTAGTTGGGCCTTAGGCCTTGGTCGGTCGGCCTGGCTGCGGTAGCTGGGAGGCCCAGCTGGGCTGGCTTCTCCCTCTCTCTCTTTCTCCAAAGGAAAAAAACAGAGATAAGAAATAAGAGAAAGAGAGGGTTAGGGAAAGAATTTGAGAACAAGGACAATTTTCCTGGACTCATAAAAATGAGCTTGATCCAAGAAAAATAGAGGGGCAAGATTGTAATAATTAATTCAAAGTCATTTGAATTTAATTCAAATGGTTTGAACAAGGACTAGGTTTTGAAGTGTCCAAAATGTTCGGATTTTTGGTGGAGCTCGAAAAATGATGAAAGAAATTATGGGCAGAGTTTGAGACCAAGAATTGAGATAACAAAGGCATTGGGATTTTGCAAGTGTGTTATGGTGAATTCCAAAAATGGAATATTTACTATAGCTCTCTAAATATCGAGGATATGTTTTAAAGAGAATCACCATGTGAATTCCCTCGATTTAAATGGATCAAAGATCCATGCCATTTATTTAGTTGAGTTGCAAAAGATTAATGACATGATGCCATGATGACATGATGCAATGCAAAAATAAAAGAGCAAGCAAAAATGAAACACACGGCGAAACCCGGAATATATGGAAGTCTTATCGAGCATCGGTCTCGAGGCGTTACATCAGCCATTTGAGTCGGTCATGGGAAAATCTGGAATGAAAACAAGGTCTTCTGAGCAGTCAGTCCTACCTGTCGATGCAAATTTCTTGCTGGTTACAGATAGCTCCTCAGAGTAGGATTCAGAGACAGATGCCCAGTCGCATTCCCCCCCTGAGGTGCATGCTCTAACTTGGCAGGGTTATATTGCTCATATCATGCATATGGTGTCTTGCATTGCCATGCCATTTGCTTAGATTGGACATGCTTTGTGTGAATGCCTCCTGTTTGCTTTCTATATCAGATATGCGAATTATGCACCACCATGTAGCCAGGCATCATATATGTGAATTATCTCATGCCATCCTTTTTTACAGTACGTATTCCATTGGTCGAGAATCTGTGTATATTGAACTACTCTTCATGTGTATCAGCCATTTGAGCCGGTTATGGAAAAATTAGGAGTGAAAACAAGGTCTTCAGAGCAGGCAATTGTACCTGTTGAAGCATATATCTCGATGGTTACAGGTAGTTCCTTAGAGGAGGATTCAGAGACAGATGACCAGTCCTATATCCCACCTGAGGTGTATGATCTAATTTGCAATGTTTATATTTCTCATATCATGCTTATGGTGTCTTGCATTGCTTAGTTTAGACATCATATGCACAATTTTTAATTCCATCTGCTTAGTTTAGAGATCATACATGTGAGTGCCTGCTGCTTAGTATATGAATCAATTATGTCAACTATATCATGCCATCCTATATACTTAGACAACATGTATCTAAATTATTTCATCCCAAACTATTTTAGAAAGACATCATATAGTTTTGTCATGTCATCCTGTTTAGATACTCATCATATGTTGAATTATGCCATTATATCCTATTAAGTTATCCATCATATATCTAAAACTGAGTCATGCTATCCTGTTTAGTTAAACATCATATATGTGAAATTGTGTCATGCTGTCCTGTTTGGTTAGACAACATATATGTGAATTACCACATCTGTCTATCATACAATGTCTGTGCGTTCAATTTCTTTTCTTGTTTATCAGCCATTTCAATTGGAGGGGGTGATGGCAGTATCTAAGGGAGCAAAAACGCGTTCTTCATGAAAGACGACGCTACCTGTCAATGCAGATAGAACCATGGTTGTGCTGGCCCACGAACTAGCCCCACCACACATAAGCGAGACTCTTCCAGATTGCACACTTACACCGTTGGACAGAGAACCATCTACCACCCATCTAACCCCAACCCAACGGTTAGTAACCCTCTTCTAGATGACACAACACCATGTCCACCACAGAGTACCCCCACACGAGCACCCAAACTCCACATTTAAAGCAGAAGAGCAACTGTTCTCAGGTCAGATTCCGTTGTTATGGTCTATACTCCTTTCTCTTGCATCACTGTATTTACTGATGCTAACTACTTTCCTATTTGAAGGTTCCAATTGAAACTCCAATGGTGCAACAACTATGTTTTAAATCTATTTATTTAACTGATTGCTGTTATAACTTCTTGCTCTATGTTGATTTTAGTTTCAGCTGAATAATCAGTTATGTTCTCATGTGATGCACATTACAAGTGTTGCCAGTGTTGTGTAGTTTCTCATACTTATATTCTGTCTATGCTGTTGTTTCTTAAAAATATATGATTTGAACTATGTCTCTATCTTGATTTGGTAACATAAACTAGAATTATATGTACAATACAGTGACCATAGTACATAGATATATGTTTGTTTCATGCTGTTATCCTGTCCACCTAACTACTGAACCGGTTTACCAAAATGAGTTTCATATACTACATGCTAAACTTGTGATGTGTCTGCTTGTTTCTCTTGTGGAATGCAAACAGAATATTGTACAAGAGCACTCCACTATGCACTGGTAGATAAAGTAATGCCGATAAGGTTCAATATAGTCAGACAACCCTGTTGGTCTCCAAGAAAGGTGATAAAAACGATCTTATAGATAGTGAGACAACCCCACAGTCTTGCGTTGATGTAGTGTTCGAGTTATTGGCCAGTACCGCTGGCACAAGCTCTTCAAACTTGCTGCCAGAATCACTTCGACTTCTTTAGTCTCAGCTACAAGCTGAAAGGCATCAGTCAGCTGTGCTGCGGCAAGAAGCCGAAGGACTAAGGAAGTCCCTGCAGAATTCAGATGCATAATTTTTGATGCCAAACAAGAGAAAGTTAATAAGCTTGCTAAGCATCTTGCCAGCATTATGGGTGCCCAGGATATTGTATCTTGAGCTCTTTTGAAGTGGTTTCAGTTCTGGAGTTGTTTTGCTGCGGCATTTATTTGCACTGGTCGCCAACTTTGACAACCAGTGTATGTGATATGCTGCTTTGTTCCCTATATTTCCACTGGTGGCGAACCTTGATGCCTAGTGGATGTAATATGTGTAATAGTCGTGATATCATAGAGTAAGTTGCTTGCTTATTTATTTCCTTGTTGTCTTGTTTATTTGTTTGCTTGTAATCAGTGCAGTTCTTTTTCCGTGGTTTGCTAGTGGACGCAATAACCTATTTTTAAAAACTAGCCCACAATAACCATGGGCTACATATTTACAATAGTGACCCCGGGCCACCTACGGGCTGTAGAAACAATGGGCCTTCTACGGGCCGTAGAAACAATGGGCCTTCTACAGGCCGTATCATCAATGGGCCTTCTACGGGCCATATGATCGATTGGCCAAACATGGGCCAATAACAGACCGCATTATGGGCTGTAAACGGGCTAGAGTTGGAATTGTCCATTCATGGGCCGACCATAACGGACCGCCGTAAATCGGCCGTATTTATGCTATGAAAACGGCCCAATGGATAAACGAGCCACAAACGAGCTGACTGTGACCACATGCTGAATTTGGCCCACAAGCAGAAAGAGATAGTAACGGGCCGTAAGTAACCGAATGCTGGAAATGAGCCCAAGAATAAATGGGCCCTGAGAAGGCCGAAAGATAACATGGGCTAGAAATGACCCAATGGAATAATGCACCGTTAATGGGTACAAAGGGATACACTCTTCATCACGGTCCAGTTTCACCACGGGCCATTAATGGGCCAAGAGTTACAAAGGGCCTCATATGGGTCGAAAGACGTCATGGGCCATACGTGGGCCGGAAGTAAAAATGGGCTGGAATCATATTGGATGGCCCAAATGATGCTACTGGGCCTAATTCAGATAGGCCTTAACGGGACCTGGGTTAGCGGGTTGTAAATGGGCTATATACGAACATGCCGTTAACAGGCTTTCCATGGGCCGACCCACTACCTTTTGACCAAGTCAAACGGGCCAGCCTTTTCCCAGGAATGGTCCTCTGTTGGGCCGTGCCACATGTCAACGTATCATAGGCGCCTTTGGTCCAATGAGTGGATGGCATCTGTCCCAACGGTGAGCCGACACATGGTTCCTCCGGCCAATGAGAAATTTACACGTGGAAAATCCCCATTGGTCGTGGCTGTTAGCGGGTTATCGGATCCAAAACTAGACCCATTAGCTTAACAACGACCTGTTATGGTGGATGCCACGTGTCGTTCACCCTTGACGAAAGCACTTCCATGACACGCGATTTATCGTCATGGAAGTGGACACTTCCGTGATGATAATTTTGGTAATGTCATGGAACACTTCTACGACAACACAGATATGACTATCATCACGGAAGTGTATTTTTTTGTAGTGACATTATCAGCGGTTCCCATGGAGAAATGAAAGCTTTACCCCCCTCAACTATACAAATACAAGCCATGACTAGCCAAATTCTCGGGTGCCCTCTAAACAATCAACTTTTCAGGGGGAGTTTGTTTTATTATATTTTTCTTTATTTTTGTTTAACAGGATTGCGCATACCAGTTACTAGCCTCTCTCATGCCATGCCAAGTGAATAAACACCCCACATGCAATTCCCGATTCAGTCATACACTAATCTACACACAAATGTGTACGATCAAGACCAGGGACTCATAAGAAGATATCACAACACAACTCTAGACACAAATTGAAATAATACAAGATTTATATTACAAGCCAGGGGCGTCGAGGGCTCTAATACATAGCTCTATACACAAGAGTCAGTGAAAGCAACAATATCTGAGTACAAACATAAGTTAAACAAGGATGCCTTAAGAAGGCAAACACAAAAGCAGCAACGATCGAAGAGACAAGGCCTCCTACTTGGGACCTCCTAACTACTCCTAGCCGTCGGTGGTCTCCATGTAGTAGTAGGCTCCGTCGGGGTAGTAGCAGATATTGGCGGTGGCATCTGGCTCTGGGATCCACCAAATGGTTGCAACAACCGAAAAGAAGAAAGAAGGGGGGAAAGAGGTAGAAAAGCAACCGTGAGTACTCATCCAAAGTACTCGCAAGCATCACATCTATACTAAGTATGCATTATTATCGAAGGAAGGGATGTATTTGAGGACTAAACAACAGAATGCCAGAATAGAGGAGAAAGTCTATCCTACCAAAGACTAGCATCTTCAAGCATCTTGCAGCATTCAGAAGAGTACAAAATAGTAGTTTATAATTAAGAAGTATGTTGTAGTATTAATGCCCAGAGATCCTTCCTCGACTCCTTGTAAGAAAGCAATCCCAGAGCCAACATATCCATCTCAGGTCTCAAGTATCCATTTTTAGTTGTAATAGATCGGGATACAACTCTGCGCGTCCGTTATCATGGACACGACTATTCGAATAGATAACTTCCCTATAGGGGTGCACCACATTACCCAACAAGCTTGATTACTCTGGCCAGACACACATTCTTGGGTCCATCCCCAGCCTCGGAAGAACAACACGTCGCATCCCTACCTAGGCTCAGTAGAGACGTTGATACGTCTCCAATGTATCTATAATTTCCGATTGTTCCATGCTATTATATTATCTATCTTGGAAGTTTTATCTGCATCTATATGCTATTTTTTATGATTGTTGGGACTAACCTATTAACCTAGAGCCCAGTGCCAGTTTCTGTTTTTTCATTGTTTTTGAGTTTTACAGAAAAAGAATACCAAACGGAGTCTAAATGACCTAAAAATTTACGAAGATTATTTTTGGACCAGAAGAAGCCCACGGAGCATCGGAGATGGACCGGAAGAGTCCCGAGGCCACCATTTGGGTGGAGGGTGCGCCCTACCCTCCCCCCTGGGCGTGCCCCCTACCTCGTGGCTGCCTCGTGGACCCCCCTGACTTGTTCCTGACACCAAAACCTCTTATATATCCCCAAACTTCCGGAACAGAACCTAGAGTTCCGCCGGTGCAAGCCTCTGTAGCCACCAACAACCAATCGGGACCCTATTCCGGCACCCTGTCGGAGGGGGAATCCATCACCGGTGGCCATCTTCATCATCCTGACACTCTCCTTGACGACAAGGGAGTAGTTCACCCTCAGGCTGAGGGTATGTACCAGTAGCTATGTGTCTGATCTCTCTTTCTCATGTTCTTGATATGGCACGATCTTGATGTACCGCGAGCTTTGCTATTATAGTTGGATCTTATGATGCTTCTCCCCCTCTAACTTCTTGTAATGTATTGAGTTTTCACTTTGAAGTTATCTTATCGGATTGAGTCTTTAATGATTTGAGAACACTTGATGTATGTCTTGCATGTGCTTATCTATGGTGACAATGGGATATTCATGTGATACACTTGATGTATGTTTTGGTGATCCACTTGCGGGTTCTGTGACCTTGTGAACTTATGCATAGCGGTTGGCACACGTTTTCGTCTTGACTCTCTGGTAGAAACTTTGGGGCACTCTATGAAGTTCTTTGTGTTGGTTTGAAAAGATGAATCTGAGATTGTGTGATGCATATCGTATAATCATACCCGCGGATACTTGTGGTGATATTGGAGTATCTAGGTGACATTAGGGTTTTGGTTGATGTGTGCCTTCAGGTGTTAGTTTACTATGAAATCTAGGGCTGTTTATGAATAGCCCAATGGATTGATCGGAAAGAATTACTTTGAGGTGGTTTCGTACCCTACAATAATCTCTTTGTTTGTTCCCCGCTATTAGTGACTTTGGAGTGACTCTTTGTTGCATGTTAAGCGATTGTTATATGATCTAATTATGTTATCATTGTTGAGAGAACTTACACTAGTGAAATTATGAACTCTAGGCCTTATTTTGAAGCATTGCAATACCGTTTTCGCTCACTTTTACCACTAGTTACCTTGCTGTTTTTATATTTTCAGATTACAAAAACCTGTATCTACCATCCATATTGCACTTGTATCACCATCTTTTCACTGAACTAGTGCACCTATACAATTTACCATTGTATTGGTTGTGTTGGGGACACAAGAGACTCTTTGTTATTTGGTTGCAGGGCTGTTTGAGAGAGACCATCTTCATCCTACGCCTGCCACGGATTGATAAACCATAGGTCATCCACTTGAGGGAAATTTTCTACTGTCCAACAAACCTCTGCACTTGGAGGCCCAACAACATCTACAAGAAGAAGGTTGCATAGTAGACATCAAGCTCTTTTCTGGGGCCGTTGCCGGGGAGGTGAGTGCTTGAAGGTATATCATTACATCTTGCAATCGGATCTTTTAGTTTCTTGTTTTATCACTAGTTTAGTCTATAAAAGAAAACTACAAAAAAATGGAGTTGAGGTTGCCTCATATGCTTCATCTTTTTAATGTCTTTCGTGAAATATGGATTCCGATAATTGTGCTCAATTGCTAGAGGAAGAATGCAATAAAATGTTTGGCATAAAATCTTTGAATGATGTGCGTGATTGCAATGTTGTTAGTAAGAATTCTTTAAATATCCATGATGCTAATGATATGCAAAGTTACAAGCTTGGGGATGCTATGTTTGATGAATATGATATTTTTAGTCCCCCAAGTTTTGATGAGAATATTTATTATGATGAAAGCATGCCTCCTATTTATGATGATCATATTGATGAAAGTGGGGTTGGAAGAGTGTCAACTTTAGGAAGTAATAGTAAATTTTCTATGCTTGTGGATCATGAAAATAATGCTTTACGTGATAGTTATATTGTTCAATTCATTCATAATACCACTTAAATTTATTATGAAGGAGGAATATATGCTTGTGGGATTTGCAATAATATCAATTTTCCTCTCTATGTGTTGAAAATCTTGAAGTTATGCTTGTTTTGCCTTCCTATGCTAGTTGATTCTTGCTCCCATAAATTGTTTGCTCACAAAATCCCTATGCATAGGAAGTGGGTTAGACTTAAATGTGTTAGTCATATGCTTCATGATGCTCCCATTATGTTTCAATTCTTATCTTTTATGTGAGGATCATTGAAATCATTATGCCTAGCTAAAATGCATTAAAGAAAAGCGCTTGTTGGGATACAACCCAATATTTACCCCTACTGTTTTTGTGTGTTCACATTATTATGTTACTGTAGTAATCATGTTTTATAGCTTTGTTTCAATAAAGTGCCAAGTAAAGCCTTTGGGATAGTGTGGATGATAGTTGACTTGATTCTGTGCAAAAACATAAACTTTTGCGCTCAGTTCAGAAAATTTGAAAATTCACGGGAACGTGCTTTTGATCTGAATTTTTTTAGACATGATTGATGTACAAATTTCCTAGATTTTCCTAATTTCTCAGAAGTTTTGGAGTTATAGAAGTATGGAAAGTTTCCAGATTACTACAGACAGTTCTGTTTTCGACAGATTCTGTTTTCTATGTGTTGTTTGCTTATTTTGATGAATCTATGAGTAGTATCGGAGGGTATGAACCATGTAGAAGTTGGAATACAGTATATACAACACCAATATGGATTTAGAATAAGTTCACAACAGTACCTGAGGGAGTCCTGGACTAGGGGGTGTCCGGATAGCCGGACTATCATTATCCGCCGGACTCCAAGGCTACGAAGATAGAAGATTGAAGACTCCGGCTCGTGTCCGGATGGTACTTTCCTTGGCGTGGAAGGCAAGCTTGGCAATACGGATATGTAGACCTCCTACCATTGTAACCGACTCTGTGTAACCCTAGCCGTCTCCGGTGCCTATATAAACCGGAGGGCTTTAGTCCGTAGGACACAACATACATTACAACAATCATACCATAGGCTAGCTTCTAGGGTTTAGCCTCCTTGATCTCGTGGTAGATCTACTCTTGTACTACCCATATCATCAATATTAATCGAGCAGGACGTAGGGTTTTACCTCCATCGAGAGGGCGCGAACCTGGGTAAAACATTGTGTCCCTTGTCTCCTGTTACCATCCGCCTAGACGCACAGTTCCGGACCCCCTACCCGAGATCCGCCGGTTTTGACATCGACATTGGTGCTTTCATTGAGAGTTCCTCTGTGTCGTCACCAATAGGCTCGATGCCACCTTCAACCAACGACGCGGTCCAGGGTGAGACTTTCCTCCCCGGACAAATCTTCAGATTCGGCGGCTTTGCATCAAGGGCCAATTCGCTGGCCATCCGAGCAGATCGAAGCTACGCCCGCCATCAGTCGATTCGAAGCTTAAACTTCACGGCCGATGTCCGCGGAGACTTGATCTTCGACGGACTCGAGCCACTACCGAAGCGCCAAGATCGGACGATGGGCACGATCTAGCTCTGCCGCCGAACAGTGCCTTGGTGGCCGCACACGGATCCGCTTCGGCCATTAGCCCGGAGCCAATCGCCCAGATCGAGGGCCGGTGGATCGCGGGCTTCAACATCCACGGCGATGGAGCCGAACACTGATCTTGTCCCCTGCGAAACCCGAGATTCCGAGGCGCCGGACTCCTCGCCGGACTCCGAACCTCCCGCGTCCCTACCAATCGATCCGGATTGGGCGCCGGTTATGGAATTCACCGCCGCGGACATTTTCCAACACTCGCCTTTTGGCGATATCCTGAATTCACTAAAGCATCTCTCGCTATCAGGAGAGTCCTGGCCGGACTATGGCCAGGACGGTTGGGGTACGGACGACGAAGAAATTCAGAGCCCACCCACCACCCACTTTGTAGCCACTGTCGATGATTTAACCGACATGCTAGACTTCGACTCGGACGACATCGATGCCATGGACGATTTATGCCGGAGACGAAACAGAGCCAGCGCCACAGGCAATCGAAGACCACCTCGTCATACGACATATATATGGTGGACACCCCAAAAGACGGGGATGGCGAAGAAGCAGCGGAGGCAGATTCTCTAATGAAGCAGCCCAAACGCCGACGACAGCGGCGCCGCTCTAAATCCTGCCACAGCAAGAATGGAGATTCCGCACGGAGATAATAATACTCCGGAGAGTGTTGAAGACAATCCCTCCAAAGAAGACTCAGCGCAGAGGATGTAGAAGCAAGCCCTCACGAGAGGGCGGCGCATTTAAGGGTTTGAGGATGATAACTATATGCCTCCTCCAAAGACGGCAAGCCTCAACGATGATGAATTCGCTGCACTCGAGGATCCCGTCGAACAAGAGCGCTTCAAGCGCAGCTCATAGCCACAAAGAAACAACCTAAAGAAAAAGCAGCAACAGCTCCAAGCTGATCAAGACCTGCTGGCCGATCGATGGACCGAGGTCCTCGCGTCAAGAGTATAAACTCGAACGCCTCCAAAAGTTACCTAAGACGCAAGCTGCTCCCCGATTAGAGGAGGAAGCATACATACCTTCATCACCAACAAGACGACATGGCCGATCGACCACCTCGTGGTCGTGACAGAGCGGCATCTAGGCCCCAGCCAAGACCGCACCAGCATCGCTCCAAAAGTACGGCCAAGAGGGAACACGCCGACTTGCAAGACATATTGAGGACAAGGCAAGGCAATCCAGATCCATCTACGGATCACGTGGGCCCTACGACCCACGGCGAATACCGTCGTGCGGATACAATAACCCGGCCGGGCGAACACAGCAGACAGCGCTCTCCCGAGCTGCGCCGCGATATTGCTCAATACAGGGCGCCAGACACCCTCTATGCTTCATCGACGAAGTAATGGATCGTCGATCCTCAAGGGTTTAAACCCAGAACATCGAATCCTACGATGGCACAACAGACCCAGCGGTTTGGATCAAGACTATCTTCTCCACATTCACATGGCCCGCGCGACGCATCTCCATGCCATCAAATATCTCCTACTAAGCTTAAAGGACCAGCTCGGCATTGGCTAAACAGCTTGCCCGCAGAGTCAATTGGTGTTGGGAAGACCGGAAGCCGCATTCCACGACAACTTCCAGTGGCACGATAAAGCGACCACCGACGCCGATGACCTAAGCCACATTATTCAGCAGCCTGACGAATCGCCGCACAATTCGACACGGTTCTTGACAAAGAAAACCAAATCGCCGACCGTCGGGATGCAGAGGCCCTTGCAGCCTTCAAACATAACATCCGGGACAAATGGCTAGCCCGCACTGGGCAGGAAAAGCCAAATCCATGGCAGCCCTCACATCGTTAATGACCCGCTTTTGCGGGAGAGGACAGCTGGCTAGCCCGCAGCAAAGCTCCGCAAAAATTCTCGCGCACCGATACCAAGGACAACAACGGCAGTCACGCCGAAACAAAACAAGCGCCGCGTTAACGGCGACGATAAGGAGGATACGGCAGTCAATGCCGGATTCGAGGCTCTAAACCCGGTCGCCGAAGAAGCCATTCAAAAGAACCACTCCGGTCCGTCCAATCTGGACCGAATACTCGACCGCTTATGCCGATACATGGCACTCTCGAAAAGCCAGCTAACCACACCAATAGAGATTGCTGGGTGTTCAAGCAGGCCGCAAGTTAATTGTCAAAACAATGACAAGGCTAAACAATGACGACGAGGAAGAGACCCGACCGCCCGAACAATAGAGGATGTATGGTTTCCCCACAAGTGCGGACGGTGAATATGATATACGCGACCCACATACCCAAGAGGGAGAGGAAACGCACACTCGTGGACGCCTATGCGATGGAGCTAGCCGCCCCAAAGTTCAATCCATGGTCCTCTTGTCCGATCACTTTCGATCGAAGAGACCATCCGACCAGCATACGCCATGGCGGATTCGCCGCATTGGTTTTAGACCCAATCGCCGATGGATTTCACTCACAAGAGTCCCGATGGACGGCGGTAGTAGCTCGAACCTGCTTTATCGGGATACAAGGCGCAAAATGGGCATAGACCCATCAAGGATTAAACCTACAAAGACAACCTTTAAAGGTGTCATCCCAGAGTGGAGGCCAACTCAGACAGCTCACCACACCGAAGTGGTCTTCGGATCCCGGATAATTTCCGGAGCGAGGAGTTAATCTTCGACATAGTCCCGCTTTCAGCAGCGGCTATCACGCTCGCTTTCGGATGAACCGCGTTGTAAAATTCAACGCGGTGCCGCATTATGCATACCTAAAGCTCAAGATGCCAGCCCTCGTGGAGTCATCACGGTCAATGGGAATACGGAACGCCCCTCCGAACGGAGGAACATACAATGCTCGCGCGCGAAATACAGAGCAGCCTTCTAAGGCAATTCTCAAGTCCGCAGTTAAAAGGCCGGACACACAGAAAGCGCCCGAGCAATGCCAACCAAGACCACTGGGCGCGATCAGAGCATCGCGAGTAATGCGGCCCCAACCCTCGCCCGCACATGATCGCAAGAATAACACTCGCGTACATCATTACGCTTTGGAGATACCATGGGCACAGGAAAGGGCACGATCACAATGGACCCAGTGCGGCTTGACACACCAGGGGCTCACAAGTGTGCCCCCCTCTTTTTTTATTTTTCTTCTTCTTTTATGTACACAGGACTCATAACTGTAAGCCCCGTCCGTGGCAAACCCGCCAACTCATGATGCAACAGCCAGGGGA
This sequence comes from Aegilops speltoides, assembly GCA_021437245.1. Classification (NCBI taxonomy): domain Eukaryota; kingdom Viridiplantae; phylum Streptophyta; class Magnoliopsida; order Poales; family Poaceae; genus Aegilops; species Aegilops speltoides. Next base: position 137,160,096 of record CM038145.1, on the reverse strand, counting down.
CTAAAGAAGGCCGCGATTTAACATTCTGTGTGGTCTCAATTACGAGCATTAAATTCGATTATATACACCAAGTCTGCAGCTCATCCTCGAGGGGGACATGTTTATTGAGTCCAAATCCCTTGCTTATCAAGACTATTTCTATCACCGCTTCTACTAGCGCACTTTTCTCATCATAAATAATGCAGCACCTTTTATTGCAATTATGCTTATCTTTTATACATATGTTCATTATATGACATCTTGCACCCGCACATTTTGGTACGGCCAATACGCCAGGGCTTCGCTCCCCAAATTATGGTGTGATAAAGTCCTAACACTTTAACAAGTGCGGCACCCAACTTATAGCATTATATGAATCGCTCCAATCATGTCTTGGGTCAATAGTTGGGTTTGCCCGGCCCCACATTTTGGTGCCTTACGCCCGCTCGCGGCTAAGGTGGATCGGGAGAACCATCGCGATTGCGCCCGGTTGAGCCGGGTAACGCCGATGGAGAAAGCTAAACCGACCGGCATGATAAGGCGAGAGACCGGTCGCTGTTCGAGAGGTTTTTCCGGTCCTTAAAGACCCACGCCGCCGAGCGAAGTTCGGATAATGTCCGATGAAGGCGTGATAGCGCCCGGATTCGGCCTTCCGAATACCAGGGGCTTCGCCGAAATTTAAAATTATAGAATTCTATGGCTAAGTGAGAGTGTTCAAGCATTATAAGTCCGGTTGCCTTGTTCGTTGTGTTGAGCGCCTCGATGGACCCAACAATGGGAACAAGAGTGCTCATGTTTATCCCGAACACCCCAAAGACTCATGCTTGGGGGCTGAAGCCAACGACTTGCCATCTCTCGATTTTATAAACGCCGCATGTAAGGTAATATTTTAAATTAAACAAGTGTTGCTCATGGCGATATAAACGAAGTTTTCAGCGCCGAGATAAATACACAATGAAGTTCACTCAAAGATTACATTTCAGAGCACTCATCCGCAATATCGCAGGCTCCCTTCAAGACAACTTTATAATACCTCTCCGGCGCGGCGATGCTCCTTGCCCGGGCGGTGGGTCCGTGAGAAGCTTCTCGCATCCAGTTTGCCCCATTGCACCTTTATGCGGGCAAGGGCCCGACGAGCGCTTTTGATACAAAGCGGAGCGCTTGACTACATCCAGCCTGGGCATGCATCCACCAGCTGCCGCGACGAGGCCAAAGTAGCTCCCAGCATGGCCTGTCCAGCCACACCGGACTATGAGACCCTTCATGGCCTCCTCACTACCTTAGGAGTTCGACCAGCTGCTTCACTGGTCGCTTGGGGGCACCGGATGGCCGGGCTCGAGTATCGAGACCGAAGACCTTCTCCGCCGAGCTCCCTCCTCGCCACGATAGAATGCGGCGGCATTAGACGACTACGCCGCAGACGGTAAACGCCTCGAGAGCTCCGATTCGGGTAAGTGTCAGGTAGTTCACATTAACATGCCTGCTTTGCATGAAAAATGCCTTACCCGCCGCTATCTTCTTTATGTCCTCAACTTCCTGAAGGGCCTTATGGGCCTCGGCCTTGGCGGATTTGGCACTTTCGAAAGCCGAGGCAAGCTCGGACTCGAAGTCTTGAGTCACGCCCAAACTCTCATGCTTTTCCATGAGAGCCCGGAGCTCTTGCCGAACTTCCGCCACCCATGCCTCTTGCTTTTCTCGCTCAGTTGTTCTGCGGCCGCCTTGCGCTCGTCATGACACAACATTCTTCGTGGCTGCCACCTCGTTAGTGGCCCTGTAATACACATATTATCCTTGTTAATTTTATTTGCAACCAAAATCCTTTTCTCAGAAGGTACTTATTCAAAGAGGTGTTACTCACCTTCTTTTTCCTCGAGCTGCCTCTTGGCATGGCCGAGCTCTTGCTCGACCGCCGAGATCCTTCGTCAACACTCGACCTCCGCCACACGCGGCAGAGGTCAGCAGCAAGCAGCCTGCAAACCCATATTGACATATTTTAGACAACCTCACAGATATCTTGTTAGATCCTCATCCGCTTTTCTTTCCAACACCGAACTAAGCATCGGGGCTACTATCTATGCGGTATTACATTACATGATTTTAACTTCTTACCTCAAAGCCTCGTTAGAAGGCTGCTGCTGGCTTCGGTCAGCCCGCTCTAGCGAGCTGAACCTTTTCAATCACCGCACTCATGATAGTGCGGTGTTCTTCCTCGATGGAAGCGCCTTTAAGCGCCCAATAGGTTATCCGCGCCCGGTTGGGCGGAGGCCGCCGGCGTCACGGTCCTGCCCTTCTTCGAAGGGCCGCTTGCGGACTCGAACCACCGCGGGTTCCGGCGTAGAGTCAGCGCAAAGTCCGGAGGTCGCCGACGGCGCCTCGAGCCTCCTCCGATGGGTCCTCTTTGGGATCCCACCTCGGCGTCCTCGCTCGGCGCGGGGGTAGAGGCAGTCGGGATGGAATTTACATCCGACGAGGCTAACGACCCGCCATCGAGTCGGGAGATCATCATCGCCGACTACGGGCGAGAATGCGGCGTTAGAAGGATACTGCATGACATAAAAGGTACGGCATATAAATGATCCGGATATTTACGATCTTGCGGACGCCTGGCCCTTGAGGCCACTCATCCTCGCCAACGCTGGTGTTGGCGAAACTGTCCGGGATAGTTCTCCCCTCTGACCCTTCGCCTCCCGGTTGGGGAAGCCTTCCTCTTCTTCTCTCCCTCCTTCGGGAGAGAATACTCCTCCTCCTTGTCTTTAGGGGAGGAGTCCTCGTCGTCGTCAGACGCCTGATTGCAGGAACTCTTTCGAGTCCCCGCGCCACCTTCTTGGTTTTCTTCTCGGCACCACGCGGCGTGCCGAACCAGCAGCCCCGCTTAGCGGGCGTCCACTGGGTCTTCTGGCATGGGAGCCGGGCTGATAAGCAGCTTGGCCTTCTCCATCCATTCCTGTCAAAGGAAGAGGCAGTATGAAACCTCACTAAGATTCAATTTAATTATCACAAGTGTCCCGTAATGGGGTTGAATCACTTACCTCGCCGCTTGATATCATGCGAGCTGAATCCGCGATCTTCCATCGCGATGCGGGGCTTGGCACCCTTGAACAGACCTCCAGCGCCTTCAGTATGTTGTATCAAGAGCCCGCTTAGCGCTGGTGCTGTTCCGGATTGAACTCCCACAAATTGAATGCCCGTTTGGCATGGGAGAATCCGCGGATGAGCATGACTTGGACCATGTCGACAAGCCGAGCCTATTGCTCACCATCTTCTTGATGCAGGCTCGAGTCCCGCCACCTCCATCGGATCGCCCCACCGCAAGCCCTTCTCTTTCCGGAGGTGAGCTGCGTGGGGATGCCAGATCTTAACTCGGGGCCGCCGCCATGTGGGCTTGCGCGCTCGGTGATGTAGAACCACCCGATTGCCACCCCTTGACGGAGTCCACAAAGGTCCCTTCGAGTTATGGGACGTTGGGCAATTTGCCCAACATGGCGCCCCGATTCCGCTTATGCGTTCTTCACAACCTTCGCTTGACGTTGAAGGTCTTGAGCCACAGTCGAAGTGGGGCCGGATGCAAAGGAAGGCCTCACACACGACGATAAACGCCGAGATGTTGAGGATAAAGTTCGGCGCCAGATCGTGGAAATCCAGGCCGTAGTAAAACATGAGCCCTCGGACAAATGGATGGAGCGGAAAGCCCCGTCCACGGAGGAAGTGGGGGAGGAAGACGACCCTCTCATGAGGCCCAGGGTAGGGATGAGCTGCCCCTCGTCGGGCAGCCGATGCGCGATATCGCTGGAAAGGTATCCGGCGTCGCGCAGCTTGGTGATGTCCTCCTCCTTAGCGGTGGGGCTAACCATTTACTTCCCGCTCCGGACATATTCGGAGAAGGTCGAGGTGAGATGCGCAAGCTTGGGCGTTGGCGCTCAAGTGCGAGGAGATGGATAAGCAAAGGAGGAGGAAGGCGTAGGTGAGAAGGTGAATCCTTATCCCTTATATATAGGCGGACGAAAACTATGCGTCCCCCACCGGCCTGGTAAAACTCGCTTATCTCCCAAGCGCCACCATCAATGGCGCGGTCGGGTTACCCACGTCCGTATTGATGAGGACCCCGGAATAAGGGGAACACGATCTCTGCTTCGACAAGACGTGCCAAGGAAACCGCTTCGCTAAACGTGCTAAGGTGGTATGGTAAAAAACGATTCAAACAAAGGCTTGGTGGCGGTGTGATGTCACACCGCATAATACGTCAGCAGATTGATCTAGTGTATATTTTATTCTCTCTACGGTGGAATGTGGAAATTATTTTTGCAGAGCTGGACACTATCCTGGTGTTCATGATCTTCTCTGGATTATTCAAGGGAGGAACCCGCCTTGCAATGCCGATCATTATGCACGCCGGACTCATCGTCATTGAAGACTGGTTCAGGCGCTACTGAGGGATTCCTGGACTAGGGGGTGTCCGGATAGCCGGACTATCATTATCCGCCGGACTCCAAGGCTACGAAGATAGAAGATTGAAGACTCCGGCTCGTGTCCGGATGGTACTTTCCTTGGCGTGGAAGGCAAGCTTGGCAATACGGATATGTAGATCTCCTACCATTGTAACCGACTCTGTGTAACCCTAGCCGTCTCCAGTGCCTATATAAACCGGAGGGCTTTAGTCCGTAGGACACAACATACACTACAAAAATCATACCATAGGCTAGCTTCTAGGGTTTAGCCTCCTTGATCTCGTGGTAGATCTACTCTTGTACTACCCATATCATCAATATTAATTGAGCAGGACGTAGGGTTTTACCTCCATCGAGAGGGCCCGAACCTGGATAAAACATTGTGTCCCTTGTCTCCTATTACCATCCGCCTAGACGCACAGTTCGGGACCCCCTACCCGAGATCCGCCGGTTTTGACACCGACAGTACATAAGTGGTGATTTATTTTCTTATACTAACGGAGCTCATAAGATTTTCTGTTGAGTTTTGTGTTGTGAAGTTTTCAAGTTTTGGGTAAAGATTCGATGGAATATGGAATAAGGAGTGGAAAGAGCCTAAGATTGTGGATGCCCAAGGTACCCCAAGGTAATATTCAAGGACAACCAAGAGCCGAAGCTTGGGGATGCCCCGGATGGCATCCCCTCATTCGTCTTCATTCATCGGTAACTTTACTTGAGGCTATATTTTTATTCACCACATGATATGTGTTTTACTTGGAGAGTCTTTATTTTGTTTATTTTTGCTTGATTTATTCATAGACATGTTTTATATCTTTTAATTCAATAAAAAATTCAAGTATAGCCTTTACCATGCTTATTTTACAAGTCTATACATTACTGTTTCAAAAATAGAAAGTTTGCTGTTAGGTTTTGAATATTGGTGAATATTAAGAACATTATAAAATCTTGAAATTTTTACACAATGAGTAACAATTTTTTTCTACAGTGTTGTATTTTTTCAGAATTTTTAGAGGTAGGAAAGTATGATTCCTCCTTCATTCTTTACAGACTGTTCTGTTTAGACAGATTGCTGTTATGTTTGCATTGCTTCCATATGTTTGCCTGTTTAATGATTCTATTTGAGGATAGGAGTACTAAATATGCAGAGGCATTTAGTAGGCAATATCAAATAATAATTTTAGTGATTTTCTACAGTAGAGAATGATAAGGTTTTGCATTGATTTATACTAACTTATCTCATGAGTTCTTGTTGAGTTTTGTGTGCATGAAGTTTTGAGAACTAGGGAAACCGCGATATGAAAGGAATTAAGGAGACACAAAAGCTCAATCTTGGAGATGCCCAAGGGATCCCAAGTCAATATTTAAAGAAGTCTCAAGCATCTAAGCTTGGGGATGCCCCAGTAGGCATCCCACCTTTCTTCTTCAACAATGATTGGTTAGTTTTGGTTGAACCTATGTTTTTGCATCTTCACATGATATGTGATATCCTTGCAATGTCATTTTATTTTGTTTTTCTTGCTGTTTTAATACTATCCCAAGATCTGAAATTATTAAATGTTAGAGAGTCTTCACATAGTTGCACCATTATTCGACTACTCATTGATCTTCACTTATATCTTCTGGAGTAGTTTATCGTTTGCTCTGGTGCTTCACTTATATCTTTTAGAGAACGGCGGTGTTTTTTACTTTGAAGAAATAAATGAACTCTCATGCTTCACTTATATTATTTTGAGAGTCTTAAACAGCATGGTAATTTTCTTAGGTTATGAATTTAGTCCTAATATGATGGGCATCCAAGAGGGATATAATAAAAACTTTCATATAAAGTACATTGAATACTATGAGAATTTGATTCCTTATGACTGTTTTGAGATATGAGGATGGTGATATTAGAGTCATGCTAGTGAGTAATTGTGGGTTGTAGAAATACTTGTGTTAAAGTTTGTGATTCCCATAGCATGCACGTATGGTGAACCGTTATGTGATGAAGTCGGAGCATGATTTATTTATTGATTATCTTCCTTATGAGTGGCGGTCGGGGACGAGCGCTGATCTTTTCCTACCAATCTATCCCCCTAGGAGCATGCGCGTAGTACTTCTTTTCGATAACTAATAGATTCTTGCAATAAGTATGTGAGTTCTTTATGACTAATGTTGAGTCCATGGATTATACACACTCTCACCCTTCCACCATTGCTAGCCTCTCTAGTACCGCGCATCTTTCGCCGGTCCATACACCCACCATATACCTTCCTCAAAACATCCACCATACCTACCTATTATGTCATTTCCATAGCCATTACACGATATATTGCCATGCAACTTTCCACAGTTCCGTTTATTATGACACACTTCATCATTGTCATATTGCTTTGCATGATCATGTAGTTGACATCGTATTTGTGGCAAAGCCACCATACATAATTCTTTCATACATGTCACTCTTGATTACTTGCACATCCCGGTACACCGCCGAAGGCATTCATATAGAGTCATATTTTGTTCTAAGTATCGAGTTGTAATTCTTGAGTTGTAAGTAAATAAAAGTGTGACGATCTTTATTATTAGAGCATTGTACTAGTGAGTAAAGGATGATGGAGACTATGATTTCCCCAAAAGTTGGGATGAGACTCCGGACGAAAAATATAAAATATAAAAATATATATAAAAAAAGAGGCCAAAAAAAGAGAAGGCCCCAAAAAAATGAGATAAAAAGAGAGAAGGGGCAATGCTACTATCCTTTCACCACACTTGTGCTTGAAAGTAGCACCATGATCTTCATGATAGTCTCTTATGTTGTCACTTTCATATACTAGTGGGAAATTTTCATTATAGAACTTGGCTTGTATATTCCAATGATGGGCTTCCTCAAATTGCCCTAGGTATTCTTGAGCAAGTGAGTTGGATGCACACCCACTTAGTTTCTTTTTGACCTTTCATAAACTTATAGCTCTAGTGCATCCGTTGCATGGCAATCCCTACTCACTCACATTGATATCTATTGATTGGCATCTCCATAGCCCGTTGATACGCCTAGTTGATGTGAAACTATCTCCTTCTTTTTGTCTTCTCCACAACCACCATATTCTATTCCACCTATAGTGCTACATCCATGGCTCACGCTCATGTATTCCGTGAAATTTGAAAAGGTTTGAGAACATAAAAAGTATGAAACAATTGCTTGTCTTGTCATCAGGGTTGTGCATGATATAATATTTTGCATCATGAAGATGGAGCATAGCCAGTCTATATGATTTTGTAGGGATAGCTTGCTTTGGCCGTGTTATTTTGAGAAGACATGATTGCTTTATTAGTATGCTTGTAGTATTATTGTTTTTATGTCAATATTAAACTTTTGTTTTGAATCTTATGGATCTGAATAGTCTTGCCACAATAGAGAAGATTACATAGATAAATAAGTTAGGTAGCCTTCCACATCAATTTTTTTGTTTTTACCATTTACCTACTCGAGGACGAGCAGGAATTAAGCTTGGGGATCCTGGATACGTCTCCAACGTATCTATAATTTTTTTCCATGGTATTATATTATCTACCTTGGATGTTTTATCTGCTATTTTATATGATTTTTGGGACTAACCTATTAACCTAGAGCCCAGTGCCAGTTTTTGTTTTTCCTTGTTTTTGAGTTTTACAGAAAAAGAATACCAAACGGAGTCCAAATGACCTAGAAATTTATGGAGATTATTTTTGGACCAAAAGAAGCCCACGGAGCATCGGAGATGACCGAAAGAGTCCCGAGGCCACCATGAGGGTGGAGGGCGCGCCCTACCCCCTGGGCGTGCCCCCTACCTCATGGCTGCCTCGTGGACCCCCTGACTTGTTCCCGACACCAAAACATCTTATATATCCCTAAACTTCTAGAACAGAACCTAGATCGGGAGTTCCGCCGCCGCAATCCTCTGTAGCCACCAAAAACCAATCGAGACCCTGTTCCTGCACCCTTCCGGAGGGGAAATCCATCACCGGTGGCCATCTTTATCATCCCGGCACTCTCCATGACGAGGAGGAAGTAGTTCACCCTCGGGGCTGAGGGTATGTACTAGTAGCTATGTGTTTGATCTCTCTTTCTCTTGTTCTTGATATGGCACGATCTTGATGTACCGCGAGCTTTGCTATTATGGTTTGATCGTATGATGCTTCTCCCCCTCTACCTTCTTGTAACGGATTGAGTTTTCACTTTGAAGTCATCTTATCGGATTGAGTCTTTAAGGATTTGAGAACACTTGATGTATGTCTTGCATGTGCTTATCTGTGGTGACAATGGGATATTCATGTGATACACTTGATGTATGTTTTGGTGATCAACTTGCAGGTTCTGTGACCTTGTGAACTTATGCATAGGGGTTGACACACGTTTTCATCTTGACTCTCCGATAGAAACTTTGCGGCACTCTATGAAGTTTTTTGTGTTGGTTTGAATAGATGAATCTGAGATTGTGTGATGCATATCGTATAATCATACCAGCGGATACTTGTGGTGACACTGGAGTATCTAGGTGACATTATGGTTTTGGTTGATGTGTGTCTTAAGGTGTTACTTTACTACGAACACTAGGGCTGTTTGTGACACTTATAGGAATAGCCCAATGGATAGATTGGAAAGAATAACTTTGAGGTGGTTTCATACCCTATAATAATCTCTTCGTTTGTTCCCCGCTATTAGTGAATTTGGAGTGAATCTTTGTTGCATGTTGAGGGATTGTTATATAATCTAATTATGTTATCACTATTGAGAGAGCTTTCACTAGTGAAATTATGAACCCTAGGCCTTGTTACGAAGCACTGCAATACCGTTTTCGCTCACTTTTACCACTAGTTACCTTGATGTTTTTATATTTTCAGATTACAAAAACCTATATCTACCATCCATATTGCACTTGTATCACCATCTCTTCGCCGAACTAGTGCACCTATACAATTTACCATTGTATTGGGTGTGTTGGGGACACAAGAGACTCTTTGTTATTTGGTTGCAAGGTTGTTTGAGAGAGACCATCTTCATCCTACGTCTCCGACAGATTGATAAACCTTAGGTCATCCCCTTCAGGGAAATTTGCTACTGTCCTACAAACCTTAGGTCATCCCCTTGAGGTGGGCCTATCTGTTTGAGAGAGACCATCTTCATCCTATGCCTCCCACAGATTGATAAACCTTAGGTCATCCCCTTGAGGGAAATTTGCTACTGTCCTACAAACCTCTGCACTTGGAGGCCCAACAACGTCTACAAGAAGAAGGTTGCGTAGTAGACATCAGAGGTCCCCGCCGGCTTACGTCCTAAGCACTCCGGGGTCTTGGGCCCATCGCCCGTTGCACTTCGGGTCGTTGTGAGCAGGGCGGACTCAGGCTCCACCTCTGTCATGGATGGTGCTGGCCCAACCGCAATGCTGAACTGGACGTCTGACAAAGTTTCGGCTGATACTATGGCGCCGAGTGCCCAGATCTATTCCTGTGTTGTGGTTAGTGCGTATAGGCCAGTGTGTTGTGGTTAGTGCGTATATGGCATTGGCCAACTCAGAACAAATACCCAAACCCTTAGTGTATTAGGAGCTCGCGGAGACGAGCAAAGAATCACGATAATGTGACCCCGTCGCCCTGCCTCGAGGAAATAGGACAAGGCCCAGGCCCAACCCTCTCTCTCAAGGGTAGCCTAGCTGCCCGACCGTGCTCATAATTATCTCGCGGGTGCTCTCCAGGCCCGACCAACTTCCACATCAACTCGCGGGTGCGCCTCAGGGATGACTCGACTAACCAGAGACTGTCGGGAACTTAGGTCCACCTCTAACGGGATGGTACCGCATGTCCCTTCAGTCCCGTAGTAACAACACATGTGGGCTACAGGTAAAGGCAACTATGTGTCAACTACGGTCTCAGGGTCTACCGGAGAGAAGAGGGGGAAGAAATAGTAAATACAAAGCACACAGATGAATCACTAAGCATGACATAATGAAACGCGGTGCTAGGGGTGCTCTAACGCAGTGAGGCGAAGGGGGAAAACAACTGGGAAAGTATTCCCGATGTTAGGTATTTTTGGACAGACTGAATGGAGGGGGACGGTTCCATGTTCGCTATGCTAAGGGCACGTGACAGATGAACGGAGAGCGTATTCGGAATTGTCTCGTTTTTCTGAGTAACTTTCATGTACAAAGTATTTTCATTTGACTTACGGGTTATTTTAAATCAATTTTCAAAGTTTTATTCAAATTTCTAGAATTACCTGATTTAATTTAATTCAAAAACAGGATTATGACGTCAGCTTGACCTCAGCAGTCAACAGAGAGTTGACTGGTAAAACTGACGACCGGGACCCACTATCATTGTCACAACAGCTAATCTAACAATTTAATTAGACTAATTGTGCAATTAGGTTAATTAAACAGAGTTAAATAGGTTAATTAAATATTTAGTTAATTAATTATTATTTTATTCATTATTTTTATTTATGTTTATATATATATATATATATATTTTTAAATTCCATTTATAACCAGGGGTTGGGCCCCACTGGTCAGTGGGCCAAAGGCCTTAGCGGGGCGGGCGGTTACGCGTGCATGGGGCGTGTGAGCGCCGACGCGGTCCCGTGCGGGCGGTGGAGAAGGGCGGGGCAGACCACCTGGGCGGCGCCGCAGGGCAGTGGGCTGGAGTGGCGTGGTTGTCGCCGGGGAGGGAGGCCGGGCGTGGTGGGTAGGCGCCGGAGGCGACGGCGGCCGAAGATGGCCACTAGGTAGGGGGCGAGCGAGGGCGAGCAGGCGGCACGGCTGTGGGCTGCGGGGCAGAAGCAGTAGCTGCTAGCAGGGGAAGGCGCGTGGTCGGGGCGAAGCGGACGCGAGGCTGGCGTGGCGCAGGTCGCGGCCAGAGGAGGCGTCGGCCGCGTTGGGTGGTAATGGGCACAACCCGGCGTGGCTGAGTGCGTGCACGTCCGTGGTCCAAGGGCGGAGAGCGCGGCTCGGCCGTGGTGACCGGACGGAGAAGGAGGGCGAGATTGAGAGGGGGGTTCCTCACCCACACTGCAGGGGAATGGGTTGTGTGGCTCGCAGAAGCGGTGCAAGGAGGGGACGAGGACGCGGTCCGGTGAGGGGGGCTCCAAGCAGCGGCGACGTTTGGGCCGGGCCCTAATTACAAATCGGGGGCGGAGTGGACGGGGCGACGCACGGATGGGCGTCGGGGTGACTCAGGGGTGAGGTGAGGCAGCGATGGCGAGGTCCAGCGTCGGCCATGAGAGGCAGAGACGGCGAGCAGCAACGTGGCACCGATCCCCCCGATCCAGATCGAGGGAGGCAGAGGAGTGGCGAGGGAGTGGGGCGAGTGGGATGGGGATCGTGGGGTTTGTGGGGTGGATTAGGTCACGGGAAGGGGGTTATAGGTGGGGGAAAACTAGGCCGGCTGGTGGGGTGAGGGAGTCCTGGACTAAGGGGTCCTCGGGCGTCCGGTCTATTTGATATGGGCCACACTGATGGACCGTGAAGATAAAGGAAGAAGACCACCTCCCGTGTCCGGATGGGACTCCTATATGCGTGAACGGCAAGACTAGTGTCCGGATATTCTATTTCCTTTCCCTGTAAACCGACTCTATACAACCCTAGGGCCCTCCGGTGTCTATATAAGTCGGAGGGTTTAGTCCAAAGAGGGGATCATAATATTCGTAGGCTAGACAAGCTAGGGTTTAGCAATTACGATCTCGAGGTAGATTAACTCTTGTAACCCCTATACTCATCAAATACAATCAAGAAGGACGTCGGGTTTTACCTCCTCTAAGAGGGCCCGAACCGAGGTAAACATTGCATCCCTTTGTCCATTGTTACCATTGATCCTCAGACGCACAGCTTGGGCCCCCTACCCTAGATCTGCCGGTTTTGACACTGACATTGGTGCTTTCATTGAGAGCTCTGCTGCGTTGTCAACAGAAGGATTGTTGGCGCGGCTCTTCATGAATGATGATGCTATGTCTAGGGAGACTTTTCTCCTCGGACAGGTCTTTATGTACGAGGGCTTCGTGCTACGCGCCGACTCGACCGACCACCTTGAGCAGGTCAACTATTACGCCCCCGGTCACCAGATCAGGTTTGGGAACTTGAATTACATCGCTGATATCCGAGGAGATCTGATCGTCGAGGGGTTCGCGGCCCCGACTGCCGCTCCCTACCCTAATGAAGAAGGCCCTTCGGATCCGCTATCAGATCCCGTCGAGGGATCAATGTTCACACCTGCCTCGGCCTTAGATCTGGGGTAGATCGTGTCATCCGAAGACGAGAGGATCGACCCTGCCGGACTCTCTCCTATCATGGAGCTCTGAATCGGAGACCTAGATGCGATCGCACCGCTGGTAAAACTGGAGTCAAACGGGATTCTCCCAGTCATTGGAGAGTCAGACTCACCTCTGGATGATAACTCCGAACTGTCGAGGTCTGCATCCATCGGGCCCGATCAAGTGCCCGGCCTCGCACATCCGCAGACCCCTATCCAAATTTTGCTTTTAGACGAAGCACTGGGCTTAATATGATCTCTTGCCTTTACGGAAGCCTTGCCTCCAAACTACACCAAGCACAGGCTGGGGGCTGAGATAGGGAATTTCAGACCCCACCCATCACCCACTTAATAGCCACTATGTAGGATTTAACCGACATGCTAGAGTACGCCTCTAAAGACATCGACGACATGGGCGATGATGTCGACACCGAACAAAGCCAAAACCCGCCTATCACTGGGCGTTGGACGACCGCTTCTACCTACGATGTACACTCCTGAGAAGAAGGATGACGATGGCATCCAAGATCCAGGTAAGGACAAGCGCATCTATGAACCACCAAAGCGTCAGCGTCAGCGGCGCTGATCACAATCGCGTCGGGCAAAGGATAGTCATATCGACACCGGAGATAATGACACTCCGGATAACGCCGAAGACCGCGACCACCCTGTCGAGCCCACGTCCGAACAGGACGAGAGGGAGGAGGGTTAGTATAGCCCCGAACACGCTGATCACGAGGACTTGGAGGACAATGGCTACCTACCTGCCTCCGAAGAGGATGTGAGCCTTGATGATGAAGATTTCATCGTCCGAGAGGAACCCCTCGAACAAGAACGCTTCGAGCAACAACTCATCACCACCGCGAGGAGCCTGAAAAAGAAACAACAACAACTTTAAGCTGAACAGGGCACGCTCAACGATAGATGGTCCAAGGTCCTAGCCGCCGAAGAATAAAACCTTAAGCGTCTAGTAAAGAGTTACCCCAAGCGCAGGCTGCTGCCACAATTTGACGACGAAGCCCTTGAGCCAATTCCGTTAAAATACAATTATGCTGATCAACCAGACCGACCACCACATGGACGGTAACGGCTCATCATGCCGAACACCAGCTCGCACCACCTCGCCGTATAGGCAAGGAGACAGCGGCGCCGTACTACACTTATGACTTATGTTAGGACCTGGCCAATAAAGCCGGCCAGACTAGATCAATCTACGGATCCAGAGGACGTGCTCCGACACGAGACGACAGCCACCAAACCTGTTGCAACGAACATCATCAAGTTTGAGGTCAGCACTGAACACATATGTCATCCAAACTCCGTCGCTATGTAGCCAGGTATAGAGGTGCCGCACACCCTATGTGCTTTACTGATGAAGTAATGCAACACCAGTTTTCGAAAGGGTTTAAACCCGTGAACATCGAGCAGTATGATGGAACAACATACCCTGCCATATGGATTGAGGATTTTCTTCTCCACATTCACATGGCTCGCAGAGATGACATCCACACCATTAAATACCTCCCCCTGAAGTTGAAGGGACTAGCACGGCACTGGATGAATAGCCTCCCAGAGAACTCCATTAGGAGCTAGGAGGATTTAGAAGGTGCTTTGCGGGTCAACTTTTAGGGCACCTATGTCCGGCCACCGGACATTGATGACCTAAGTCACATAGTCCAGCAGCCCGGAGAGTCAGCTCACAAAGTTTGGAATCGGTTCCTCATTAAAAAGAACCAAATCGTGGACTTTCCAGACGCCGAAGCTTTAGTGGCCTTAAAACATAGCGTCCATGATGAATGGCTCGCCCGACACCTCAGGCAGGAAAAGCCGAAAGCCATGGAAGCCCTTACAACACTTATGATCCGCTTCTGCGCGGGTGAAGATAGGTGGCTAGCTCGTAGAAGCAACAGTTCCAGCAACCCCGACACCTCCGAGGCCTGGGACAACAATGGCAGGCCACTCCATAATAAAAGCAAGCGCCAGAACAATAACGGCGACACAGAAGACATGGCAGTAAACGCCGGATTCAGTGGTTCTAAACCCGGTTAGTGGAAGAAACCTTATAAGGGAAACAGGGATGGTCCATCCAATTTGGACAAAATCCTCGAGAGGCCTTCTCAGATTCATGGCACCCCCGATAAGCCTACCAATCACACCAATAGAAATTGCTTGGTTTTCAAAGAGGCCGGTAAGTTAAATACCGAACATAAGGGGAAGGGACCTCTAAGCGAGGATGATGATGAGCCCCGCCAGTCAAACACCAGGGGCCAGAAGCAATTTCCCCCTGAGGTGAAAACAGTGAACATGATCTACGTCACTCACATCCCCAAGAGGGAGCTTAAGCGCGCACTAAGGGACGTCTACGCCGTAGAGCCTGTCGCCCCAAAATTCAATTCATGGTTGGCCTGTTCGATCACCTTCAATCCTAGGGATCATCCAACCAGTATTCTCCATGGGGGTTCGGCCTCCCTGGTACTCAATCCTATCATCGACGGATACCATCTCAGTAGAGTCCTTATGGACGGCGGTAGTAGTCTTAACTTGATCTATCAAGACACTGTCCGTAAAATGGGCATCGACCCGTCAAGAATCAAGCCTAGTAACACTACCTTTAAAGAAGTGAGACCCGGCGTGGAGGCCCGTTGTACGGGCTCATTAACACTAGAAGTGGTATTCGGCTTTCCATACAACTTCCGTAGCGAAGAAGTGATCTTTGATATCATTCCTTTCCGTAGTGGCTATCACGTGTTGCTGGATGAAACACTTTCGCATGTTTTCATGCGGTCCCACACTATGCTTATTTGAAGATTAAAATGCTCGGACCATGTGGCGTCATTAGAGTCAATGGAAATATGGAGCGCTCCCTCCATACTAAAGAGCACACTGCGGCCCTAGCAGCCGAGGTGCATGGCGGCCTTATCAAGCCGAACAATTCATCGGCCATCAAGACCAAAGGACATTACAAAAAGAGTCTCGTCCTCACCTCATGGAGATAGCTCGATGGACCCGAACCTTGAATAGCAGCTTTGCCTCGGCCGACTGCCCCATAAGCTCTCGGTATATGTACAACGCGTACATAACTACGCACTTAAAATACCTTCTATGGCAGGGTTGAGCATCCCGTCCTCGGATGGCGCAATCTGCTCCGGATCTAGGGCCAAAGTAGTTATAGGTGCTATCTCCTGAGCACGGTCCGATGACAGATTTAGGTCACGTTCATCGTGGTGACAGGGAGCAGCCGTCATGGGCTCGAATCCGTCGAATATCAAGTCTCCGCGGATATCGGCCACATAATTCAAGCTTCCAAACCTCACCTGATGGCCAGGGGCGTAGCTATCGATCTGCTCTAGATGGCCAAGCGAGTTGGCCCTCAGTGCGAAGCCACCGAATGCGAAGATCTGTCCGGGGAGGAAAACCATCCCCTGGAGTGCATTGTTGTAGATGATTGATGGAGCCATCAAACCTTTTGGTGACGATGCAATGGAACTCTCAATGAAAGCTCCAATATCGGTGTCAAAACCGCCGGATCTCGGGTAGGGGGTCCCGAACTGTGCGTCTAAGGCTAATGGTAACAGGAGGAGGGGGACACAATGTTTACCCAGGTTCGGGCCCTCTCTATGGAGGTAATACCCTACTTCCTGCTTGATTGATCTTGATGAATAGAGTATTACAAGAGTTGATCTACCACGAGATCATGATGGCTAAAACCCTAGAAGTCTAGCCTATATGATTATCATTCTGCCCTATGTACTAAACCCTCCGGTTTATATAGACATAGGAGGGGACTAGGGTTATACAAAGTCAGTTACAGAGAAAGGAATCTACATATCCGAATCACCAAGCTTGCCATCCACGCAAACGAGAGTCCCATCCGGACACGGGAAGAATTCTTCTGTCATGTATCTTCATAGCCCAACGATCCGGCCCATGTTAATAGTCCGGTCGTCCTAGGACCCCTTAAACCAGGACTCCCTCAAAGCCACTGTTCATAATTTTTTCATACATGTCACTCTTGAATCATTGCACATCCCGGTACACCGCGGGAGGCATTTACATATAGTCATATTTTGTTCTAAGCATTGTGTTGTAATTCTTGAGTTGTAAGTAAATAAAAGTGTGATGATCTTCATTATTAGAGCATTGTCCCATGTGAGGAAAGGATGATGGAGACTATGATTCCCCCACAAATCAGGATGAGACTCCGGATGAGACTATGATTCCCTCTTATGTTGTCACTTTCATATACTAGTGGGAAATTTTCATTATAGAAATTGGCTTGTATATTCCAATGATGGGCTTCCTCAAAATGCCCTATGTCTTCGTGAGCAAGCAAGTTGGATGCCACCCACTTAGTTTCTTTTTGAGCATTCATACACTTATAGCTCTAGTGCATCCGTTGCATGGAAATCCCTACTCACTCACATTGATATCTATTGGTGGGCATATCCATAGCCCGTGGATACGCCTAGTTGATGTGAGACTATCTTCTCCTTTTTTGTCTTCTCCACAACCACCATTCTATTCCACCTATAGTGCTATATCCATGGCTCAAGCTCATGTATTGCATGAAGATTGAAAAAGTTTGAGAACATCCAAAGTATGAGACAATTTCTTGGCTAGTCATTGGGGTTGTGCATGATTTAAATATTTTGTGTGATGAAGATAGAGCATAGCCAGAATGTATGATTTTGTAGGGATAGCTTTCTTTGACCATGTTATTTTGAGAAGACATGATTGCTTTGTTAGTATGCTTGAAGTATTATTGTTTTTATGTCAATATTAAACTTTTGTCTTGAATCTTTCGGATCTGAACATTCATGCCACAATAAAAAAAATTACATGGATAAATATGATAGGTAGGATTCCACATCAAAAATTCTATTTTTATCCTTTACCTACTCGAGGACGAGCAGGAATTAAGCTTGGGGATGTTTGATACGTCTTGAACGTATCTATAATTTTTGATTGTTCCATGATATTATATTATCTGTTTTGGATATTTAATAGGCATTTATATGCTATTTTATATTATTTCTGGGACTAACCTATTAACCGAGGGCCCAGTGCCAGTTTATGTTTTTTGCCTAGTTTAGAGTTTCGCAGAAAAGGAATACCAAACGGAGTCCAAACGGAATGAAACCTGCACGATGATCTTTCTTGGAGCGAAAGCAAACCAGAAGACTTGGGATTGCAGTCAGAGACGCAACGAGGCAACCACGAGGCAGGAGGGCGCGCCCAAGGGGGTAGGGCACGCCCCTACCCTCGCGGTCCCCTGATGGCTCCCCTGACCTAGTTCCTTCACCTATATACACTCTTATACCCTCAAAACATCAAAGAGAGCCATAGAACCACTTCTCCACCGCCGCAACCTTCTGTACCCATGAGATCCCATCTAGGGACCTTTTCAGGCGTCCTGTAGGAGGGGGATTCAATCATGGAGGGCTTCTACATCAACACCATTACCTCTCCGATGAAGCGTGAGTAGTTTACCACAGATCTTCGGGTTGATAGTTATTAGCTAGATGGCTTCTTCTCTCTCTTTGATTCTCAATACCATGTTCTCCTCGATGTACTTGGAGATCTATTTGATGTAATACTCTTTTGTGGTGTGTTTGCAAAGATCCGATGAATGGTGGATTTATGATCAAGATTATCTATGAATATTATTTGGTTCTTCTCTGAATTCTTATATGCATGATTTGATATCTTTGCAAGTCTCTTCGAATTATTGGTTTAGTTTGGCCTACTAGATTGATCTTTCTTGCAATGGGAGAAGTGCTTAGCTTTGGGTTCAATCTTGCGGTGTCCTTTCCTACTGACAGTAAGGGCAGCAAGGCACATATTGTATTGTTGCCATTGAGGATAAAAAGATGAGGTTTTCATCATATTGCTTTAGTTAATTCCTCTACATCATGTCATCTTGCTTAATGCGTTACTCCGTTCTTTATGTACTTAATACTCTAGATGCATGCTGGATAGCGGTTGATGTGTGGAGTAATAGCAGTAGATGCAGGCATGAGTCGGTCTACTTGACATGGACGTGATGCCTATGTTCATGATCATTGCCTTAGATATCATCATAACTATGTGCTTTTCTATCAATTGCCCGACAGTAATTTGTTCACCCACCATAATATTTGCTATCTTGAGAGAAACCACTAGTGAAACCTATGGCCCAGGGTCTCTTTTCCATTATATTGAATCTCGTTAACGTCTTGCTAGTTTCCGATCTACTATTTTGCAATCTTTTACATTCCGATCTATAAACCAAAAATACCAAAAATATATACTTTACCATTTATCTATCTCTATCAGATCTCACATTTGCAAGTGACCGTGAAGGGATTAACAACCCCTTTATCGCGTTGGGTGCAAGTTGTTGATTGTTTGTGCAGGTACTCGGTGACTTGTGCGTTGTCTCCTATTGGATTGATACCCTGGTTCTCAAAACTAAGGGAAATACTTATGCTACTTTGCTGCATCACCCTTTCCTCTTCAAGGGAAAACCAATGCAAGCTCAAGAGGTAGCACTCCTTGGCCAGGAAAAATCCTTCGAGACAATACCTTGGTGTCCTCCATGGTAGTAGGCGAGGGGGCTCGCGATGGCGCGTCGCTCTCCTCCTGCTCAGGTGGCATGGAGTTCCCCTCCGACGAGGGGGTGTTCGGAATCTCACAAGGAGGGATGAAAAGGAAATAATAATATAACTTACATAACAGAGGCAGGTAAGCGGAAACTGAACAATAAGATTGCGAATACTTGCAATTCGGCCACGGGCTTCACCCTGGGAGGTCTCTTGGGGATGTGTTCGGACTCTAAGTACGAACTGTCCAAAAGGGTTATCTTCCTCCTCTTCGGCGCCACCACCTCCGGGTCTTCGGAGGCCGTCCTCTTCTTCCTCCTCCTCTTGCGGGGGGAATCGCTTTCCACCTCCTCCTCCTCTTCTTCTTCCTCGTCTCCCTCATGAGGGGAGACGATCACGGTCTCTCCGGACACATCGTCCGAAGGGCCTCTACGGCGGGGGCCGCCCTTGGTCTCCTTGCCTTCTTCTTGCCCTTCTTCTCCGGCACCTGATAGGGCACCAGGACCAACATCTCCGTCAGCTGGGGAGTGGCTGGGCCCTCTGGCAGTGGAGCCGGACTATCGATCGGCTTCGCCTTTGATGTCCAGCCCTGTAAGGAAGGGAGCTGATAAGATTTCTATTTATTAAGGCATTGACCGAAAGGTCTTCGGAAAAACTAAATAATTACGTTTGAGGCCGGATTCTCGATGTCGAGCCCGATGTCCTCGGTCTTCATGGGCCAGCTCTTCTGGGCCTTGAAGAGCAGGTTCCATATCTCTTCGTGCGCAGTGACGAAGAAGCGCTTCAGGGTCCGCGGCTCCTCCGGATTGAACTCCCACATGGGGTAGGACCAGCATTGGCAGGGGAGGACGTGGCGGAAGAGCATGATCTGCACCACGTTGGTGAGACCGATGTTCATGCCCAGCACATTGGTGATGCGCTTCTGCA
This sequence comes from Aegilops speltoides, assembly GCA_021437245.1. NCBI lineage: Eukaryota > Viridiplantae > Streptophyta > Magnoliopsida > Poales > Poaceae > Aegilops > Aegilops speltoides. Next base: position 137,139,902 of record CM038145.1, on the reverse strand, counting down.
GCATTTTCACCTCCGTCTGGGACCCCCAATCGAGGCCCTTAGCGATCCACGAGGTGAGCCTCGTGAGGGGTCCGGATCTGAACTCCGGAATTGCCATCTAGATGGCGCGGCGGGGTTCGACGATGTAGAACCACGGGGCCAAATTTTGACGGTCTTGATGAAGGCCCCTTTGGGCCATGTGGCATTGGGCAACTTGCTTACCATGGCCCCGCCACAGTCCGCATGCTGTCAGTCGATCACCTTCGGATTCAGATTGAAGAACTTAAGCCACAGGCCGAAGTGTGGTGGGATGCCTAGCCGAGCCTCACACACGATGATGAACGCTGATATGTGGAGGAAGGAATTCGAGGCTAGATCATGGAAATCTTGCCCGTAGTAGAAAATAAGGCCGTGGACGAAGGGGTGGAGGGGAAACCCAAGCCCCCAGAGGAAATAGGGGAGGAACACAATCCTTTCGTCGGGCGCTGGAGTGGGATGATTTGGTCCTCGTCGGGAAGCCTGTGCGCAATGTTCGCAGACAGGTACCCTGCGCTCCGGAATTCCTTCACGTCCTTCTCAGTGACGGAGGAGGCCTCCCACTTGCCCTTAGATCCTGACTCGGCCATGCCTAGAGAGGCTGGTGGCGGTGAGGAAGATGGGAGCTTTTTTGGGCAGTGGAGCTCAGGATATTGGAAGACAGAGGCTGGAGGTAGGCGTGGGTAAGAAAGGAGGAATATTTGCCCTCTTATAGGCGGTGAAAATGCCAACCGCCCCCCCACTCAAGCCTTAAACCTCGCCTATTCCCAATGAGGTCGTGCGCCAGGAGTGGTTGGGTTACCCAATTCCCATTGATGAGAATCCCGTAATAAGTGGGCACGATCTCTGTTTTGACAAAACGGGCCAAGGGTACTCGACCTCGAAACATGAAATGGGGAGTGTGAAAAAGATTCAAAATACTGAAGAGTCAAGTGTGACGCTTCGTCGAAAAAATTTGTCAGCAAATAAACTATTTAAATTTTTATATCTTGCCTTCGTGGCTAAGGGTTGTGTTAATTATACAAAGCCGGATACAGTTCTTTTAAAAGGGAAGCAGATGTATGGTATTCAAGGAGAGGAACCCGCCTCGCAATGTCGAAGACGATCCGCGTGCCTAATATGTCATCATTGAAGACTGGTTCAGGGGCTACTGAGGGAGACCTGGACTAAGGGGTCCTCGGGCATCCGTTCTATTCGATATGAGCCGAACTGATGGGGCCGTGAAGATAAAGGAAGAAGACCACCTCCCTGTCCGGACGGGACTCCTATATGCATGAACTGCAAGACTAGTGTTCGGATATGCTATTTCCTCTCCTTCTAAACCAACTCTGTACAACCCTAGGGCCCTCCAGTGTCTATATAAACCGGAGGGTTTAGTCCACAGAGGGGGTCATAATATTCGTAGGCTAGACAAGCTAGGGTTTAGCCATTATGATATCGAGGTAGATCAACTCTTGTAACCCCTATACTCATCAAATACAGTCAAGAAGGACGTAGGGTTTTACCTCCTTTAGGAGGGCTCGAACCTGAGTAAACATTGTGTCCCTTTGTCCGTTGTTACCACTAATCCTCGGATGCACAGCTTGGGCCCCCTACCCGAGATCTGCCGGTTTTGACACCGACAGGGGGGTGGCCGACTGGGCCGACTAGTTGGCTGAGGCCCAAGGGTAGTGGAGGTGTTTTTCTTTTATTCAAAACTGCTCAACTGTTTTCTTTTTAGTTTTATTTTTATAAAATACAACACTTACACCTAAACTTAGCATTAACAATTAGGCCACTCCTACAAATAATTTGGCACTTAAATAAAACATCTTTATATTTGTTTACTATTTATAAGCATTTAATAATCTTTTTTTCTACTCTTTTATTTATGTAAAAACTTTTAAACCTTTTATAAAAAGATGATTTATCCACCAATATTACTTATGATTTATTTGTCACACCCAGAACATTTCAGTTTGAAAAGTTTGAAAACTTTTGCCGTTTGACTTGATTTTGAAATTTAAATTTGAATGGGATTGAACCATCATGAGATTAAGAACAGTAATCATGGTGACATGGCATCATTAGCAGAGGTTACTACAGCTTAATTATCAGGGCGTCACAATTCTCCTCCACTACAAGAAATCTCGTCCCGAGATTTAAGGGGTGGAGTAAGGGGGAAAGACTTGGCAAGGACAAAGCTCAACACAAGATAGGTACCTGAGGACTATCTCAGTGAACGTGGCATAGAGGCATCTCTCAAGTTGAAATTCAAGAAAGTCATTGAGAGCAACGTAAGGAGGTGCAATAAGAAGCTTCAACCAGGTAGGCAATCGTTCGTTGCCTGAAATAGAGGGTGAAAGGGGTTCAGAGTGATGGGAATAAGTATTGCTTCTGATACCAGAATTGATGATCTCCCGGAAGGTGGCTCGTGAATTACATACGAGTTCACGTGCGAGGAATAAGTTTGAAACAGGGGTGTACAGGAGAGTCAGGTTTCGATCCCGTGGAACTGTGGGTTATGGGCCTACCTTGTGAGTTAAAAGTAGAAAGGGCACTTACATCTTTCACGGTCATGATAGCAAGGCAGGTCAGAAGATAGCCTATCAGTTATGTTGGCAACAACGTTGGTACCAAGGGCGATGGACGAATAGAACCATTTTCCTACTTGTTAAGACGAGTCGGACCAATAGGCAAAATTCTCGTCCATCGGTGGCTACCGGGATGTCATCAACAATAGTAACAAGGTCTCACTGACAGAGTTTTTACACCGAGGTGTTTACACAAGCAAGGAATTATCACTTCCTAGATATGTTAGGTTACAAGAAAGGTTAAACAAAACAATGGAAAGGTAAGTGTAGACTCGAATCCGTTATCAGCGTTCTCAAGTGTCTAACAACTCAGAACCCATGGAAAGTTGGAATCGGCGAGAAATTATAGTTGATGAAGAACTCATAAGAAGTTATGTAGTTCCATGATATTCTTGAGATACTAGAGGGTAATACTCGATGTTAGAACATGATAGAGGTTGGACAGGTGAAAAGATCTGCAGAAGACAAGTAATTTAACTTGTTCGAGAAATGGGATCAAAGAAGACCAATATGGTCGGAACCCCGGTTGCAAAGGATCAAATATAGAGACAAGATGAACTTATCACAAGGGGATTATTATTATAACAAGAAGCTTCCATGATAAGTTCCACATCTGGTCCATGGGCATGAACACAAAGGTTCAAGGTCGACTCCCACTTCTAGAATGCACAACCTTGCATTCACTTCTCACATTCGAAGAAGTTGTAGCATTCAAATTTTACCTAACGAAAAGCCAGTAGAGTATGACCCGCATAACTTTTGAGTTCACATGGATTTAGGAAAGACACAGATTCAACCCATTCTGGCATCCTAGGAACATATAACACAGACTTCAAGAGTAATTTATACAAGCTAGAAAGTAGAGCATGGTTGAGAAAGCAGAGGATACAATGTACCAAAAGAATTATGGATCCGAGGAAAAACTCATAAGGTTATTGAATATGAAGCACGTTGTCGGATAAAATCCAACAAAGGATTTCGTGGTCGACAAGGGATTTGATGTGAGCATCGGTACTCAACTAGAAGAAGGAAGAATGCAAGGAGATCATACTATAGAAACAACTGACTAATTCAAGCTCAAATGCAAAGAAATTATGATTTCCAAATCAAGGGATCAAAAGCAAACACTCTGATTAAGGATGGATAAGTTGAATAGACCCAAAATGACAATCAATCAAGGCTTGATTGACCGAACATGAGCTCATGTCCGGAGTGATGTCTGAGCCAAGGGAAGAATTCTAATTACAATTGATTATTGCGAGCATTCACAAACATATCAAATCAAATGCTTGAAATTAGGATGACAAAGGATGCTAATGATATTACTATACATATGGTACTAACCATAGTGTAAGCAGGTAAGGAGGAACAAGAGTAATAGGCTACTAAGGATTTTTGGAAGATCGAATAGTATGTCAATGTATCTCATGATTCATATGAACAACTAGTAATGAACAATTCCTCGACAAGTGCAAAAAATTATTCATAGGGGTATCCATGCGACAAGGAATTGTGCATTAAGCATAAAAGATTCTTGGAATGTCGGAGAGCATTTCAGGACATCTTGTAATAACAAGAGCAACAGAGGATGAAGGTATGAGAAACAAGTGTATGTAGTTATCCAGAGGATTTATCGGAGGTAGGGAACTACAAAATCGACGAGCACAAAAGTCTCGGGAAATACTGAAGGATATCTTCAGAGTCTTCTGGTTAAGCAAGCCATCATCTAGAATAAAGGGGCTCTCAAGGAGAAAGTATTTACGAGAACCTAGAATTAGAGTTAGCAAAACCATTTAACCTGAATAGAAGAGAGATCAGTGTCCCAGAGTATAGACGAGGAGTAAAAGATCCTAATACCACCCAATGGCGATGTGGGACCATAAGCCACACAACTATGTTGGTAAAACAATTTTCAAAGACTAGACTCAACTTCGGCCAAGGAGTTTTGGAAGGGGGATTCCTACAGGCAGCTCTGATACCAACTTGTGATGACCTGTTTTAATTGTACAGTAATCATACATGCAAATGTGTATGATCAAGATCAGGGACTCATGGCAAGATATCACAACACAGCTGTAGACAGAAAATTTAAATTATACAAGCTTTATATTACAAGCCAAGGGCCTCGAGGGCTCGAATACATAGCTCGATACACAAGAGTCAACGGAAGCAACAACATCTGAGTACAGACATAAGTTAAACAAGGATGCCTTAAGAAGGCAAACACAAAAGCAACAACGATCGAAGAGGCAAGGCCTCCTGCCCGGGACCTCCTAACTACTCCGGGTCGTCGGCGGTCTCGATATAGTAGTAGGCTCCATCAGGGTAGTAGCAGACGTTGGTGGTGGCATCTGGCTCCTGGGATCCACCAACTGGTTGCAACAACCTAAAAGAAGAAACAAGGGGGGAAAGATAGCAAAGCAATCATGAGTACTCATCTGAAGCAATCACAAGCATTAGATCTATACTAAATATGCATTGGTATCAAAGGAAGGGATATATCTGAGGACTAAACTGTAGAATGCCAGAATATAGGGGAAAGTCTAGCCTATCAAAGACTAGCATCTTCAAGAGTCTTGCAGTATTCAGAAGAGTGCAGAATAGCAGTTTATAATTAACGAGCATGTTGTAGTATTAACGCCCAGGGATCCTTCCTCGACTCTCTGGGAGAAAGTAATCCCGGAGCCAACATATCCATCTCATGTCTCAAGTACCCATTTCTAGTTGTAATAGATCGGGATACAACTCTGAGCGTCCGTTACTGTGGACACTGCTATTCAAATAGATAACTACCCTGCAGGGGTGCACCACATTACCCAACACACTTGATTACTCTGGCCGGACACACTTTCTTGGGTCCATGCCCGGCCTCAGAAGATCAACACGTCACAACCCTACCTAGGCTCAGCAGAGAGGTCCCCGCCGGTTTACATCCTAAGCACTCTCGAGTCTTTGGCCCATCACCTGTTGCTCTCCGGGTTGTTTCGAGCAGGGCAGACCCAGGCTCCACCTCTGTCATGGATGGTGCCGGCCTAACTGTGCTGCAATGCTGAAGTGGACGTCTGACAAAGCTTCGGCTGATACTACAATGCTGAGTGCCGATATCTGTTCCCGCGTGGTGGTTAGTGCGTATAGGCCAGTGGCCAACTCAGAACATCTACCCAAACCCTTAATGTATTAGGAGCTCGCGGAGACGAGCACAGACTCACGATAATGTGACCACGTCACCCCGTCTCGAGGAAATACGGCAAGGGCCAGGCCCAACACTCTCTCTCTTGGGTGATCTTCCCCCCGGCCATGCCTCATAATTATCTCGCGGGTGCTCTCTGGGCCCACCTCGACTTTCACATCAACTCGCGGGTACCCCTCAAGGCCAACCCGACTAAACAGAAACTATTGGGAACTTAGGTCCACCTCTATCGGGATGGTACCTCCTGTGCCTCCAGTCCCATAGTAACTGTGCACGGGGGCTACAGGTACAAGTAACTATGTGTCTGTAACATCAAGGCAGAAACCCGAGGAATCACCCTTGATAGAATCCACTCAATGTAATCATCAAGCTGAACTTAGGAGGAATCACCCTCGAGGTTCACACTTGAGGTGTTGCACGACAGAGTCGTATCGGGAGTGGTGAAGGAGGAATCACCCTCGATGACCACGACCGAATAGCTACACTACAGAGTTATCCTCAGGAGTGTGTTATGAGGTATCACCCTCGGCAATCGATAGTAGCTTAGCAGAGTCGAGCAATAAAGGGGGTGTGATGTGATGTGTTGGGCTCTGTATGTCGATCACATTGATCGAGTCATCGGTCATCAAGCCGGCGCAACTGGGACAAGGTGAGCGGCAATGGTGGATCACAAACCAACCTGTACTAAGTAGTTTAGGATAAGCAGGTAAGGTACAATTGTAGGTTACAAAAGCTGGTTATGCATCATAATAGGAGCACTCAATAACAGTAGCAATATCTAATGCAAGCATGAGAGAGAATGGAACATGCGATATCAGAATGATCAAGGGGGCTTTGCTTGCCTCGAAGCTCTGCTAAAAAGGAAGACATGTCATCGTCGATGTAGTCGATCATTGTGGCATCAACAACGGTCTAGGGGTCTACTGGATAGAAGAGGGGGAAGGAATAGTAAATACAAAGCACACATACGCATCACTAAGCATGAGATGATGAAATGCGGTGCTAGGGTTGTTCTAATGCAGTCCTAGGTAGCACCGACGAAGGGGGAAAACAACCGGGAAAGTATTCCCGGTGTTAGGTATTTTCGTACAGACAGAACAGAGGGGGATGGTTCCAGTTTCGCTATGCTAGGGGCACATGACGAATGAACGGAGAGTGTATTCGGAATCGTCTCGTTTTTCTAAGCAACTTTCATGTAGAAAGTATTTACATCTAACTTGCGGATTATTTTAAATTAATTTTCAAAGTTTTAATCAAATTTCTAGAATTACCTGATTTAATTTAGGGACAAATGCATTTTTGCCCCTAATTGGAACCTACCCATGGGTTTTGCCCTTACTTTTCGACTCTGCTCAGTTTCGCCCTTAGATTTTCCTCTGAGGTCGTTCGAATGCCCTTTGACCGTTTGGCCAATACTTTGAAAATTCATAACAAATTGATATGAACTCAGAAAAAATGCAAATTAGATATCAAAATGTTTAGATAAACATTAGCTTTATGTTTATGTCAGTTGCATTCAGGAAAAAAGCACCATTTAAAGAACCTAAGGTTATTCAAGTTATTAACATTATTAAAAATAAAAAGGTATAAATAATACTTTTTTAGGAACAAAAATTACATGCGAATGTAGGTTACGTTTTGTGAACATCCTGATATCTTATTTGCATTTTTTGAGTTCATATCAACTTGTTATGAAGTTTCAAAATAATGGTCAAAGTCGTTTGAACATTTATAATAAGTTGATATGAACTCGGAAAAATGCAAAATATATATCAGGATGTTCAGAAAACATCACCTACATTTGCATGTAATTTTTATTCATGAAAAAATTATTTTTATACCTTTTTATTTTTAATAATGTTAATAACATTAATAATCTCGGGTAGTTTAAACGATACTTTTGTCCTTAATTCAAAAACAGGATTATGATTTTAGCCTGACGTCATCATGACGTGAGCCGTCAACAGAGCGTTGACTGGTCAAACTGATGACCGGGACCCACTATCATTGTCACATCAGCTAATCTAATAGTTTAATTAGACTAATTATGCAATTATGGTAATTAAAAAGAGTTAAATAGGTTAATTAATTAATTAGTTAATTAATTATTTTTAATTATCACTTTTAATTTTGTTTATATATATATATATATTAATTTCATTTATAACTAGGGCCTGGGCCCCACTGGTCAGTGGGCCAAGGCTTTAGCGGGGCAGGTGGTTACGGGTGCAGCAGGCGTGGGGGCGCCGACCCGGTCCCATGAGGGCGGTGGAGCAGGAAGGGGCGGGCCACATGGGCGCTGCCGCGGGGTAGTGGGCTGGTGTGGTGCGGTGGTCGCCGGGGAGGGAGGCAGGGCGTGGTGGGTTGGGGCCCGAGGCGACGGCTCGATGCAGGGGCGAGCGAGGGCGAGCCGGTAGCGCGGCGTTGAGCTGCAGGCCAGCATCAGCGGCTAGCAGGGGACTGCGCGTGTGGGCACAGGGAGGCGGTCGGAGCGAAGCGGCCGCAAGGCCGGCGAGGCGCAGGTCGTGGCCAGAGGAGGCGTCGACCGCGTTGGGTGGTAATGGGCGCGGCCCAGCGTGGCTGAGTGCGTGGGCGCGCGTGGTCCAGAGGCAGCGACCGCGGCCCGACCGCGGTGATCGGACGGAGAAGTGGGGCTAGGTTGAGAGGGGGTTCCTCACCCATGATGTAGGGGAACGGGCGGCGTGGCTCGGAGAAGCGGCGCGAGGAGGAGATGAGGACGTGGTCCGGCATCGTTGTGGCTCCGGTGAGGGGGGCTCCGAGCGTCAGTGGCATCGGGGCCGAGCCGCAGCTCCAGATCGGGGGTGGAGGGGACGGGGCAACGCACAAACGGGCGTTGGGGGCGGCTCGGTGGCGAGGTGAGGCAGCGACAGCAAGGTCCGGCGTCGGCGACGAGGTGGCAGAGAAGGCGAGCGGCGACGGGGCACCGATCTGCCCGATCTAGATCGAGGGAGGCAGAGGAGGGCGAGGGAGTGGGGCGAGTGGGGTGGGGATCGTGTGGGTTGTGGGGTGGATTAGGTCATGGGTAGGGGGTTATAGGTGGGGGAAAATTTGGCTAGCTGGGCGAGTGGCCGACTAGGCCGGCCAGTTGGCCGAGGCCCAAGGGCAGTGGGGGTGTTTTTCTTTTATTTGAAACCGCTCCACTATTTTCCATTTAGTTTTATTTTTTATAAAACACAACACTTACACCTAAAATTAGCATTAACAATTAAGCCACTCCTACAAATAATTTGGCACTTGAATAAAACATGTTTATATTTGTTTACTATTTATGAGCATTTAATAATTGTTTTCGGCTACTGTTTTATTATGTAAGAGCTTTTAAACCTTTTATAAAAAGATGATTTCTACACCAATATTACTTATGATTTATTTGTCACACCCGGAACATTTTAGTTTGAAAAGTTTGAAAACTTTGGCCGTTTGACTTGATTTTGAAATTTGAATTTGAATGGGATTGAACCATTGCGGGATTAACCACCATAATCGTGGTGACATGGCATCATTAGCAGAGGTTACTGTAGCTTAATTATTCGGTCGTCCCAACATGGAAGATATTGACCACCCCGTGGCTCCATGAGCGGTGTGGGCACACAAAATAGATGTTTATTTGAAGATTTAGAGATGCCACATACACATTCACTTGGAATGGCAGGGTAATGCCGCATATAGGTAGGTATGGTTGAATTTTTTCTAACAACTTTGGGTTTCAAGATTTTGGATGCACAAGTAGTATTTCCACTTAGTAAAGGCAAAGGCTAGCAAATAGATTGAGAAGCGACCTACTAGAGAGCGACAATGGTCATAATTGTGCATCGCGAATAATTAACATTGAACATGAGCATGAGTAGGATATAAAAACCTGAATATAAATATCATGAAGGCTACATTGGTTCTGAATCAACTACATGTGTGAACATGTGCCAAGTCAAGCCACTTGAATCACTTAGAGGAGGATACCATCCTAACATACTACATCATAACCATTTTAATGCATGCTGACACTCAAGATAAATCATTATCCACTCCTAGCTACTTAAGCATGGCATGAGCAACTATAATATCTAATTATCGTCACGAACATGTTTACTCATAATATGCTGTATCGATGATACTGAGTTAAACATATTTACAAAAGCAAAAAACAAGAAGAGCTCATGCTAACTTTTCTTTGCCACAGTCACTTCATCAAATCATTGTCATTATTTCCTTTCACTTGCACAGCTGAATGATGTGGAAATAATAGTAGTGCAAGAGTGTCCTGGAAGCTAAAATCCGCAAACATTTTATTCAAAGGAGAAGCCAAGTAAATATTGGCCCTTCATTAGATTAACAACAACTACATATATAAGAGCCACTAGAAAATTCTTACGAAGTCTTCTCCTTATGACGACTCAAAGAAATTCAGAGGAACACACTGAAATATTTTAGGAGGTTTTAGTTTTTCCGAAGAAAACAAACTAAAGAAGAAAAACAAAAGGCGAGAAAAACTACTTACACAAGCGAACTCCCAACAAACAAAATATGAAATGAGAAGTCTTTTTGGGTTATGTTTACTACTATGAACTAACTAAACAAGAAAGGAAGACTCAAAAGAGTGAGAAATAATTTTGGATTTTTAAAGTTTTTCAAACACACAAAGGAAAAGTCAAATAAATCTAAGCATGGATATACAGTGAAAATGATTAAGACCAACAACTGGAATGAATGTGTGATACATGACTGTAAAGTGGGTGAGTATACGTAGTCCCCCAAGCTTAGGGTTTTGGCCTAACTTGGTGTAGCGCCACCACTGTTTAGGACAGTAGTCATAATTATAAATCGAGGCAACGTTCAGCGCTGCCACATCAGCAAGCCAGACAACCTCTACTGCCTCATTGTACTCATGCACCTCAGCCTTGTAGACACAATTTCTTTGTTTCCTATGAAAGTCAAAGAGAATAGGCGCATGAAAAATAACGGAGACATCACGGTACTTATCAAATATGAAGTTATAGTCATATTTGCCAGTCTCATACTTAATAAACACATGGTGTTGCATCTGCTCAAAATCTAAGTACTTATCAGGTAGTATGGGATCATTAGGTCAGGGAGAGACCCCAAGTTTTGCAGCTACACTGGAGGCATAGATTCCTCCATATAAATCACCATTACCTATGGTAAGTTCAGCATTTTGAATATATATTGATGAAATTCTTCCTTAATGCCTGCACCTATCATGAATATGTCACGCAAACATTGGCATTATTTCTCTTTAGCACCTTGCACCGAACTTGCTCGTGGTTCAATATATGCCTGACGTGTCGAGCCCTAGCTTGATGATCCTCCCGAGGACCTCCTCCTTGAAGAACTTCTCCTAAAGATGTTCATTTTACTGAGAGAAAATTTCTGGTCCACAAAAAGAAGTTAACAAAACTTAACAAGATTGAGAGCAACTACTCACACAAGTGTTTAGAGCCTATATCAACCATTCGGACTACTAGAACCAAATAAATTCAACATGCAAGCTCATTTTGAGTGGCACCAATAGTAGCTAAATAAGAAAAATATAAAACACCAAAACAAAAACTAATTGGACCATTGGAGGAGTCACATACCAAGGAGTAATCCCCCAAAACAGTTTTTAAAATGGAGGTCCGAGCAAAAAGATCAAAAATCTCAGTTTTGGAAGCAAGAACACGAGAACAATAGCTACCACAATTTTTTCTGGAGGAAGGAGATGAAGTGCGCAAGTGCACTAAGTGAGTAGGGTGATGTGAGCCTCACAAGGCAACATGGCACGCCAGGGGGGTAGGCGTGCCCTATTGCCTTGTGAGCAACAGGTGCACCCCCTCGGGTGTGTTCAGTGCCAAAAATTCTTCAATATTCAGAAAAAATCATGTTAAAATTTTACGACATTTTGAGCACTTTTATTTCTGGGTCATTTTTTACTGCACGGATAGTTTAGAAAATAGGCTAATTATGGTGTTGGTGCTCAAAAATGGCATGATCGCAAAGAGTGACTTGAGGAGATGAGCTTAAAATTATGAATTTCATGTCACCATTTGATGGCTCTCTTCAAGAAAATCGGAATAGATATGAAGATGGTCCAAAACGGATCTCAGATGCAAAAGGTATGTGTCGGGCGCGATGGGGCGCGACACCTATGGGGCCGGGGACGGCCCCTTCGTGAGTTCGGTACGAGGGCGGAGGATGCGCGGAGAGCAGATCGAGGCGAGCACGCGGGCGGCTTTTTTACCCAGCTTCGGAGCTCTCCGGAGAGATAAAACTCCTACTGCTGCCTTGTGTTTGTATTTAGCTTGCTCGAGAGTACGAGCATATGGTGGTGGTGCGTGTGTCGAATGAGCCGAACCCCTTCCACGTTGTGCATGGGCCTCCTTTTATAGTGCAAGGGGTCACCGACAGGTGTCAACGTAGGAGAAAGGGGTAAAAACGTAAAAGAGGTGGTAGTTGGAACAAAGGGGAACAAGGCAGCCTCTGATTAGCTTGAACAGTGGATTCTACCTACTTTTGACAGAGGGGGACAAGAGCATTAAATGCCCGTCGCCGTCGACCCCAAAAGCTCCCGCCCTTGCGTCTCCGTTTGCCACGGCGATGGAGCCACCACCGTGGAGTGCCACCGCACCCCTCATGCAGCACAGCCATCCGCCACGCTGCTTCGGAGAGGGCTTAAGGCGACGCGGGGCGGATGAGCTGGAGTCGGCACACAACAGGCTCTCCCGGCAAGCATCTTGCCGGGGTCTTGATCTTGCCGGGCCCGGGAGCTTGTCGGGCTTGTAACTTGCCGCTCCCCGGGCCCTCGCCGGGACGCGTATAGCGCCGAGGCGTGTCTTCTGAGATGTAGTCCTCTGGTCTCCCCGGCGAGCTCCTCTCGCCGGGGGCTTGCATGAGTGATGTAATCTTGAGCCTGGAACGGCCTTCCCGGCAAGCTCCTCTTGCCGGGGTCTCGAGCTTCTGTCTTGTACACTTTGTTCTTGAATGGCTTGATATGGAGCAGGAATGGTCTCCGGCAAGCATTTGGTGGATCACCTGGAAGGAAGCTACATTGCCGATGCACAAGTTGGGGTACTGAGGTACCCCTACCTTAGTACACCGACAGGAGCCCCCGGGCCTGGGCCACACACGGTGCCGAGCGCTGTTGGGCCAGGCCCAAGACAGTGCACGGGCACACGAAGCCTACGGCGCGTCGAATCCACTTCCGCCTTTGCCGCCTCCCCGTGCAACAGCACGCGTCGATTGCGGCGTCGCGGGATGGGACGTGCCCACGTTCTTTTATGAGGAGAGCGGAACGCCCCCCCACTTCCCCATAAAACAGAGGAAGCAGGTGCGGTTCCCCTCCTCCGCTTTCATTGCTTCTTCTTCCTCCTTCAGGAATCCTCCTCGCACCCCGCTTCCGCATCTCCCCCGCCGCTTCTTGCGTCCGCGGCGTCGTCGGATTCTTCGGCCTCCTTCCCTCGCCGCCTCCGCCATGGCCCCGAAAACCAGGAAGGGGAAGGGGAAGGCGGAGAAGACCAAGAAGGAGAAATCCGAGCAGGCGGAAGAGCTTGCCCAGATGCGGAGGGAGAACGTCGTCTTCCCGCCGCGGCTCGGCGTGCAAGAACTCTGGGGCAAGTACTTCTTGTTCTGGGCCAAGAGGACCTCGGCGCATCCTCGGACCAGAGCTCATCCGGCCGCCACCATGGACAACTATCCTGGCGGGTACTATTTCTTCCCAGCTTTCTTCCACTACGGTCTTTGTCCTCCTTTTTCGAATTCTTCATGCGACATCATGAACACATACGGCTTCCACCTTCTTGATTTCACCCCAACGCCGTCCTCACAATGGCGGTTTTCGCACATATGTGTGAAAACTTCATAGGATATATCCAAATGTAGCTCTGTTCAGCATTTCTTCACTCCGAGAGCAGAGCTGCGCTCCCCCTCCGGAGGGATTTCTTGGTTTTCCGTCTGAACTTGAAGGGGTCAGATTTGTCGGGGAGCTCCGCGTCAAGTGGGAAGAGTGGCGCAGATTGGTGCTGGATCGTCAAGACGAGCCGCGATCCTTCACCGCGCGCGACAACGCCCATTGCGCCGGGCGAGATCGGAGCGAGCTGGATTCGACGACATTAAGCTCGATGTTGCCCTCATCCGGATTCTTCGCCTTCGACAAGCGGGGCTGTCCATTGCAGCGGTAGGCGCAGACTTCCTCCGCCGCCGCGTTGCCCTCTCCAAGACAGAAAAGGCCAGCCGGGAGTACGCCGGCGCAGGGATATAATGAGGCTGCGACCGGCTGAACTTCAACTTCACGACGCTGGAGCCGAGGGGATGGTCCGGAACTCTTCAAATATGACCCGCCCATCCAGAGTGGTTCAGCTTCCCGGGGAGTGGTGCCCCTCTGCAACAACGCAGCTCGGGATCGCCTCCTCGCCATGATGCCCGCGTGCGACTCACACGGCGTGGAGCGTTCATGGATTCCGCCCGAGCCAGCAGACGTCCTCAATTTCTTCGACACCCTTGAAGAGGTAGCGAAGAACAAGGACGAGACCCGGGGGCTGACACGGGACACCACGGACGAGGAGCTCGCGTATATAGCTTCTCGGGCCGAAGAGGCCGCTGCAGCTGCAGCGGCAGGAAAGTTCGGTTGTACACCCGAGGAGGCGGAGGCTGCGGAGGAGTCCTATCAAGCGGAGGCGGCGGAGATCTGCAGACTGCTGCGACTTCCTCCCGGTACGCTCGCCGGGGTCCCTTCTCTGAGGCACTCCGGGATCCCCGGAATCGCGGCCGAGGCCGCGGCAAGAGGTGGCGCTACCGGAGGGAGCCGAGGCGCCGCAGGGAGCGGAGGCGCTGGAGGAGCGGAGACGCCAGAGAAAGGAGTCGCAGCGCAGGCGCTGGTCCGTGAGCCAGCCGGGCGAGGAGGAGGGGAGGATGCCGGTTGCCGAGGATGCCGGCGGGTCCACGGACCTTCTGACGGCGACCTCTCGTCGTCTGAAACCTCCCGGCCCCGGGCGAGCCCCAAGCGTTCTCCACCGGAGCGCCTCCGCAAGGCTGCGGCTGAAGCGAGTACGCAGGCCCCCCGGCAACTACCGGCTCGCCGGGCAGCGCAAGCTTCCCGGGGGAGTCGAGCTGCGCCGAGGGCGACCGACGCACCAGACATGGCGGAAGCGACCAGCAAGCAGCCCTAACAAGGGCGCCTCGCAGGCCGGGCGCCGAGTGGACAGGGTCTTCTCGGGCGGAGCGGCGGCTCACCGCTTCTCGGTCCCGGCCACTGAGGCCGGGTCTTGCAGCCCCAGCCCCGAGGACCGCCAGCGCCCGAGAGGTCCTCGCCTCCTGCTCCGCGCCCGACGCAACACAGCAAGACGATTTCTCCGCCTTGAGCGAAGACGACGAGGAGGAACAGGAGGCACCGAGATCTTCATCTTCTTAAATTCCGCCGATTATTGTCGAGGCTAATCTCGCTTTTTGTGTTGATTTCAGGACCTTGACCGAGCGGGCGGCGAAGAAAGCCAAGGTGCCCGTGGTCGAGGTCGCGACGACTCGCCTGGCCGAGGCGACGGGATGCGCCGGATCCAAGCTTGCCGACCCGAAGGCTGTCCCGAGGAGCAGCCTCAGCAGCAGCCCCCAACAGAAGTCCGGGTCCCGCACCTTCGCTTGCCGGGCGCGTCTGGAGATTCCATCTGGTTCCAATATCTTGACGTGTTTGTCTTGATCTGTGCAGAGATGGAGCCGCAGCGGCAGGAGCGTCCGGAGGTCGCCCTTGAGGAGCCGGCAGTCCCTCCATCCCCGCCAAGGTCGGACTCCCCGGCAAGGGAGAGCGTTCCGCCAAGGGCGGGTACTTCGCCAAGGGCGAGTACCCCACCAAGAGCGAGCAGCCCGGTGAGGGCGGCCACTCCGGCAAGGGATGGTTCCCCGGCATAAACCTTGCCAATGTTCTTCGTAGCTTGCCGGCCGACGCAAACATGGAGGCTCTAAAGGAGCAGGTCGCCCACATCATCGCCAAGGTGAACAAAATCCCCAAGATGGAGGGCGACCGCGTAGACTAGGCCTCCTTGTTCTTTATCTTTCTCTTTTGTTGCTGCACAGGTTGCTATGAACTCATTAGTCATCATGACAAGTTATTCCTTGTAAGATATTACCTTTATTTTGATCAGCGGATGACTTGTTATCTCCCTTGTTTTGATTCTCAACTCCGCATGTTTCAACTTTATGCTTCTAGGAGTTTTGCCGGCAAGGAGCCCTTGCCGTGGGCGCTGAGTGTCGAACTCGAAGCAGCCTGCTGGCCAAGGTCTTACCGGCAAGCAACCTTGCCGTGGTTTACTGCAACGCACCCATCTTGCCGAGCGGACTCGAAAACGAAACAAGGGCGCAACACTTTGTCGCAGCTCACTTAAATCGTTAAGCACGCTCGAAAGCAAGATAAGGGTGTGGCTATCCACGGGTAGGTTCCTCCGAGCACAAGTTTTCCATACGAAGTGTGGTTGTTCAAGGAAGGCAACTTAAAAATTCTGGGCTGTGATCCGCAAGCCTCTCTTTCTTGAACAGCACTTGGTTCATCCTCCACTCCTTCCCCGCAAACTTGTGCCCGAGGAACGCTTCTGCTGCTTAAGAAACCAGAGAGAGAAGAAGGAAAAAGCATGTGGCCTTCGGCGCATATTGCTTGCGGACATGCGTGTCGCATTTAAAAGATGCCAAATAACTCATGCAAATAGCAAAGAAGAGCATGAGAAAAAGCAAATAGCGCAAGACACGAAAACTTTATTGCTGCACGGGGTCTGCGCCCGGCTTTGTACAAAGGGTTACATGCAACGACGGCAAAGCTTTTGTACAAAAGGTGGTTGCCGGAGCGGATCACGGCAACCGCACCTTATGGGTAAAACTTGCGAAGATGCTCTATGTTCCAGGAGTTACTCACTGGTAAGCCTTCTTCGGTCTCGAGGCGGACGGCGCCGGGCCTCGTGACTTGTCTCACCCGATAAGGGCCTTCCCACTTCAAGGCCAACTTGTTGGAATTCTTGGCGGACTGAACACGCCAAGAACAAGGTCGCCTTCCTCGAGACTCTGGCTTTGACCTTGCGGCTATGGTAGCGGCGCAAGGCTTGCTGGTATCGAGCAGCTCGTCAAAGAGCACGAGACGCCCTCCTCAAGGAGCAATGCGCCATCTTGTCGCAGCTTGCTCTTGCTCAAGCTCATCATAAGCGAGCACTCGAGGAGATCCGTGATACGAAGTTCCGTGGGGAGAACTGCTTCGCTCCATAGACTAGAGCAAAGGGTGTCTGTCCGGTGGCTCGACGGTGTCGCTCGATTGACCAAAGAGCCGCCGCAGCTCCTCTATCCAATTTCTTCCGCACTTGCGCAGCTTGTCGAAAGTTCTTGTCTTGAGTCCGCGCAGACTTCAGATTGGCCCTTTCGCTTGACCGCTGCTCCTTGGGTGAGCAATGGTTTAAACAGACCTTGGCGCCAAGGTCTTGGACGTCTCGCATGAAGGTGCGGCTAGTGAATTGTGTACCGTTGTCGGTGATAATCCTGTTAGGGATCCCAAACGGCACACAATCGACCAAGAACTTGACCGCCGACCGTCTTGTCACCTTTCTTCGGCTCCACTTCGCCACTTTGTGAACTTGTCGATTGCTACGCATAAGTACTCAAAGCCCCGACAAAGACGGGGAAAGGGCCGAGGATATCGAGCCCCAGGCACCGAAAGGGCCAGGATAAAGGGATCGCTTGGAGAGCTTGAGCTGGTGATGAATCTGCTTTGCATGGGCTCGCACGCTTCACACTTGGTTACTAGTGCGAGTTGCATCTTGAGGGCTTCTTGCCAAAAGAACCCTTGCCGAAAGCTTTCGACAAGTGCCCTTGCGCCAATGTGGTGGCCGATATGCCTCCGTGTATCTCGCCAGCAGCTTCATCCATCTTCCCGGAGATGCACTTGATCGACACCATTGAGCCTTCTTACATGCAGTTCGTTGTCCACGAACTGGTACATACTGACCGTCTGGTTACCCTTTCTATTTCTTCGTGGTCGCTGGAAGTTCTCCAGGTTGCAAGAAGCGGACGATCTGCTGCGCCCATGCCGAGCTCGGGCTCAACGGTAAGGACTAATGGCATGAGGGCTGCTGGGGACCTCAGCTTCTCGGCGAGGATCTTTGGCTCTGCGGGTGGAGGTCCCCGGCAAGCTTGTCGGGCAAGGCTTGTCGGGAACACTTGCTTCAAGTGCATAGATCCGAGGATCTCTGAGAGCAAACTGTTCCTCGGCGTCTGGCCGTTGATCTTGGGGACTTTGGCGGCGGCCTCAGGGAGATCCGCCGGCAAGTAGTCGCCGGAGACCAACTTTCTCTTCTTGGACTGCCCAATTGATGGTGTGACGGAGGGTTGAGTCAACTTGAGCAAGAAGGTCCCTGGTTCCACAGGTAACTTCATTGAAGCACACTTTGAAAGGCCATGTGCGATTTCATTTTGAGCTCTCGGGATATGCTCCATCTGCAAACCTTCAAAGCGCTCCTCAAGCTTCCTCACTTCATCTACATAGGTGTCGGGGCGCCCGATGGGGCGCGACACCTATGGGGCCGGGGACGGCCCCTTCGTGAGTTCGGTACGAGGGCGGAGGATGCGCGGAGAGCAGATCGAGGCGATGCTTGGGATTTTACCCAGCCGGGCGCGATGGTCGCGTAAAACCCTACTGCTGCTTTGTGTTGTATTTTGCTCGGGAGCTTGAAGATCTACAGTGGTGGCTATACCGAGCGGGAGGATTGCCAATGGTTGGAACCCCCTCTACATTGTGCATGGGCCTCCTTTATAGGGCAAGGGTCACCGACAGTGTCAACGTGGGTAGAGGGGTAAAACGTAAAAGAGGTGGTAGTTGGAATAGTGGGAGCAAAGGCAACTCTGATGGCTTGAACAAAGGATTCTACCTACTTTTGACAGAGGGGACAGGAGCATTAAATGCCGTCGCCGTCGACCCCAAAAGCTCCGCGCCTTGCGTCTCCGTTTGCCACGGGCGATGGAGCCACCACCGTGGGCGCCACCGCACCCTCATGCAAAGACAGACCATCCGCCACGCGCTTCGGAGAGGGCTTAAGGCGGCGTGGGCGGATGAGCTGGAGTCGGGCGCCAACAGCAGCTCTCCCGGCAAGCACCTTGCCGGGTCTTGATCTTGCCGGGCCGGAGCTTGTCGGGCTTGTAACTTGTCGCTCCCGGGCCCTCGCCGACGCTGTGAGAAGCGCCGAGGCGTGTCTTCCGAGATGTAGTCTTCGTCTCTCCCGGCGAGCTCCTCTCGCCGGGAGCTTGTATGAGTGATGTAATCTTGAGCACAGAACGGCCTTCCCGCAAGCTCCTCTTGCCGGGTCTCGAGCTTCTGTCTTGTACACTTTGTTCTTGAATGGCTTGATACGGAGCAGAATGGTCTCCGGCAAGCATTTGGTGGATCCAGCTGCGGGGCTGCGGCTGCCCGATGCACAAGTTGGGGTACCGAGGTACCCCTACCTTAGTACACCGACAGAGCCCCCCTGGGCTGGGCACGGTGCCGAAGCGCTGTTGGGCCAGGCCCAAAACAGTGCACGGCACACGAAGCCCACGGCGTGCAATCCACTTCGCCGCCGCCTCCGCAACAACAGACGCGTCGATTGCGGGCGTCGTGGGATGGGGCGTGCCCACGTTCTTTAATGAGAAAGGCGGGCGCCCCCCCACTTTCCCATAAAATGAGGGAGCAGCGCGGTTCCCTCCTTCGCTTTCATTGCTTCTTCCTCCTTTTCCAGAGATCCTCTTCAAGCTCCGCCTCCGCATCCCTCCGCTGTTTCTTGTGTTTGCGGCGCAGCAGATCCTTAAATCCTCCTTCCCTCGCCGCCTCGCCATGGCCCCAAAACCGGGAAGGGAAGGAGAAGGTGGAGGAGACCAAGAAGGAGAAGTCCGAGCAGGCGGAAAAGCTCGCCAGATCTCGGAGGGAGAACGTCGTCTTCCGCTTGTGCTCGGCGGCAAGAACTCGGGGCAAGTATTTCTTGTTCGGGCCAAGAGGACCACGGCGCATCCTCGGACTAGAGCTCACCCGCCAGCACCATGGGCGACTATCCCGGCGGGTATTATTTCTTCGCAGTTTTCTTCCATCGCGTCTTTGTCCTCCTTTTACAATTCTTCTGCGATGTCATGAACACATCGGCTTCCACCTTCTTGATTTCACCCCAATGCCATCCTCACAATGGCGGTTTTCGCACATATGTGCGAAAACTTCATAGGATACGCCAAATGTAGCTCTGTTCGTGCACTTCTTCACTTGCTAGAACAGAGCCGGCTCCCTCCCCGGAGGGATTTCTTGGGTTTTCCGTCTGAATTTGAAGAGGTCGTACTTGCCGGGGGAGCTCCGCGGCAAGTGGGAAGAGTGGCATGCAGATTGGTGCTGGATCGTCGAAGACGAGCCGCAGCCCTTCACCGCGCCGCGCACAACGCCCATTGCGCGCGGCAGAGATTGGAGCGAGCTGGATTCGGACGACATTAAGCTCGACGTTGCCCTCATCCGGATTCTCCGTCTTCGAGAAGCGGGGCTGTCCGTTGCAGCGGTAGGCGCAGACTTCCTCCGCCGCCGCATTGCCCCTCTCCAAGACAGGAAAAGGCCAGCCCGGGAGTACGCCGCGCGAGGGATATAATGAGGCTGCGACCGGCTGAACTTCAACTTCACGACGCCGAGCTGAGGGGATGGTCCGGAACTCTTCAAATATGACCCGCCCATCCAGAGTGGTTCAAAGCTTCCCGGGGTGGTGCCCCTCTGCAACAACGCAGCTCGGGATCGCCTTGTCGCCATGATGCCCGCGTGCGACTCACACGGCGTGGAGCGTTCGTGGATCCCGCCCGAGCCAGCAGACGTCCTCAACTTCTTCGACACCCTCGAGGTAGCGAAGAACAAGGACGAGACCCGGGGGCTGACACGGGACACCACGGACGAGGAGCTCGCGTACATAGCTTCTCGGGCCGAAGAGGCCGCTGCAGCTGCAGCGGCAGGAAAGTTCGGTTGTACACCCGAGGAGGCGGAGGCTGCGGAGGAGTCCTATCAAGCGGAGGCGGCGGAGATCTGCAGACTGCTGCGACTTCCTCCCGGCACGCTTGCCGGGTCCTTCTTCGAGGCACTCCGGGATCCCGGAATCGCGGCCGAGGCAGCAAGAGGTGTCGCTGCCGGAGGGAGCCGAGGCGCCGCAGGAGCGGAGGCGCGGAGGGAGCGGAGACGCCAGAGGAAAAGGGGTCGCAGCGCAGGGCGCTGGGTCTGGTGAGCCAGCCGGCGAGGAGGCGGGGGAGGATGCCGCGGTCGCCGAGGATGCCGGCGGGTCCACGGACCTTTACGACGACGACCTCTCCTCGTCGTCGGAAACCTCCCGGCCCCGGGCGAGCCCTGCGTTCTCCACGGGCGCCTCCGCAAGGCTGCGGCGAAGCGAGCACGCAGGCCCCCGGCAACTTCCGGCTCGCCGGCAGCGCAAGCTTCCCGGGAGTCGAGCCACGCCG
The DNA here is from genome assembly GCA_021437245.1 of Aegilops speltoides. NCBI lineage: Eukaryota > Viridiplantae > Streptophyta > Magnoliopsida > Poales > Poaceae > Aegilops > Aegilops speltoides. The sequence goes on along the minus strand of CM038145.1, from coordinate 137,118,650 downwards.
AGGCGACACTGCGCACCAACATGGCGGAAGCGACCAGCAGCGAGCCACAGCAAGGGCGCCTCGCAGGCCGGCGCCGAGTGGACAGGGGTCTTCTCTCGGCTCCGCCTGCTTCTCGGGTCCCGGCCGCTACAGGGGCCGGGTCTTCGCAGCCCCCTGCTCCGAGGACTGCCAAGTGCCCGAGAGGGCCCTCGCCTCCTGCTCCCCGCGCCGACGCAACACAGGTGCAGTACGATTTCTCCGCCTTGAGCGAAGACGACGAGGAGGAACAGGAGTAAGTACCCGAGATCTTCATCTTCTTAAATTCCGCCTCGATTATTGTCGAGGCTAATCTTGTTTTTTGTGTTGATTTGGGACCTTGACCGAGCGGGCGGCGAAGAAAGCCAAGGTGCCCGTGGTCGAGGTCGTGGACGACTCGCCCGCCGAGGCGACCGGGGACGCGCCGGATCCAAGCTTGCCGGACCCGAGCGCTGTCCCGAGGAGCAGCCCCCAGCGCAGCCCCCAGCGCAGCCCCCAGCGTAAGTCTGGGTCCCGCACCTTCGCTTGCCGGGCGCGTCTGGAGATTCCATCTGGTTCCAATATCTTGGCGTGTTTGTCTTGATTTGTGCAGAGATGGAGCCGCAGCGGCCGGAGCGTCCGGAGGTCGCCCTTGAGGAGCCGGCAGCCCCTCCATCCCCGCCAAGGTTGGATTCCCCGGCAAGGGAGTGCGTTCCGCCAAGGGCGGGTACTCCGCCAAGGGCGAGTACCCCACCAAGAGCGAGCAGCCCGATGAGGGCGGCCACTCCGGCAAGGGATGGTTCCCCGGCAAGGGAGCCCGCCGCTGACGACGCCCGCCAAGGTAAGTTCTGGACCGCTCCGGCTGCAGATGCAGCGGCCGGGGAGAGGGATGGCGACCGCACCGCCGGCCCGGAGGCGGCGGGAGCATCGAGTGCTGCGCCGGTCACCGACCCCTCCGTCGGAGAGGAGCGGCCCGGCTACTACTTGGAAGCCCCCAACGGTGTCTTCATCCAAGTGCCGTGGGGTTCCTCGTCGCGGGCTCCCGCGGAGGGCGAGGCCTTCGATGGGGAGATCCTCGCCTCCGCGGGTTTGAAGGTCGTCGAGGGGCCCGGCGGGAGTGGCGGACCTGACGAGGAGAAGCTGCTTCACCAGCTCCTGGCCCTTTACCGGGCCAGACAGGCAAAGCTCGCTTCCCGGGAGGCCCTTGCCACCAAGGCCGCCGAGGAGATAGAGAAGCGCGCGGCGGAGCTCAGCGCCGCCAATCAGGCTGCTCTCCGCGAGGTGGCGGAAAGACGCGAGCAGCTCGCCGGGCAAGATGAAGAGTGGCTGCTGCGAAGGCCGAGGCGAAGAGCAGCAACGGCTCGTCGGAGTGGAGCTGTCCCGGCGAGAAGGAGAGCTCAACCAGCGAAAGGTTGATCTCGACACCCACGAGGAAGACCTCGCCGCTCGGGAGCAGGCCTTCGGCGGGGCATTGAAGGAGGCGAAAGACGCCGCGGCGGCCGCGGAGACCGCCAAGGAAGATCTTGCCGCCAAGGTCTTCCTCGTGGAAGACCTCGCCGCTCGGGAGCAGGCCTTCGGCGGGGCATTGAAGGAGGCGAAAGACGCCGCGGCGGCCGCGGAGACCGCCAAGGAAGATCTTGCCGCCAAGGTCGCGCAACTGGAGGAGCTGTTGAAGGTGGACTCGGAGAAGATCGCCGCGCTCATCACGGAGCGCGATAGGTACGCCCACACCAACTCAGAGCTCCAGGCGCGTCTTGCTGAGAAGGGCAACGAGCTGAAGGCCGCCAAGGACTCCGTCGAGGATCTTGAGCAGAAAATTTCCGCGCTGAAGGACTCGCTCGACGCTGCCCGGGACCGGGAAACCAAGCTGAAGGATGAGCTCCGCGAGGAGCGATCCTTAGTGGCCGGTGCCAACAAAGCAGCCGAGGATTTCCGTCGCATCGTCGAGATATGGACCGAGGATTTGGTGTCTTCTGCGTCCGCCATTGACCAGGAGCTGCTGGCGCTGAAGCTGGAGCATCTCATCTATTCCCCGGATCCAAACCTCGCCCACAGCGCCAAGCTCAGTCTCTTCTTCAGGGGGATCGCGCCGGCCCTTGCAAATCTGCGGGAGAAGATCCCTGCGCAACTTGCCGAGGAGACTCGCCGGATGTGCGCGGGAACCATGGAGCGCGTGCTGACGAAGATCGTGTACCGGAACCCCGGCATAAACCTTGCCAATGTTCTTCGTAGCTTGCCGGCCGACGCAAACATGGAGGCTCTAAAGGAGCAGGTCGCCCACATCATCGCCAAGGTGAACAAAATCCCCAGGATGGAGGGCGACCGCGTAGACTAGGCCTCCTTGTTCTTTATCTTTCTCTTTTGTTGCTGCACAGGTTGCTATGAACTCATTAGTCATCATGACAAGTTATTCCTTGTAAGATATTACCTTTATTTTGATCAGCAGATGCGGTGTTATCTTCCTTGTTTTGATTCTCAACTCCGCATGTTTCAACTTTATGCTTCTAGGAGTTTTGCCGGCAAGGAGCCCTTGCCGCGGGCGCTGAGTGTCTTACTCGAAGCAGCCTGCTGGCCAAGGTCTTACCGGCAAGCAACCTTGCCGTGGTTTACTGCAATGCACCCAGCTTGCCGAGCGGACTCGAAAATGAAACAAGGGCGCAACACTTTGTCGCAGCTCACTTAAATCGTTAAGCACGCTCGAAAGCAAGATAAGGGTGTGGCTATCCACGGGTAGGTTCCTCCGAGCACAAGTTTTCCATACGAAGTGTGGTTGTTCAAGGAAGGCAACTTAAAAAATTCTGGGCTGTGATCCGGCAAGCCTCTCTTTCTTGAACAGCACTTGGTTCATCCTCCACTCCTTCCCCGCAAACTTGTGCCCGAGGAACGTTTCTGTTGCTTAAGAAACCAGGAGAGAGAAGAAGGAAAAAGCATGTGGCCTTTCGGCGTGCTATTGCTTGCCGGACATGCGTGTCGTACGAAAAGATGCCAAATAACTCATGCAAATAGCAAAGAAGAGCATGAGAAAAAGCAAATAGCGCAAGACACGAAAACTTTATTGCTGCACGGGGTCTGCGCCCGGCTTTGTACAAAGGGTTACATGCAATGACGGCAAAGCTTTTGTACAAAAGGTGGTTGCCGGAGCGGATCACGGCAACCGCGCCTTATGGGTAAAACTTGCGAAGATGCTCTATGTTCCGGAGTTACTCACCGGTAAGCCTTCTTCGGTCTCGGCCAGCGGCGCGGGCCTCGTGACTTGTCTCACCCGATAAGGGCCTTCCCACTTCAAGCGTCAACTTGTTGGAATTCTTGGCGGACTGAACACGCCAAGAACAAGGTCGCCTTCCTCGAGACTCTGGCTTTGACCTTGCGGCTATGGTAGCGGCGCAAGGCTTCTGGTATCGAGCAGCTCGTCTGACAGCACTCGAGACGTCCCTCCTCAAGGAGCAACGCGTCATCTTGTCGCAGTTGCTCTTGCTCAAGCTCATCATAAGCGAGCACTCGAGGAGATCCGTATACGAGTTCCGTGGGGAGAACTGCTTCTGCTCCATAGACTAGAGCAAAGGGTGTCTGTCCGGTGGCTCGATTTGGTGTCGTTCTGATTGACCAAAGAGCCGCCGGCAGCTCCTCTATCCAATTTCTTCCGCACTTGCGCAGCTTGTCGAAAGTTCTTGTCTTGAGTCCGCGCAGCACTTCAGCATTGGCCCTTTCTGCTTGACCGTTGCTCCTTGGGTGAGCAACAGAAGCGAAACAGACCTTGGCGCCAAGGTCTTGGGCGTACTGCATGAAGGTGCGGCTAGTGAATTGTGTACCGTTGTCGGTGATAATCCTGTTAGGGATCCCGAAACGGCACACAATCGACCTGAAGAACTTGACCACGATCGTCTTTGTCACCTTTCTCACTGGCTCTACTTCTGGCCACTTTGTGAACTTGTCGATTGCTACGTACAAGTACTCAAAGCCCCCGACAGCACGGGGGAAAGGGCCGAGGATATCGAGCCCCCAGACCGAGAAGGGCCAGGATAAAGGGATTGTTTGGAGAGCTTGAGCTGGCTGATGAATCTGCTTGCATGGGCCTTGCACGCTTCACACTTGGTTACTAGTGCGATTGCATCTTGGAGGCTTCTTGCCAAAGAACCCTTGCCGGAAAGCTTTCCGACAAGTGCCCTTGCGCCAATGTGGTGGCCGCACATGCCTCCATGTATCTCTGCCAGCAGCTTCTGTCCATCTTCCCTGGAGATGCACTTCAGTCTGACACCATTGAGCCTTCTTCTGTACAGTTTGTTGTCCACGAACTGGTACATGTTGACTGTCTGGTTACCCTTTCTATTTCTTGAGTGGTCGCTGGAAGTTCTCCGGTTGCAAGAAGCGGACGATCTGCTGCGCCCATGCCGGAGCTCGGGGCTCAACGGTAAGGACTAATGGCGTGAGGGCTGCTGCGGGGACCTCAGCTTCTACGGCAAGGACCTTTGGCTCTGCCGGGGCTGAAGGTCCCCCGGCAAGCTTGCCGGGGCAAGGCTTGTCGGGAACACTTGCTTCAAGTGCACAGATCCGAGGGTCTGCAGGAGCAAACTGTTCCTCAGCGTCCTGGTCGTTGATCTTGGGGACTTTGGCGGCGGCCTCAGGGAGATCCGCCGGCAAGTAGTCGCCGGAGACCAACTTCCTCTTCTTGGACTGCCCAATTGATGGTGTGACGGAGGGTTGAGTCAACTTGAGCAAGAAGGTCCCTGGTTCCACAGGTAACTTCATTGAAGCACACTTTGAAAGGCCATCTGCGATTTCATTTTGAGCTCTCGGGACATGCTCCATCTGCAAACCTTCAAAGCGCTCCTCAAGCTTCCTCACTTCATCTACATAAGCTTCCATCAAAGGGCTCTGATAGCTCTTGTTAACTTGCCGGACCACCAACTGAGAATCTCCCCCAAGACGACCAACTTCCTGATCCCAAGCTCGGCCGCAATCCTGAGGCGGCGAGCAAACCTTCATATTCAGCAGTGTTGTTTGTCGCTTGCTCTCTTGGGAAGTGCATCTGGATGACATACTTGAGGTGCTCTCCGGTGGGCGCGATGAGTACCACGCCGGCACCGGCGCCTTGCAGCGAGAAGGCACCATCAAAGTACATTACCCATTCACTCGTCGCTTCTTGTACGGGTGTACTTGTTTCTTGGACTTCTTCATCAGGTGTTGGGGTCCATTCTGCTATGAATTCTGCCAAAACCCGGCTCTGTATGGTTGAAGTACTTTCAAACTTGAGTCCAAAGCTCGACAGCTCCAGTGCCCACTCAACGATCCTGCCTGTTGCTTCTGGATTGTGCAATATCCTCTTCAGCGGGAAGCGAGTGACCACTGTTATCTCGTGTGCCTGGAAGTAGTGGCGCAGCTTTCTCGAGGCCATAAGGAGGCCGAAAAGCAGCTTTTGCACACCAGAGTATCTTGATCTAGCCCCCTGAAGAAGGGAGCTTACAAAATACACTGGGCGCTGCACCATCTTCTTCTGCACCTCACCCTGCTCCTGCGTGGAGTCGTCCTTGTCGGGGCTAGAGCTTGTCGGGGCAGCCCCCTGCTTGTCGCTGGACTCGCTTGGTGGTGCAGCCTCCTCGTCGGGCTCCCTCTCCGCTACTAGCGCAGCACTTACCACTTGGTTGGTTGCCGCTAGGTACAGCAGCAACTTCTCTTGTGGTTTAGGTGCGACAAGTATTGGGGTGGAGGACAGGTATCGTTTCAAATCCTGCAGCGCTGCCTCCGCTTCTGGAGTCCACTTCATGGGGCCTGCCTTCTTCAAGATTTTGAAGAAAGGTAGGGCGCGCTCTGCAGATTTTGAAATGAACCTACTGAGGGCAGCCACACAACCTGCGAGCCTTCTGACATCCTTGACTCGCTTTGGGGCCTCAATCTGCTCAATGGCTTTAATCTTGTCGGGGTTGGCTTCAATCCCTCTCTGCGACACAAAGAACCCGAGAAGCTTGCCGGAGGGAACTCCAAAGACGCATTTCTCAGGGTTCAACTTTAGCTGTATCTTGCGCAGGTTCTGAAATGTCTCTTCCAAATCTTGAATCAGCGTGTCCTTGCTCTTGCTCTTCACCACGATATCATCCATGTAAGCCTCTACATTTACGTGGATCGTGGCTCAAAAGCGAGTGTACACTACCCTTGCAAACGTTGATCCTGCATTCTTGATCCAAATGGCATGCGTATGAAGCAATAGGTGCCACATGGAGTGATAAATGCAGATCTTCTCTTCATCCTCTTTGGCCATAAAGATCTGGTGATAGCCGAGTATGCATCAAGAAAGCGAGTAGCTCACATCCGGCGGTGGAATCAACAATCTGGTCGATCTTGCGGCAAGGGAATGGATCCTTGGGACATGCTTTATTCACATCGGTGAAGTCTATACACAGCCTCCATTTCCGTTGGCCTTGCGCGCACGCATTTAATCGGGTTTGCTAACCACGTTGGATGGATCACACCTCGACTAGGCCTGCTGCCTCTAGCTTCTTGATTTCTTCACGATGAATTCTTGGCGCTCACGGCTTGCTTCCTTACTTTTTGCTTGACGGGCGCAAGATGAGGGCAAGCGGCAAGCTTGTGCTCAATTACCTTCACAGGAACACGGGGATGTCGGATGGTTGCCATGCAAACACATCGACATTCGCCCGCAGAAAATAACGAGCGCGCTTTCCTATTCTTTGTCAGCGTGGCACGATGGTGAAGGTACCACCGGTGCCGTCCTCCTTGGCGGACACCTTCTTGGTTCGGGCGGAGCAGCCATTCCCTTTTACACTTGCGGCGGAACTCGGCGGGCGTCCTCGACAATGCGCAATACTCGAAGAGGTGCGATTGCGGAGTGGGCCCCGGAGTGCTTGCGGACTTGGTCTTTGTCTTCTTCCCCCCGGGAGCTTCAGCGGCAAGTGTATCCTTGCCGGCCGCTGCCGCCGCGTCCCGGTAGATCTTATCGGCGCAGATAAGCGCATCTTTCTTGTCGCCGTGGACCGTGATAACGCTCATCGGCCCCGGCATCTTGAGCACGTTGTAAGCATAATAGGAAGCTGCCATGAACTTGGCGAGGCCAGGACGGCCGAGTATCCCGTTGTATGGCAGCGGTATATCGGCGACGTCGAAAGTGGCGCTTCGGTCCTGAAGTTGAGCTCCCGCCAAAGGTCACGAGCGAGTGATCTTTCCTTGGGCTTGCTCCGTCCGGGTTGATTCCTTGGAAAGAACCGGTCTCTTGAGCTCGCCATCCGGAATTTGGAGTTTCTTGATTACAGCAGAGAGAGATCAAGTTCAGCCCGGCCCGCCGTCAACTAACATCTTGGTGACCTTGAGGTTGCGGACGGTGGGTGAGACCAGCATCGGCAAACACCCGACCGCGGTGGTGCGGTCGGGTGATCCTCGAGATCAAAAATGATGGGCGTCTTGGACCATTTGAGAACTGCTTGCGACTCCATGGGTGGCTCTGCTGCATTCACCTCACGCTGCGCCTTTGCTTTAATTGGCGGTGGGAGGTGTGTAACGAGGCACCACCGTCGACGCACAGGACCTCCGTGGCCTTCTGGAACTCCTGTTCACTGTCATCCTCATCCTCCATGTCCTCATCGCCGTCTTCTTCATCCTTGTCGCGGCTCCGGGAAGGTCGATCACCTTGTCGCCGCTTGGCCTTGCCGGGGGGTCCTCCCCGACCATTGAACGGCCGCTTCTTGCTCGGTTCTCCTCCGCCACCTTGGGCTCTCTCCTTGTCGCGCCTCTCGTACTCAGCTTTTTGCTGCTCGACGAGATAGTCGACGCGCTTGCAGTTGTAGAGGTCGTGGCCCTTGGTGCGGTGGATTTTGCAGTATTGCTTGCCGGGTCCGCCCTGCTTGTCGGCTGCCGCCACAGGGGCAAGCTCCTTGCCGGAGTTGCCAGCCTGCGTTTGCTTGGCGGGAGCTTCCTTGCCGGACTTTTCGACGGCAAGCACCTGTTCCTTGTTCTTCTTCTGAAAGTTCTGCCGCCGGCGCTTCTTTGCCGGGGCGGCGTCGTCGGAGTCGCTTCCTCCCGCCAAAGATCCTCCCGGGAGCCTTCTCCCCTCTTCAGCGCGCGCATTTATCAACCGAGCATAAAGCTCGCGACGTCGAATCTTGGTCGCCGCCATCTCTTCACGCATCTGGGCGATTCGCCGCGTTCGGTGGAACGCGCTGATAACCGCGCAGGGTGGACGTCGAGATGTTGTGTTGCACACGGCTGAAGCGTTGGATGTACTTGCGCAGGGATTCTCCTTCCTACGGGCCAAAATGTGGAATCGCTCTCTGGCCGTGGGGTTTGTGGCCGCCCGTGAAGGCGGCAACAAACCGATGGCAAAGGTCTGCCCAAGAAGAAATGGAGCCTTCCGGCAAGTGCATAAGCCAAGAACGAGCGTTCGGCCTAAGCACGAGCGGAAGTAGTTCGCCGAATCTTCTCCTCGCGCCCCGCAGCCTGCACCGCGATGGTGTAGATCTTGAGGAATTCGAGGTGCGTCTTGCCGTCGTACTTCTCCGCACGTCGGGCTTGAAATTCTTCATGCTGGAGCCCTTTGGGCCGCCGCAGCTCTCGGGTGAACGCAGGCAGCCCGCCACGTCTGACAAGTCGCTGGCTCGCCCGGGCGTCTGCGCGCGTCGGCAGTGCTTCCAGCTCTGTTCGATTGTCGCCCGAGTCTCGGCGGCGCTCGATCGTGGTCCGCGTCTTCTCGCCGCCGATCGTCAGGACTGGCGTTGATCCCGCGAGCCGGGATCCGGCGATGCCGTGGAGCCGTCGTCGGCGTTGTTCCGCGGGCGGCGTCTTCGCTTCGCGGCGGGGAGTGCACGGTGGTTGCACCCGGCGGTCTGTCGCCGCCGACTTCGTCCTCTCGACTTGCCGTGGCTGTGAAGCCATTGGCTGCCGTGGGCGGTCGTTGTTGGCGGCGATCGAGGCTCGATGGTAGCCCTCCATCCTCGGCCTTGTCCGCTGCCGAGGGAAATCGAGGAACATTGCGCTCTTGTGAGTGCTTCGCGGTGGAAGGAAGCGGGAAGCGGCGGTGAGAAGTGGGGCGCGCTGGACTCCTAACGGTGTTAGAAGGAGCAGGTCCTGCCCGGCGCCTTCGCTTTGCTGTGTCCGGAAGGGTCGAGAACATCCCGCGAGCCTCCGTGCGTCCTGCTCCAGCAGACGGATACCACCTCTGTGGTGCGGCGCTGCTGGGTCGCGTCGTCTTGCTGAGATGGGCGTGGATCCACGGAGACCGAGGCGCGGTCATCCGTCCGATCCTGGATCGGTGGCGCCCGCGAGTGCCCTCGCCGGTGTCCGCCCTTTCGGCGGTGTCTCCTCCGCCTACCGCTGCTCCGGTGGCGGCGGGTGAGACGCAGACGGGTTCTGCAACCCTTGAGGCCCTCGTCTTGAGGCCATGGCGCGATTGTCGATGAAGTCGCCGTGGCCCCGAGAGGTTGATGAAGAAGCGCGTCGCGCGAACGCGGATCAGTCCGCACAACCTCGGCGCCCCTACCGGGCGCCATAGATGTCGGGCGCCCGATGGGCGCGACACCTATGGGGCGAGGGACGGCCCTTCGTGAGTTGATGCGAGGCGGAGGATCGCGCGGAGAGCGGATCGAGGCGATGCGCGCGGGGATTTTACCCAGCTTCGGGCGCGATGGTCGCGTAAACCCTCTTGCTGCTTTGTGTTGTATTTTGCTCGGGAGCTTGAAGATCTCTGATGGTGGCTATACCGAGCGGGAGGATTGCCAATGGTTGGAACCCCCTCTACGTTGTGCATGGGCCTCCTTTTATAGGGCAAGGGGTCACCGACAGGTGTCAACGTAGGGTAGAGGGGTAAAAACGTAAAAGAGGTGGTAGTTGGAATAGTGCGGGAGCAGTGCAGCTACAGTGCTTGAACAGTGGATTCTACCTACTTTTGACAGAGGGGGACAAGAGCATTAAATGCCCGTCGCCGTCGACCCCAAAAGCTCCCGCCCTTGCGTCTCCGTTTGCCACGGCGATGGAGCCACCACCGTGGGCGCCACCGCACCCTCATGCAGCCTGACCATCCGCCACGCAGCGTTCGGAGAGGGCTTAAGGCGGCGCGTGGGCGGATGAGCTGGAGTCTTGGCGCGCACAGCTCTCCGGCAAGCACCTTGCCGGGTCTTGATCTTGCCGGGCCGGGGCTTGTCGGGCTTGTAACTTGTCGCTCCCGGGCCCTCGCCGACGCCGTATAGCCGAGGCGTGTCTTCCGAGATGTAGTCTTCTCGTCTCCCGGCGAGCTCCTCTCGCCGGGAGCTTGCATGAGTGATGTAATCTTGAGCACAGAGCAGCCTTCCGGCAAGCTCCTCTTGCCGGGTCTCGAGCTTCGTCTTGTACACTTTGTTCTTGAATGGCTTGATACGGAGCAGGAATGGTCTCCGGCAAGCATTTGGTGGATCCAGCTGCGGGGAGCTGCGGCTGCCCGTGCACAAGTTGGGGTACTGAGGTACCCCCTACCTTAGTACACCGACAATAGGCTTCCATCAAAGGGCTCTGATAGCTCTTGTTAACTTGCCGGACCACCAACTGAGAATCTCCCCGCACGATCAGCTTCCTGATCCCAAGTTCAGCCGCAATCCTGAGGCCGGCGAGCAAACCTTCATATTCAGCAGTGTTGTTTGTCGCTTGCTCTCTTGGGAAGTGCATCTGGATGACATACTTGAGGTGCTCTCCGGTGGGCGCGATGAGTACCACGCCGGCACCGGCGCCTTGCAGCGAAGGCACCATCAAAGTACATTACCCATTCACTGCCGCTTCTTGTACGGGTGTACTTGTTTCCTGGACTTCTTCATCAGGTGTTGGGGTCCATTCTGCTATGAATTCTGCCAAAACCCGGCTCTGTATGGTTGAAGTACTTTCAAACTTGAGTCCAAAGCTCGACAGCTCCAGTGCCCACTCAACGATCCTGCCTGTTGCTTCTGGATTGTGCAATATCCTCTTCAGCGGGAAGCGGTGACCATCGTTATCTCGTGTGCCTGGAAGTAATGGCGCAGCTTTCTCGAGGCCATAAGGAGGCCGAAAAGCAGCTTTTGCACACCAGAGTATCTTGATCTAGCCCCCTGAAGAAGGGAGCTTACAAAATATACTGGGCGCTGCACCATCTTCTTCTGCACCTCATCCTGCTCCTGCGTGGAGTTGTCCTTGTCGGGGCCAGAGCTTGTCGGGGCAGCCCCCTGCTTGTCGCTGGACTCGCTTGCCGGTGGTGCAGCCCCCTCGTCGGGCTCCCTCTCCGCTACTAGCGCAGCACTAACCACTTGGTTGGTTGCCGCTAGGTACAGCAGCAACTTCTCTTGCGGTTTAGGTGCGACAAGTATTGGGGTGGAGGACAGGTATCGTTTCAAATCTTGCAGCGCTGCCTCCGCTTCTGGAGTCCACTTCATGGGGCCTGCCTTCTTCAAGATTTTGAAGAAAGGTAAGGCGCGCTCTGCAGATTTTGAAATGAACCTACTGAGGGCAGCCACACAACCTGCGAGCCTTCTGACATCCTTGACTCGCTTTGGGGCCTCAATCTGCTCAATGGCTTTAATCTTGTCGGGGTTGGCTTCAATCCCTCTCTGCGAGACAAAGAACCCGAGAAGCTTGCCGGAGGGAACTCCAAAGACGCACTTCTCAGGGTTCAACTTTAGCTGTATCTTGCGAGGTTACGAAATGTCTCTTCCAAATCTTGAATCAGCGTGTCCTTGCTCTTGCTCTTCACCACGATATCATCCATGTAAGCCTCTACATTTACGTGGATCTGTGGCTCAAAAGCGATATACACTACCCTTGCAAGCGTTGATCCTGCATTCTTCAGTCCAAATGGCATGCGTATGAAGCAATAGGTGCCACATGGAGTGATAAACGCGGTCTTCTCTTCATCCTCTTTGGCCATAAAGATCTGGTGATAGCCCGAGTATGCATCAAGAAAGCAGAGTAGCTCACATCCAGCGGTGGAATCAACAATCTGGTCGATGCGCGGCAAGGGGAATGGATCCTTGGGACATGCTTTATTCACATACAGAGCCGGGTTTTGGCAGAATTCATAGCAGAATGGACCCCAACACCTGATGAAGAAGTCCAGGAAACAAGTACACCCGTACAAGCGCGCAGTGAATGGGTAATGTACTTTGATGGTGCCTTCTCGCTGCAAGGCGCCGGTGCGGCGTGGTACTCATCGCGCCCAATCGGAGAGCACCTCAAGTATGTCATCGAGATGCACTTCCCAAGAGAGCAAGCGACAAACAACACTTGCTGAATATGAAGGTTTGCTCGCCGCCTCGGGATTGCGGCTGAACTTGGGATCGTGAAGCTGATCGTCGGGGAGATTCTCGGTTGGTGGTCCGCAAGTTAACAAGAGCTATTAGAGCCCTTTGATGGAAGCCTATGTAGATGAAGTGAGAAGCTTGAGGCGCTTTGAAGGTTTGCAGATGGAGCATATCCCGAGAGCTCAAAATGAAATCGCAGATGGCCTTTCAAAGTGTGCTTCAATGAAGTTACAATGGAACCGGGGACCTTCTTGCTCAAGTTGACTCAACCCTCCGTCACACCATCAATTGGGCAGTCCAAGAAGAGAAAGTTGGTCTCCGCGACTACTTGCGGCGGATCTCCCCGAGGCCGCCGCCAAAGTCCCCAAGATCAGCGGCCGGGGCCGAGGAACAGTTTGCTCTGTAGATCCTCGGATCTATGCACTTGAAGCAAGTGTTCCCGACAAGCCTTGCCCCGACAAGCTTGCCGGGGGACCTCCAGCCCCGGCAGAGCCAAAGATCCTCGCCGTAGAAGCTGAGGTCCCCGCAGCAGCCCTCATGCCATTAGTCCTTACCGTTGAGCCCCGAGCTCCGGCATGGGCGCAGCAGATCGTCCGCTTCTTGCAAACTGGAGAACTTCCCGACGACCCTGAAGAAATAGAAAGGGTAACCAGACAGTCAAGTATGTACCAGTTCGTGGACAACGAACTGCATCTGAAAAAACTCAATGGTGTCGGTGAAGTGCATCTCCGGGGAAGATGGACATGAAGCTCTGGCGAGATATACGGAGGCATATCGGCCACCACATTGGCGCAAGGGCACTTGTCGGAAAGCTTTCCGGCAAGGGTTCTTTAAAGAAGCCCTCAAGATGCAAGCGCACTAGTAACCAAGTGTGAAGCGTGCCAGTTCCATGCAAAGCAGATTCATCAGCCAGCTCAAGCTCTCCAAACGATCCCTTTATCCTGGCCCTTCTCGGTCTGGGGGCTCGATATCCTCGGCCCTTTCCCCGTCTTTGTCGGGGCTTTGAGTACTTATGCGTAGCAATCGACAAGTTCACAAAGTGGCGAAAGTGGAGCCAATAAGAAAGGTGGCAACCACGATCGGCGGTCAAGTTCTTGGTCGATTGTGTGCGTTTGGGATCCCTAACAGGATTATCACCGACAACGGTACACAATTAACTAGCCGCACCTTCATGCGATCGTCCAAGACCTTGGCGCCAAGGTCTGTTTAACTTTGCTGCTCACCCAAGGAGCAGCGGTCAAGCGAAAGGGCCAATCTTTGAAGTGCTGCGCGGACTCAAGACAAGAACTTTCGACAAGCTGCGCAAGTCTTGGAAGAAATTGGATAGAGGAGCTGCGGCGGCTCTTTGGTCAATCGAGCGACACCGTCGAGCCACGGACGGACACCCTTTGCTCTAGTCTATGGAGCGAAGCGGTTCTCCCCACGGAACTCATATACGGATCTCCTCGAGTGCTCGCTTATGATGAGCTTGAGCAAGAGCAAGCTGCGACAAGATGGCGCATTGCTCCTTGAGGAGGGGCGTCTCGAACTGTTTGACGAGCTGCTCGATACCAGCAAGCCTTGCGCCGCTACCATAGCCGCAAGGTCAAAGCCAGAGTCTCGAGGAAAGCGACCTTGTTCTTGGCGTGTCGATCCGCTAAGAATTCCAACAAGTTGGCGCTTGAAGTGGGAAGGCCCTTATCGGGTGAGACAAGTCACGAGGCCCGGCGCCGTCGCCTCGAGACGAAGAAGGCTTACCGGTGAGTAACTCCCGGAACATAGAGCATCTTCGCAAGTTTTACCCATAAGGTGCGGTTGCGTGATCCGCTCCGGCAACCACCTTTTGTACAAAAGCTTTGCCGTCGTTGCATGTAACCCTTTGTACAAAGCGGCGCAGACCCGTGCAGCAATAAAGTTTTCGTGTCTTGCGCTATTTGCTTTTCTCATGCTCTTCTTTGCTATTTGCATGAGTTATTTGGCATCTTTTAAATGCGACACGCATGTCCGCAAGCAATAGCACGCGAAAGGCCACATGCTTTTTCCTTCTTCTCTCTCTGGTTTCTTAAGCAACGAAAACGTTCCTCGGGCACAAGTTTGCGGGGGAAGGAGTGGAGGATGAACCAAGTGCTGTTCAAGAAAGAGAGGCTTGCGGATCACAGCCAAATTTTTAAGTTGCCTTCCTTGAACAACCACACTTCGTATGGAAAACTTGTGCTCGGAGGAACCTACCCGTGGATAGCCACACCCTTATCTTGCTTTCGAGCGTGCTTAACGATTTAAGTGAGCTGCGACAAAGTGTTGCGCCCTTGTTTCGTTTTCGAGTCCGCTCGGCAAGATGGGTGCGTTGCAGTAAACCACGGCAAGGTTGCTTGCCGGTAAGACCTTGGCCAGCAGGCTGCTTCGAGTTCGACACTCAGCGCCCACGGCAAGGGCTCCTTGCCGGCAAAACTCCTAGAAGCATAAAGTTGAAACATGCGGAGTTGAGAATCAAAACAAGGGAGATAACAAGTCATCCGCTGATCAAAATAAAGGTAATATCTTACAAGGAATAACTTGTCATGATGACTAATGAGTTCATAGCAACCTGTGCAGCAACAAAAGAGAAAGATAAAGAACAAGGAGGCCTAGTCTACGCGGTCGCCCTCCATCCTGGGGATTTTGTTCACCTTGGCGATGATGTGGGCGACCTGCTCCTTTAGAGCCTCCATGTTTGCGTCGGCCGGCAAGCTACGAAGAACATTGGCAAGGTTTATGCCGGGGTTCCGGTACACGATCTTCGTCAGCACGCGCTCCATGGTTCCCGCGCACATCCGGCGAGTCTCCTCGGCAAGTTGCGCGGGGATCTTCTCCCGCAGATTTGCAAGGGCCGGCGCGATCCCCCTGAAGAAGAGACTGAGCTTGGCGCTGTGGGCGAGGTTTGGATCCGGGGAATAGATGAGATGCTCCAGCTTGGCGCCCGAGCTCTGGTCAATGGCGGACGCGAAGACACCAAATCCTCGGTCCATATCTCGGCGATGCGACGGAAATCCTCGGCTGCTTTGTTGGCACGGCCACTAAGGATCGCTCCTCGCGGAGCTCCTCCTTCAACTTGGTTTCCGGTCCCGGACAGCGTCGGCGAGTCCTTCAGCGGAAATTTTCTGCTCAAGATCCTCGGCGAGTCCTTGGCGGCCTTCAGCTCGTCGCCCTTCTCAAAGAAGACGCGCTGGAGCTCGAGTTGGTGTGGGCGTACTTCTCGCGCTCCGTGGTGGCCAGCGGCGATCTTCTCCGAGTCCACCTTCAACAGCTCCTCGATTCTGCGACCTTGGCGGCAAGATCTTCCTTAGCGGTCTCCGCGGCCGCCGCGGCGTCTTCGCCTCCTTCAATTCCCGCCGAGGCCTGCTCCCGGCGGTGAGGTCTTCCTCGTGGGCGTCGAGATCAACCTTTAGCTGGTTGAGCTCTCCTTCTCGCCGGGACAGCTCCACTCCGACGAGCCGTTGCTGCTCTTCGGCCTCGGCCTTCTGCAGCAGCCACTCTTCATCTTGCCCGCGAGCTGCTCGCGTCTTTCCGCCACCTCGCGGAGAGCAGCTGATTAGCGGCGCTGAGCTCCGCCAAGCTTCTCTATCTCCTCGGCGGCCTTGGCGGCAAGGGCCTCCCGGAAGCGAGCTTTGCTCTGTCTGCCCGGTAAGGGCCAGAGCTGGTGAAGGCTTCTCCTCATCAGTCCGCCACTCCCGCGGGCCTCGGCGACCTTCAAACCCGCGGAGGCGGGATCTCCCCATCGAAGGCCTCGCCCTCCGGAGAGCCGCGACGAGAACCCCACGCACTTGGATGAAGACACGTTGGGGCTTCAAGTAGTAGCCGGGCCGCTCCTCCCAGCGGAGGGTCGGTGACCGGCGCAGCACTCGATACTCCCGCCGCCTCCGGGCCGGCGGTGCGGTCGCCATCCCTCTCCCCGGCCGCTGCATCTGCAGCCGGAGCGGTCTTCGGCACATCTGGCCCGGCAGCTCCCGCCGCGTCCTCGGCATCAGAGGCGTCGCCGCCGCCACCTTGCACGCCTTCCTCCTCCTCGATGACGACTTCCGTCTCCATCTGCCCGGGGAGGAGGAGGATCTAGAAGAAGAAAAGCAAAAGAAGTTCAAGCAAATATCCAAAAAGAGACAATGCCAAGAAGACAAAGTCGCAGAACTTACCTTGGCGGGCGTCGTCAGCGGCGGTTTCTCTTGCCGGGGAACCATCCCTTGCCGGAGTGGCCGCCCTCACCGGGCTGCTCGCTCTTGGTGGGGTACTCGCCCTTGGCGGAGTACCCGCCCTTGGCGAGCAACGCTCTCCCTTCTTTGGGAGTCCGACCTTGGCGGGATGGAGGGACTGCCGGCTCCTCAAGGCGACCTCCGGGCGCTCTGCCGCTGCTGGCTCCATCTCTGCAGATCAAGACAAACACGTCAAGATATTGGAACCAGATGGAATCTCGAGACGCCCGACAGCGAAGGTGCGGGACCCAGACTTCTGTTGGGGGCTGCTGCTGGGGGCTCTTGCTGGGGCTGCTCCTCGGGACGGCCTGGGTCCGGCAAGCTTGGATCCGCGCATCCCGGTTGCCTCGGCCAGGCGAGTCGTCCGCGACCTCGACCACGGGCACCTTGGCTTTCTTCGCCGCCCGCTCGGTCAAGGTCCTGAAATCAACACAAAAAACGAGATTAACCTCGACAATAATCGGGCGGAATTTAAGAAGATGAAGATCTCGGGTACTTACTCCTGTTCCTCCTTGTCGTCTTCGCTCAAGGCGGAGAAATCGTCTTTACTGTGTTGCGTCGGCGCGAGGAGCGAGGCGAGACCCTCTCGGGCGCTTGGCGGTCCTCGGGGCTGGGGGCTGCGAGGCCGGCCTATGAGCGGCCGGGACCGAAGCGGCGAGGAGCCGCTCCGCTCGAAGACCCTGTCCACTCGGCGCCCGGCCTGCGAGGCGCCCTTGTTGTGGCTCGCTTGGTCGCTTCCGCCATGTCTGGTGCGTCGGTCGCCCTCGGCGCGGCTCGACTCCCCCGGGAAGCTTGCGCTGCCCGGCGAGCCGGTAGTTGCCGGGGGGCCTGCGTACTCGCTTCAGCCGCAGCCTTGCGGAGGCGCTCCGGTGGAGAACGCTTGGGGCTCGCCCGGGGCGGGGAGGTTTCAGACGACGAGGAGAGGTCGTCGTCGTAAAGGTCCGTGGACCCGCCGGCATCCTCGGCAACCGCGGCATCCTCCCCCTCCTCCTCGCCGGCTGGCTCACCAGACCCAGCGCCCTGCGCTGCGACTCCTTTTCCTCTGGCGTCTCCGCTCCCTCCGACGCCTCCGCTCCCTGCGGCGCCTCGGCTCCCTCCGGCAGCGCCACCTCTTGCCGCGGCCTCGGCCGCGATTCCGGGGATCCCGGAGTGCCTCAGAGAAGGGACCCGGCGGCGTGCAGGAGGAAGTCGCAGCAGTCTGCAGATCTCCGCCGCCTCCGCTTGATAGGACTCCTCCGCAGCCTCCGCCTCCTCGGGTGTACAACCGAACTTTCCTGCCGCTGCAGCTGCAGCGGCCTCTTCGGCCCGAGAAGCTATATACGCGAGCTCCTTGTCCGTGGTGTCCCGTGTCAGCCCCCGGGTCTCGTCCTTGTTCTTCGCTACCTCTTCAAGGGTGTCGAAGAAATTGAGGACGTCTGCTGGCTCGGGCGGAATCCATGAATGCTCCACGCCGTGTGAGTCGCACGCGGGCATCATGGCGAGGAGGCGATCCCGAGCTGCGTTGTTGCAGAGGGGCACCACTCCCCGGGGAAGCCTGAACCACTCTGGATGGGCCGGGTCATATTTGAAGAGTTCCCGGACCATCCCCCTCAGCTCCAGCGTCGTGAAGTTGAAGTTCAGCCCGGTGCGCAGCCTCATTATATCCCCTGCGCCGACGTACTCCCAGGCTGGCCTTTTCCTGTCTTGGAGAGGGGCAATGCGGCGGCGGAGGAAGTCTGCGCCTACCGCTGCAATGGACAGCCCCGCTTGTCGAAGACGAAGAATCCGGATGAGGGCAACATCGAGCTTAATGTCGTCCGAATCCAGCTCGCTCCAGTCTCTGCCGCGCGCAATGGGCGTTGTCTTGTGCGGTGAAGGATGCGGCTCGTCTTGACGATCCAGCACCAATCTGCGCGCCACTCTTCCCACTTGACGCGAGCTCCCGGCAATCTGACCCTTCAAGTTCGAACGGAAAACCAAGAAATCCCTCCCGGAGAGGGGCAGACTCTGCTCTCGGAGTGAAGAAATGCTGAAACAGAGCTACATTTGGATATATCCTATGAAGTTTTCACACATATGTGCGAAAACCGCCATTGTGAGGACGGTGTTGGGGGTGAAATCAAGAAGGTGGAAGCCGTATGTGTTCATGATGTCGCAGAAGAATTTAGAAAAAGGAGGACAAAGACCGCAGTGGAAGAAAGCTGCGAAGAAATAGTACCCGCCAGATAGTTGTCCATGGTGGCGGCGGATGAGCTCTGGTCCGAGGATGCGCCGAGGTCCTCTTGGCCCGAACAAGAAGTACTTGCCCCGAGTTCTTGCCGCCGAGCATGGCGGGAAGACGACGTTCTCCCTCCGCATCTGGGCAAGCTCTTCCGCCTGCTCGGATTTCTCCTTCTTGGTCTTCTCCGCCTTCCCCTTCCCTTTCCTGGTTTTCGGGCCATGGCGGAGGCGGCGAGGAAGGAGGCCAAAGAATCCGGCGACGCCATGGACGCAAGAAGCGGCGGGGAGATCTTGAGCGGGTGCGAGGAGGATTCTGAAGGAGGAAGAAGAAGCAATGAAAGCGGAGGAGGGAACCGCACCTGCTTCCTCTGTTTTATGGGGAAGTGGGGCGTTCGCTCTCCTCATAAAGAACGTGGCACGTCCCATCCCGCGACGCCAAGAATCGACGCGTCTTTGTTGCAGGGGAGGCGGCAAAGGCGAAGTGGATTCGACGCCGTAGGCTTCGTGTGCCTGCAGACGTCTTGGGCCTGCCCAACAGCGCTTCGGCACCGTGTGGCCCAGTTCGGGGGCTCCACTGCCGGTGTACTAAGGTAGGGGTACCTCGGTACCCCAACTTGTGCACGGCGATGCAGCTTCCCACAGCTGATCCACCAAATGCTTGCGGAGACCATTCTGCTCCATATCAAGCCATTCAAGAACAAAGTGTACAAGACGAAGCTTCGAGACCCGGCAAGAGGAGCTTGCCGGAAGGCGTTCGAGCTCAAGATTACATCACTCATGCAAGCCCCGGCGAGAGGAGCTCGCCGGGGAGACCAGAGGACTACATCTCGGAAGACACGCCTCGGCGCTTATCAGCGTCCGGCGAGGGCCCGAGAGCGGCAAGTTACAAGCCCGACAAGCTCCGGGCCCGCAAGATCAAGACCCGGCAAGATGCTTGCCGGAGAGCTGTCTGTGTGCCGCCTCCAGCTCATCCGCCCAGCGTCGCCTTAAGCCCTCTCCGAAGCGCGTGGCGGATGGCTGTGCTGCATGAGGGTGCGGTGGCACTCCACGGTGGTGGCTCCATCGCCGTGGCAAGCGGAGACGCAAGGGCGGGAGCTTTTGGGGTCGGCGGCGACGGCATTTAATGCTCTTGTCCCCCTCTCACAAAAGTAGGTAGAATCCTTTGTTCAAGCCTTTGTAGCTGCACTATTCCGCCTTGTTCCAACTACCACCTCTTTTACGTTTTACCCCTTTCTCCTCGTTGACACTGTCGGTGACCCTTGCACTATAAAAGGAGGCCCATGCACAACGTGGAAGGGGTTCGGCTCATTCGACACACGCACCACCACCATATGCTCGTACTCTCGAGCAAGCTAAATACAAACACAAGGCAGCAGTAGGAGTTTTATCTCTCCGGAGAGCTCCGAAGCTAGGTAAAAAAGCCGCCCGCGTGCTCGCCTCGATCTGCTCTCCGCGCATCCTCCGCCCTCGTACCGAACTCACGAAGGGGCCGTCCCCGGCCCCATAGGTGTCGCGCCCGCCCTTGCGTCTCCGTTTGCCACGGCGATGGAGCCACCACCGTGGAGTGCCACCGCACCCCTCATGCAGCACAGCCATCCGCCACGCTTCTTCGAGAGGGCTTAAGGCGACGCGTGGGCGGATGAGCTGGAGTCTTGCGGGCACACAGCGGCTCTCCGGCAAGCATCTTGCGGGGTCTTGATCTTGCCAGCCGGGAGCTTGTCGGGCTTGTAACTTGCCGCTCCGGGCCCTCGCCGACGCGCGTATAGCCGAGGCGTGTCTTCCGAGATGTAGTCCTCTGGTCTCCCGGCGAGCTCCTCTCGCGGGGGCTTGCATAGTGATGTAATCTTGAGCACAGAGCGGCCTTCCCGGCAAGCTCCTCTTGCCGGGTCTCGAGCTTTCTGTCTTGTACACTTTGTTCTTGAATGGCTTGATATGGAGCAGGAATGGTCTCCGGCAAGCATTTGGTGGATCAGCTGTGGGAAGCTGCGACTGCCCGTGCACAAGTTGGGGTACTGAGGTACCCCCTACCTTAGTACACCGACAGTATGACAATCTCGGAGATACTCATGTTGATATCAGATTAGAAAATGTCATGAAACACAATTAAGATGGCCTCGTATGGAAAATGTTTCTACATGAAAGTTCTTCGTCTTGTCGAAGCGCATGCCTTTTATATAAAAATTATGTTAACTTGAGGTTGTATGCAAAAATTAGAGCCAAAACTGCGCACTGCAGCACTGCATGGCCGGATCATCCAAGCCGGGGTCCAAATCATTCGGCCAGAGGCCGAACAAAATACCCAAACAACAGAAGGTAAAAATGAAGCCGGATGATCCAGACGTCCGGGCAAATTTTTTCTACTGCAGATGTTAGAAAACAGCCCGAGCCCCCCTCAAGATGACTTCAAATCAAAAAGTGTACAACATCAAAGTTGCACGTCTCATCGAAATGAATGATTTTGTTATAAAAATCTTTTTAATCCAAGGTCATACGCAAAACTTACACCCACACCAATGTGCTGCTGTCACTAATTTGGGTTTGGCCGGATCATCCGGGCCTAGAGCCGGACATCCGGGCCGGATGTTGTGCGAAGTTCGAATTTCGTTAGATTTTGATGGTTTAGATGGCAATGCAAGTCCTTTTCTTATACGGGAGGTCCATCCGCCTCATATATAGACAAGGGGTGACGACCGATTGAATAACAACACACAATCGAACAAATCATCTACCACTTTTACCTTTAATTTTATCTTCTCCCTTGTATATCTCTTCTCGTTCTTTGCCGTTCTTCAAGATTGGAAGGCAGCGAACCTCGAGGCCCTAGGGGCTAGCGAATCGACCTAGGGAAGCCATAGCCGCCGTGCGCCCTGACGGGGTCCCTCCTGTGCGTGTGGGGTTTCGGGACCTTAAAAGCGCCCACCGGATGTTTGCGTACCGCGCTTCCGTATGGGTCTCCTTAGACGTGAGCTGCGGTGCAGCAGCCCTAGTGTCGAGGGCACACGGTGACGTGCTCGTGTGCAAACATACTTATTGGCGACTCCGCTAGGGACTAAAGATCAATCATCATCGTCATCCATCATGTTCGATCTTCCCAAGCCATCTGAGGTAGACACCGATAACATCATTAATCCCAAGCTTGATGAGCTATCGGTCGATCGTCACCAAGCATATGATGAGTACAAGAAAGCACGTGAAGAGAAGTAGTTGCAAGAGTTCCTTGGAAACTTCAAGATGGATTTTCAAGGCAATATCACTCTGATTGGAGAAGTCAAGTTTCTTCCCCTTCATGATGAGCAGGTTAAACCCTCTGCGAGTAATACCTTCTCTCCCGAGGTACCGGCTGAAATTGATAGTCGCATTACTGATAGCAATAATCTTTTATACAAAACTTTTTTGGAAAATAGTAATGCTCAAAAAATATGCCTCAATCATCTAGTGGTAATGTTGGTGTGCCTACTACCATAGATATCATCGGCGCCTCCCATGCTGATGAATTAGTATCCTTGTGCGAAAATCAAATTTTTGTTGCACCCACTATTCCTATCATCAGTAGGACAAGTTCGGTGGTGACGCCGAACCAAGCCCTACCCATAGGTGTAAACGCGTTTAGATCACTTCCGAATTACAATTCGGCACACATGCCACAAATCACACATACAGCTGCTAACCCTACTCCTCCTATACCAATGCCACAAGCTTCATCGTCCACTAAGGATGATGGTCTAGCTAATCTTAGAGAGAAGATGGCTAAGATGCTCCGAGAAAATTTTGGAGTTGAGTTACCAAGGAACCGTATTTACCAAAAGCCATATCCAGAATACTTTGATGCAATTCAATGCCCTCCGAGATATAAAATTCCAGATTTTGTTAAGTTTAATGGAGAGGGCACAAAAACCACATGGGAGCATGCTAGTCAATACTTGGCACAAATGGGTGAAGCAGGCTCACTAAATAAATTGAAAGTGCGTTTATTTTCTTTATCTTTAACCGGTACCGCATTTTCATGCTTTGCCGCTTTACCACATGGTTCTATTCGTTTATGGTCACAACTCGAACAAAATTTTCATGATCATTTTTATAGTGGGCATAATGAGCTTAAGTTCTCACATCTTACATCGGTTAGACAAAAGAATGATGAATCGGTTTCCGATTACGTCAAGAGATTTAGAGATAAAAAAATGGTGCTATAGTTTGGTGATAACCGAGAGGGATTTGGCTGATCTTGTGCTTAGTGGTTTGAGAACTCACATTATATAAAGTCTAGAAGGCTTTGAGTCTTGAAGTATCAACCAAGTCTTACAAAGGGCTTTGGCTCAAGAAAGCCAAAGCGAAGATCTTAAAGAGGTGCATAGGTATAAAATTGATCGTCCTAAGATGAATATGGTTGAGTATGATAGTGAACACTTGGACGATGAGGGTGATATTTCTGCTACTAAATTTGTCTGCCAAACTAAGGCCAAGCCATTTACTTGAAATGATTTAAACCCGATTCATAAGAATCGTGATGAAGAGATGAAATTTACTTTCAACATTGCTAAGTGTTATAGAATATTTGATGCTTTGTTGGAAGCTGAGATTTTTAGAATATCTCATACTTTAGCGCCGTTTGAAGAGCTGAAGCTGCATGCTTATTGCAAGTATCGTAATTCTTTTTCTCATGCCACAATGATTGTAATGTTTTTCCACGGCAGATACTATCGACCATTAATGGCGAACGATTGATCTTTTCTGAGATGCAAGTTGGTAAGCAGCCCTTCCCAATGAACACCATGGATTTGGAGGGTAAGACAATGTTAATTCGGCCCAACATAGCCAAAGCAGCTAATAAAAAGAACATTGTAATTGGTGAGCCTAGGAAAAGCAAGGAAGGGGACAAGGTACTGGGGAGACAACTTGTGCTTGACAAGCAACCTGGCGGCAAGTAGATAATTAACATCACCATCAAGAATCCTACAATCGGGGGGCAACCACAAGTGCAAGAGAACACTCATGCCAAATTTGTTAAGCCCAAAAGTCCAGAGGTTGGCAAGTGGAAGACGAATGAAGCTAAAGTGTAGCGCAAGAAAATCAAGCCAACTTTTTATATGTTTTTGTCCAAATAGGCTAATCAAGTGGCCGGTTCTAGCTCTAACCGGTCATCAAGTTTGAAGCGCTCAAGGTCACCTCCTAGGGAAGAATTTCAACATCATGCAAGGCCATATGGGAACATGGATAGCGTCACTCCCCTATGCTCCATACTACATGGGAGACTTCAATGGAGGTTGGGGGCAGCCCCCAATGGCCCCTTATTCTTTTCATCCGGGTTGGGCAGAACCAAGGAGGCCCGTTCATGAGAGCCTTTCTTATCCCACATGAGGCTGTTCGAACAATGGTGCCAATCAGCCAATGCAACATAATCATCCCACATAAGGCTGTTTGAACAATGGTGTCAATCGACCAATGCAAGATAATCAAAAAAGGGTCACCAGGCAAGTGTGGTGTGCCCATGTGTTGAAATTTCAGAGCCTAGCAAGCAAAAGGAGAAGAGTACTAGTGCTAAAACTATTATGATAGGCACTCTAGAATTAACAATCAAAGAGTTGATTATTGTTGATAATCCGGCTAATTCTAGTAAATATGTGGTTGCTGTCCAGCAAGGTCCCATGGCTAATGACCATGAAGCTAGCACAAGCAAGGCCAAACCAAGGGATCCAAAATATACTTAGCCTAAGTGGTGTCCTCCCGGTCTGACCAAGGCACAAAAAAATATATTTCAGCGCATGAGGAGCCATGAGAAGGTGGAACAAGAAGCGAGAAGCAAAGGGATAAATTGTTCAATGAAACCCATCCCATGATGCTCGAAAAACATGTGTGGAAGACTAAGCAAAAGGAAAACATAGAAGGTTCTGCATTGATCATGGCCACACCTACACCACCAACAGAGGATGATGCGATCACTATTACATCGTTCACTTCACCTATTACTTCCTCTTCACTTGGAGATATTTCGGAGTCGGTGGACATGCTTGAGGATGGAGATGATATGCTGGATTATGGGTCTACATCGCTTCATGAAGGTATGGATATTAATATGGTGTATTACTTAACCACTGAATTTTGTGCTATAGATGAAGAAGGGGAAGTAGTTCAGTTGGATTTTATTCCTAAAAATGCTATATTCGAGAAGCCAAAAGAACCGAAGACACACTTGAAGCCATTGTTCCTTAAAGGTCATATTAATGGATCGCTGGTTGCTAGAATGCTTGTTGATGGTGGTGCTGTGGTGAATCTTATGCCATATTCGGTCTTCAGAAAATTGGGGCTGCGTGATGAAGAGTTAATAAAGACCAACATGGTGCTTAATGGTTTTGAAGGAAAATAGAAAACTCAAGCCAAAGATGTGATGTATGTGGAGCGTATGGTGGGAAGCAAAACTTTAGCTATCACATTCTTTGTCGCCAAGGTGCAAGATAACTACAATGTGATATTAGACTGTGATTGGGTTCAAGCAAACCAATGTGTCTGATACGTCTCCAACGTATCTATAATTTTTGATTGTTCAATGCTGCTATATTACCATTCTTGGATGTTTCATATCCATTTTATAGCAACTTTATATCATTTTTGGGACTAACCTATTGACATAGTGTCCAGTGCCAGTTGCTATTTTTTCATTGTTTTTTACTTCACATAATATCCATATCAAATGGAGTCCAAATGCAGCAAAACTTTTTAGAGAGTTGTTTTTGCCCAGAAGACAACTTGGGAGCCAAGGAAGTGCATGAGGGAAGCCCCATGGGGCCCACCACCAACCTGGGCGCGCTAGAGGCCCCTGGAGCGCCCTGATGCATGGTGGGGCCCACAGAGGTTCTTTCCACCGCCTCTCAGCTCTTTAAATACCCTAAAATTACAGAAATCCTAGGGGAGTGGACGAAACCCAATTCTAGCTGTCGCAAGTTCCAGAACCACTAGATCTAATCCAGAGGCCCTTTCCGGGACCTTTCCGGAGGGGAACACAATCACGGAGGGGTTCATTATCCTCATTGGTTCTCCTTCGATGATGCGTGAGTAGTTTACCACAGACCTACGGGTCCATAGGCAGTAGCTAGATGGCTTCTTCTCTCTTTTTGATTCTAAATACAATGTTCTCCTCGATGTTCTTAGAGATCTATTTGATGTAATGACTTTTTGCAGTGTGTTTGTTGGGATCCGAGGAATTGCGAGTTTATGATCAGTTCTATTTATGAATATTATTTGAGTCTTATTTGATCTCTTATATTCATGATTATTATAGCCTCATATTTCTTCTCTGAAACTTTGGTTTGGTTTGGCTAACTAGATTGATTTTTCTTACAATGGGAAGAGGTGCTTTGTGATGGGTTCGATCTTGCGGTTCTCAATCTTGGTGACAGAAGGAGACATGACATGCATGCATTGTTGCTATTAAGGATAAAAAGATGGGGTCTATTCATACATGAATAGATCTTGTCTACATCATGTCATCGTTCTTATTGCAATACTCAGTTTTTTCCATGAACTTAATACACTAGATGCATGATGGATAGCGGTTGATGTGTGGAGTAATAGTAGTAGATGCAGGCAGGAGTCAGTCTACTAATCTTGGACCTGATGCCTATATACATGATCATTTCCTTGGATATTATCATAATTATTTGCTCTTCTATCAATTGCCCAACAGTAATTTGTTACCCACCTATGGTATTTTCTCGAGAGAAGCCACTAGTGAAATCTACGCCCCCAGGTCTATTTTCTATTATATAGTTTTCAGATCTATTATTCCAAAAATCTAAAAAAATACCTTGTTGCACTTTTTCTTTCTTTATTTTATTTTGTATTTTGCTAGATGTATTTATCCAATCTCATACAATTTTATCTATCTTAGTATCGAGGAGGGATTAACAACCCCTCTTACGCGTTGGGTTGCAAGTATTTGTTCTTTGTGTGCAGGTACCGTTTACATAGTGTTGCTTGGTTCTCCTACTGGATTGATAACTTTGGTTTCATAACTAAGGGAAATACTTATCGTTGTTGTGCTGCATCATCCTCTCCTCTTCGGGGAAATACCAACGCAGATAGAAGCAATCAGTGTGTCATCTACTATGCACCAGTTTTTAATTCAATGGTTTGATGATGGAGTAGAAGTCATTCATGCGGATAATTCAGCTTGTGTTGCGTTGGATGATGCATCGGTGGATTGGCAACATCCCAATGCTAATTGCTTGATGGGGTGCGACTTACAGAATTTGATTTTCGTAGCGCTACAAAAAGTGGTTTCATGCCCGTTTGTTCAAAGCCGGTTGGTGGTAATCGGCTCCAAGGTATGATGTATTAAATGGATTCTAACTCAGAGTGGTTGCAAAAGCATCTTGTAGAATATCGGTCCAATGAGAACGGTATTTATGAGTCTATAGAGGAGTTAGATGATATGGATAAATTAGGACAAGGTTTTACATTGGCTGATCCATTAGAGGAGATAGATATGGGAGATGGTTCATTCCTAGTCCAACATTTCTAAATGAAAATTGAAGAGCCTACATAAAGCTAAGTTGATCAAGTTGTTCAAAGAATATGTTTGTTGCTGTGTATGGGATATCATGAGATGCCAGGTTTAAGCCGAGAGCTAGCTAGTGGAGCATCGATTACCTATAAAGGCCGGTTTTAGACCATACAAGCAATCGGCAAAGTGGAGCATCGAAGAGGACATGTCCAAAACAGCTTATCGATGTCCCAGTTTCCTTAGTTTATTTGAGTGGATAGTGATGACCTTTGTATTAAAAAATGCTAGTGCCATGTATCAAAGGGCTATGAATTTAGTTTTCCATGATTTACTTGGTGTTATAGTTGAGGTTTATATTGATGATATTGTTGTCAAATTGGATGCTTTTGAATATCATCTAGCCGATTTGCACTTAGCTTTTGAGAGAATGAAAAAATGTGGACTAAAGATGAATCCTTTGATGTGTGCTTTTGGTGTATCAGCTAGAAATTTTTTAGGTTTCATTATTCATCAAGATGGCATAGAAATTGATCCCAAAAAGATAGAAGCCATACAAAAGGTGGAGGCTCCAACATGCAAGAGAGATATGCAAAAATTCCTTGGCAAAGTTAATCTTTCGAGGAGATTCATAGCCAACTTGACAGAGAAGGTTGATGCATTCACTCCCATCCTCTGGTTAAAGAATTAAACCAATTTTACTTGGGGGAAAAACAAAAGAAGCATTTGATATGATCAAAAATTATCTGTGCACTCCTCCGGTGTTGAAAGCTCCCAACATAAAGAGCCCTTTAGGCTTTATATTGCAGCGGAATTAGGTGTTATTGGTGCTGTTTTGACTCAAGAGACTAAAGGAAAGGAACATGCTATTACTTATTTGAGCTGATGTTTATTGAACTCTGAGACAAGGTACACATTTATTAAAAAAATATGCCTTTGTTAATATTATGCTTGCACAAAATTGAAACATTACCTAGTGCCGTGTGCTTGCATAGTTACTTGTCAAACCGATGTCATTACGTATATGTTGCATAGGCCAATTCTTAGTGGTAGAATTGGCAAATGGGATTATGCTTTAATTGAATAAGAGTTGGCTTATGAATCTCTGAAATCGATGAAAGGCCAAATTGTTGCTAATTTTATTGTTGAGCATCGGATTGATGACAAACATGATATTGATATAAACCTTGCCTCGTTAGTACCATGGATATTATATTTTGATGGTTCATTTTGTAGCAATGTCCAAGGTGTTGGTATTGTTTATATATCTCCTCATGGAGCTGGTTTTGAAGCCTCATGCCGCTTAGAATATTTTTGCACAAATAATCAAGCCGAATATGAAGCATTGTTATTCCACTTAGAGATGTTGCTTGCCATAGGTTCTACAGATATTGAGGCTTTTAGTGATTCATTATTAGTAGTGCAACAAATATCCAAAGTCTTTCAATGTTTTTATGAATCACTTAATGTTTATCTTGATGAATGTCTAGATATAATTTCTACTTTGGATTATTTTAGCATTGCTCATATATCTAGACATGAAAATTGGGGAGCAAATTAGTTGGCACAACAAGCATCAGGCTATCATGTTGATCACGGCATGTTATTTCATATTTCTCAAAGGACAATGTCTAGTCTTGCGAACATAGGGGAGGCCGAACTGGACCCCACCGTTTCGTCCACTAATGAAATATTAATGCAGGAGAAAATCAAGACTGGAGGAAACCCACTATTGATTATTTGTGTGATCCTAGTAAAAGGGTGGACAAGACTGTCCGGCTTATGGCTTTCAGGTACACAATGAGATATGATGATCTCTATTGGAGAACCGTTCATGATGTTCTTTTAAAGTGCTTGGACGAGGATAAAATGAGAGTTGCTACGGGAGAGGTACATGAAGGTATTTGTGGCACTCATCTGTCGGCTCCCAAGATGAAATGGTTATTACGACGTGCTGGGTTTTATTGGCCGACGATGATTAATGATGGCTTCCGGTATCATAAAGGCTGTCAAGCTTGTCAAAAGTTTGGTGATATTCCGTTGGCTCCTGCTGCTATGTTACATCCTATTATCAAGCCGCCGCCTTTTAGAGGTTGGGGATTAGACTTTATTCGAGAGATTCATCCTTCTTATTCAAAGGGACATCGGTTCATGTTGGAGGCAACTGATTAATTCACTAAATGGTCTGAAGCAATACCACTAAAAATATGATGCATACAGAAGTAATTCAATTCATAACTGAGCGCATTATTCATAGGTTCAGCATTCCTCAAACATTAACTACGGACCAAGGTTCATTCTTTATGTCACATCAAGTTAGAGAATTTGCCGAATCATATAAGATAAAGTTGCTCAATTCCTCTCCGTATTATGCCCAAGCCAATGGACAAGCTCAGTCTCTCAATAAAATATTGATCAAGCTCATCAAGAAGAAGATTGAGGATAATCCAAGGACATGGCATGAGCTATTGTCCGAAGCTTTGTGGGTACACAGAATCTCAAGGCATGGTGCTACAAAGGTAACTCCATATGAGCTCGTATATGGTCAAGAGGCTGTTTTACCAGTGGAAGTGAATTTGAATGCTTTGAGAATAGCCAAACAAAATGATTTATCGATGGTGGACTTTTATAACTTGATGATGGACAATATTGATGAAGTCACCGATAAACATTTGGTTGCTTTGAAGGCCATAGAGAGAGATAAGTTGAGGGTGGCAAGAGCTTACAATAAGAAGGTCAAGTTGAAGAATTTTTAAGTTGGCGATCCCGTGGTAGGTGATTCTAGCAATTTGTTCAAAAGATAAAAAAGTTCGGGAAGTGGTCTCGAAGTTGGAAGGTCCTTTTAAGATTACAAGAGTAGTTCCTAGAATCTTATATTTGGTAAAATCCGTACAAGGCACATTGTTACCTCAAGTTCTCAATGGCAAATATTTAAAGAAGTACCACCCAAGTGTGTGGGAAGAAGCCTAGATAGGCAACGACCGATATATAATTATTGCCCTAAGCAAAGACATGGCCGATATATAACTATCGCCCTAAGAAAAGACACATCTGATATATATTTATCGCCCTAAGCACATATAAATGGCAAATAGAGTGTTGACATCGTCCTTAGAACAAACTCTGGGCAAATTAATTTTTGGCATCCAAGCTTTGCCGAAAAACAGGGGGGGCATGTGTTGGCGCTCGAAAATGGCATGATCACAAAGAGTGACTTGAGGCTATAATGAGATGAGGTTAAAACTATGATTTCATGTCACCATTTGATGACTCTCTTCAAGACGATCGAAATAGATATGAAGATGGTCCAAAACGGAGCTAAGATGCAAAAGGTATGACAATTTCGGAGATACCCGTGTTCATATCAGATTAGAAAATGGCATTAAACATAATTAATATGGCCTCATATTGAAAATGTTTCAACATGAAATTTCTACGTCTCGTCGAATCAGATAATTTTGATATAAAAATTGTCTTAATCCGATGTCGTATGCAAAAGGTAGAGCCAAAACTGTGTGCTGTAGCACTGCATGGCTGAATCATCCGGGCCGGGCTCCAGATCATCCAGCCAGAGGACGAACAAATGACCCAAACAATAGAGGCTAAAAAATGAAGCCGGATGGTCTGGGTGTAGTCCTGGATTATCTAGGTAAAGGCCGGACTATCCGGGCGAGGATCTGGATGTCCGGGCAACTTTTGTTTGCTGCAGATGTTAGAAAACAGCCCGAGACTCCCTGAGGATCACCTCAAATAGAAAAGTGTTCAACATCAAAGTTGTGCGTCTCGTCGAAGCGGTTGACTTTTATGTAAGAATCATCTTAATCCGAGCTAGTATGCAAAAGTTACTGGCCAATCAATATGCTGCCGTCACAAATCTGGGTTTGGCCGGATCATCCGGGCCGGAGGTCATGGGAAGTCTGAATTTGGTTAGAGTTTGATGGTTTAGACGACAAGACAAGTCCCTTTATTGTACGGGAAGTCTATCCGCCTCATATATAGACAAGAGGTGATGGCCGATTGAACAAGAACACAGAATCGAACAAATCATCTACCACTTTTACCTTTACTTTTATCTTCTCCCTTGTATCTTTCTTCTCGTTATTCACCGCTCTTAAAGATTGGAGGCCAGTGAACCTCGAGGCCCTAGGAGCGAACGAGTCTACCAAGGAAAGCTGATAGCCGCCGTGCACCCTAACGAGGTTCCTTCCAGGCGTGTGGGGTTTCAGGTCCTCAAAAGCGCCTGCCAGATTGCTTGTGTACCGCGCTTCCATACGGGTCTCCTTTGACGTGATCTGCGGTCCATCACCCCCGGCGTCGATGGTACACGGTGACGTGTTCATGTGCAGACACATGGAATGTTGCTTTATTAAACTATAAGTGACAAAGAGCAAACTAATATTATAGAAAGTTGTGCTTACGAAGTACATCGATGACATGCGCTTAAAAAGAATCCATTAATAAGGTTGATCAAGTCTTATTGACAAACTATATTCGAGTAACTTTTGTATAACACAGAGTTACCTCAATGGGGATATGCATTTCCCCAACAATAAGAGTCTGATATTTCTTTTTGTGTGCCGGAACAGGAAATTCAAAACCTCCAATAGTGATTGTCATAATTCTTTTAATAGAATTTATACTATTCATTAAACTCTATTTGGTCGAAAAATATACCGTATGGTCGTTACCACATGAAAAGTGACCTTGCTTTTATTGTAATCAATAACACCCCTACAATATTCAAAAAGGATCTACCAAGGATAATCGACATATTGTCATCCTCGGGCATATCAAGAATAACAAAGTCTGTTAAGATAGTAATATTGGCAACCAGCACGAGAACATCGTCACAAATTCCAATGGGTATAGCAGTTGAATTATTTACCATTTGCAAAGATATTTCAGTAGGTGTCAACTTGCTCAAATCAAGTCTACTATATAAAGAGTATAAAGAGAAAGGCATAACACTGACACCGATTCCTAAATCACATAAAGCAGTTTTAACATAATTACTTTTGATGGGGAATAGTATAGTGGGTATCCCTGGATCTCCTAATTTTGAGGTATTCTTCCATTAAAAGAGTAATTTGCAAGCATGGTGGAAGTTTCAACTTCTGGTATCTTTCTCTTATTAGTGACAATATCTTTCATATATTTAGAGTATGGAGGCATTTTCAAAATATTAATAAAACATATTTGCAAGTACAAAGGTGTTTGAACCAATGGTTCTCGTTATTTACCATGTATCCTAGCAATAAAATCACTTTTATCATATCTTTTGTTCTTAGGAGGTGGATTATCAAGATCAATTTCAGTTGCTGTCTCTACATCGTTACTAGATTCTTTATCATTGTTTGGTTGAGCATCAACATGATCATTACTAGCATCATTATTATCATTATCGCTAGGTGTATGCTCATTACTAGATTGTGTCTCAACATCAGAAATAGAAACATCATTAGGATTCTCAGGAGGTTTTTCAACAATATGTTCACTAGAAGCATGCAAAGTTCTATCCTTGTTCTTTTTATTTTTCTTCTTCTTCTTCTTCTTCTTCTTCTTCATCATCATCATCATCTTCTTCTTCTTCTTCTTCTTCTGTGAACTAGGTGCATCAATATTAATTATCTAGGAGTCTTGCTCAATTCTTTTAGGATGACCTTCGAGGGATAGAGGATCCCGAGTCATTTTACCCCCTCTAGTCACTACTCTAATGGCATGATCATTCATTGTTTACTCATCTCATTAAGCAAATGATTTTGAGATTTAGAAACTTGTTCTAACTGGGTGTGAACTTACATAAGCCTTTAACATCATTAGAAATTGTAAACATCAAATCACTCAAGAGTTTAATCATGATAACATTACATTTCAGTTCATTGCTTACATATCTATTAAAGTTTCTTGCTTCACAACTGTCGGTACTAAAACCGGCAGATCTCTGGTACACTGGTATAGCGAGTTGCTATACAAACAATTTTAACCCCTTTCCGCGACAGAGTTTTAAACTGTCATCTTGCGTGTGTGTCCGATAGGTGGGGGGGGGTCCTTCCCACACAACCTAGAAACCATCGGGGATAGGGAATATGAATGCATATGTTTTCCAGAACTAGGCGTATGCGATGCCTGCATCCGCCCAAAACGCAATTCGTCACACAACTGTTTGTGATATATCAAATATCCCAAACGCTCCATCATTGCTAGTCATGTGTGTTGGCATTACCATTGCACACGCTATTCTGTGGTGCAACATTTGTGATGCGCATCCCATCACAAATAGCTAATGATTGTAAAGCGTGTATGATAAGGAGACTATCACACACATTCACTTCTCCCGAACCATATGCGGTATATAAGTAGGATTAGTTAATCATCATACGAGTGTCGGATAGGATTACGAAACGTTGGACTGCCGTACCAGTGTCATACAGGATAACTATCGCACATGCTATTATGCGGCGTAACATTTACAATGCGTACACCATCAGAAATAGTTCATGATTGTAAAACATGTACGATAAGGCGAATATCACAAAAATCTAGTTTGCTCGCACCGTTTGTGGTATTGTCTGACATCACACACGCTTTGCAAGCGGCAACTACGTGCATGGTCGCACATGTTTCCTCTCTGTGAAACTTTTTGGATTATGATGTATATCACACATGTTTGTGCTTTATAGACCGTGTGCGTAGTAACGTCATGTAGAATGTATTTTCACCCAAAAATAATCATTGCTATTTAAAGTTGTACCAAATTTGAATTTGAAAGTAGGCTATACATTTATTAATATCCATCAGGTTCAGCAACCAATGCATTATTCGATTCACAGGTACATATGTTTAAGAATTACATAAAAAAGAATTACATAAGCACCAAATAAAAAATGATGAACCAGGGTTCTATACTTGCACTATTAAAGATGGTAAAGAAAGAGGTGAAAGACATTCTGGTTGCCGAACAAGGTGAAGCAGCCCATATAGTGCCCTCCTCCTTGCAGAAGGCACGCACGACTCTAATACAACCCCTTGTGATGGCCGACCGCCCATCCTTCACGGTCTTCATGAGGACATCTAGATAGTCATTGTGTTGTGATAGAAATACTTTAAACTTTGCATGCCCACGAATCATGTAGTTTGAGAGGTAATCTTGAGTAAACTGCTTTGGGAACCACTGCAAACGAAAAGATTCATACATTATCTAACACAACTCATTATGGGCAGTAAAAAGAAGGCTGTAGAGTTCTTACTTACCATCCTGCATTTGACTGTTGCCTTGGATAAACTATAAACAAATAGTTTAATCAGCATCTTTTGACCCATTTTACTAATAGTCTTTATTGGTTTCCTCACTTGATGCTGGTTCATGAATATCTCTTGCCCCATACGCGAAAAGGGTCAAAGTGCGGATCTTTACCAATGACATCTGTACCTAAAAGCACCAAGTTAATATTAGAAGCTAAGCAACAATTGCACAATGATGTAATACTACACTCCCTCCATCCCATTATATAAGATCTTATTACATCCAATATACTAACATATTGGATGAATTAACATCTTATATTATGGGGTGGAGGGAGTTTATTACATTGGTACAAATATTGTTCGATTAACTGCAGTTCACTACTGCCACTCTTCTATGCATATCTAGACATCATAAGAATATTAAGGTAACACTCTTCCTTGTTGCTATGTAGCCTCATATTTGGACATTCAGTACAATGCATGTTGCTATGTAGCGTCAAATACATTATATATAGCCCTAGTTAAGCTACCAATAAATGGGTTATAGATATATTCAGTTAAATGTATGATTCACCAATTAAACCCTTATCAGCCCCCGACCTATACGGTACCAGCTACTGATATCCTGAACAGTGAGTATATATAAGCCATGGGACGAAACTAACCTCAATGGAAAACAATAGTCGTTCCCAATATTGTCCTCTGTAAGTACATAGAAAGGCATGTTAAGCACAATAGGCTAAACATCAACCAAACATATCCATGGTTGACAACATAATCTCCAAATGATAGCTTCAGTGTGCAGGCTTAACCATGCTAGTTAAGCAAAACAAGAACTGGAAAGGTGTGTTAATTGCAACAGGCCTAACATTTAACAACAAGCAAATATTGTCATTCAAATAGGTATTTTGCAGGTATATGTACACTAGTTATTGTTAAATAAAAATGGAAATGCGTGTTAACGACAACATGCTTAACAATAACCAAATGTAGTCATCCATAGTGGTATTGTTGAAACTGGTATTGATGAAATTGAACTGCACACTTCATACTTGCACATATAGAACAACACATTGTGAATAACTGAAATAAACAAGGCAAACTAGGAACAACCAAAGATAGCAATTGAAACTTGACATATGCTAACTACAAACAACCGAACAACCTAAAAATGTTAAAAGAGGCATATGCTCACTACAACAGGCTTAGCAGCAACCACATATAATCATTCCTAATGGTATTTGTTGAAACCGGTATTGATGAAATTGTACTGCATAGTAAATAGTTGCACATATAGAGCATCACTTTGTGAATAACTAAAATAAACAAGGCATACTATGAACAACCAAAGATAGCAATTTAAATTGGACATATGCTAACTACAAACAACCGAACAATCAAAAAATGTTAAAAGAGGCATATGCTAACTATAACAGGCTTAACAACAAGCAAATATAGTCATTCCTATTGGTATTGTTGAAACTGGTATTGATAAAAGTGTACTACATAGTAAATAGTTGCACATATAGAGCATCACCCTGTGGATAACTGAAATAAACAAGGCATACAACAAACTACCAAATATAGCAATTAAGAGTGGACATATTCTTACTAGAAAAGGGGCTCGGCAGAACAAATCATGGGTTCCCCCCTGTGAAGAGGCACAACAAAACAATTCATGGGTTTTCTCACTTGTCACAGATGGGCTCCTTCCCATGGGAAGAGCATGGACTCTTGGTGCGCTCGATGTTGCCACAAATGGGCTCCTTCCCCTTGTAAGAGCAAGGTTGTAGGTTGCCCTCCCTGATGTCCCATATGGGCTCTTTTCCCTTAAAAGAGCCAAAGAGGGTGCCCTCCTCGTGGTCACCATCGATGAGGTCTAACTTGGAGGCTGAGGATCCCAAGCCAGCGTCGCAGAACATGTCCTTCAAAATTGAGAAAAGGGTCTCGATGGCGATGCAGGATGCAAATTCTTGACAGCGATCCAAAGGAGATTAGTGACGGGGCCATGGATGCGATCGACGGTGGTTGAACCCAAGGGCCACTTAACTTGTGATGTAGCCCGCGCCAGGCCGTCATGGTCAATGACCTCGATGTCGTAGTCGGCGTCTATGACATCCTAGCATACTCTGGCCCATTGTTTGAGAGCTTGTGGCCAGTAATCATCATCAGCTTCCTCAGCAGCCACCTCGCCGACATTGGGCGAAGAAGCCATGATAAACCAATTTTGGGCCATTCGTTCCTCGAGCTCCACGGGAAGAATAACTAGGCTTAGGCTGCAATGCTCTGGACTGGAGTGGGGGGTGGGGATGGGGATCTGTGGGAAAGGGTGCGTTTGACAGGAGTCATCTAAGAAACTCAGGGCAGCTATGATTTGGAGATCGGTGGGTAACCTACACGGCAAACCGGCAGATGTTGACAATTGGGGCACTATGATGGCGGCGACGACCTATCTAGGGTTTCGAGCGAGTGAGGGGTGGTCTGTGTGTGAGAGAGAGAGCGGAGGTTTTGGGGTGTATGTGTGGAGGGGGGCCAAGGTGGTGTTTGAGGAAATGCCGTGGCTACTAAAAATCTAGATCCAGGAATTGAAGCAGAGCGGGAGTAACAAGCATCACAAACGGTCAAAATATAATAATCATGTGCTATCAAACAGAAAAACCCTCCGGGCAAGCAGATATTTTTGAGATTGCGAGGCATGTAGACGGGAGTAAAATGCTTAGTGCTACTAAAAATTTGGGTCAAGGGATTGAAGCAGAGCGGAAGTAACAGACATCGCACATAGTCCGCACATAATAATCATGTGCTATCAAATAGAAAAACCCTCCAGGAGGGTAGATATATTGAAGATTCCGAGGGAAGCATGCGGGAGCGGGAGAAACAAACATCCCACATGGTCGAAACATAATAATCGTGTGGTATCAAATAGAAACACCCTCCAGGAGGGTAGATATTTTCGAGAGCGTGAGCAACAAACACCGCACACGGTCGAAACATAGTAATCGTGTGCTATAAAATAGAAAAATCCTCTAGGAGGGTAGATATTTTTGAGATTCCGAGGGAACATCATGGAGCCAATCTACTGTGCTAATGTGAGTGACAGGGGCACGAGCGTGGTACATGGGTAGTCTGAGGGAACCATGTCTGTTGCATCCCCAATCACGGACGCTGCTACATCCCACTCGTGTCCAATGCACAACTTTGATATGGGACATGTCGTCACACAAAGTGCACACTATTGCTAGTCTGCCACCCTCCCACCCCCACTTCATGTCGGTGGTAGGTGTTGGATTCCAGGCTCCGCATACCCAAGAAAGATTCAAACTTAGGGGCGTGTGCGAAGAACTCAACCTCTCAAGCCTCTCGATCCGCTGCTCTCACGACCTAGCTCGATGAACACGACAGAGAAATACACAACAGACCCAGGTTCGGGTCACCTTGCGGTGTAATACCCTACTCCTACTTTGTGGTGGATTAGCCTCACGAGGGACTGATGATGAACTAGTACAAGTGGAAGAACATCCTCATGAGGCATGTTCTTCTGATGAGCTCCTGGTGATTCGATGAGCTTATCACCAGATGAGTCAATCATTCTCTACGATGGTGGCTACGC
Organism: Aegilops speltoides; assembly: GCA_021437245.1. Classification (NCBI taxonomy): domain Eukaryota; kingdom Viridiplantae; phylum Streptophyta; class Magnoliopsida; order Poales; family Poaceae; genus Aegilops; species Aegilops speltoides. Next base: position 137,080,670 of record CM038145.1, on the reverse strand, counting down.
TCTATTTATAGCGGCCTTGGTCCTCTTCCTCCAAAACTTAGGCATGAAGGGATCCCACAACGGCCAAATTTGAAGGGGAACAAGAAGTACATCTAATCCCAACGAAAGGTGGTCTTCGCTTGCAAAGCCTCTGAGTGTGACGTCGTGGTGGGCTTGGCGATGACATCCATCCTTCCGTTCCCGTGGTCTTGGTCTCGTTACACGCCAATGGCAACCTTTGGCTGATTCCTTGGGACTCCACACATGCGCTTGTCTCCTTTGCACCAAAGAGGAAACATGCTACTTTGCGCCCGCTGGCGCATGCCTGGCCTTGGTCGTCATGGCTGATGTCATTCCAGCCTCGTGAGGCTGGGTCTTGCATAGAAATCTCCGCTCCACTCAGGAGGCCGCCTAAGGAGGCCGCTCCCTTAGGAGGCCTTGATGTCGCCCGCCTCATGAGGCTTGGCCCCTTGTGAGGGCTTATCTTGTCATAGTTGAAGATGGGCCATACCAGGCCGTCAATGAAGCCATGTCGTGAGCCGCAGGCAAGCAGGTCTAGGTACCCTGGTTCCCATAACGTGGACAGAAGCCCCCGGGCCCAAGGCACGCTCTCACTTGGCTTCGAGGCAAAGCCAGAGGGCAAGTGCAGAACTCCGCGGACTCCAATCGCCTCCAGACCGAGCCGACGCGTGGCGCTTTGTGGAACGTGGGCGTCTTCGCTTCCCCACGTCGCCTCGGCAACCATTTGACTTGACAACTGCATGCTGCATGCATAGAGAATCATCATTACGAGAGGCCGTGGGAGGCCGACGATTTACCTTCTCCTAGCTATAAATGCGGGAGCGGGCGGAGCCCCTGCTCATCTTCGTCTTCTTGCTCCTTGCTCCACCGTCTTGCTAGAGCATCCATGGTGCTGATTAGGAGGTTCTCTGCAGCGGAGAAAGGAAAGGCCCCCGAGATGGAACCCGAGATGCTCCCACCAAAGAAGAGACCGGACCACTCCCGGGGCAATGCTGACGAGGCCTTGTTAACACAGCCTTGGCACGAACGGGCTCCACCGGGGTTCTCGGTTCCTTAGTTCGCCCACGCACGAGGCCCTGTGCAGGATGACCGACACCGCGAGGAGCGGAGTGATACGTCTCCAACGTATCTATAATTTTTATTGTTCCATGCTATTATATTACACGTTTTGGATCAAGGGGACTTGGAATGAAACCTTCAGGAGCGATCTTTTTGGAACAAACGTGATCCAGGGGACTTGGAGTGGATGTGAAGCAATAGAGGAGGAGGCCACGAGGGTGCCCGGCATGTCCCCTAGGGGTGGGCGTGTGAGGGAGTCCTGGACTAGGGGGTGTCCGGATAGCCGGACTATCGATATCCGCCAGACCCCCAGACTACGAAGATAGAAGATTGAAGACTCCGGCTCGTGTCCGGAAGGTACTTTACTTGGCGTGGAAGGCAAGCTTGGCAATACGGATATGTAGGTTTCCTACCATTGTAACCCACTCTGTGTAACCCTAGCCTCTCCGGTGTCTATATAAACCGGAGGGCTTTAGTCCGTAGGACACAACATTACATCTCAACAATCATACCATAGGCTAGCTTCTAGGGTTTAGCCTCATTGATCTCGTGGTAGATCTACTCTTGTACTACCCATATCATCAATATTAATCAAGCAGGACGTAGGGTATTACCTCCATCGAGAGGGCCTGAACCTGGGTAAAAACATTGTGTCCCTCGTCTCCTGTTACCATCCGCCTAGACGCATAGTTCGGGACCCCCTACCCAAGATCCGCCGGTTTTGACACCGACATTGGTGCTTTCATTGAGAGTTCCTCTGTGTCGTCACCAATAGGCTCGATGGCATCTTCAACCTCCAACGCTGTCCAGGGTGAGACTTTTCTCCCCGGACAGATCTTTGTATTCGGCGGCTTTGTACTGCGGGCCAATTCTCTTGGCCATCTGGAGTAGATCGAAAGCTACGCCCAGGCCGTCGAGTCGATTCGAAGCCTAAACTTCACGGCCGATGACCTCGGAGACTTGATCTTGACGGACTCGAGCCACCGCTAAGCGCCACAGCCGCGACGACGGGCACGATCTAGCTCTGCCGCGGACAAGGCTTTGGTGGCCAGACTTAAATCCGCCCGACTACTTACCCGAGCCAATTGCCCATGACGAGGGTCGGTGGATGAAGCGCCGCCCGGGGGCTTCAACATCTACGGCGATGGGCGAATACCAATTTTGTCCCTTGCGAAACTCATGATCCCGAGGCGCGGACTCCTCGCCGGACTCGAGCCTCCCACGCCCCGCCAATTAAGCGGATTAGGCGCGGTTATGGTATTCACCGCGCGGACATCTTTCAACACTCGCCTTTTGGCGATATCTTGAATTCTCTGAAGCATCTCTCGCTATCGGAGAATCTGGCGGACTATGGCGGGGCGATTGGAGTTCGGACGGCGAAGAAATTGAGCCCACCCACCACCCACTTTATAGCCACCGTCAAGGATCTAACCGACATGCTAGACTACGACTCGAGGACATCGGCGCTATGGACGACGATGCCGAGACGATCAGACCCAGCGCCCACGGACACTTTGGAAGGCCACCTCGTCATCTGACGTCTACATGGTGGATACCCCAAAAGAAGGGGATGGCGAGAAAGCAGCGGAGGAAGATTCTCTAAAGAAGCAACCCAAACGCCGACGGCGCCGCTCTAAATCCCGCCACAACAAGATTGGAGAATCCGGCACGGGAGATAATAACACTCCGGAGAGTGCCGAAGACAAACCCCTCCAGCAAAACAAAGCGAAGCAGGATGTAGAAGCAAGCCCTCACGAAAGGGCGGCAGAAGAAAAGGTTGAGGATCACAACTATGTACCTCCCTCCGAGGACGAATCAAGCCCCGATGACGACGAACTCGAAGAGCCCGTCGAACAAGATCTTTGCAAACGCAGGCTCATCACTACAGCAGGAAGCCTGAAGGAGGAAAAGCGGAAGCTCAACACAGCGGAAGATGCGCTCCGGATAAGATGGAGCAAAGTGCTCAAAACCGCAGACAAACAAGGCAACAGCCACCAACGAAGAGCTACCAAAGCGCAAGCTGCTCCCGAGTCGACGAAGAGGCCATAAAGCCTCCACCGTCAAATGGCCCAGCCAGGTCCATCTACGGACCCAAAAGGAAAGCCCCAATAAGCAAAGGAACATGTCAAGTGTCCGACGATAGCGGCTCGCATACAAATGCAGGCGCCAGCACACCCACTATGCTTCACAGACGAAGTCTCTGGAACATGAATTCCCAGCAGGGTTTAAACCCATCAACATAGAAGCCTACGATGGAACAACAGACCCTGGAGTCTGGATAGAAGACTATATACTGCATATACATATGGCAAGAGGAGACGATCTCCACGCCATAAAATATCTACCCCTCAAGCTCAAAGGGCCAGCTCGTCATTGGCTCAAAAGCCTTCTTGAAAACACTGTTGGAAGTTGGGAAGAGCTCGAGGAAGCGTTTAGAGCAAATTTTCAAGGGACTTATGTCCGGCCTCCGGATGCAGACGACCTAAGTCACATAACTCAACAGCCCGGAGAGTCGGCGGAAATGCAGAACAGGTTCCTTACCAAAAAGAACCAAATAGTCTCTCGTCCGAACGCCAAGCCTTAGCAGCTTTTAAGCACAATGTCCGAGACGAATGGCTCGCCAGACACCTCGGTCAAGAGAAACCGAGGACAATGACCGCATTAACAAGCCTCATGACCCGCTTTGCGAGAGAGGACAGCTGGTTGGCAAGAAGCAGCACCAATGACCCAAGTACATCCGAGATAAGAGATGGAAGCGGAAAATCACGGCGCAGAAAAGATCAGCGCGGAATAAATATAAAAGCCCAGAGAGCACGGCGATCAACGCCGGATTTAAAAGCTCAAGGCGAATAAAGCTCAACCCATCAAGGACGGCAATGACGAACTGTCTAACCTACACAAAATCTCGGGTCGGATCTGTCAAATCCACAAGTACCCGGAAGGCACGCAAATCACACCCACGAGGATTGTTGGGTTTTCAAACAGTCCGCCGACTAAGCGCCGAACGCAAGGGGCTCGACGCGTCAGCGAAGAGGATAAACCCGCCAGACGAGGCACCGAAAACAAAAGACTTTCCCACAAGGGGTCAAAGCGATAAACTCACTTCATGTGAGGACACGGAAAAACAGTGCGGCACTTTCTAAAAAGAGCCTCGCACGGTCCGGCCCCTCAAACCATAGAGATTGGATATCAAAACCAATCACTTTCGACCACCGGGATTATTCCAAAAGTGTTCGAACCGCGGGACGGACTCCCGATATTGAATCGATAATAGACGGACTACAATTCACAAACGTCCTAATGGGCGGAGGCGTGACTTAAACCTGCTATATTCAAACACAATCCGTCGGATGGGGATAGACCCTACCAAAATTCGACACAGCCGCACTTCCTTCAAAGGAGTTACGCCCGCCCTTACGCCAAGTGCACAGGCTCGATATTACTCGAAGTCGTGTTCGGATCACCGAACAATTTCCGACGAGAAAGTTAATTTTCCATATCGTCCCAATTAAAAGTGAACATCAAGCACTATTAGGGCGAAGGCTTTGTCGCTTCAATGCCATACCGCATTCGCGTCTCTCACACTTAAGATGCCCGGTCCACATGGCACCATTTCAGTCGAGGGTCACTTAAAGACCCGGATTCGGATAGACGAATCCGGACTCAGCGAGTTAGGGCTCCCTAGCCGCATACCCTTTCACAAGGGCTGCGCGACAACTAACATCGGTTTCATATAAACCTAGCCTTAATTATTTACACTTATTCTTTTGCATTATTTTCGCACGAACTGTTTTTGAAATGTTCCTCTCTTTTCTACAGATGAACAACGTGCGTACCCGTCCAGGATAACGGCACAACGGAGACACAGGCGCAGACGTGCAATAGGGACCCGTCGCAAGGATTCTTTTCAGATTAAGACCCTACGTAGACCTTTTTATTACTGTCTCTTGTTGCTAAATCGGCCTCGGCTTCTTCCTATAGACGAGGCGGAGCCTGACGATTTGGCATTGGCCGCGTCAGAAGACAATGCCCGTACCTAAACACAAGGGGCTTAGGGTATAATTCTGCCCGTTATCATAAAGTCCGAACACCTCTGGGAGTGTTCGGCGTCTCAAGTTGGGCACTATATGCATCAGCTCCGAATCATGTCTTTGGTCAAATGTTGGGTTTGCCTGCTCACGTGTTTTGCTGCCTTCGTTCCGTATCATCCGGCTAACGCGCACCGGAGAACTATCTGCAATTGTGCCCCGATTCGGCCGGGTGAGCACCTCGATGAAAGCCGAAAACTGACTGTCATGATATAGCGAGAGTCTGGTCAGCCACTTGATCGACTACGGAATGTTTAGAATTCCCCGCTTTGACGAAGGGCCGCTTCCCGGTCAGGCACATACGCACCCCGAATCCGGAGATGTGCGGTGCCATTAGGGGCTATATCGTAGCCCCACCCTCGAGCTCCATTGGCTAAGTGAAAGAGATAAAGCATTATAGTCCGGATTGCCTCGTTCGCTACGCTACCACCTCCTTATAACAGGACCGAGACGTCGGATTAAAGTGTGAAAAAGCGCTATTTTGCGAACACCCCAGCACCTTGTGCAAGGGGGCTGAAGCCGAAGACAGCATCTTTCAGTTTATACACAAGTATACTTAAACGGCCGCAAGGAGAAGTATTACTACTTGAAAGCACAAGTATAAAAAGCATTCATACTATAATCATTCATAAACAAGCTAATGCGTTCAATTGAACGTTACATTCTTCGAGCACTGTGACTCTATTATCTGAAAGCGCGCAAGATAACTTCCCGAAATAATGTTCGGCAGAAGCGGTTCCCATCCGACCCCGGGCAGCAACAGCGGTGGCATCCATCTCCGGACATGCGCCTTTACGGGCGAGCCATCCATCGCGCCCTCGATGCAGGCCGACCGCTTCATCTCCTTGATATGCGGCACCGCCCCAAGGAACTGCTGCGATGAGCCAAAATAGCTCGTCGCCTTGGACCTCTCTGACCACACATGGGCCACGACGTCCGTCATAGCCAGCCAGACAGTCTATTCAGTTCGGCCCATTCGACCAACCTGTCCGACAGCGGCGGAAGAGGGCGATCGGATGTGGAATTGAGTCAATATAACTCTTCCACCTCGTGATCCCCCGCTCCGGAAGTGCTTAACGGCGTCGGCCGCACTCGCAGCCAAGTCCATGTAAGGATCCTCCGAACTCCACTTTTCAAATTGGGCATACGGCATCCATAGACCGGCGACGATAAGAAACGGCCTGCGGCCGTGATTTCTCGGCTTGGCGCAGCTCCTCCTTCATAGCCCGCATTGCGAGCGGGCCTCCTTGGTCTCGGCGGTGGCCTTCTTGAGTCTTCCCACTCGATAGGCGCTCCTTTTCAAGAGCCTCGCTTCACGGTCGGTAGCATCCTTTAATTTCTTGGCCAATCCGCCACCTCCGCCTTTGCTTAGGCGGTCGCGCGCCTTTTCGACCTTCAACTCCTTGGCGCTGCTGCAACAAGCATCACTCCTTCGGGCTTGCTCCTTGGTTTGTGCAAGCTCGGCCGAATCTCTCCACAAAGCAGCAGACTGTCGTATAAACAGCATATAACTTATCGGAGGAGGGCTTTAACCCACTCAATAAAGCGGCTATGGAGAATTTATTTACCTTGCGACTCGTCAAGTCGCTGATTGACAAGTGCTATGTCAAGATCGCCATGTCGATTGCCGAATCGAGTTTGGCAAACTGATCAGTCCGGCTGGCCCCGGACTATCCGCCACCGTCGAGCAGCGATATTTATTACGAGATATTTAGATTTTCGATCCTCGGCGCGCTGTCGTCTTCGACAACCTACCGAGTCTCGGGGCTACTATCTATCTGGCGCATTTTTATATGCATAACTGTTAAAAAACAAAGGGTATGCTATTTTCAGCATACCTCAAATCCCGCCACAAGCTCATGGCAGCATCACGCAACCCGCTTTCGGCGGACGAAATCCTTCAATCACCATACGCATTAACGCACGGTGATCTTACGAAATGGGCGCCCTCTCAAGCAAACTCTTGATTCTCGGCCGGGCTCGGTGGGTGTTGAACTCTTTGACCCTCCGGACTCGGGGCGCCCTCCGTGGCGACACTTGGGCTCGCTTTGCCTCATCTGGCGTAGCGTCGGACGGAGGCGTATCGCTCTCCATCATCTCCTAAGAAGATCCCCGAGGGCGAACTCATCTGAGGCGGCTGCAGATCCGAACTGCGATATAAATATTTGGTTACCTCTGAAGCATAAACGAAGGTACCTTTTTATTAAACTTCCTCTTTCATACTCACGGCTCGTTGGAGGGCTGGTCCTTGGGCGATGACTGCGCGTCCGGATTCTCTCCGGACGCCGGACCCCCCGGTGGGGATTTCTTCCCACGCTTAGGGGCTAGGGCCTCCGGATCTTCAGAGGCGGTCCTCTTCTCCCCCTGAAGGGAGGGATCCTTGGTTCCCTCCTCTTCAGTCGCCCCTTTGGACGAAGTATTGGCTCCTTTATCTCGACTTTCGCCCCCCTCTGTGGGCGCAACCTCCAACATTCTGACCAGCACGGGCTCCAGTGCGGTCTCTGGGAGGGGGGCCGGACACCTTATCAGCTTTGATCGCGCCACCCATTCCTGTAAAAGAACAAAGGGTAAGGAGACGATCTCTTGAAAGGCATACAAAACAGGATGTCCGGCTTTGAGCTATTTACACGAGTATCCGGACGATCGCGGCTTAGACCCGCATCCTCGGCGAATCCGGACACGACACTTGCGGTCGAAGAACAGCTCATACATCTCCAAGGGTGTCGCACCCATGAAATCTTGGAGGATCTGAGGTCCCTCGGATTGAACTCCCATAAGCGGAGAGGGCGGCGTTTGCGGGGTAGGAGGTGCCTAGTTAGCATGACCTGCATCACCTTGACCAGATCGATCTCCCTTGTTTGGAGGTCCCGAATCCGGCCTGCGGTGCGGGCACATCCTCAGACGGTCCCAGTTAAGCCCTTGGTTGACCCACGACATCGATTCTTTGTGGAGGTCCCGAGCGAGAAGGAGGCGGCGGCTTCTGCTTGTTGCTCCTTGGAGCGGTGATGTAGAACCACTCCTGCTGCCACAATGCCTGTTCCTCTTGGAAGGAACCTTCGAGCCACGGGGCATCGACCTTCCTGCTTATGGTCGCCCCGCCACACTCCGCTCGACACCCCCCGATCATCTTCAGCTCCACCTTGAATGTTTTCAGCCACAGGCCGAAGTGGGCGATGACGCGGAGGAAGGCTTCGCAGACAATAATGAATGCGGAGATATGGAGGATGGACTCCGGAGCCAAGTCGTGGAAGTCCAGCCCGTAGAAGAACAGAAGCCCCCTCACGAAAGGATCCGTCGGAAGCCTAATCCCAGACGGAGGTGAGATCCAGCGACACATTCGCGGGCTCGGGGCTGGCACGGCCTGCCAGGGGCAGGCAACCTGTCTGAGACTTTGTAGGCAGTGCTTGGCCTCACGCAACTTCAATATGTCCTCCATGACGGAGGAGGGCATCCACCGCCACGGAGGTCGGAGCGGACATTGCTGTGGATCCAGCGCTCGAGTCTGAAGCTCTTGGTGTTGGGCTGGGAGCGGAGGAAAGATTCGATCACGAGGTTAAAAGACAAGGACAGGCCTTGGTCCTCTTATAAAGGGAAATAATACCAAGGGCCGTCTCGTGACCGTTTGAGATTCCCCTTCAATAGAGGCGTGGCGGCAGGAACAGTTGGGTTACCCACGCGTATTGATGAGGATCCGGAATAAAGGGAACACGATCTACGCTTGACGGGGCGTGCCAAGGAAGCCGCTTCGCTAAACGTCTTGGCGGAACAATAAAACGATTCAAGCGAGGGCTTGGCTGCGGTGTGACATCACGCTGCGTAATACGTCAGCAGATTGGATTAAGTGTGTATTTTATTCTCTCTATGTTGGAATGTGGAAATTATTTTGAAGAGCCGGACACTATCCTGGTGTTCATTATCTTCTCCGGACTATTCAAGGGAGGAACCCGCCTTGCAATGCCGAACATTATGCACGCCGGACTTATCGTCATTGAAGACTGGTTCAGGGGCTACGGAGGGAGTCCTGGACTAGGGGGTGTCCGGATAGTCGGACTATCGATATCCGCCGGACTCCCAGACTACGAAGATAGAAGATTGAAGACTCCGGCTCGTGTCCGGAAGGTACTTTACTTGGCGTGGAAGGCAAGCTTGGCAATACGGATATGTAGATTTCCTACCATTGTAACCGACTCTGTGTAACCCTAGCCTCTCCGGTGTCTATATAAACTGGAGGGCTTTAGTCCGTAGGACACAACATTACATCTCAACAATCATACCATAGGCTAGCTTCTAGGGTTTAGCCTCATTGATCTCGTGGTAGATCTACTCTTGTACTACCCATATCATCAATATTAATCAAGCAGGACGTAGGGTATTACCTCCATCGAGAGGGCCTAAACCTGGGTAAAAACATTGTGTCCCTCGTCTCCTGTTACCATCCGCCTAGACGCACAGTTCGGGACCCCCTACCCGAGATCCGCCGGTTTTGACACCGACAGCGTGCCCCCCACACTCATGGGCCCCTTGAGCATCCACCGACCTACTTCTTCCTCCTATATAAACCCATGTACCCTGAAAACATCCAGGAGCACCACGGAAAACTAGTTCCACCGCCGCAACCTTTTGTATCCGCGAGATCCCAACTTGGAGCCTTCGTCGGCGCTCCGCCGGAGGGGGAATCGACCACGGAGGGCCTCTACATCATCTCCAAGGCATCTCTGATGAGTTGTGAGTAGTTTACCACAGACCTTCGGGTGCATAGTTATTAGCTAGATGGCTTCTTCTCTCTCTTTGAATCTCAATACAAAGTTCTCCTCGATCTTCTTGGACTCTTTTTGCGGTGTGTTTGTTGAGATCTGATAAATTGTGGGTTTATGATCAAGTTTATCTATGAGAAATATTTGAATCTCCTCTGAATTCTTTTATTTGTGATTAAGTTATATTTACAAGTCTCTTCGAATTATCAGTTTGGTTTGGCATACTAGATTGATCTTTCTTGCAATGGGAGAAGTGCTTAGCTTTTGGTTCAATCATGCGGTGTCCTTTCCCAGTGACAGCAGGGGCAGCAAGGCACGTATTGTATTGTTGCCATCGAGGATAAAAAGATGGGGTTTATATCATATTGCATGAGTTTATCCCTCTACATCATGTCATCTTTCTTAATGCGTTACTCTGTTCTTATGAACTTAATACTCTAGATGCAGGCAGGAGTCGGTCGATGTGTGGAGTAATAGTAGTAGATGCAGGCAGGAGTCGCTCTACTTGTCATGGACGTGATGCCTATATACATGATCATGCCTAGATAATCTCATAACTATGCACTTTTCTATCAATTGCTCAACAGTAATTTGTTCACCCACCGTAATACTTATGCTATCTTGAGAGAAGCCACTAGTGAAACCTATGGCCCCCGGGTCTATCTTTTATCATATAAGTTTACCATCTACTTTTATTTTGCATCTTTACTTTTCCAATCTATATCATAAAAATACCAAAAATATTTATCTTATCATATTACCTATCAGATCTCACTTTCGCAAGTGGCCGTGAAGGGATTGACAACCCCTTTATTGTGTTGGTTGCGAGATTCTTGTTTGTTTGTGTAGGTGCGTGGGATTTTTGAGGAGCCTCCTACTGGATTGATACCTTGCTTCTCAAAAATTGAGGGAAATACTTACGCTACTATTGCTGCATCACCCCTTCCTCTTCAAGGAAAACCAATGCAAGCTCAAGACGTAGCAAGAACGATTTCTGGCGTCGTTGCTGGGGAGGTCTTCACTCAAGTCAAGACATACCAATTACCCATGACAAACTCAGCTCCCTCGCATTACATTATTTGCCATTTGCCTCTCATTTTCCTCTCCCCCACTCCACCCTTGCCATTTTATTCGCCCTCTTTTAACCGTTTGCTTTCCCGTTGCCATGGCCGAATCAAAAAGAACTAAGGGTTCTTTCCAAGGTTTTACTACCTTGGATAGTCCCTCTATCCTCTCTAAGCTCATAAATAATGATGCTGTGGAAAGACCTACCAGGGTTACCAATGAGAGTTTGAATAATTTTTTGGAAGATGACTCCGGATTTTTTCGTTATTTACTTGATGAGTCTTTAAAAGATGCTTGGGTTAGGTTATTAAGGATTCGGGCTAGTTATGTGCCACAATATCAAATTGATATATACTTAAAAAGCTTTTAGGTTGGCTTGCCCGCTTCTTTTAAGCAAGTTCTAGATTCTATTTTTGAAGGAGGTTTTCTTGAAGGGGATGCTATAGATACCTATGAAAGAATGAAAACTATATTTGGGCACCCCATGAATGATAAGGTTGAATCTACCACCCTCCTATGCTTTTATCAAAACGAAATTATCAAAGAGATGAAGGCTAGCTTAGATGCAAATTTCCGTAACGTTCTTAATCTTACTTCCTCCATTAATGGCAATGTGCTTTCCCAAAATAGAAGGATGAATGCCATAGAAAGGAAATTCTTTCTTTTCTTTCCGAATGCTAAAGATGGCAATACTTAGATCTATCCTCGCTTTTATGCCTAGCTAGGGGCGTTAAACGATAGCGCTAGTTGGGAGGCAACCCAATTTTATTTTTGTTTCTTGCTTTTTGATTCTGTTTAGTAATAAATATTTCATCTAGCTTCTGTTTAGATGTGTTTTCATGTTTTAATTAGTGTTTGTGCCATGTAGAGCCAATAGGATAACCTACGGTGATAATTAATTTGACTCTGCTGAAAAACAGAAACTTTTGCGTGCATGAAAATAATTTTAGTAATTCACAGGAACGCGATTTTGCGTTGATTCTTTTTGATGTAGATCAATAGACAAATTTCCCAGGACTTCCTATTTTGGTAGGATTTTTAGAGTTCCATAAGTATTCAAGAGTTATAGATTTCTACAGACTGTTCTGTTTTTGACAGATTCTGTTTTTCGTGTGTTGTTTGCTTATTTTGATGCATATATGGCTAGTATAGGTGGGTATGAACCATAGAGAAGTTGGAATACAGTAGGTTTAACAAAAATATAAATAAAGAATGAGTTCATTACAGTACCTTATGTGGTGGTTTTTCTTTCTTGCACTAACGGAGCTTATGAGATTTCCTGTTGAGTTTTGTGTTGTGAAGTTCTCAAGTTTTGGGTAAGGATTTGACGGACTATGGAATAAGGAGTGGCAAGAGCCTAATCTTGGGGATGCCCATGGCACCCGAAGATATTCAAGGATAACCAAAAGCCTAAGCTTGGGGATGCCCCGGAAGGCATCCGTCTTTAAATCTTAAATCTATCGGTAACTTTACTTGGAGCTATATTTTTATTCGCCACATGATATGTGTTTTGCTTGGAGCGTCTTGTATGATATTAGTCTTTGCTTTTAAGTTTACCACAATAATTCTTGATGTACACACCTTTTGGGAGAAATCCACTTGATTGGAATTGATTATAAAACTCTATGTGATGCAATTATATCTTTTGAGCTAGATAGTTTTTGCTCTACTGCTTCACTTATATCTTTTAGGGCAAGGCGGTGGCTTGATTTTGTAGAAATTGTTGATCTTTCATGCTTCACTTATATTATTTTGAGAGTCTCCTAGAACAGCATGGTATTTGCTATGGTTATAAAATTGGTCCTAGAATGATGGGCATCCAAGTTGGGTATAATAAAAACTATCATAGAAAGTGAATTGGATGTTATGATCAATTTGATACTTGGTAATTGTTTTGAGATATGAGGATGGTGATATTAGAGTCATGCTAGTTGGGTAATTGTGAATTTAAAGAATACTTGTGTTGAAGTTTGTGATTCCCGAGGCATGCACGTATGGTGAACCGCTTTGTGATGAAGTTGGAGCACAATTTTATTTATTGATTGTCTTCCTTATAAGTGGCGGTCGGGGACGAGCGATGGTCTTTTCCTACCAACCTATCCCCCTAGGAGCATGCGCATAGTACTTTGTTTTCAATAGCATGTAGATTTTTGCAATAAGTATATGAGTTCTTTATGACTAATGTTGAGGCCATGGATTATACGCACTCTCAGCCTTTCACCATTGCTACTGTCGGAGTAATGGGCCACGAGTAGCCTCACCCGAGTCCCTGGATTTATCAAGACTTTGGGCCGACTTCGCTTGCTGCGCCCCGAACTGAAGCTCCGCCCTCTGGGGGCCGGCTAGCTCAATGGCCGGCCACCAGAGGGCGGCCAACCACCAGCAGACGGCATTGCGAGCGGCCGGCTCCTGCCAGCTGTCCTCTAGGGAGGACGACATCAGGAAGGCGGCCACCGCGCGCCCTTAGAGTTTGTGCCCCCATCAAGAGGATGAGACGAGGCGTGGCTATAGTGAAGCCCTTACCCCCGAATCTTGGGATTGGCAAGGCCATAGTGTCCCGTATGGGCGGAGATCTCTGCATGGCGTGGCACTGTTGCCACTCTCCCTTGACATCACTCTGGGCAGGCGGAGCCCTGCTCCCCACGACGGCCTGTCGGTACGGCCTGCAGACTGCGGGCCCTACCGGGTAGTGACATCCCAGAAGACGGCGCACACCGAACCAGTCGGATCAGGAGAGGGCCGGCCTCCAGCAGGCGGCCGTCCCCACCCTCGAAGCAAGCGCGCCATTACCTGATGAGACCAGTTGTGGCTACAGTGATCTCCCACCGGTGGCGGGGCAGCCCTGCTTGGTGACCAAGCCAGCGTCATTAGCGGCCTGGCTACGGTGAGCAGCCACCAACCAGACCCCGCCGGTGTGAAGCAGCTGTCGGCTCCGTGCAGACCGGTCGGCGGGGCCCACCAGCAGCGGGCCCCGATGGTCGGCGAGAAGCCGGGCCGGAGGCGCCGACAGCCGGGCCCGATGGCCGCAAATTACCATTTTACCCCTAGGGGTAGGCCTATATAAACCCCCCAGGGCACCCATGCAAAGGGTTCCCACCCCATTAAACGTAGCCACATTCCTAGGGCAGGAGCGAACTAGCCTTGCCTTCTCCTACCTCTAGCATACAGCTCAAGGAGCAATTTTGTATCACTTGTGCCTTTAGTGATCACGCGGAGACCCCGCGAAACAGGACTAGGGGTGTTATCTCCTAGGAGAGCCCCGACCTGGGTAGAGTACGCCGGCGTTCGTCTCTACGCCTCGTCCCGCTTCCGGGCACCGGGGACATTCTACCCGCTCCCACCATGATAAGCCATCCTTTGGCATATGTCGCGCCCAACCCCCGACATTTGGCGCCCACCGTGGGGCGAGGTGCACCATCTCCCGGAGATCAGCTTTGGACGGGAACCTTGTTCCTTGTTGGCGAGCGAAGCTAGCCCAGCACGCCCAACGGCGTCAGCCTCGACGCCCTGCATGGCGCGGTGATCGCCTGCGCGGTGAGCTGCCTCGCCGACCTCGTTGGTGAGATTCACCTCTCCGACGAGCCGGCCTCCGACGCGAGCACCGGCTGCCCCGAGAGCCGCCTCGACCAACTTCACGTCACCAGCGAGCCCGCTGTGGACCTGGAGTCTGTTGGCTCCACCGACCCGATGATCGTCGACTCTGACACGGCGTCGCTTGACGCTTTCCCCACCAATGTGGTGATCTACGACGAGCCGCCTCCTCGCGAGCACAGCAGCAGGAGCACCGTTATGGAGGTGCTTGTCATCAACAGTGGCAAGCGCTCGGCTGGAGATGCTCGAGACTCACTCGATGCGGCGCTGCGAGACCTGACGGCGCCCATCCCAGAAGACGCGGATGCTAAGACGCTGGAGGCACGCCGCGTCCAGCTCCTCGAAAGCAGCGCCAATCGGCGGCATCGACGCCTTATCGGCCTTGAATGGACCGAGCCGTCGGCGGCACGCCGGCTCCTGGGGGACCTAGCCGCATTAACCCTATCCAGCAGCGTGGCGGGACCATCGCCCGGCATGTTGAAGCGAGCGTCCCGTCGCCACGCTGCGCGGCTATCCGGGCGCCCGCGGTGCGAACGGCCCAGACAATGCGAGGGCTACTAAGCGTCGCCACATGAGCGAGCGAGTCAGCAGCTCCTAAACGCGCTGTCGTGTTGCCTGGCCGCTGCCGTCTTTGAAAAGCCCGCACCGCGAAACGAAAACCGCCCCATCGCCAAGTCCACGATCGACATCCGGACACCTCTTGGCGGCGCCCGCGGAAAACGAGCAGCGAGCGGCGGCTAGCGGCGGACTTCGCCTTTCCATCGAGCGTGAAGAAGACAGCCGCCCTCAAGCTGTGGAGCACCGAGGCGATCCTCCGCCTCCTCCGCCTCGCGGAGCAAGACATCCCACTCCGCCGCCTGTCATGCACCTGACACTCGGCGACCGCCTTAGCCGCCGAGTGGGAGTCGGAGAGAATGACGGCCACCATCGGATCGACCACCTCAACCGATCCCTGGCGCTAGAAGAAGAACACGCTGGGTCCGCCCTATTTTGGCTCACGAATCCGGGATGAGCCCTTTCCCAAAGGGTTCACCCTCCCGCGAGATACGCCCAAGTACACTGGCTCCGTGATGCCGGAGGATTGGCTGGTCGACTACTCGACAGCTGTCAGCATCGCAAACGGCAACAAGCGTGTTGCCGTAAAGTACATCCCACTCATGCTTCAGGGTACAGCCCGAACATGGCACAATAGCCTGAAGCCCCACAGCATCAACAGTTGGGTTAATTTCATCGAGGCCTTCATCCGCAACTTCACCAGCACCTACAAGCGGCCTCCCAAGCCCTGACAGCTCTCCTTGTGCGTCCAAGGGCCCACAGAATCGACTCACGACTACCTCAGGCCCTGGGCCGAGCTGCACAACTCCTGTGAAGGCATGCACGAGGTGCAGGCAACCGAGTACTTCACCGCCGGGTGCTGAGTGGGCACCCTCATGAAGCATCGACTCCTCTGCGACGAGCCTGACAAGCACGCTATGGCCGACTCCTCCATGAAGGCGGAAATACTAATGGATGCATCCGGCAAGGTGGCACCTCAGGCCCCTCGGACTCCGGCTGGTGATACCAGTCAGCGACAACAACCAAATGACAACAAGCGGAAGGCCACTCAGCGGGCTTCCACCAGCCGGCAAGTGGCGACAGTTGAGGATCAGCAGCCGGAAGGGCAGCCGGCACCCAAGCGACAGAAGGGCGGCAAGTCCAATTGGTTGCCCGCCTTCTCTTATGAGCAGACCTTAGATGCACCCTGCAAATTCCATAGCGGCGCAAAGCCGTTCAACCACACCACTCGGAAGTGTCATTGGCTCCCCAGAATCACCAAGGGAGATGGACTCCTGCCTCCTTTGCCTGCCGGACCGCCGCCTCCTCAGCCCCAGCAGCTGGCGGCTCGACCAGTCGGCGCCATACAAGACGAGTACCCCGAGGAGCACAGAGCTTATGATGTATTCACCAGTGTGGCCGATGACAGCCGCAACAGACGGCAACAACAACAAGAAGTGCAAGCGGTGGCCACAAGTACTCCAGAATTCATGCATTGGTCTGAGAAGCCTATCAGTTGGAGCAGGGCCGACCACTCGGAAGTGATGCCTTCCCCAGGTTCATACGCCCTGGTCCTAGAAGCTACCTTTGTGACGGAGAGACGGGTAGTGCGTTTCTCTAGAGTCCCGATAGATGGCGGTAGCAGCATCAACATCCTGTACCGTGACACAGTGGAGAAGTTGGGAATCAAGCAGAAGCAGCACATCCCCAGTCGGACTTATTCCATGGCATAGTCCCTAGCCTTTCCTGCTCACCAATTGGCAAGACCCAGATTGACGTTCTCTTCGGAGACAAGAATCATTTTCGCCGTGAGCCAGTTTGGTTTGAAGTGGTGGACCTCGAAAGCCCCTACCATGCACTGCTTGGCCGACCAGCTCTGGCCAAGTTTATGGCGGTCCACCACTATGCTTACCTCAAGATGAAGATGCCGAGTACCAAGGAGAACCTAACCGTAGACAGAGACTACAAGAAGTCGGTTGCTTGCACCGCAGATAAGAGCCGGCTGGCCGAGTCCCTCGTGATTGCAGTTGAGAAGCGACTCCTTGACCGGGTGGTGGCGTTGGCAGGCAAGAAACCGGAAATTCCACCCATCCCCAAGGAGTCGGAGGTTGAGGGCTTGTTCAAGCCGGCCAATGAAACAAAGAAGATATCCTTGGACCCGGAGCACCCGGAGAGGCACGCTGTCATAGGTGCCAACATTGACAGCAAATAGGAAAGCGAGCTCGTCGATTTCCTCCGTGAGAATCGAGACATCTTCACATGGTCTCCCAAAGACATGCCGGGTGTTCCGACGGATTTCTCCGAGCACAAGTTACATGTCCGTCCTGACGCCAAGCCGGTCAGGGAGCCCTTGTGCCGCCTGTCGAAAGAGAAGAGAAGAATTGTCGGAGAAGAGATAGCCCGGCTTCTAGCAGCCGGATTCATTATGGAAGTGTTCTTTCGAGAGTGGCTGGCCAACCCAGTCCTAGAATTGAAGAAGAATAAGCAGTGGCACATGTGCATTGACTATACTAGCCTCAACAAAGCCTGCCCCAAAGATCCCTTTGCTCTGCCAAGAATTGAGTTTCTTGGATGCCTACTCAGGGTACCATCAGATAAAGCTAAACCCGGCCGACAGCCTAAAGACCGCCTTCATCATGCCATTTGGAGCCTATACGCTACGACCATGGCGTTAAACGCAAAACACGGTATAGCGTTTCACCATTGCATGCAGAAGTGTCTCCTCAAGCAACTCGGCAGAAATGCCCATGTCTATGTGGATGATGTGGTGGTGAAGACGGAGAAGCGTGGCACGCTGCTAGAAGACCTCAAGGAAACTTTTGAGAACTTGCGCTGATTCTAGATCAAGCTCAACCCGGAGAAATGTGTCTTTGGAGTACCAGCTAGCCAGCTTCTCGGTTTTCTGGTCTAAGAGCGCGGCATAGTGTGCAACCCGGTGAAGATCAAGGCCATTGAGAAGATGGAGGTGCCCACCCGACTGCTGGACGTGCAAAATTTCACCGGCTGCCTAGCATCAGTTAGCCGTTTCATCAGTTGGCTGGGCGAGAAGGCTCTTCCTCTGTACCAACTTATGAAGAAGACCACTTTTTCGAGTGGAATGACAAGGCGGACAAAGCCTTTTCCCAGCTCAAGAAGATGTTGGCAACCCCGCCTATCCTGGCAGCTCCAGCTGAGAAGGAGCCCATGCTCCTCTACATCGCTGCCACCAGTCGGGTTGTCAGCACAGTCATTGTGGTAGAGCGCAAGGAGGAGGGCAGAGCATTGCCGGTCTAGAGATCGGTATATTACTTGAGTGAAGCGCTGTCCGCCTCCAAGCAAAACTACCCACATTATCAGAAGATGTGCTATGGTGTGCACTTTGCCACCAAGAAGCTAAAGCCTTACTTTCAAGAGCACCAAATAACCGTCGTCTTCACGGCTCCGCTTTCTGAGATCATTGGAACCCGGGATGCTTCTGGCCGAGTGGCCAGGTGGCTATTGATCTGGCCCCTTACACCATCTACTACCAGCCTCGCACCGCCATCAAGTCACAAGTGTTGGCCGACTTCCTCGTCGACTGGGCCGAGACCCAGTACCTACCGCCAGCACCAGACTCCACCCATTGGCGGATGCATTTTGATGGTTCAAAAATGCGCACCGGTCTGGGAGCCGGCATCGTCCTCACCTCTCCCAAAGGCGACAAGCTCAAATATCTGCTTCAAGTCCATTTTGCCACCTCCAACAACGTAGCAAAATATGAGGCACTCATACACGAACTCCGGCTTGCCAAGGAACTCGGCATTCGCCGGATCCTGTGCTATGGTGACTCTGACTTGGTGGTCCAGCAATCGTCAGGCGACTAGGACTGCAAGGGCGCGAATATGGCAATCTATCGCTTCCTCGTGCAGCAACTCAGTGGATACTTTGACGGGTGCCAGTTCCTTCATGTGCCAAGAAATGATAATGAGCAAGCAGATGCCTTGGCACGGATCGGCTCCACCCGCCAGGCGATACCAGCTGGCATTGCCTTGCAGCGCCTCCTCAAGCCATCTGTCAAGCCATCTCCAGAGTCCGACTCCATCTTCGTGCTAGCCCCTCCTAAAGCAGTCGGATCTGGCTTGAGGATACCAGAAGCCAGCACGGGGACTTCGGCAGGCGGCCCGGGGACTACAGCCGTCGCACCCAGCCCGGGAATTCTAGAGCCCGGCCCAGGGACTGCAGCAGTCGGCCTGAGGACTTCTTTAAGACAGCAGGCGGCAGCCGACTCCAACCCGCCGCCTCCCAGCCCAACCGCCCTCGTACAAGTTGCTGTCATAGCAGTCGAAGAGATAGCAGCACCATCATGGGCTCAACCCATCCACAAATTCCTGATAAACAAAGAGCTGCCAGCCGACGAGACCCTGGCCCGACAAGTGCAACGACGGGCAGCGGCATACACCATAGTCAACAAAGAGCTGGTTTGGCGCAGTGTCACTGGTGTGTACCAGCGCTGTGTGGAGCCGGACCAGGGCCAAGCAATCCTCAGAGATATTCACCAGGGTGAATGTGGACACCACATGGCCTTAAGAGCACTTGTTGCCAAAGCCTTTCGCCATGGTTTCTTCTGGCCGACTACTCTTGAAGAGGCCAAAGAGTTGGTCAAGAAGTGCCAAGGGTGCCAGAGATTCTGCTCCAAGCCTCATTTGCCAGCTTCTGCACTCAAGACTATTCCCATTGCTTGGCCCTTTGCTGTTTGGCGTTTAGATATGGTGGGGCCATTCAAGACAGCCCGTGGTGGCATGACTCATCTACTCGTCGCTGTAGACAAGTTCACCAAGTGGATAGAGGCCAAGCCAACCAAGAAACTGAATGGATCGATTGCCGTGACTTTCATCACCGACATCACCACTTGGTACGGCATACTGCATAGCATCATCACCGACAATGGCACAAACTTTGCCAAAGGAGCCTTGGCTTGTTTCTACGCGACGCAGGGTATCCGACTGGACTTAGCGTCCGTTGCCCACCCACAGTCAAACGGCTAGGTTGAGGGAGCAAACGGCCTCATCTTGTCCAGCATCAAGCCCCGACTCGTCGAGCCTCTTGAGCGTTCGGCCGGCTGCTGGCTCAATGAGCTGCCGGCCGTCCTCTAGAGCCTGCGCACAACTCCGAACAAGTCGACCGACTTCACGCCCTTCTTCCTCGTCTATGATGCTGAAGCCGTTATCCCGACGGAATAGAGTTCGACTCCTAGCAAGTCACCATGTACACCAAGGCGGACACCAAGGAGGCGCGAGAAGACGGCGTAGACCTGTTGGAAGAAGGCCGGCTGTTGGCACTCAGCCGGTCGGCCATCTACCATCAGAGTCTGCATCGATACTACAACCGCAAGGTGAAGCCAAGATCCTTCCAAGAGGGAAACCTTGTGCTCCGGCTGATCCAGCGAACAGTCGGCCAACACAAGCTCTTGGCGCCTTGGGAAGGCCCCTTCATCATCGACAAGGTCTTTGGGCAGCTGTTAGCGTTAAGGAGCAGGGGTACCGACTTGCACTGCTGACTGCTGGCGTGGCTCGAGGAGCGGCCATCGGCCCATCTTCATCAGCGCATGCCCAAGGCCCTTGCGAGGGGCCAAGCCTCACGGGGCGGACGAAAGGAGGCTTCCTCGGGCAAAGCCTTGTCAGGCTGGCTCACGAGGAGGCGGAGAGATCAAGGCGGGGTACCTCATGAGGTGCCCATGACGCAAGCCATGACGACCAAGGCCATGCGGGCGCCAGCCTGCACAGAGTCCTTGTTTCCTCTTTGGTGCAAAGGGGGCAAGCGCAGGCAAGGGTATCAAGCAAAGGCAACCATTTTGGTGCAACAAGACCAAGACCAGCAGGACAGCAGAACGGAGGTCATCATGGAGCCCAAGCCGGCGTCATCGTCAGGGTCTTTGGCAGGCGAGGACCAAGTTTAGTCATGATAAGTGTACTAGATGTTCCCCTTCAAAATGGCCAATTGTTGGCGCCCTTCCCGCTCAATATTTGGGGAGAGGCCCAGGGCCTCCGCTTATAAATAGGACTAGCCACCCACAGGGTAGAGGGATGGAAAGAACAAGGATAGAAAGATAGAGAGAGAGAGAGAAGCGACTGAACTCGCCCTAGCAGTTCATCGCACCAGCCAAGAACAGACCCTCGCGAGGCTGTTCTTCCTTGTACTACTCATCGTCAGCCCCATAGGCATTCCACACACCACACACTGGGGTAGGGTATTACACCATAGTGGTGGCCTGAACCAGTATAAATCTCGTGTCCCTTCTGTTGTTCTTCGTGTAGTTCTAGATCCTTTCGAGGCGACGAGACACGGCTAGGCAGGGGGTTTGATATCCGTGTGCACCCCAGAGTTTGAACCTTGAGGGTCTGCCGGAACCCGAAATCCGACATTTGGCGTGCCAGGTAGGGGTGCGCCGGAATTTGCCTTCCGTCGCCTCGTGTTTTCGCCGCCCGTCGCATCCATGTTAGACGCTCGTCGAGCCCGGACCGAGCGCCGGGCCGCTCACGCCACCCGCGTCGCCCAGACGGCCCCTGTCAGTGGGCGCTCCCGCCGTTCCCCATTGCCTGCCGTCAACCACGCCACCGGCCCGGCGGGAATGAGCAGCAGGCGTCATCCCTGCATCCTTCGGTGCGGCGAGAAGGCCGCACCGCCACCCCATCGCTGACTCCAGCCGGCTCCTTGTCCCACGCCCGTCGCGCTTTGGCGGACGCGCACGCCGTGCTGCTCCTGGCACGGGAGCTCCTGCACTACCGTCCCGTCGACGACCGCTACAACGAGTGGCTCGCCCGCATCACCGAGCTCGTTAGCGCCGCTGGGGGCTCCCCTGCACCATCCCTCTCGCTGCACCACGCCCCGTCCTACGCGCGACGAAGCTCCGGGAGCGCCTCAACCGCCTCCCCCTCAAGAAGGTGCAGTGGCCCCAAGGTGCGTGGTCCCTGGGCGGAACCCACTCCGTCCGGCGCCAGCACAGCAAGAGAAGAGCTGCCAAGAGATCCCTCGTCCCCAAGAAGCTGCCCATGTGCTCCCTGCACCGGCCCGGCACGAATGCGCTCCTTCTCCAGCGTGCCAAGACCCCGCGCTGCACCTGGTGGCAGCGCACGGAGACCCGCAAGATCAAGCTCTCCGTCATCCAAGGCCTCCCGCGGCCACTACAGGCTGCCGTGCCTTCACCGCCGAGCTGCGCAGCGTGGCCTGGCCGAGCAAGTTCAAGCCAGATCTGCCCCCGCGCTACGATGGCACGGCCGACCCTACGGAGTTCCTCCAGCTCTATGAGCTGGGCATCAAGGCCACCAACAGGGACGAGAAGGTCATGGCGAACTGGTTCCCCATGGCGCTCAAGGACGGCGCCCGCACACTGCTCTGGCTCTGGCACGAGATCCTCTGGGGCGAGATGCGCACCGATTCGCCGCCAACCGAGGCACGGCGACGCCCCCGACCATGGCGACTTGCGCCGCATCAAGCGGCGGTGGGAGACCTGCGAAGTTCATCCAGCGCTTCAAGAACGCTCGCCTTAAGATCCCCAAGGTGTCTGAGGAGGCCATCATCTCAGCCTTATCCGACGGCGTGCGTGACGTCAAGATGAAGGAGGAGCTTGCGATCCATGAGGACCTGTGCACCTCCTTGGAGCTGTTCAATTTGGCGACCAAGTGCGCTAGGGCTGAGGAAGGGCGCCTTTCCCTCCTCGAGCTGCCAGCCGCTGATCCAGAAGAAAAGAAGCCCAAGGCCAAGGACGTAAAGCGCAAGGGGGCTGCCTTACTTGCAGCAGAACCAGACACCAAGCGAGGCAGGGATCAGCCTGAGTCATCCAAGGGCAGCCGGTACTGTGTGTACCAGGACCTCCACACCCACAACACCAACGAAGGCCAAGAGTTCAGGGCCATACGAGACGTGCATGCCGGCCGACGCCCCGAGCACAGCAACCGGGGCTAGGGCCAAGGAGGAGGACGAGGTGGAGGATGTTGGGAAGACCGAGGCCCTTGCCAAGGGTAGCGCGACCGACCTCGCGAGGACCGCTGGCAGGACCAGCCTCACGAGCGAAGTTGGAGGGACCGACCTCGCGAGGGGGGTTGGAGGGATCAGCCTCGCGAGGATTGCCCACAAGGCAATGCGTGCCTCCCTCCTCTGCCACCACACCTGAGGAGGAATGAAGACCATCAGCAGGACGAGGGGGCTGGGGGCTTCCAGGAGCCGCGCGCAATCGCTTGCATCTTGGGCGGCGCTCAGGCCCCGGCCTCTCAGCGCATCTTCAAGCAGTTTGCTCGGAAAGTGAATGCAGTTCTCCCCAAGCTCGAGGCCACACGCCCTCTCAGGTGGTCAGCATGCTCAGCGGATCATCTCAAGTGTGCGGCCACAGCCGGAGTCCTCCCGATGCTTTGTTCCCCAATCATCAGCAACGTGCAAGTCACCAGGACCCTCATCGATGGCGGAGCAGGGCTCAATGTCCTATCCATCGAGACGTTCAACAATCTCCAAGTGCCCTACAATCAGCTGCAGCCAACCAAGCCTTTCTCAGGTGTCACTAATGGTTCCACGGTTCCGATAGGGCAGGTCCGCCTTCCTGTCACCTTCGGGATGCGCGACAACTATCGCACCGAGCTCATTGACTTCGACATTGCTCACATTCACCTGCCGTACAATGCCATCCTCGGGTACCCAGCCCTGGCCAAGTTCATGGCCGTGACTCATCACGGCTACAATGTCCTCAAGATGCCAGGAAGCAGTGGAGTCATCACTGTGCCTTGTGAATAGAGAGACGCTGTGTGTTCTCAGGAGTGTGCTTTCCTAGCCGCATCAATTGAAGACCCAGATCACAGGAGCGGGAGGCTTCCCGAGGCTGCTCCTAACAAGAAGAAGACATCACCTGTTCCGACCCCTCGGGAGGCAGGCCCCTCAGGGTCCGCACCTATTCAGGGGGAGCCTCCTTCTATCGCATAGGAAGGCGCGCCCAGCGCCCTCTTCGAGCAAGGCTCGGGGGCTCTCTCCTAGAGGGCCATCGACTTTGCTAAGATCACGAGGGAGGCGCTCGGGCACCACTTGGAGGCGTGCTTCAACGAACGTTTCCCTCAGGAAGGATCAAGGCAAGGAAGGCCAAACCCTCGGGAGTTCGTCAGCGAAATCATTCAGGAGCTGCAGGAGTCGAGAGTCATGAGTGGCAGCCGCCGCTTACCCGCCGTAGCTCTCCATCCAGGCGAGGATGGTGGGCTGCGCGTCTGCATCGACATACCAGGAATCAACCGAGCCGCCTCTCAGGAGCGCCTCTGGCCCTCATGCGTGGGACGCTACGAAGGTCCACCCCATAGCTATGTTGGCATGCCTTACGGCCTGCCGAACGCAGCTGCTGTGCGTTAGTGCCTCATGAGGAGCATCTTGGAGGGTCAAGCGGCCAGGCATTCCACAGTTCTGGTGGAGATGGAGATGGTCCGCGAGGAGCCGCCAGCTCCCCTGGAGCCTCCTAACGCTCCTGGGCCTGGGGGCTCGTGAAGATCGGCTTCCGCAACACACGCCGTTCGCTACTTCAGCACCCCCTCATCTTCAGCGTCATCAGGTGACATCCTTCGAGTTTCGTTTTCAGCTGGGAGCGCCCCCCAGGGCTGCATCATTCCCAGGCCACGTGGGTCCGTCCCTGCGGCATGTATCCCTTTAGTTCATGTTTCTAGTTTACTTTATCGGGGGCGCCCCTCGGGCTGCGTCATCACCAAGTCGCTCGGGTCCAACCCAGCGGCGTTCGCCTCTTTCTACGCCTATCTAATGGGGTCTGCTCCTTCATGATTAACGTGCTTGACTTAATCGCCTGCTCGATTAACACCAACTGATGGAGCTGCTCCCTCACGGCATGACGCTTGCGCATGGGTCCGTCCCTGTAACGTCGACAAACCTGGATAGCTGAGCGCTGGCCGCGGCAACCCCGCAGGGCGCCACCTCACCAAGCCTTCAGTGCCTCGTCATCTCCCCAGAGCAACCAGCAGCTGGCCGACAATTGTAACAGCAAACCCTCGCTTTTCTCATAATGAACTCGCAGGATCGCTTTAAGGAGCAGCGTCAGGCGAGACCTCCGCAGCGTCTCCTTCGCTCTCGTCCGCGCGAACCGCTTGCACGTTAAAAGGGGGGGGGTAACTGAGCATCGTGACTCATGGGCTTTTACTGGCTCTCCAGCCCTCACCCTCTGGCCTTGTCCACGACATCGCGACACAGCATACCGGCGACAGCCGAGCTTCGCTCGAGGCGGGACACGAGGGCGTAGAGCACAAAGGGGAGCAGAGGCGAGAGGGAAGAAGAGCGTGGGGACCTCACCAGGCAACTCCTCGGCTGTCGATGCGCAGGCCTGGCGCCGCGCCAAGGGGTGGCTTCTAAACCTCGTGATAAGTCATCCTCCGGGAATACTAGCTATCGCAGCACCAACCTCGCACGTAATGCAGTTCCGTTTTGGCGACGTCGCGCTCCTTTCTCACGAGCGATGTGCCTTGGCGCTAAAGGGACCTCCCGAGCATCGCGACTCGAGGGCTCTTCTTGGACCCGGGCTGCTCACCTCTGGCCTTGACCACGGCATCGCGACACAGCATACCAGCGATGGCTGAAGCCTGCCTTTGGGACCGAGACACATCGGCGTGGGCGTCCAGTCCTCACGAGGTTCGAAAGGAGGAACTAAGCTAAGACGGGACGAGCATCTCTCACCGCTTCATGATAAGGATCATATTAACAAATGGAACTACAAGCACCTTACAAACCCCCACGGGGTGTGTTCTTCGATTCCTCGCAGGGAACAAAAGGAGCAAATCCTAAAGAGCACTAACTACACGCGCCTCTGCAAAAGATGCCATCATCAACAGTGGGCCGTCGGGTACCAGCGCCAACCCCATACAGTCGATGGCGCGGCGGCACGACAAGCCCACCCTCAGGCGGCGCTAGCTCGGGGCTCGTGGCTGTAAAGTCACGAAAATATCACACCTTCCGAGGAGCCACTGGGGGAGCGGTTGGCGAGCCTAATCCTAGCATCGTGCCTTTCTCGTCAAGACCTTGAAGAACATCGAGGGGCGCCGTCATACTCGCGGTGGATTATGAGGCGCCACCCGTCCTGCAGACGTATCTTTGTGGGTCATGCCCTGCGGGAAGCGGCGACCTCGACCTCCGTTTGGTCGCGGGGGCACTCACTAAAAAATACACTTCGTGATGATCGTGTTTGTCCTTTGTAGGTCGCGTTTTTGTCATGCATGTACATCCATGACAAATTTATCAAGATAGTCATACATGTCTTTGTCGTAGAAGTGTTCCATGACATTACCAAAATTATCATCACGGAAGTGTCCACTTCCATGACGATAAATCGCGCGTCCGCGAAGTGCTTTCGTCAAGGGTGACCGACACGTGGCATCCACCGTAACGGAACGTCGTTAAGCTATCGGGTCGGGTTTTGGATCTGATAACCCGTTAACAGCCCCGACCAATGGGGATTTTCCACATGTAAAATCATCATTGGCTGGAGGAAACACGTGTCGGCTCACCGTTGGGACAGATGTCATCCACTCATTGGACAGAAGACGCCTATGGTATGTCGACACATGGCACGGCCCAACAGAGGCCATTCCTGTGAAAAGGCCGGCCTAGTAAAAATTAGCAGGACAGCCCATATAAGGCCTACTTGTGTCAGGTCCATTTAAGCCCACGGCCCATACGAGATGAGCCAATTCGGCCCGTCAACGGCCCGTTAAAGATTTGACACCATTGCAGCCCATCGTCAGTTCGAGCTCGTTAACAGCCCGCTATATATCTGGGCTCAATATCGGCCCGATGAGATTTCGGCCTATTAACGACCCATTTAATGGATGGGCCAATTTTCAGGATGTACATCTTTCGGCCTTTTAGTGACCCATTTAAATGTTGGGCTAGTTTCTGGCCCAGTGTGTCTTTCAGCCTGTTGACGGCCCATAAATCGATGGGCCATTTGTTGTCGGACTGAGTTTGACCTTTTAGCGGCCCATTTAAGTGTTGGGCCAATTTTACGGCCGGTGTCACTTTCGACTGTTGACGCCCATAAATCAGTTGGGCCATTTTAGTCGGACTGAGTTTTGGCCTTTTAGCGACCCATTTAAGTGTTGGGCCAATTCCGGCCTGTGTGACTTCGGACCTATTAACGGACCATAAATGAGTTGGGCCATTTGTAGTCGGACCTTAGTTTTGGCCCTTTAATGGCCCATGCCCTTCATGGTCCAATACCAGCCGGTTTCTCTTCGGCTGCTAAAGGCCCACAACCTGATTGGGCCATTTACAATCTGACGACTTTCGGCCTCTTAGCGGCCCATGGTCTTCATGGTCGATACAAGCCCATATCTCTTTTGGCCTGCTAAAGGCCTCTGATATAGTTGGGCCATATGTAGCCCAAACTTAATGTGACTTTATTAACGACCCGTGAAATAAATGGGGCCACATTGCCCGCTTTGATGTCGGCCTGTTAACGACCCGGGAGGTAAGAGGGCCGACCATTAACTTTCGGCCTAGTAACGGCCCATTAACTTAATGGGCCCACTAAAGTTCATACATGTCTTTAGGCCAAATTAGATAATTTGAGCCCATTCGACGAGCAATTATGCACAGGACCAAAACCGATCACGCAAAGGTGCGGCATACGAGGAATAACGTTGCACATCCGGCATATATTACGAAAATTACATCCTTTGGGTAATCAAAGATTGATGCGGTGCAAATAAATAAGAAGAACCTAACCATCTACAACGTCTGTCTGCAACCTCGGCCGAGATGGCGCCCATAAGCATGTGGGCAAGTTCTTTATGCTTTGCTACTTGTCTCTGAAAACATTGATCGGTTGTTGTGTCGCATGACTCTGCACCTCTGATTCATCCACCATTTCCATCATTGCTTCAGCCATTAATTGGTTCACAAACATACATTTATTCCGTTGCATTGAGGCGGAGGATCTTGAGCAGATTCAGATGGCGATTTTGGCGAGGCTTGTATTATTGATAGTGGAGAGTGTCTCGACCACTTGCATCATAACATAAATTAGGGCGAGGAACCAAACAGATTAATCATGAGTTATTGCCATATTACGGCCTAGATTTCTTTGGAAAGAAACAATGGGGTTGCCTTGCTGTTTTGAGTTTGTCTTCTTATCTTGACCTTTGCACAAAATTAACACACTAGCATTGCTATCATTGGCCAAGTCGGATAATAGGAAAGCAACATTGACTGTGAATGTTTGGGCAAGTAGCCTACACCAAATTAACACAATATGGCACAGCTATCATCAGCCGAGTAAGGTAGTCTGAAAGCAACATTGACACAATGAATGAATGGGCAACGAGAAGCACTACAATTCGAGTAATGTGCGTGATATGAGATAGTACATTCATGCAGCTCGATATGCAAAACTACCGAGCAGTTTTCCTTACAAAAATCAACATTGGCGCCTTTAACATTTTGCTACAACTAATTTTAGATCAGATAAAGGTTAGATTCACGCCGATTAACAAAATACATGTTGATGTAAAAATATAGTGATATACAACATGTACTTACATCAACATTGGAGCCTGAGAGAATTCCATAAGATATTTTCCTCGAATCTGATCCCAATGGAGGAAGTCTTCTATCGTTTAACCTTATTTTCTAAAGAGATGGGTAAGAAACATGTAGAAAATATGATCGAGAATGCTATAAAATTTCATGATGCAAGGATACGCACACGCTTCTTAGAATGGAGTTGACATTCTTTTCTTTG
The DNA here is from genome assembly GCA_021437245.1 of Aegilops speltoides. Lineage (NCBI taxonomy): Eukaryota > Viridiplantae > Streptophyta > Magnoliopsida > Poales > Poaceae > Aegilops > Aegilops speltoides. The sequence continues at coordinate 137,051,856 of CM038145.1, read as the reverse complement.
GGCTGGGCGGACTAGTTCTTTGTACTGGAATCTGCTTATTATCGATGGGAGTTGGGTTTCTCTGTCTTTGGGCGGTATCTATGAAAAATGGAGTTGGTTTATTATCTCTGGCGTTTGGATCTTTTGCAAAGACCTGGTTTGTAACCCTTGATTCTAACATAGCCGTCTTCCCCTTGCATGCCTTATATAGAAGAATGGTGATTCAATTATAAAACATGCTACAACAGAGATGGAATAGGTGCTGAAGAATAGAAAGGCGTGACATATTGTCATGTATTCCCTCCATCCGGAAATAAATGGACGGGTCTAGGCGTATTTCAGTTCTAGATACATCGAGTTTTATCCATTTCTGCGACATTTAATCCGGACGGAGGGAGTATGATGTAAGAGCTAGGGATACGACATGACAAGACAACACTGAAAAACCCACTGCAGAACCAAAGTATTCAAACCCACTGATATGAGATAGTACACTCATGCAACTCGGGATGCAAAACTACCAGGCAGTTTTCCTTACAAAAATCAACATTGTGGCCTTTAATCATACATTTTGCTACAACTAAATTTAGATCAGATAAAGGTTGGATTCACGCCGACTAACAAAATACATGCTGATGTAAAAATATAGTGATATACAACAGGTACTTACATCTACATTGGAGCATAGAGAATTCTGCAAGAATCTTTCCTCATAAGCGATACCATTGCAGAAATTCTTCTATCTGATTAAGCTTATTTTCTAAAAGAGATGGGTAAGAAACATGTAGAAAATATGATCAGCATGCTATAAAATTTCATGATGCAAGGATACGCTGCGCTTCTTAGAATTGAGTTGACATATTTTTGCTCATTGGGGCGGACTAGTTCTTTGTACTTGGAATCTGCTTATTATCGGTAGGAGTTGGGTTTCTCTGTCTTTGGAGCGGTATCTATAAAAACTGGAGTTGGTTTATTATCTCTGGCGTTTGGATCTTTTGCAAAGGCCTTGTTTGTAACCCTTGATTCTAACATAGTCGTCTTCCCTTGCATGCCTTGTATAGAAGAATGGTGCTTTAATTATAAAACATGCGACAGAGAGAGATGGAATAGGTCTTGAAGAATAGAAAGGCATGACATATTGACATGTATTCCTCCATCCGGAAAAAATGGATGGGTCTAGGCGTATTCAGTTCTAGATACATCCTTTTTATCCATTTGACAACATGTAATCCGGACGGAGGGAGTATGGTGTAAGAGCTAGGGATCTGACGGACAACACAACAAAAAAACTAGTTGAATGTAAAACTATATGCTAGCGGAATACGTACAAAAATAACTAAGGCAACATACGTGTATGATTGGGAAAATAAGATGGCATTACAGCGAGCACTAGAACAACACTTCAATGTAAAAAACATGGTATGGCGGATAGATGAAGTACATCTTGATGAATAACAATGCATAAGATATTGAAGCATGATGTCCAAATTAAGCGAGATGGCATTGCGATAGAGTAGAATAGCGATGCTTGAATTTGAAAACATGTTATCATGAATGGAATAGGTCTTGAAAAACAGGAAGGCATGACATATTTACATGCATGATCAGCATGCTAAGCACATGGCATTACAGCAGAGTAGATACACTCCGGGACATTATATGCATGTTGTACCCATATCACAGGCCAAGTTAGAGCAAGGACCTTGTGGGGTGAAGAGGATTCATCATCTTTACGCAAGTCTTCGAAGAACTGCCTTTACATGTTCCATCATATTGGGTATCATTGACATCAAGTTTATTGGCCTTTACATTGCTCCGTGAGGTTCTTGTGGATATATCGGTGTGTGCAATTATATCGACATGCATGGAAGACAACTAGTAGTTAGATTTATGTAAATGAGTGCATGTAGGAGCGACATAAATAGTAGGACTGGGGTTAACTAGCAGCAACAGGTCTCATAAACTAAAGGAGAACACGGATGAAAGCTACGAGAATATGTATCGTTTGTACTCGAGATTAACTAGATGGCACACAAAAGTATTAAAGAACAACATAGGTAATACTAGAAGTGGTATAATACTATAATCACCAGCACTGTGGGATAGCATTGGCTGATGGATGATAACTATGGAACAGCGTTACCTAAAGAACAAGTATCTTAGCTGAACTATGGAACAACGTGAACTCTGAACAAGACCCGTAAGAGATCGGCATGAATATCTGATGAAATGTGATGATCTATTTTCCGTGCTTAGATGAATAACAAAGCCATAAATGTTGCACACAAGTAAGATGAGGTACAACCTATCGGCTGCCATCCATAGGAGTGAGCATCATGTCTGACTTGTCGATGGCCTGCGGTTGTTGTGGCTGTCCATGTCGAACTGCGCATTCGATCGAGGAACTGTTGAGTGGGGACTATAGCTCCCTTCGGTGTATGCTTCCCTTGTTGGAGCAGCTGCGGTGAGTCGGAAGATGGTGTGTGCGAAGATCGAGATAACACATAAAGTTAAAACGACATATCTCTTTGATCGAAGAAATACACTAAGAGATCAACAGCAAGGTACAAGAGTGGTCACCGTCTGTTGTTGAAGACTAAATTGGGGTCACATGATTTTATTTTATTTTGGTACTATCCGATCTCGCGGATGGCTTGATGGCCGTCTTGTGCCTCCGGTGACAACTTTGTTGGAATCTTCCCGAAGAGCCAGCGACCAGCGGCGAGCAGCCTGCCTCCGCCGTCCGTGGCTCCGTCAAAACCCGCTCCCGCCCGACCGCCTTTGCCATGGTTGCGCCGCCCCATGCCAATCCACAAGACTCCCCGTCATCTAGATCTGGTTGCGGTAGTACCTTCAACCCATGCAACTCTAAAAGATAGCCATCTAAGCACTGCTTCCGCGGAGAACTTGCGGCCTCACACCCTTACGTTAGACACCAGCCAACCAGCAGCCTAGGAGCTCCGCCGCCGCGAGGGGTGCTGCTTCCCATTGGGAATCGATTGGCCCAGAATAAAAATTCAGACAACTAACGCCTAAATAAAGTGATTTTAGATGAGGGTGCGACCTATCTGGCGGCATGGTGAAGTAAGCGAGTCCAGCTGCCGAGTCGGTGAGGCGGCGTGGTTGCGGTGGTGACGGCGGCGGGGAAAAAGCGATGTCGCGACGATCGATGGCTCTGTGAAGCGGCGCCGGGACTCTGACGGATCCGAAGTTGGAGCCGCTCGGCGCCGTGAACAACGGCGAGGGTGAATCGGCTCGATGCAGTTCATCGCGACCGTCGTCGAGGCAGCACCAGCAGCCGCAGTGAAGGCACACGGCCTAGTGCGATGGCAATTGGACAGCGTCTCGGCATTAGGGAGGAGGCGGTGTGAAATTGGTGCGGTGGGGCGCCATGGAGGTGGGGCTGAGGTTTGCGGCTCGGGAGAAGGGAGCTTCCGGGGAGAAGGTGATTTAGCGCCCACGAGGTATGAATGGGGCGGCGGGGGTGGGAGGAGTGGAACCATGTCTTCTGACGCATTTATGCGAAATGTGAGGGATTCTGATTCTACCCTTGCCTATAGGCTTCTCGGCTTAGATGCGTGTCTTGAGGTCGGGGATAGTAGAGTAACTTTGCTTCTCCCCAAATAGTGGGCGGGGCGATTTGAGGCGGAGGCGTGTTTTGAACTATAGTGGGAGCGGCGAATTGAGGCGAGAGGCGTGTTTTGAAATAGTGGTATGAGCTATTTGAGGCGAGGGCGTGTTTTGCCGACCATGGTTTATGAATTATTCGGCACATGTCATTTCGGCCGAGAAGGCGTGCTTGGATGAAGTTCTGAACCTACCCTCGATGTACAGCGGGCCAATTGATCGTGTCCCACATAGGGCGGTAATTTCGCGTCTCCCATTTATTTGCTCGGTGAATTCCACGAGCGAGAGAGGATGTTTAATGGTTCGTTCAAATTTTGGGAGAACGAGCATCACGTCTACCTTACCAAGTCGATTGAATCAAATTTTGAAATATTAGCTTGCCACTTCTTTTTAGATGGAGAGATGATGCTCGGGAGTAATGTGTTTTACATGCTCGTTGCTAGCGATTTACTATATGACAAATAGTTGACCCACTCAAAAGCGAATCAAACCCAAAATGAAATATCTCGATTCAATGAACTAGCTCGTTCGATGAGGTCAAAATAGTGAACTAAATCCAAAATTGAACACCTCAATCGAGTAGCATGTTGTACAGTATTATAGTACTCCATGAACATGTTGAAAGTCAAATTAATGAACTTGTTTGATATCGCATATATCCGTTCATGTGTGGATTGCAGACAACATGGTCTCCAATTTAAATATTTGAATGCAAGTTTATATCAGTCTTTGATGCATAAAACGCGACCTCCCCCTCTCCCGGACTCCTGTTCTCTCTCTCTCTCTCTCTCTCTCTCTCTCGACAATCTTCAATTACATGCATGCGCATCCGACACAAAAACCTTGTTGGTCCCTCTCCCTTTCTCTCTCTCTCTGTGTGTGTGTGGGGGGGGGTCTTTCTAGTCCGCATTCATATATACACCATCTATAGGTCTCTCTACTTTACACTATGTATGATACTCTAGCTAGTCCAAGCTAGATATCTTGGGTGCACTCATCGTCGCACACAAATTCCTTGGCTCTTTGCCCATAACTCTCTCACGCACCACTATGTCATCTCGGAGCTCTTCCCCGTCTCGGGCTCTTCTCTCAAACTCTCCATCCACAGGTCACACATACACATGCATATCTCACTACTTTTCGATAGGCCCATCTAAAACTCTATCTCTCTCCATCGTTCTCTCTCCATCTCACATGCACACACACACACAATCTCATGCCCAGCTAGCCAAGTATGATGGTCTCTCACTCAATTGTAGGCACATGATCCCCCTATATGTATATGACTAGCTAATCTTAGTCTCCATCACAAACATGTGCATGGTCTATCTCGATTTCTCTCGGGGCATCTTTCTATCATGCACGCCTCCTCGATCTCCCACCCATATAGTCCCCTCACGATCTCGAGGGGAACTCTCTATCACAAACACACTCTCTCTCTCCCTCCCCATGCGTCCATGCCATCCATGTGTCCCTCTCGACCTTTTTTCCTTGTTGGCCAGACCTCTATTGGACATGTGCTACAGGGGTGTCTCTCTCCGTTGCAAACAATCACACACTAGCTATCTTCGTGTATCTCCTCGCCTCGCTTTTCCATCTCGGAGATGCATGTGTGATATGTTTGCATAAGAAACGAAAAAACACACTCTCTCTCTAATTTATCGTTTGTTGTCACTTTCTCTTTCACACACATACTCTTTTTGCACACTTACTCATTCTCCTTCACACGCACTTGATCTATCTCGACTGAGGCACTCACCTCCGTCCATAGCACATATATTTATTGAAAAGTCAAACATCACAAAGTTTGACCATGTACATGGAGAAAAAGAATTACATCTAGTACGACAAACATATACCATTAGATTCACCTTGAGATGTAGTTTTGTATGATGTATCTTTGGTATTGTAGATATAAATAACATTTGCGTAAACTTGATCAAACATTCCAAAGTTTGACTTCTAAAAAATTTACATGCCTTTGCATTATCGGCGGATGGAATATCTCTTTCCCCTCTCAGCTATCGGCGCACCACTCAGCCTTATCGGGGCTCCTCAATCTCTCTCAAACTTTATTGGTCAGTTTGGTTCGTGACTGACCCTCATGCCTTGATGGTCGGTCTTGCTGGTGTGGACGTGAGATGTAAAATATTTCTGCTGGCCAGGCTTGTGTGGTCTTGAAGCGTTTGGTTCATGCAGGGCGAACAAAGCATCAACGTCCCATCAATCAATCCATGCATCAATTATTTAATGCTAATATCCATCCATGTTGTTGTTAGCCTCGTGGCGCACGACCGAGCACGCCAGCGTTGAAATTGGTCGCTTGGGCGAGCTACTTGCGATGTGTGGAGTTCAGCCGAGCTAATTAAAGTGCAAGGAACCCAGCCCAGCGGGCTTTCTTTTTCACAGGTAGCAACCAAACAAGCGTGCATGAAATCCAGCCACAACCCGAGCCACATAAAAGATGCTCACGACGCAAGCCAAACGGGCCTTATATCTCCCTAGTTCACACATACACATGTCTCGCTCGTGCTATACATATAGACCCATCCAACACTCTCGCCCTTGTTCTCTCTCCATGTGACACGCACCCCCCTAAGTACCATAATCCCTCACTCCATCATAGGCTCTGTTTGGATCCATGGGTTAGAGTTAGTTTGGGTTAGTTTGGAGTCAACTAACCCAAAAAGATCGAAACAGGAGGGTTAGTTTAGGTTAGATGCATCTAACCCATCCAAAAAAACTAACCCATCCAAGAGGTGCTTATTTGGGTTAGTTCTTCTCGGGACCACTAATAAACACTTTTTCTCTCGCTCTCCCAGCAGATCCTCCCACTTCCTCGAAGCTTCTCGTCCTCTCCTCCTCCCTCTCGCCTTTGCTGTGAAGGTGCCTCACCATATCCAGCGCTCCATCTAACCCTGCCATCCAAACACCTCTTTACTTAGAGTTAGTTCAGGGTTAGAATCTAACTCTAACCTCTAAGCGAGTTAGAGTATCCAAACAGGCCATAGGCGCAAGCACCCCCCTCCTAAGTATGATTATCTCTTACTAGCCATCGAGAACACATGTATTGTCTCCTTCCATCCATATGTCTATCTCGATATCTCTCGGGGGGTGAAGGAAACAAAGTTGAAACCACTCGGGTAGCACCCGCACGCTAGTAAATTGAGGCGCGTGAGGACAAACTTCTTGCGCGAAAGGGCCTTTTCGCGCACAATTCACCACTAGCGGTGGCATGCATGAAGGGCGCACTTTTCGCACACCCAGCACACAACACACACCAGCACACGTGTACACAGCGTCGCCGCCGGTTGAGATGGACGGCAAGGCAGCTAACAAGCAGAGGCCGCTCGAGCCAAAACCGCATCCGGCGAGCCTGGACTTCATCAGCAGCCTCGCCAATGACATGCTCCTCGTCATCATCGGCCTCCTCCACACCAAATCTGCCGTGCGGACCGCCCTACTCTCCCGGCGGTGGCGGCCCCTCTAGCGCTGCGTCCCCCTCAACCTCACCGTCGACAGCTGCCTCTGCGATGGGGATTGCAAATGCATGGCCGCAGTCTCCAAGGTCCTTTCATCACACCATGGGCCTGCCAAATGCCTTGACATCCGCATGTCCAGTACCAACTGCAAGGTCCAACCCAAGTTCGACGAGTGGTTCTTATCCCCCGCCCTAGATCAGCTCGAGGAGCTCAGCTTTGAAGCTGGATGATGTCGCTCTCTGCCGCCGTCCGCGCTCCGCCTCACGCCAAGCCACGCCGCGCCCGGCTTCAACTCCTGCTATCTTCCCAGTTAATGCCGCGCCGCCTTCTTCTTCCTCAACTCAAGCAGCTCGACCTCTTGACGTTGTCATCTCGAAGAAGGCTATGGAGCACACGCTCCCACAGCTGTCTTTGCACTCGAGTACCTTCGTCTTGAGCAGATCCACGGGTTCATTAGCCTCCACATCGCCTCGGCAGATCTCCGATGGATTTATGTGTCTTGATGGCCCCGCAACAAGACATCAATTGGGAAGAGATCACTCCAGCTGTTCCACGTTATGGTCATTGAGAATCGCCTTTCCTTGAGAGATTGCTTGTATCGGATCTAGAAGGTCCAACAAAATCAGGGGTCATTGTGCGCTACCAAATTGACAGATGTTGGTGTACTCGTCTGCCAAATTCTCCGAACTCTTTATTGGATCCGTAATCGTTCAGGTACAACACTCATCTTCTTCTCCGTCTTCTTGAAATTCACATTTTTAAATTTCTTCTTGATGTATTTATGACCGTCTTCCAGAAAATGATTCCCACAAGCTTGACCCAGTCCATGCGCATAGTGAAGATCTTAGCACTAAAATCTATCGGCCCCAATCTGGATCAAGTTGTTGGATTCCTTACATGCTTTCCATGCACGGAGAAGCTACTCATCGAGGTGAAACTTCTTTCCTATTAGTAAATGGTAATCACGACGTAGCTCAATTTTTTCGTAATTTTCCCAAATTATGCTGCAAGTGTAGTGTTCAAAACTACATCTACGCACTGCAACGAAAGAAATGTTTTTAGTATCTTTTCTCACGTGATCACCTGCATCATTTTTATGCTGTACTACTATAGTAGCCTAGGCTAGTCATAGTGGAAAGTAACTTAGACTACTCCAGTAACTCTATGGTTACCCTAAGGGCAAGTACTACCTCCGTCCTGGTTTACTCTTCCAATTTTGTAGTATCAAAATTTTGACCATAGATTTAACTCACAAAATGTTAATGCATGTCACTAAGAACTATATCGTTGGATTCGTATTTGAACATAATTTCAAATGGTTAATTTTTAGTGACATGCATTGGCATTTTCTTATGTAAATCTATGGTCACAATTTTATACTAAATACGAGGTAGTATTCCCTCCATCCCAAAATTCTTGTCTTACATTTGTTTAGATACGGATGTATCTAACACCAAAATGTAACTAGATACATCCGTATTTAGACAAATTTAAGACAAGAATTTTGGGACGGAGGGAGTACAAAAGTGGGCTATGTAGGCCAAAACATGTGCCAAATTCACTTGTGATGCATTTGGCATCGATGCCCTCCATTGCTCACTGGTGCCCCATCTGGAGCACCTACTTTGCTCGGTGCCAAATTAACTCCACGCGAATGAAAAAACCTTTGCGTGGGAGAGAGAGAGGACTGAGGCAATAAAAAACACTTGTTTGGGAGAGTGAGAGGCTGGTGTAGTTGGTTTGATTGATTTGTTTATACATGTGGGTGCTGTGCACAATGGTGCCAACTCTCTCACATCGCGAGAGCGGTGCCAAAATCTTTTGATTTGACATCGATGCGTATTATGTGGCATACTTTTGCGAAATATGGCATCGGCCACATAGTGGAAGGCAACGAATGCCCAAGCTCTTCACGTGCTCCTAGTTAAGTGAGAGGAAACAAAAACAGAGAGAGAGAGAGAGAGAGAGAGAGAGAGAGTGAAAAAATATCCCTAGCTAGCCAACCCTATCGTATAAGCGAATGATATTGCTACCTCTTCATGACACGGCAATCTTATGCAGCCAGCTGCTCTAATATGTTCTCTTCTTTTGCAGATAAAAAAAGACCCGAAAGTGAAAAATGTGCTGCACTATAACAATCTCATCGAATGCCTTGATCTCCATCTTCTGAAATTGATTTGATCGACTACCGAGGCAACACATCCGAGATTAAATTGGCGAGGTTCTTTGTTACGGAGGCAAGTGTGCTCAAGGTAATGAGGTTTGGCGTTCTCTGGCGCAACAATGAATGGCGTGCTGATCACATAGCGTCTAAGCCTAAATGACAAAGTCTCCGCAAGCTGAATTTGTTTTTGAAACATCAAGTGGCGAGAGACTCGAAAACTTATTTGCCCATTAGTGACTTGTCGAGGCGGTGGATTTTAGTTTGTGCGATAACGCTGCATCCACCTAAAATAACGAAAGTTCTTCGTGAACTTCCTAGTAATTCCCTCTTCCTAGGTGCAGCATTACTCCTAACATTTGTAATATCGGTTTGAAACTTGTAATATTGCCGTGTCCTATTCTTGCGTTTTCAAAATCCTGCGAATCAAACAGGTCCTGAGTTGGTGATGATGTTGTGCCTCCCATCTTTCACCAGTAGCCATCGGATCTATCTCACGCATACAAACCAAGCTTCTCCATTTTTGCAAAAAGATGCCCACACTTGTTCCCTATTTACAAACAACTCCTTGTCTCTCACAATCAGTCTTATCTCCTCCCCACCACATCTAGAAGGCCGTGGAAAAATCTGGCGCGATGGCCGCTGCCGGAGCAGTCCACCCCCAATCTTGGTGTTCCGTGCAATGCACGGGCATCTACGCCGGAAATTATGTCGAACAGGGCTAGTTGTGCAGGGCTAGCTCTACAGCCATGATGATAGTGATTGCGAGACGGTGAGGCTGACTATGGTATGCGAACACGGCGCCTATACTCGGTGTCATCTCCGTGGCAGGTCTTGTCACTTCACTGTGAGGAGGAGCACGTAATAATTTGACCAACGGGTAGTACATTGCTAGTACTCCTAGGAGCACTACATTGATAGTACTACTACTAGTACTAGTAGCACCACCGTCTGGATTTAGGAGTACTACCACGTCCATCTGGATTTTAGTATTTGACTAGCAATATCTAGTAATGCATGTCACAAAAAATGTACTACTCCCTCTGTAAATAAATACATGGTGTTTTATTCCTATCTGCGAGAGAACTTAATGTTTTCTTGCTAACTAGAGTCTTAATAGGATTACATGCAATGAACTAAACACTTCATGTCATGTTTGGTAGTCTCAAGTCATTGAAAGCATGCACGGCCCACATCTCTCATTGGTTGATATGTCACGAAATAAGAAACAAGGAGGGAGTTGATGCACCGTACCTAAGTGTTTTGGGATTATTTGGTTTTCGTAATGTGACTTACACAACATTTTTGTTTACATGCATTAACATTTTATTAGTTAAATCAAAGGTCAAAACATGGCGCAAAATGCAAAGGGGACCAATAAACTAGTAAACATCAAACTTCTCTCTTTTGGCCCCAACTAGAGGTCCGGTGAGATGACTATCTTTGCCAAACGCGGAGGGGGGCGAGCTTCATTGACTTCTGGCAACTGCCTTTGGGTGAATGACCGTGGGCCTGGGGGTGGCTGGCCCACCTATCATCTGCCAAAGGCGAGTGCGATAGAGAAGAGGAGTAGTCACGAAATCCTCGCACCTCACGCTACGCTAACCAAGGGCAAGAGTGATCACTTTCGAATCGCAAGATCAATTGACTAGTAGTAGAAGCTAAGCTAGACCCATGGAGGCGATGGCGCGAGCATTAGCCGGCTGTGCAGCGATGGTCCACGGCGATGCGCTGCGGCCAGCAACGAGAACGTCTCGGGTAGTATTGCTTGGGGCCCGGCGAGAGGGCTGCTTAGACGGCAACCGTCTCCTTGTTCGCGAGGTCCTCGTCGGTTTCTCGACAAGTTCACCGTCGTCAAGAAGCTCGCGGACGACTTTGGCGTAAGCCTTGGCCGAGGCAGCGCCCAGGCTCTGCGATGCCCACCACCTCAGCGGCCACTATGGTGACAACCTCTTGATGCACTAGTGGCCTGCGATCGCCTACCGTCGCGCGGAGAATGTCCACCTTGAGGTCGCGCTGCGCACAAGCTCTGGCGCAACAAGACACCATGGACATAATCACCCGTCTCTGGCGCATGCAAGAGGAGGACGATAGGACGCTGGCCTTCTTGGACCGTGGGGGCAACCTTGGGCGCCTTTGTTCGTAAGCACGCGTTGAGCTCGCCGCCAGCGCTCCTCCTCACACGTCGGTTGGTGACCGGCGCACTAGGGCGTGAGGATGTCGTTGATGGATCCGTATGTATTTTTATCTTTCCGTCAAATCCATGTAGTAGTATATGATACTACAGTAATTATCTTACCTTCGCATCAACTTCATAATTTTCAATGCGTACTCCATGCATGAATGGCACGAGAACCAAACTTCTCATTACTCTAGGCAAAATCGTTATTTTCTATCTATCGATCGCGCCATGGAGCACAACCAAATTTTACAAGTTACGAGTTCAAAAGGAAAGGCCTGTCGTGTTCGCGTCGCACCCCCACATGGTTTGTCCGGCACGCCGCTCAAGCGGGAATGCATCCGGTGTTGCATTTTCACTTACAAGTGGGACCGTAGTTGAGCAAATCGACTATCAGCAAACCCCCACCCCGCCCACCGTGCGATGGCTGAGAAAACAGGAGGGAGAAGAGATGGCTGTAGCACGAACTCCAAGAAAATTGGTGTCAGATGGGACTCATGTGGGTAGCGTGTGCTGTAGTGCTAGATGTGAATGCTAGTTATGGCCCATGCCACCCCACTATATCGAGCCTATATCGAGGTACAATACGTAGAACAAATTTCCTGCAGTCCGTGCTCAACACTCCTCTATCTTTCTTCTCAGCCAGCCAGCGGACGCACGGAGCCCATCGTCTGTTTGCTCACATGTGGTCCCACATGTCAGTGAAAACGCAAGCACACCCACTGAACCTGCACATCTTTCACCTCGACGTGCTGGTGATAAAAAACAAATCCAAGAAAGATCTTCGGTGGCCGCTTTTGGAGTTACTCAAGAGTAGTAAGATTCTATTTACAGTTTAACCCAAGATGCACATCTTGTGGCTTCAACTTATCAACTACCACTCTATTTTCTTTCATGACACGACCTAGATGCTGGATGTCCCACGTGTCGGCAAAAGGAGGAAGAACCCGACCAAATCTTTGCTTGTGCTCTCGGATTAGACTAGTTGTGCTAACTTAAATTTTTTATTGTGTACTCCCCCCGTTCCAAAATACTTGACTTCCATTTGTCCAAAAATGGATGTGCCTATATATTAAAACATGTCTAGATACATATATATTTTGACAAATAGTAGAACGGAGGGAGTAGAATGGATGCAAGTTTTTGTATTGGGAAGAAGAGTACATCCATATATTGATAGACCGTTGGAGTTGGCCTTACAAGTGGGACCGTAGTTGAGGAAACCGACTATCGGCAAACCCCCACCTACGCTTGTGTGCCGATGGCTGAGTTAGAGAAACGATGAGGTTGAAGAGATTGCTCTAGCACGGACTCCAAGAAATATGGTGTCGAGATGGAAGTCGTCTTTGGTGGCGTGTCTGCAGTACTCACGGGCGTGAATGCTTGTTCGGCCCATGCCACCCTACTACTCCTGCTACTTACTATATAGTACTACTTGTATCGAGGATTCGAGGTGCTTTGTTCACGTATAGCTCTGATAAAAAACACCGCCTCGATCGCATGAAGCATGTGAAGCTAGTACAAATAGTGTACTACTATTGTTGATGATTGGCCTCATCCGATAACCTATTGTAATGAATGTACAATTATGTATTCGGAAAATATTTTTTTGCCTCATCGCACCACTCACTCACAGAAGCAACTCGAAAGCCATTCATAAATTTAGTAAGTTTATCACAGGCATATCATTTTATTACATGCAACAGGTCATCAACCCACATCCACAACGAGGATACATTATAAATACTAAAGTTTTCACCACACAACAAATAACAAGCAATGAAATGAACTTCAACTCAACCATTCCTCGGCGTTGGAAACGCTTGCTTTGAACCACAAGTGATTCTCTGGGATGGGCCATCCATTGTCGATCTGGAGACCAATGCGGACTGATCATCCGAGTGAAGCGGCCTACTATATCTGATGCAGGTAGGGAACCACCCAAATGTCCGAGTATAGACACAATTGCTTCTCATAAATGGTAGTAACATTGTGTCAACAGCGGTTGGATCGCCTTTCACCATCATTGGATAGTTTTGTCCAAGGAAGGCGAATTTTCTCCAAGACTATCAATTATGTACCAGGGAGAAGGAGTTGGCGCTAGCACACTAGTATCCATCCCGAATACCATGCAACGGGTGTTGGAATAGGTCCGGAGAGTACGACCAAGGGAGACTACACCTGCTTCCTTAGCAGTAACATCATCAGTGGGCTGTATACACACGGGAAGAGGTGATCCATTGGAATTAGTTGCCAGGCGCCAAATAGTATATGGGCACTGCTCGTCCTCATGCTAGTGATCATCACCATCATCATCTCCCCCTTGGTTATAAAAATCTTCAAGTATAGGTGGTGGAATTTTCACAGGACCTTGGAAACACCAGAAGAAGGTTAATGAGTAAGGCTGGCCATAGTGGGGGTAACATAAGTAGTATCATGCACTTGGGACTCGCAAACATGCTTATGTGGCAGGCAATTAAGGAAGAGAGAGAAGGTTATAGTAACATAGGTATATACCATAACATAATAAATGTGATGCTACTATGTGTCATGCATGGCAATAAATAAGACCACCTATGATACTAATCTAAGATACTATGCACTATAGAGGTAGTAACATAAACTAGTAACATATGCATGTTACTAGTCTATGTTACTCCACACTATGACAAGCCTTGCTAACCCGCATGCATGTGGATGAAACAATTATAATTGCGGTGGAAGACAAATGTACCGAAACAACGAGGATGCCATGCAAAAACAGTGCCACGAGTGGTGGTAGCAAACACAAGGCCCTCGTATTCAATTGCATCACAGTACTCATCCGTGTACAGAAACTGATTTTTGAGCAATATCCATCCAGTCAAACCACTGATGACGGCAACAAGCTTGTCGAAGATAGCAACAACTTCATAGTTGTTGTAATTCCAAGAGCGGTTGGGGACTCGAGAAATTGCTATGTTCCGTAGAAGACAGTCACCATGATTGTATTTGAACATGCGTACAATACTAGTGTGCTCAACCTCTGGGCAGTCTGCTGAGATTTTTGGAACTGGTCACGAGTGTACACATTCACAAGTTCCCACTCGCAGTTGGACACAATGTAAACAACCCAATCTCCATTTGCGCCTGCCCAAGCCTTGCCCTCAAGCAATGGCATCTTAACATCATACATATCATTATCAAGCGGCATCAACTTGCATAGGGCGAGGACTCCGTCATGACGGTGCCAGTCATCAGGGTCACGGCGAAGAAGATAGGGGAGATCAAACCGCTCCTCGACTATTGAGTTCCTTGTAATGATGTTATTAGTTGAGTCGAGAATAGGCTTGAATGAACCTGCCATGCTAGCCGAGGTGATGATGTCGCACCGATCAATGAGTTCCTCCACCACGTCATCTTTCAGATCGGGGCAAGAATAACGGGGTCGTTTCCGTCCTGTTCCCTCCATGGAGAAGACGATCGAACAAAGGCAGAAGAAAGGGTGAAGGGCTGCAGGAAAATGGAGGAGAGAGAGGAAGAGCGTGCGACAACAGTTCCAAATTGAGAGGGAAAGGTGAAGAGTCGGTGGACGGTTGCCAATTTGCCACGGTTCACGAAGGGGCGCCCCGGCCTACACATCGGTTCGGAAATACTCCTACTACTCGCCGCCGTCTCATTGATATGTGGAACGAGACCACATGTCAACGAGACATGGTGTGTAATTTCTCGTGCAAAATGCGATCTGGCCGTGTTGGCCCGAGGTGCCGCATTAGTTATCAGCCTTTATTTTTTTTAATGGCGCGCCGTTCAGTTTTGAAGCACGACTAACTGGTACTGTACGCAGACAAAATATAAATTACTCTACCACTACTCCACCTCCAGTACTAGTAGTATAAAGAAGATATATAGGTTGGAGCTTCAGCGCTTTCTTGCCAAGGGCTGCCCACTTGCTTCTCACACTACCACCCTCTCTCAATATCTAAAAAAGACGGCCCCTCTCTCCCTCCTCACCGGTAGTCACAGATCCGTCGGGGAAGAAAAGGACGTGCAGCGTTGACGCACTCATCGTCAGCGAGCAAGGTCACGCACTGATGACAAGGCCGTCCACTAAGACCTAGAGCCCGCGCGGGATCGCTGGTAGTGTGTGTGCGGAGGACGGCGACCAAGAGCGAAGCCACTTCCCGCCGACCCTCAGGTATGCTACCTCTTTTCGAACCATACCCTTGTTCTATTGCCCCATCTGGCACGTCGTTGCATGTGGATCTTTTTCCACTCCACCATCTTCCCAATTTGCTATCCTCTGCTTCTGCTGGCCATGCGAGATGAAAACCATAATTTGCACTATTAAAGGAAACCCTACTTCATGCGAGACTAATGCATATGCAGGTTGAATAAGGAAAGGAAGGAATGATCTTGTCCAAGAGAGTAGGCATCGAACCGCATCTAGGTTGAAAAGGGAAAATCAGTAGCTAAGGAGCGAGTCTCGTGTCTCTTGGTTGAAGAAGGGTGAAAGGCATGACAACATAATAGAGAATGACCAGGTCGATTGGTTTGTTGTCCTCACATAGGAAAAAGGTGGCTAAAGAGAACAAAAATGGGGCGTAATCCACATATGTTGCTGGATATTTGTTGCTCGGGCAACCATACCTCCCTCACCACTCTGCGTCCGTGGAGGTACATCGTCTTGGTGCGCCTTGTCGAATGGGCCTCCCATGCTCTTATTGCCACTTTTTTTGCTGTTTGTATAACGCCAGTGATCCAAGTCAAGCAATGCTCTTGCTAAAGTGATGCCACATTTAACTAATGCCGCTCTCGGTCTAATGCCACGAGATAAATTTAAGCGGTGCCATTTAATGTCCTTTGGATCATTTCGAGGTTAGCTGTTGATTGTGGATGTATTAAAGATTTTTCAGCTAAGGCATTCTAATGTTGTTGCACAGCCGATATACCAACGATGAAACTTGTTACTACCTTCAGATTTTTGCCTTTATTAATGCTTATAGATTACATACCTCACTTTCATGAGATAAGTTAATTTTTTTATCTGATGTCACCAAAATGGTAAAGCTGATGTCATTTTATTTTGGTTAAACTGCAGAACAATTATGAAGACAAGAGGAAAGGTCAAGTGGGCACCTCCTCCTCCATTTGTTCCTTGATTATCAAGAGGAAAGATCAAGTTTTTATGTTTGATCGATTATCAAGATTGGGATAGCAATTTTTAAGGTCCCCCCGAGTTCGAAATGACATTTACCTTGGAGGTACATGGTTTGCAATTTTTTATCCTGTCATTAGTTAATAATGCTAATTACCTTGAGACTTTTGTATTTGGTTTAATGCTCATGCACAACTAGTATACCAATGCTGAAACTTGTTACCTTTACATTTTGTATTATTAATTCTTATAGAAACCTTCTAGTGCTAGAGTTTATTGAAATCTATTCAGTAAAACCATTGTACTGTACCCTTTAATAAACTAACTACTCTACTGTTGCACTAGCCACTGAATTAGTGTATATTTGTAGTATTCGAATGGTGTTGCATTAGCGTCTGGACATAAATAAAGTGTGGCAAGCTTTCCCAGATATGTGCTCAAGAAAACTACTACCTGTTTTTCTAAATACTAGACATTTGGGTACTTTAAATTGAACTGAAAACGTCTTATATTAAGAGCGGAGGGTGTAGAGTTCACTCAAATTATCCGGTAAAGCTAGTCACACCTTTGTTAAAATTAATGTTCATTATGTTATCGGAGGATGCGTGATGTTTGTCTCTAATGCTGTCTACTACATACCCGACATCATGATGTAATGTTAAGTCATTTCCTTTTATGCAGTGTAACTAAATTGTCAAAGCGGTGATGGCATTTTATTTTAGTAGAACTGCACAAAATTTGCTTAAAAAAGAGGAAATCGAGAATGGCTCGGTTTTGAGTAAAAAAACTATGTATGCCTTCGACATCAGACGATGTTGCTTTATTTATTCCTTCAAACAGTGGTTAGAAACAGTCTTGCTACCTTTTCCCATTAAGAAATTGGAATGCTTATATTTGTGAGTCTATGCTTCAACTAGTGCCACTTTTATAGTAATCACACTTTCAATATCTATGCAAGCAGGGATGCTCGATTTTAGTGGAGCTGCACAAAAGTCAAGCTGGTTCAACATTAGGAGCATGTTTTTTTCAAACCTTTATATCCAATTGGTGGCACTATGAGCTGTTCATTACGAAGGTACATGGTTTGCTACTATCTTGCTACTCTTTTTGTACTGTCATTTGGTAGTAATACTAGTGGTTTGCATGTGAATTTATTGGCAGGGTGGACCTACATTGGAGGTGCAGGACATGATTCAATGATTGGATGCTCAATTTCGGTTGTATCAATTTCACCTCTTCCATCACTGCGAACATGGTGTGGTATATGTTTACTAGCTTCTTGATATTTGTGCAGACAGAGATGTCTGCCCGTTGCTATTTGGCAAAACAAACAAAGTGTCCGCAATTTTGGTTGAACTGCACAAGAGAATAGTATAGTCACTGCATGCAATGCCATTTGAAAATAGACACAAAGATTGGATAGTGACTTCATGGACTGCAGAAAAGTAGTACTATACTATTTACTGGCCAACACTTGGTGCTTCATTGCTTTGGTCTGATTATACAATGGGCATCATTTTCCCTAAGTTAAAGTTTGTATTCTGAAAATAGTCTCATGGTGTGATCGAGAGAAGACCAAATCATATTGCAGTGGATGTTCCTCCATCATGTGTGGTTCATTCTCATGGTTCCAGCTGTTGGTGAAACCACTTACGTTTGCAAGAGGAATTGTAGACTTCACAAACAAATTTGTCTTTCAGTCTGTACTGAATGTTGGCCAAGAGAAGCATCCATGTTAATAGGAAGAACAGATGTTTATTCTAGATCTTTGCTTTTGGAGCTACATATTTGTATATGATCTGTGAATCATTGAGATGCATTGACATGTTGATCTTATGTATGGGAATCGTACTAGTTAGTTTGAGTTGCGACGCAAGATCCGAAGTGGCTAATCTTTGCTTTTGGAGCTACATATTTGTATATGATCTGTGAATCATTGAGATGCATTAACAGTTACTTATTTATGTTCGCTCAGTGTTTACAAGTTACTGATCAATCACTAGTTAGTGTACAAATGCGCACCTGGCAGTTTTATTTGCGATGCAAGATGCGAAGTGGCGGTTTTTTGAATAAAAATGCCTACCTCTGAAGAAACTGACAAGCTACACTAACAATCCTACACGGATAAAAATGCCTACCTCTAAAGAAACTGACAAGCTACACTATCGATCCTACATGGATTAATAGCGTATCACGCACGTAATACCTCCTTTCCGGTTTGCAGGGCTCATCAAGAAACGACCTACTCGATCCTACACGAATAAATAGCGGATCAGACACGTACTAGTACCTCCTTTCCGGTTTGCTGGGCTTAATTCAAACCTCTCACCAACCAAGGTACTCCCTCCGTCCGGGTTTATTAGTCCGTGAGCAAAGCGGCAAGACCAAGGCATGGCAATATTTAATGGCATGCGAAGTTTAAGCCGTAATTAATTCCAGCGATTTAAGTGGCTGCATCGTGCCTCGGCTGCGACTTCGTTGCATGCTTCTTCGCGTCTTCGCTCTGCGAAAGTGATTACGAGTGCTCGCATGCGGCCGTAGTAATTAAGGCAGCTAAGCGATCACGAAAAAAGATACGCGCTTTAATTGTTGCGGGCTTTTTAAATCCGTGGAATCATTATTGACAAGGAGGAGATGATTGAGTGCACTCATTTGACCGCCATGCGGCGTGCGACGAGACACGGGCGGGACGGCATAGTCATAATTTTAGTTTCCCTAGTTTTCCACGGCAAGTAGTAGCGCTAAGCCATTATGCATTGAATTCCGATGACCGTCGCACTACCTTCCCCCTATAAGTACTGTTTCCCGGCATTCTCCAGTGCCACCGTGACCCAACTCGCCATATCCTCATAAGCCCCCACCAGCCCGACGTCGCTCGCCACGTCCGCCATGCCGCCGCTCGTCCGCGGTAGACGACGCCGGAGGCGGTCACCGTTGGAACTAGTGTTCAGTTTTTCGCCGGAAGGCAGATGGAGGGAGGAGGCATTCTATTTGTCTTTAGATGGCAATGCGCAGATTGAGGAGTTGTTGGAGCGCGACCGCATGGTGGAGGAGTAGGAGTTGTTGGAGCGCGACTGCCTGGCGGAGGAGCAGCGTAACGCCGATTTGCGCCACCAGCGGGACATGGAGCAGCAGCGCACCGACGCTCTGAGTCGCATGACGTAGCGCCCATAAGCTGGGCCGACTCGTGGAGGCGGCGGCTGGCAAATATACACGAGGCTGTCAGACGCGCATTCAGCGATGCCGATTTTTACTAACAGCTCGTCAAGTGGGTTTTGTCGGAGTAATGGGCCACGGGTAGGCTAACCCGAGTCCCAGAACCTTTCAAGAGATCGGGGCGGACTGCTCCCCTCAGGTACTTGCGGTGACTCCAAGAAGGGCCGAGTCCCAGAGGCGGCCCTCATCCAAGCCGAGTCCCAGTAGCGACCCCAAGAAGGGCCGAGTCCCAGAGGCGACACTCATCCGAGCCGAGTCCCAGAGACGACTCTCATCCAAGCCGACTCCCGGAGGCGGCTCCGAAGAAACCAACTATGGGGAGTCGGCCCGCAACTCCCAACCACCCAGTAATTAAAGACAAGCATGGCCACAGTGCACCGTACTCGCGGAGATCTCCGCCCGGTGCGGCACTGTTGCCATGCCAGCCCTGGCATCAGCCCTTGGGGCGAGGCCCTCTACCCACGACCCCCTGTCTCAGACGGGCACAGAGACGGCGGGGCCTGCCGATCGGCGAGACTACTCGAAGGCGGCGGGGAGGCGCCGAGAGTCGGACCCGTTGGTCGGCCTGAGCCGGCCGCCGCTCCCACAGGCCCCACGCCGATAACGGATCGACAGGGGAATGGCAGCGATGATCGCCGTCGGTAGCAACACTGTCGCCACGATCCCACGACCAAGCCAGCGTCATTAGAAACACGCTCGGACGATGTCTGCAGCGGCAAGACCCGCCAGCGGCGGACACGGGCTAACCCCTCGTGCCAGGCGGTCGGTGGCCCTGAAGTCGGCGGAGAAAGGCGGCACCTAAGAGATGAGCAGGTGGGACCCGCGCCCAGCCGGATTTACCATGCAAAGGGTTGGCATCCGGTAGCATTAGACAGAACACAAAGGGGGGGAGAGAGCTAGCCTTGCCTTCTCCTTCCTCCAGAAACAGCTCTAGGAGCACCTTTGTATTCACTTTGCCTTAGTGATCATGCGGAGACCCCGCAGAGCAGCAGTAGGTGTGTTATCTCCTCGGAGAGCCTTGAAGCTGGGTAAGATCCGCCGGCGTGCATGTCTTCGCGTCATCCTGTTTCCAGGCACGGGCAATGTTCTACTCGCCCCCACCATGATAAGCCATCCTTTGGCATATGTCGCACCCAACCCCCAACATTTGGCGCCCACCGTCGGGCCTGGTGCACCATCGTCCGGAGATCTGTTCTAGACGGGAACCCTCTTACTCCTTGGTGAGCGCAGCCAGCCAGGGCTCGCCGGATGGAGTTTGCATCGGCAGCGCTGGCGGCTGAGGTCACTTGTCGCGGCGAGCAACCTCGCCGAACTTCGTCGGCGAGTTTGACTCTTCAAGCGAGCCTGCATCGGACCTTGACATGGGTGGCCAGAGTCTCCTCGTGGGCCTCCTCGACCAACTCCGCGTCGCCGGCGAGCTCTGCCGTGGACTTGGAGTCCGTGAGGCTCCACCGACCCGATGCTGGTCGACTCCGACGCCGTGTAAACTGGACACTTTTCCCACCAACGTGGTGGTCACGACGAGCCGCTTCCTACGAGGTCGGCGAAGCGCCGTCGCGGAAGTGCTGCGTCATCGGTCGCGATGGCGCTCGTGAAGAAGCTCGAGACCCTTCGCCGCGGCCATGCAAGACCTAAGCTGCGCCCATTCGAGGAGGGCGGAGCGAGCCGAGGCGGCTGGAACCGTCGCCGCCTTCAGATCGCCGAAGCGCCAAGAAACTGGCGAGCATGGCGCTTGTCGAAGCCTACCAGCGAGATGGATCACGCCATGGGCGGCTTCGCCGCTCAAATCGCCGAGCCGCCTGGCGCGCAGTCCGCAACGCAGCGCGACCATCACCGACTTGTTCGAGCTAAACGCCCGTATCGCCACCTGCGGAGAACATCCGCGCTGCCGCAGCGGCGGCGAGTTGAAGAACCCGAGGCGAAAAGCGCCGTTTGATAACGGAGCGAGTCCAGCAGCTCGACGGCAGTTGCTATTCAAAAGCGGCGGTGGCGCCGGATGATCTGCAGCAACGAATAGCGACTTGCCTCACCGCCGAGATCAAAGCGCGGCGTCGAACGCCGATTGGCGGAGTCTGCGAAGAAAGAAAAGGCCGGCTGCCGATCCGGTCGGACTCGCATCACCATTGAGCGACCAAGACAGCCGGCGAAGCGATGGAAGCGGCGGGGCGACTACCTGCCTCCCCCTTTCGCATGCGGCCATGCGCAGTACTGCGAGCACGAGCACCTATGGGGCAGGGGGCCCTTCTAGTCCGGCAAGGGAGGCGGGCGCCGCAGAAAGCGGATCGAGGCGGCGCGCGCGGGATTTTACCCGGCCGGAGCTCTCCGGAGATAAAACTCCTACTGCTGCTTTGTGTTTGTATTTGTTCTTGCTTTCGAGAAACGGCGTGTAGTGGTGTTGGATGTGTCGAATGGACCGAACAGGGAACCCCTCCCGTGCACATGGGCCTCCTTTTATAGTCCAAAGGGGTCACCGGCAGTGTAACAGCGTGGGAAGAGGGTAGAAAGGTAAGCGTGGGTTGGTACAGCGATGACCAATAGTGCCCCTACCTAACTCGGCGGCAGGGACAAGGGCATTTAATGCCCGTCCGGTCGCCTTGATTCTGTAAGCGACCGTTAGGGGTGCCACCGATAGCCATGATGGCCTCCTTGTCGGCTCCGCTTGCCACCTGCGCATCGCATGGCTGCCTGGCGCCTCGGCGTGCTCTGGGATAGCCTGCAGGGTGACATGTCGTTGGATGCCTTTGGATCATGGGTTTAGGGTGGCGATCTTGTCGCTGCAAACAAGCTCGCCCGACGCCGGGCCTTGCCGGAGCAGGAGCGTCGCGACAAGTTTTCTAACGCCTTGGTTGGCCTTCGGCAAGCTCCTCTTGCGGGGTCTTTTCATCCTTCGGCAAGCTCCTCTTGCGGGGCCTTTATCTACTTGGTTGATACTTTGTTCTTGAATGGCAGTAAATGGAAATAGCCGGAGGGTCTTGGCGGACGCCGTGTCGGTGTCAAAACCGCGGATCTCGGGTAGGGGTCCCGAACTGTGCATCTAGGCGGATGGTAGCAGGAGGCGAGGACACAATGTTTTACCTGAGTTCAGGCCCTCTCAATGGAGGTAATACCCTCGTCTGCTTGATTAATATTGATGATATGGGTAGTACAAGAGTAGATCTACCACGAGATCAATGAGGCAAAACCTAGAAGCTAGCCTATGGTATGATTGTTGAGATGTAGTGTTACGTCCTCTGGGACTAAAGCCCTCCGGTTTATATAGACACCAGAGTGGCTAGGGTTACCTGAGTCGGTTACAATGGTAGTAGATCTACATATCCGTATTGCCAAGCTTGCCTTCCACGCCAAGTAAAGTACCTTCCGGACACGAGCAGGAGTCTTCAATCTTCTATCTTTGTAGTGCAAGTCCGTGGGATATTGATAGTCCGACTATCCGGACACCCCTAGTCAGGACTCCCTCGGTAGCCCTGAACCAGTCTTCAATGACGATAAGTCCGGCGTGCATAATGTTCGGCATTGCAAAGGCGGGTTCCTCCCTTGAATAATCCGGAGAAGATAATGAACACCAGGATAGTGTCGGCTCTGCAAAATAATTTCCACATTCCAGCGTAGAGAATAAAACATATACACCGATCCAATCTGCTGACGATTATGCGGCATGATATCACGCCCGCACCAAGCCCTTGTTTGAATTCTTGTACCACTTCGGCATGTTTAGCGGCGGTTTCCTTAACGCGTCTGTCAGCGGATCGTGTTCCGTTTTCGGGATTCTCATCAATACGTGCGTGGGTAACCAACGCGCCATTGATGGTGGCGCTTGGGAGATAAGCGAGTTTTACCAGGCGGTGAGGGCGCATAGTTTTGTCGCCTATATATAAGGGATAAGGTTTTACCTTCTCACCCACGCCTTCTTCCTCCTTTGCTCATCCATCCGCGAACCCAAGCTCCAACGCTCATGCTCACGCGTTCGCCTCGACCCTTCTCCGAACATGTCGGGAGGGAGGCAAGTGGATGACCTCCACCGCCAAGGAGGAGGACATCACCAAGCTTCTGCTGACGCCGGATACCTTTCGAAACATCGCGCGCATCGGCTGCCCGGCGCAGGGCAGCTCATTCCGACCCAGTCCTCACGAGAGGTTGTTTTCCTTCCCCACTTCCTCCGCCGACCGGGCTTCCGCTCCATCCATTCGTCCGGGGATCATGTTCTACTCGGCCTGTATTTCCACGATCTGGCGCGAATTTACGTCCTCAATGTCTCGGCGTTTATCGCCGTGTCTGCGAGGCCTTTCTCGCATTCGGCCCCGCCGGCCTGTGGCTCAAGACCTTCAACGTCAAGCGAAGGTTGTGAAGGGGCATAAGCGGAATGCTTGGGCGCTATGTTGGGCAAGTTGCCAGCGTCCCTTAGCTAGAAGGGACCCGTGGACTCCGTCAAGGGGTGGCAATCGGGGTGGTTCTATATCACCGAGCCGCCTGAACCTACATGGGCGGCGGCCCGAATTTAGACACTGGAATCCCCACGCAGCTCACCTCACAGAAGCGAAGGGTTTGAAGTGGGGCGACCGGTGGAGGTGACGGACTTGAACCCGCATCAAAAGCTGGTGAGCAATGGGCTCGCCTTCGTCGGCGTAGTCGAGTCATGCTCCTCGGCGGATTCTCCCATGCCAAGAAAGGGCATTTAATCTGTGGGAGTTTAATCCGGAACAGCACTAGGCGTTGGCGGGCTCTTCGATACAACATCTGAAGGGGCTTGGAGGTGCTGTTCAAGAGCGCTGATCGCCCGCATCATGACCAAGACCATGATTCAGCTTGCGATCTCCGTCGGCGGGGTAAGTGATTCGACCCCATTACGGGACACTTGTAGTAATTAGATTGACTCTAGCGAGGTTTTTAATCTACCTCTTCCTTTGACGGGAATGGATGGAGAAGGCCGAGCTGCTTATCAGCCCGGCTCCCATGCCAAAAGAACCAGTGAATACCCGCCTAGCGAGGCTGCTGGTCCCGGCACCGTACGTGGTGCCGGAGAAGAAGGCCAAGAAGGTGGCCGCGGGAACTCGAAAGAGTTCCCACAATCAAGCGTCGGCGACGGCGACGAGACTCCTCCCGAAGGCGAGGAGGAGGAGGAGGAATACTCTCTCGGAGGAGAAGAAGAGGAAGGCCTCCCCAATAGGGGCGGCGAAGGGTCAGAGGGGAGAACCATCCCCGGACGGTTCGCCAACATCAGCGTTGGCGAGAAAAGTGGCCTCAAGGGCGGCGTCCGCAAGATCGTAAATATCTGGATCATTCATATGCCGTATTATAACATGTCACGCTGATGTCCTTGGCGCCTTATTTACGTAGTCCGGCGGTGGCGACTTCCCGACTTCGATGGCGGGTCGTTGGCGCCGTCGGATGTAATTCCATCATTGCCTCTACCCCACGCGCCGAAGACGGCGGCGGAATCCCATAGGGGGCGCGCCGGAGGAGGCTCGGGAGGCGCCGTCGAGCAGCCTTCCGGACTTTGTGCGGACTCTACTCCGGAACCGTAGAGGTTCGAGTCCGGCGAGCAGCCCTCGAGGAGGGGCAGGACCGTGGCGCCGGCGGCCTCCGTCCAACCGAGGCACCGAACAACTTCTTGGAGGCGCTCAAAGCGCCTCCTTCAGGAAGAACACCGCACTCTCATGAGTGCGGTGATTGAAAGAATCCAGCTTCGCCAAGGCGGTGGCCACCACTGCAACAGCCTTCTAACAGGCTTTGAGGTAAGAAGTTTAAAATTAAGCAATATAATACCGCATAGAGCGGTAGCCCACGATGCTTAGTCCGGTGTTAGGAAGAAAAGCGGACTAAGGATCTTTAACAAATATCTGTGAGGTTTCTAAAATATGTCAATATGGGTTTGCAGGCTGCTGCTGTTGACCTCTGCCGCATTGACAGCAGGAGTCGGGCTGAAAACGACCTTGGCCGGTCGGAGCAGAGCTCGGCCATGCCAAGAGGAAGCTCAAGGAAAAAGAAGGTGAATAACACCACTTTAAATATGCACCTTCTGAGAAAAGGGTTTTGGTTGCAAACCCAGATTAACAAGGATAATATGTGCAATCGGGGGCCACTAATGAGGTGGCAGCCCTCAAGGATGCCGTGTCGTGGCGAGCATAATCTGACATGAACGGAATGGCGAGCGAGAAAAGCGCGTGCTAGTGGCGAAAGTTCGGCAAGAGCTCAAGCTCGATGAAAAGCGAGAGTTTGGGCGTGACTCCAAGACCCGAGAGTCCGAGCTTGCCTCGGCTCTCGATGGGGCCGAGTCCGCCAAGGCCGAGGCCCAGAGGGCCCGTATGGAAATAGAGGACATGAGGAAGATAGCAGCGGGTAAGGCGTTTTTCATGCAGAGCAAGCATGTTAATGTAAATTACCGGATACTTACCCGAATTCGAGCTCTCGAGGGCATTTGCGGATCTGCCAGCGTAGTCGTCGATGCCACTGCGTTCTATCGTGGCGAGGAGGGAGCTCAGCGGAGAAGGTCTTCTGGTCTCGATCTGGCGAGGCCAGCCATCGGTGTGCCCCCAGCGACCAGGTTGAAGCAGCTGGTCGAACTCCTAAGGTAGCCGAGGAGGCCATGAAGGGCCTCATAGTCCGGCCGTGGCTGGCGCGAGCCATGCACGGCAGCTACTTTGCCTTAGTCTTGGCGGCTAGTGGATGCATGCCCAGGCTGGATGTGATCAAGCGATCCGCTGCATTGAAGGCGCTCGTCGAGCCCTTGCCCGCATAAAGGTGCAATGGGGCAAGCTGGATCGCGGGCTTCTTCACGGATCCGCCGCCCGCCGGGCAAGGAACACCGTCGCGAACAATATTATAAAGTTGTCTGAAGGGGCCCGCGATATCGCGGATGAGTGTCCCATAATGTAATCCTTTAGTGAACTTCATGTGTGTTTATCACTGTCTTGAAAACTTCGTTTATATCGCTATGAGCAACGCTTTGTTTAATTTAAAATATTACCTTCATGCGGCCATTTGTTAAATCGAGAGATGGCAAGTCGTTGGCTTGACCCCCAAGCCACGAGTCTTTGGGGTGTTCGGTGATAAACTTGAGCACTCTTGTTCCCATCTTTGGGTCCATCTAGGGGCGCTCAACACGGCGAACAAAGGCGACCGGACTTATAATGCTTGAACACTCTCACTTAGCCATAGAATTCTATAATTTTAAATTTAGTAAAGCCCCGGTATTCGGAAGACCGAATCCAGGCGCTATCCACGCTTTCGTCGGACATCATCCGAACTTCTCGAGCGGCATGAGTCTTTAGGGACCGAAAAGACCTCTCGAACAGCGACCGATCTCGCCTTATCATGCCGATCAGTTTTAGCTTTCTCCAGGCGTTAACCCGGCCAAACCAGGCGCAATCGCGATGGTTCTCCTAGTGCTACCTTAGCCAGCGGAGCAGGCGTAAGGCACCAAAACATAGGGCCGGGCAAACCCAACTATTGACCCAAGACATGATTGGAGCTGATTCATATAATGCTATAAGTTGAGGGTGCCGACTTGTGAAAGTGTTGGACTTAATCACACCGTAATATGGGGAACATAAGCCCTGGTGTATTCGGCCGTTACCAAAGTGTCGGGTGCAATATGCCATATAGTGAACATTTGTAAAGGATAACGAAATTGCCATGAAAATGTAATAAACTTGCAAAAAGGGAAGTGCTGCGTTATTTGTGACCGAAGGTCTGCTAATAAAGCGGATCGATACAAATAGTCTTGATAAGCAAAGGATTGGACTAAATTAACATGTCCCCCTCGAGGGATAAGCTGCAGACTTGGTGTATGTAATTGAATTTAATGCTCGTAATGGAGACCACACAGTGTTAAATGCAGCCTTCTTTGATCCACCGACATTGTATCGGCAAGTTCACCGTCGGGCAGGGGCTTCTTTTTGGTAGAGTCCTGCATATATAAAAAGAAAAGATAAAAATAACACCAAGGGGCTATACGAGCCCACAGTGCGGTCGAGCCGCACTCTTCAATCCTTGAGGTTAAGCCCCTCCCTGGCGCCCATGGTATCTCCAAAGCGTAATGATGTCTGCAGTGTTATTCTTGTGATCATCATGTGCTGGCGGGTGGGGGCCGCATTACTCTGGCGATGCTCCGTCGCGCCAGGTGGTCTTAGTTAGTGTTGCTCGGCGGCGCTTTAATGTGTCCGGCTTTTTAGTTGCCGGACTAGAGAGTTGCCGTGTAGGAAGGCTGCTCACTTCCGCCGCGAGCATTGTATGTTCCTCCGTTCGGAGGGGCGTTCAATATTCCCATTGACCGTAATGACTCCACGAGGGCTGGCATCTTGAGCTTTAGGTATGCATAATCGGACACGCGTTGAATTTTGCAAGCGCGGTGCGTCCGGCGAGGGCATGATAGCCGCTCTGAGCGGGACTATATCGAAGATTAACTCTTAAGCCGGAAGTTATCCGGGATCCGAGGACCACTTCGGTGTGATGAGCACTGTGCATAGTTGGCTTCACACAGGATGACACCTTTAAAGGTTGTCTTGGTAGGTTTGATCTGGATGGGTCTATGCCCTTTTGCGCCTTGTGTCGATAAAGCAGGTTCGGAGCTCTTGCCGCCGTCCATCGGGACTCTTGTGAGGTGAAATCCATCGGCGATTGGGTCTAGGACCAATGCGGCGAATCCGCATGCGTATGCTAGTCGGATGGTCTCGTCGATCGAAAGTGATCGGACGGGAGGACCATGGATTGAACTTGGGCGGCTGGCTCCATCGCATAGACGTCCCATAGTCGTGCTTCCTCTCCCTCTTGGGTATATGGGTGGCGTAAATCATATTCACCGTCCGCACTTATGGGGAAACCCTACATCTCTGTTGTTCGGCGGCGGGTCTCTTCCTCGTCGTCGCTATTTAGCCTTGTCATTGTGTTCGCGAATTAACTTGCCGTACCTGCTGAACACCCAACAATCTCTATTGGTGTGATTAGCTGGCTTTTGGGGTGCCATGTATCTCGCATGGCGGTCGAGTATTCTGTCCAGTTGGGCCGGGCCCGGTTGTTCTTTTAAATGGCTTCTTCCGTTGACCGGGTTTGGAGCCTCGGAATCCGGCATTGACTGCCGTATCCCCTTTATCGCCGCCGTTAGTACGGCGTTTGTTTTGATTTGGCGTGACTGCCGTGATTGTCCTTGGTGTCCGGGCTGCCAGAATTTTGCGAGATTATTGCTTGCGGGCTAGCCAGCTATCCTCTCCGTGCATGGGTCATTAATGATGTGAGGGCTGCCATGGATTTCGGCTTGTCCTGCCCAGTGCGGGCTAGCCATTTGTCCCGGATGTTGTGTTCGAAGGCTGCGAGGGCCTCCGCATCCGGACAGTCGGCAATTTGATTTTTCTTCGTCAAGAACGCGTCGGAAGCTGTCGGCTGATTCGTCGCTGCTGAATAATGTGGCTTAGGTCATCGGCGTCCGTGGTCGCGTATGTACCTTGGAAGTTATCAAGGAGCGGCCTCCGTGTCTTCCCAACACCCAATCGACTCTGCGGGCAGGCTGTTAAGCCAATGCCGATCTGGTCCTTTAAGCTTGCGGGACATATTTGATGGCGTGTAGATCATCGCCCGGGGCCATATGGATGTGGAGATGATAATCTTCAATCCACACGCGGGTCTGTTGTACCATCGTAAGATTCGATGTTCTGAGGTTTGAACCTTCGAGGATCTGGTGATCCATCACTTCATCGATGAAACGCATAACGGGTGTGCGGTGCCCTGTATTGAGCAATATCGCGGCGTAGCTCGAGGGCGCTATCTGTATGTGTTCGGCTCGGCGGCGTTATGTCGTGCCAGCGGTATTAAATTCGTGATCGAAGGCGCCCACGTGATCCATAGATGGATCTGGATTGCCTTGCTTTATCCTCCAAGATGTCTCGCAAGTCCGGTAGCGTTCCTTTGGCCGTACTCTGGATCGATGTCGAGTACGGTCTTGGCTGGGCCTTGAATGCCTCTCAGTCGCGACCGCAGGCGGTCGGTCGGCCATGTCGTCGCGGTGGTAAAGGTATGTATGCTTCCTCCTCTAATCGGGGAGCAATGCGTCTTGGGTAACTTTTGGAGGGAGTTCGAGTTTATACTCTTGACGCGAGGACCTCGGTCCATCGATCGGCTAGCAGATCTTGATCAGCTTGAAGTTTGTTGCTTTTTCTTTAAGCTATTTGCCGTGGCTATGAGCCTGCGCTGAAGCGCTCTTGTTCGACGGGATCCTCGGGTATGACGAATTCGTCATCGTTGAGGCTCGCTTCGTCTTCGGAGGGAGGCATGTAGTTATCATCCTCAACCCCTTAAATGCCGCCTGTCACAAGGGCTTGCTTCTGCGTCCTCCTGCGCTGAGTCTTGCAGGAGGGGATTGTCTTCGGCACTTTCAGGAGTGTTATTGCCTCCCGTGCCGGATTCTCCATACTTGTTATGGCGGGATTTAGAGCGGCGCCGCTGATGCCGGCGTTTAGGCAGCTTCTTCAAAGAATCTTCCTCCGCTGCGCCATCCCTTCCTTTGGGGTATCCACCATGTAGGCGTCGTATGACGAGGTGGCCTTCCAAAGTCCCGTAGGCGCTGGTCTCGACCGTCTCCGGCATCATCGCCCATAGCGTCGATGTCCTCGGAGTCGTAGTCTAGCATGTCGGTTAGATCCTCGGCAAAGGATACAAAGTGGGTGGTGGGTGGGCTCAATTTCTTCGCCGTCTCGAACTCCAACCGTCCCGCCATAGTCCGCCAGGATTCTCTGAGAAGCGTAGAGATGCTTGAGAGATTCAAGATATCGCCAAAAGCGAGTGTTGAAAGATGTCCGCGGGTGAATTCCATAACCGGCACCCAATTTGGCTTAATTGGCGAGGCGCGAGGGAGGCTCGAGTCCGCGAGTCGGCGCCTCGGGATCATGAGTTTCGCAAAGGGATAAAATTGGTATTCGGCTCCATCGCCGTGATGCTGAAGCCCGGGGCGGCGCTTATCCACCGACCCTCGTCATGGGCAATCGGCTCCGGGTAAGTATCGGGCGGATCTGCAAGTCTGACCAAAGCACTTGTCGGCAGAGAGCTAGATCATGCCCATCGTCGCGGTCTTGTGGCGCTTAGGTGTGGCTCGAGTCCGTCGAAGATCAAGTCTCCGTGGTCATCGGCCGTGAAGTTTAGGCTTCGAATCGCACTGATGGCGAGGGGCGTAGCTTCGATCTGCTCGGATGGCTAAGAGAATTGGCCCGCAGCACAAAAGCCGCCGAATATGAAGATCTCGTCCGGGAGGAAAGTCTCACCGGACAGCGTTGAAGGTTGAAGATGCCATCGAGCCTATTGGCGACACGAAGGAACTCTCAATGAAAGCACCAATGTCGGTGTCAAAACCGGCGGATCTCGGGTAGGGGGTCCCGAATCTGCGTCTAGGCGGATGGTAACAGGAGGCGAGGGACACAATGTTTTTACCAGTGTTCAGGCCTCTCGATGGAGGTAATACCCTCGTCCTGCTTGATTAATATTGATGATATGGGTAGTACAAGAGTAGATCTACCACGAGATCAATGAGGCTAAACCCCAGAAGCTAGCCTATGGTATGATTGTTGAGATGTAATGTTGTGTCCTCACGGACTAAAGCCCTCCGGTTTATATAGACACCGGAGAGGCTAGGGTTACAGAGTCGGTTACAATGGTAGGAGATCTACATATCCGTATGCTGCTTGCCTTCCGCCAAGTAAAGTACCTTCCGGACACGAGCCGGAGTCTTCAATCTTCTATCTTCGCAGTCTGGGAGTCCGGCGGATATTGATAGTCCGGCTGTCCGGACACCCCCTAGTCCAGGACTCCCTCACGGTGAACCCTCCACGGGTGCTCTGCAACCGCTTCGCAGACAAGTTCGGGGTGCTAAGGTACCCCTACTTTAGTACACCGACAGAGCCCCGGGCCTAGGCCTATACACGGTGCCGGAGCATTGTTGGGCTGGCCCAAAACAAAGGCTGCAGGCACGCGTGGCACCCGGTCCACAAAACCCCACTCCAGATCCACCGCGCTTCCTCTACAGAACGGCACGCGTCGATTGCGCAAGCGTCGTGGGAAAGAACGCGGGTCAATACTTAATCCTGTGAAATGCGTGAGCGTTAGCATCCCTCGTTTATAAGCAGAGGAAGCGGAACTGTCCCCCACCTTCGCCACTTGCCGCCTCCTTCCTTCGAAAGCTCCGCTCCCCTCCAGTTCTTCGAGGCGAAGAGAGAGCGCCTCCGCCGCCCTATCGCCGCCGTCGCCGCCTTCCCCCATTTGCTTCCGCCATAGCTCAAAGTCCGGGAAGGCTCACGAACTGCGGGCTTCAAGGCTGCGAAGTCGGCGAGGCGCTGGAGCTTCGAGTGCTGCGCAAGAAGCATGTGCTTTTCCTCCCGAGCTCACCACGAGGCGCTGCGGGCGGAGTTCTACCTCTTCGGTGTCGACGGAGAAGCTGGGCGCATCCGCGCCGCCGGTGCTTTCATTGAAGGTTTCCAAATCGCGAAAAAGTGCCCCAGGGTACCACTTCTTCCTCTGTGTTCTTCATGTGCGGGCTCTGCCCACCTTTTCCGATTTTCTTTGCGACATCATGAACACCTATGGGTTTCGGCTCTTCTTGATTTCACCCCTAACGCCGCTTACGACAATGGCGGTTTCACACCTCTGCGAGAACTTTGTTGGCATCCTCCCCAATGTTGCTCTTTTCCGTCATTATTTCTCCCCTCGGGCGCAGAAAGGGGAACCACCGCGGGCGGAATCGCTGGACCTCCCGGATGGGCATGAAGGAGGTGTACTTGGCCAGGCGAGCTCCGCGGCAAGTGGGGCGAGTGGAGGGCGGAGTGGTGCTGGATCTGTGATGCCAATCCGCCGCCATTCACCAGCTGCATGAGCACCGGGTGGTGCGTGGCAGCGATCGAGCGCCTGTGGCCAGATGGCGCCAGCCGACGATCGCCACCACCCGAATCCTCGACTCAGGCATCTGGGACTCCTGGACAGGGTAGTTGGCGCGGATTTCCTTAGCCGTCGCATCGCTTCCCTCGCAAAAAACGGGAGGCCCGCTGGCTGTTTGGCGGCGGCGGATATCATGAAAGGCTGCGTCCGTGCCTCAACTTCAACTTCACGGTTCTGGAGCTTACCGCAATCTTTGAGGAGATGTTCAAGCATGACGTCAACCATCCAGAGTGGTTCAAGTTGCCGCAGGGCGTCGTCCCCTTGTGCAACAACTCGGTAGCGATAGCATCCGGGCGCAATGATGCCGATTGGCGACTCACACGGGATAAGTGCAAAGCCGGACGCCGAGGTCGCGACAATTCTTCGATAACTTGGCGGAGGTGGCCGCTAACTCCGGCGAGCGAAGCTCCTTACCCGCGCACAATCGCCATCGAGTGGCGTCTAACCTTAGCGGTGGTCAAGAGGCGGCGTAACGGCCGCCGGGGCGAAGTTTAGCTTCACGTGGCGGAGGCGGATGTACCGAGGCGGCAAGCCTCGCCGCCGGGAAGATCTTGCTGGATAAGTCGATGGCGGACGGGGAGGCCGAGGTCGAAGCGACCGAAAGCACGCCTGAGGGCGCGAGCGGCCAGCCGTCTTCGAGCAACTTGCCGCAGCGGAGCCCCCAGCGCAGCCCAATTCCGACCAGGAGGCGTCTCCCGTCGAAGTTGGAGAGCCTGGCAGAAGAGCAGGCCAACCAGCAGCACGCGGCGCCAGTGGGATACGCTCCACCGCTGCAAGTACCATTGCCGCTGAGAGGGTCCTGACGCGCCCGCATGCGAGAGTGGGTCTTCTGGGCCGCCACGCCGATCTGCGCCCGCTCTCAAGAAGCGCCGGAGGGGAGCCTACTCCTCCGCCACGCCACGCCGAGAGGGTGCGGAGTTCGACCTCTCTCCGCTGAGCTCATGATGATGATGAAGAGGAGGAGGAGGAGGAGTAAGGCTTTCTTCTTCTTGTACTTGTCTTTCTTTGATCCTTGTTGTTGTTTGCCTTGTATCTAATCTGCTTCTCTAAATCCATGTTCTGTTTGAGGGACTTTGGCGTGAGAAGGGCAGCGAAGAGGGCCAAGGTCCCGTGGTTAACATCGAGGGCGATCTCTCATGGGGCTGCAGAAGATACGTCCGAGACCACCTTGATGGACCCGGTCCCTTCTCCTCGCAGAAGCTCAAGCCTGCCCCAGCCGTAAGTGTATTGGTTAGCTTCTGTTGTAGGGCGCGCATGGGTGCTTCTTCTTTGCTAACATCTTGATTGTTGACTCATTTGTATATAGGGCGTAACAGGCCCACCAGTGGGCAATCGAGGCTGACCCGGAGGTGTCGTCGGCCGACCACGCCACCAAGGGCCGATTCCCGATATGGGAGCACTCCACGCAAGGAAGGAACTCCTAGCAGGGCGGAACCAGTGAGCCCCAGGTGGTGGAGCCTATGATCCTGAGAGCTCAGCAGACAGTGACCCTCCTTGTCGAAACTTTCCCTTGGGTTTTGCTGATCTTCTTTTTCTCCCTTTTGGGTATTTGCTTGACTTTTCCTTCTTCTTCACTTTTCTTGATCCCCTCTTGGGGACAGGTGATGAAACTGGGGCCACCGTGGCGAAAGGTGGCGGCTCAATACCGGGGCGTCGCCATGAGACGAAAGCAAGAGGCAAGGCCGACGAGCACGCCCACGAGGAAGCTGCCAAGACTGCTGGTGCAGGAGCCGTGAGGGGTCCGTGGTCGTCTTGATGACCCGGAGCGAGGAGGCGCAAGGCGCAGCACTGCAAACGGGCTAACCCTTCCGCCACGACGCAGCTGGCTGAGCTCTGAAAGCCCCCACCAGCGCTTTATTTGATGGGCCGGGCGTAGGGCGTACATCAAGCTTCCTGGCGTCGAGCTCGGTAGCGCGGTCGAAGAGATGAGCTTGATGGGGAAGTACTGCTTCGCCAGTTGCTGGCGATGGTTGACGCGCCCGGCAGCAAGAGATGGCGAAGTCGGAAGAGGAGCAGTTGTTCGGAAAATGGTGTCACTTACTGC
Organism: Aegilops speltoides; assembly: GCA_021437245.1. Lineage (NCBI taxonomy): Eukaryota > Viridiplantae > Streptophyta > Magnoliopsida > Poales > Poaceae > Aegilops > Aegilops speltoides. The sequence continues at coordinate 137,017,122 of CM038145.1, read as the reverse complement.
GTCTGCAAGCAAAGCTTGAGTCCCGGAAGCGCTTATCGCATGCAGCGCGAATGACATAGAAAAACATGCGCAAGAGCTCCGAAACCGCAAACCAGGAGGCCTCCTCGATCCATTGCTGAGGAGAGGGCGAGCAGGGCGAAAGCAAAGGAGGCGTTCATCTGGAGAAGGCTGAAGCCGAGGAGCGGCAGAGGCTTCGCCGCCCGGAGATGTCGAGCGGGAAGGTGAGCTTACACGAAGAAAGCGGTCTGGGCCGATCACGAGGAGGAGCTCGAGGCACGAGAGCGATCGCTGGCGGGGCGCTAAAGGAGGCAAGGGACGAGGCTGCGACGCCGAGGCCGCCAAGAAGGATTTAGAGGAAAGAATGGCGCGGCTGGAGGCTGATATGGGAAAAAGAAGAATGAAGAGCTTGCGAACTCCAACAAGGCCTTGAGAAGGATACACTTGCCCATGGTGATCTGCAAGCTCAACTTGTTGAGAAAATCAAGGAGCTGAACGCCGCCAAGGACTCGAAGCGCTGATCTGGAATCTGAAAGTTAGCCACCTTGGCGGGACGCTGGGCGCCGCCAAGCGAGAGGATGACTTGAGGAAAGAGCTCAAGGGCAACGAGGAGCTGCCGACGAGGGCAGCCCGAGACCCGTAACACCTTCAAGACCACGGTGGAGCTACGGGCCGGAGGGCCTCGTCAATATTGCCGTGTCCATCGACGAGGAGTTGGCGGAGCCGGACTTGGCGGGCTTCGTGTACTCTCATCGAAAGCGTAATCTCTGGCCCATAGCCAAGCTCACGCTTTTGTTCAAGGATGTGGTAGCGGTGCTCGGCAGCTCCGGAAAAAAGATCCCGAGGCGGTATGGCCAACGAGTCGCGTGATGCACCAAGGTCCTGAGAGAAGGTGTTGGTGAAGATATTCTTCGCAACCCGAAAGTCCGACCTCACCCGTGTCACCAAGAAGTTGGCAGTGCCGATCTTGAGGAGCTCAAAGCCATCGTCGCACCTATCGTGGACAAGATCAATGAAGTTAGGAGGTCGACGGCGGGCGTGTGGATTAGGCCGCCCTTCTTCTCCCTTTTTCACGCCACTGCATTTTCGATCATGAGAACAATCTAGTCGTGCCACAATAAGTCATTCTTGTAATATAACTTTATTACGGCAACTTCGTTATGTTATATCCTTTACTCCGTTACATCCCTTGCATGCTTTTGCCCTACGCTTTGAGGGAACTTGCCGGCACGAGCACACTTGCCGTCTTGGAACATCGGCAACCAATGGCGGTCGTTGCCTCCGGCAAGAAATCTTATCGGGCCTAGTTGCAGCTTCGCTTGTATTGTTGAGCGGACTCGAAAACAAATCAAAGGCGCAACTTAGCCATGTAGTCGATTCCTCCGCGCATGTTTTTTCCATACAAAGGCACGAGCGTTCAAGGAATATAACTTAAAAATTTAAAATTGACTAAGCTTAAACTTTGGCAACTTAGCTTTTCTAGATGCTCCTGTCCGGCAAGGTTAGATTCCTTGAGCGGCCTTTGGCCCACATCTTTATCTTCCCTTCCCCCCCGGTGAACTTGTGGGCGGAGGAATCTTCTTTTTGAGATGAAAGAAGACAAAATAATGATATGGGACCTTAAGGTTCGCCATTGCTTACCGGGGGTAAGTACTGCACAAATTGTCAGATATAGATGCAAAAAGAAAGGAAGGTGCATTAAATTTGACAAAGTGTGCGAGGCACATAATCTTTATTTACGCACGGGAGCTGCGCCCGGCTTTGTACAAAGGGTTACATGCGACAGCGGCAAGGCTTGTACAAAAGGTGGTTGCCTGAGCAGGGCCGGCAATCGCGCTTTATGGGTAAAACTTGCGAAGATGTTCTATGTTCCAGGAGTTGCTCACCGAATGCCATCTTCGGTCTCAAAGCGACACGCGCGGCCTAGTGACTTCGTTTCACCCGATAAGGGCCCTCCCACTTTGGCGTCAACTTGTTGGAATTCTTGGCGGATGAACACGCCAAGAACAAAGTCGCCTTCCTCGGCTTCCGGCATTAACTCTGCGGCTATGGTAGCGGCGCGCAAAGCTTGCTATTAGCGAGCAGCTCGCCTGGCGCAGCTGAAGGCGATCCTCCTCGAGGAGCAAGCGACGTCATCTTGCCGCAGCCTGCTCTTGCTCAAGCTTATCATAGCGAGCACTCGAGGTGATCCGTTATCTGAGTTCCGTGGGAGAACCGCCTCTGCTCCGTAAATAAGAGCAAAGATTGTCTCGGCGATGGCTCGATTTGGTGTCGTTCGATTGACCAAGAACCACCGGCGGCTTCTCAATCCAATTTTTCCGCACTTGCGCGGCTCCAGCGAAAGATTACGGTCTTGAGCCCGCGCAGCACTTCAGCGTTGCCCTCTCCGCTGACCGTTGCTTCGGGTGAGCAATAGAAGCGGCAGATCTTGGTGCCAAGATCTTGGGCGTAATGCATGAAGGCGCGGCTCGTGAATTGTGTCGCGTTGTCGGTGATAATCCTGTTAGGGATTCCTAAAGCAGCGCAACAATTGATTTGAAAGAACTTGACTTGTGACTGTCAGGCCACGCGTTCTCATCGCTCCACTTCCGGCCACTTTGTGAACTTGTCGATTACAGCGTACAAGTACTCAAAAGCCCCGACAACTTCGAGAAAGGGGCCAAGGATGTCGAGCCCCGGCACCAAAAATGGCGGGATAAAGGGATTGTTTGGAGAGCTTGAGCTGGTTGATGAATCTGCTTGGAATGGAACGGCACGCTTCACACTTGGTTACTTGTGCAGATTGCATCCCGAGGGCTGTCGGCGAAAGAAGCCTTCTAGGAAAGCTTTGCCGGCAAGTGCTCTTGCGCCAATGTGGTGACCACATATGCCTCCATGTATCTCCGCCAACAGCTCTTGTCCTTCTTCCCGGGAAATGCACTTCAATTTCACTCCGTTGAATCTTCTTACATGCAGAATGTCATCGACATAAGCTAGTACATACTTGATTGCCGGGCTACTTTCTCTGCTTGCTTCTTGTTCCTCGGGAAGTTCTCATTTTGCAGAAATGGACGATCTGCTTGGCCCATCTGGAGCTTGTGGCTCGACGGCAAGGACTAAAGGCACAAATGCTGCTGCGGGAACATCCGCTTCTACGACAAGGATCTGGGACCCTGCCAGAGCGTGATGTTCCCCGGCAAGCGTGTCGGGACACGGCTTGTCGGGAGCGTCCGCTTCAACGGAACAAACTCTAGGGCTTGTCAGAGCGGAGTGCTCCTCAGCACTTCCTGTGTTGATCCTGGGGACTTTCTTGGTGGCGGTTCTGAGAAGCTCTGCCGGAAAGTAGTCACCGGTGACCAACTTTCTCTTTTTGCTTTGTCCAGTTGATGGCGTTACGGATGGTTGAGTCAGCCTGAGCACAAAAATCCCTGGTTCCACAGGCATCTTAAGTGCGGCACATTTTGACAGGCCGTCTGCAATGTCATTCTGAGCTCTTGGAACATGTTCCATTTGCAGGCCGTCAAAATGCTCCTCTAGCTTCCTCACCTCATCAATGTATGCTTCCATCAATGGACTCTGGTAATCTTTGTTGACTTGGCGGACGACAAGCTGTGAGTCACCCCTGACAATGAGCTTCCTGATCCCAAGTTCAGCTGCGATCCTCAATCCGGCAAGCAAACCTTCGTACTCTGTAGTATTGTTTGTTGCTTTCTCCTTGGGAAAGTGCATCTAGACCACGTACTTGAGGTGCTCTCCGGTGGGGGCGACGAGTAGTACGCCCGCACCGGCGCCTTGCAGCGAGAAGGCACCATCAAAGTACATGATCCATTCTTTGTTCGCTTCCTTGTCGGGGATACTCTTCTCCGGAGTTTCTTCATCGGGTGTTGGCGTCCACTCCGCTATGAATTCCGCCATTGCTCGGCTCTGGATAGTTGAGGTACTCTCAAACTTGAGGCCAAAGCGTGACAATTCCAAAGCCCACTCGGCGATCTCCGCTCGTTGCTACGCATTACGCAATATCCTCTTCAGCGGAAAGCGAGTGATGACTGTGGATTTCATGTGCTTGAAAATAATGGCGCAGCTTCCTCGAGGCCATGAGAAGGTCAAGAGCAACTGCACACGGAAGTATCTTGATCTAGCCCCTTGCGGAAGGGAACCGACAAAATAAACTGGCGCCGCACCATCTTCTTCTGTTTTTCCTCCCGCAATCGTGCACAGATCCATCCTTGGCGGAGTCGTAACTTGTCGGACCGGGCTTGCGGGCGAGCTTGTCGAGAAGCCCCCGCTTATCGCTGGACTCCATCGTCGCGGCCAGGCTGGCTCATCATCTGCCTCCTCTCCGCCACTAATCGCAGCGATAACCACTTGATTGGTTGCCTGTGTATAGTAAAGACAACTTCTCTTGTGGCTTAGGCGCGACAAGTGTTGGAGTGGAGGACAAATATTTCTTCAAGTCTTGCAAAGAGCACCTCCGCTTCGGAGTCCATTTCATGGGACCCGCCTTTTTCAAGATTTTGAAAAATGGCGTAGGCGTTCAGCAGACTTGGAAATGAATCTACTAAGAAGCAACAGCGCAGGCCGGAAGCCTCGCACATCCTGACGCGCTTTGGTGCTTCGATTTTTCTCAATAGCCTTGATCTTGTTGGGATTGGCTTCAATCCCCTCGATGGACCTAAAGAACCGAGAAGCTTGCGGAAGGAACTCCGAACACACACTTCTCGGGTTCGACGAGATTGACCTTGCGCGCAGATTTGCAAAAGTCTCATCAAATCTTGGATCGAGTCTCTCTATCCTTGCTCTTAAATACTATGTCATCCATGTAGCTTCTACATTTTGTGTCAGAGTGTGGTTCAAATGCATGGCTGACTACTCTTGCAAATGTTGAACCAGCATTCTTTAATCCGAAGGCATCCGTGCGGCGATGCGCGCTACATGGAGTAATGAATGCGGTTTTCTTCATCCTCTTCGCCATGAAGACGATGATATCTGATGCGCATCAAGGAAAGCGAGATCACATCTGCTTTGTGGAGTCGACAATCACGAGTCGTCTGTGGCAAAGAAATGGATCCTTAGGAATGAAGCGTTATTAACATTAGTGAAGTCAATACAAAGCCTCCACTTCCCGTTTGCCTTGCGCATTCGACTCTTGGATTAGCTAACCACGTCGGATGGAGTACTCCTCGGACCAGAACTGCTTGCTTCCAATTTCTTGATCTCTCTGCAATGAACTCTTGATGCTCCATTGCTTGTTTCCTGACTCTCTGCTTGGCCCGGAGCGCGTGAGGAGCCGAGCGGCAAGGTGGTGCTCAATTACTTCCACAGGAACACGGGGATGTCGGATGGTTGCCATGCAAACACATCGACATACGCCAGCAAGAAAGCAACGGCGCTTTCCTATTTAGGATCAAGCGTAGCGATGGTGAAAGTACCACCAGTGCCGTCCTCATTGGCGACCACTTTCTTGGTCTCTGGTGAAGCTGTCTTCGCCTTTTTTGCTTAATCGGTGGAGCTCGATGGATGCGTCCTCGGCAGTGTGCGCAGCACTCCAAACCATACGACACGAGCACCTATAGGGCGAGGGCACCTTCTAGTCCCGGCAAGGGAGCGGCGCAGGCACCTGAGGAAGCGGTCGAGGCGGCAACCGCAGAGATTTACCCGGCCGGAGCTCTCGGAGATAAAACTCCCTCTTGCTTGCTGTGTTTGTATGTTTGTTCTTGCTCGAGGCGGGAGGCGTGTAGTGGTGTTGGATGTGTCGAATGGACCGAACCGGTGGAACCCCCTCCTACGTCGCATGAGGCCTGGGCCCTTTTATAGTCAAAGGGTCACCAGGCAGTGGCAGCGTAGAAGAGGGATAGAAAAAGGTAAAACGTGGGTTGGTACAATGTGACGAAGCAGTGCCCCTACCTAACCTCTGGCGGGGGACAAGGGCATTTAATGCCCGTCCGGTCGTATGATCAAAGAAAGCGGACAGTTAGGGGCATGCCGTCGTCGCGATGGCCTCCTTGTCGACTCCGCTTGCCACCTCGCATACCGCGCATGGCTGCCACGGCTCCTTCGCGTGCTCTGGGATAGCCTGGGGTGACCACGTCGTTGGATCTGCTGGATCATGGGGTTAGAATGGCGATCTTGTCGGCATGGCAAGCTTGCCTTGACGGCAAGCCTCTTGGGAGACCTTGTGAGCTTCAGCAGAAGTTTCTGACAGCCTAGGTTGGCCTTCGCGCACAGCTCCTCTTCTTGAGGGTCTTTTGTCCTTCCGACAAGCTCCTCTTGCGGGGCCTTATCTACTTAGTTGATACTTTGTTCTTGAATGGCGATAAATGGAAATGTGAGTCTTGGACCTTGTGAACCCATCACAGTCTTCTGCCCGCCCGTTACAAGTTAAAATTACCCCCCCCCCCCCGGGGGAAAAATTTTTTGGGGCCCCCCCCCCCCTTTTTTCCCCCACCCCCCCCCCCCCGGGGGTTTTTTTCCCCTTTGGGGGGGTTTTTTTTTCCCCCAATTTTTTTTGGGGTTTTCCCCCCCCCCAACTTGGGGTTTTCCCCGGGGGGGCTTTTGGGGGGGGGGGTTTTTTCCCCCCCCGGGGGGGCCCCGGGGGGGGGCCAATTTGGAAGGGGGGGGGTTTGGGCCCCCGGGGCCCCCCCCGGGGGGGGGGCCCGGGGGGCCCCTTTTCCCCCCGGGGGGGGGGGCCCCCCCCAAAATTAAAACCCCCCCCAAAGGAAAAAAGGGGGGGGGTTTCCGGGTTTGGGGGGTTTTTCCCAAGGGGGGGCTTTTGGGGGGAACCCCCCGGGGGGCCCCCCCCAAAGGGGCTTTTCGGGGTTTTAAAAAAAACCCTTTTTCCCTTTTTGGGGGGGGGGAAAATTTTCCCGGGGGGAAAGGCCTTTCCCCGGAAACCCGGCCCCCCAAAAAGGGTTCGGGGGGGGGTTGGGGGCCCCCGGGCCCCTTTTTTTGGGGGGGCGAGGCCCTCCCCCGGGGGGGGGGTTTTGGGGAAAAAAGGGGGGCCCCCCCCCCCAAAAAAAAAAACCCCCCCCCCGGGGGCCGGGGGGTTTGGGGGGGGGAAAAGGGAAAAAGGGGGGAAAATTTTAAAAAGGTTAAAATTTTCGGGCCGGGGGGCCCCCCCCGGGGGGGGGGGGAAAAACCTCTCCCCCCCAAAAAAGGCGGGCCCCGGGGGCCCCGGGGGCCGGGGGGAACCTTTTTGGGGGGGGGCCCCCTAAGGGGGGTCCGGGAAAAAAAAACCCCGGTTTTTTTTTTGGGGGGGGTTTTCCTTTGGGGGGCCCCCCGATTCCCGGGGGGGGGGGGGGCCCCCCCTTTTCCAATTTTTATTTAAAAAAAAAAATCCCAAAAGGGGGGCCCCGGGGGGGGGGGGGCCCCGGGGGGAAAATTTTTTTCCCCCGGGTTTTTTTGGGGGGGGCCCAAAGGGGGCCCCAAAGGGAAAAAGGGGGCCCCCCCTTTTGGGCCCCGAAAAATTTTGGGGGAAAAAAATTTTAAAAAAAACCCCCCCAAAGGGGGGGTTTTAAAGAACCGGGGGGGAAAAGGGGGGTTGGGAAGGGAAACCCTTTGGGCTTTTGGGGGGAAAAAAATTTTTCCCCCGGTTTCCGGGGGAATGGGCCCCCGGGGGGTTGGGGGAAAAAAAGGGGGGTTTTTTCCCCAAATTTTAAAAATTAATAAGGGGGGGGTTTTTGAATTTCCCGGGGGTTTTGGGGAAAGGGGGGGGGAAAAGGGTTTTATGCGGGCGATAGCATCAACATCCTATACAAAGATACTATGGAGTAGCTAGGAATCAAGCAAAGACAGGCTGAGCAGCGGTTGTATTTCATGGTATTGTGCACGGCCTTTCACTGCTCCTGTCGACAAGATCCTAATAGGCGTCCTCTTAGGAGACAAAGATCATTTCACTGAGAGCCGGTCTGGTTTGAAGTAGTGGACCTGGAAAGCACGTACCAGCGTGTTGTAGCCGACTGCATTGGCCAAGTTCATGGCGGTTCCTCCTCGCCTACCTCAAGATGAAGATGCCAAGTTCAAGGAATTCTGATGCGTGGCAGCGACTATAGGAGTCGATCCGCTTACTTGTGACGAAGCAGCAGCTGGCAGGAGTCCACTGGTGATCGCAGCTAAAGCGGCTCCTTGATCGGGTCATGGCGATGGCGAAAACATCAAAAAGTGTCGCTGACCCCAAAAGTCGGAAGACTGAAGGATTACGTTCAAGCCGGACCAAAGAGACCAAGAAGATACCCTTGGACCGGAACACCCGAGAGATGCTGTTGTCATGGGTACAAACCTTGACGACAAATAGGAAAAAGCGAGCTCGTCGTTCTCCTCCGTGAGAATCGAGACATCTTTGCATGGTCCCCCAAAGACATGCTAGGTCTACCAAGCAGATTCGCCGAGCACAAGCTACATGTCCGGTGGATGTAAGCCGTTAAGGCAGCCCTTGCGCCGCTGTCGGAAGAAAAGAAGAGTTGTTGGAGAAGAGATAGCCCGGCTTCTTGCAGCGGCTTCATCATGGAAGTGTTTTTCAGTGGTGGCAAACCGGTTTTAGTCTTGAAGAAAAACAAGCAATGGCGGATGTGCATTGATTACACAAGCCTCAACAAAGGCCTGCCCAAAGGATCCGTTGCTCTGCCAGAATCGATCGGTGATAGACTCCTGACCGGATGCGAGCTGCTGAGTTTCTTAGATGCATATTAGGATATCACGGATCAAAGTGAACACGGCGAACCGGTGAAGACCGCCTTCATCACGCCATTTGGAATATACGCTGCAGCGATGATGTTGACGAGAATGCAGCGCCACCTTCCAGCTGCATGCGAAGTGCCTCGTCAAGCAACTTCGGTAGAAATGCCCATGTCTCGTGGATGATGTGGTGGTGAAGGCGGGCGTGGGGCCGCTAGAGGACCTCAAGGATACCTTTGAGAACCTGCGTCGATTTCAGATCAAGCTCAACCCTGAAAAGTGCATTTTTGGAGTACCAGCCGGCCAGCTCCTTGGCTTCCTGGTCTCTGAATCGACATAAGTGCAACCCGTGAAGATCAAGGCCATCGAGAGAATGGAAGTACCAAGCATTGTTAGATGTGCAGATTCACGGCTGTGGCGTCCATCGGTCGATTCATTAGTCGGTTAGGCGAAGGCTCTCCCTTTGTATCAATTGATGAAGAAGACCACCTTCTTGAGTGGAATCACATGGAGGATGAAGCATTTCTCCAGTGAAGAAGATCTTGACTACTCCACATCTTTGTGACTCCGACTCCTAAAGAGCCCATGCTCACTGACATTGCGCCACCAGCCAGTAGGTCAAGCACAGATCATTGTAGTCGAGCATAAAGAGGAAGGCAAAGCGCTCCTGTCGAGACGGTATATTACTGGCGAGTCTTGTCGACCTCCAGAGAACTACCCTCACTACCAGGAAGATGTGCTACGATGTGCATTTCGCGCCCGGAAATTTGAAGCCTTACTTTCAAGAGCATCCAATCACCGTGGTTTGCATGGCTCAGCTTCGAGATCATTGGAAGCAGAGGCGCCTCGGTCGAGTAGCCAAATGGAGCCATAGATCGGCTACCTACACCATCTGCTACCAGCCACGCACCTCCATCAAATGCATAAGCCTTTGGCCTTCCTCGTCATTGGGCGAGACCTAGTACTACTTGCGCCAGAGCTCCACCCATTGGCGGATGCATTTCCACAGCTCAAGATGGGCACCGGCACAGGGGCAGGCGTCGTCCTCACCTCCCCAAAAGCGACAAGCTCAGTCGTCTTAGCAGATCCGCCGCGCCTCAACAACATCGCTGAATCTGGCGCTCATTCACGGACTCCGGCTTGCCAGAGCTGGCTCGCGGATTACGTGCTATGCGA